>OZ025250.1:2328185-3070914 GCA_964019135.1 Arenicola marina
AGCCAGGCACGTCATCCCACTCATCCCCTGTTAGCTGTCATCAGCAGGAGAGTCTCACTGACTCAGTCAGAAAGCCAAGCACGTCATCCCACTCATCCCCTGTTAGCTGTCATCAGCAGGAGAGTCTCACTGACTCAGTCAGAAAGCCAAGCACGTCATCCCACTCATCCCCTGTTAGCTGTCATCAGCAGGAGAGTCTCACTGACTCAGTCAGAAGCCAAGCACGTCATCCCACTCATCCCCTGTTAGCTGTCATCAGCAGGAGAGTCTCACTGACTCAGTCAGAAAGCCAAGGCACGTCATCCCACTCATCCCCTGTTAGCTGTCATCAGCAGGAGAGTCTCACTGACTCAGTCAGAAAGCCAAGCACGTCATCCCACTCATCCCCTGTTAGCTGTCATCAGCAGGAGAGTCTCACTGACTCAGTCAGAAAGCCAGGCACGTCATCCCACTCATCCCCTGTTAGCTGTCATCAGCAGGAGAGTCTCACTGACTCAGTCAGAAAGCCAAGCACGTCATCCCACTCATCCCCTGTTAGCTGTCATCAGCAGGAGAGTCTCACTGACTCAGTCAGAAAGCCAAGCACGTCATCCCACTCATCCCCTGTTAGCTGTCATCAGCAGGAGAGTCTCACTGACTCAGTCAGAAAGCCAAGCACGTCATCCCACTCATCCCCTGTTAGCTGTCATCAGCAGGAGAGTCTCACTGACTCAGTCAGAAAGCCAGCACGTCATCCCACTCATCCCCTGTTAGCTGTCATCAGCAGGAGAGTCTCACTGACTCAGTCAGAAAGCCAAGCACGTCATCCCACTCATCCCCTGTTAGCTGTCATCAGCAGGAGAGTCTCACTGACTCAGTCAGAAAGCCAGGCACGTCATCCCACTCATCCCCTGTTAGCTGTCATCAGCAGGAGAGTCTCACTGACTCAGTCAGAAAGCCAAGCACGTCATCCCACTCATCCCCTGTTAGCTGTCATCAGCAGGAGAGTCTCACTGACTCAGTCAGAAAGCCAGGCACGTCATCCCACTCATCCCCTGTTAGCTGTCATCAGCAGGAGAGTCTCACTGACTCAGTCAGAAAGCCAGGCACGTCATCCCACTCATCCCCTGTTAGCTGTCATCAGCAGGAGAGTCTCACTGACTCAGTCAGAAAGCCAAGCACGTCATCCCACTCATCCCCTGTTAGCTGTCATCAGCAGGAGAGTCTCACTGACTCAGTCAGAAAGCCAGGCACGTCATCCCACTCATCCCCTGTTAGCTGTCATCAGCAGGAGAGTCTCACTGACTCAGTCAGAAAGCCAGGCACGTCATCCCACTCATCCCCTGTTAGCTGTCATCAGCAGGAGAGTCTCACTGACTCAGTCAGAAAGCCAAGCACGTCATCCCACTCATCCCCTGTTAGCTGTCATCAGCAGGAGAGTCTCACTGACTCAGTCAGAAAGCCAGGCACGTCATCCCACTCATCCCCTGTTAGCTGTCATCAGCAGGAGAGTCTCACTGACTCAGTCAGAAAGCCAAGCACGTCATCCCACTCATCCCCTGTTAGCTGTCATCAGCAGGAGAGTCTCACTGACTCAGTCAGAAAGCCAAGCACGTCATCCCACTCATCCCCTGTTAGCTGTCATCAGCAGGAGAGTCTCACTGACTCAGTCAGAAAGCCAAGCACGTCATCCCACTCATCCCCTGTTAGCTCTCATCAGCAGGAGAGTCTCACTGACTCAGTCAGAAAGCCAAGCACGTCATCCCACTCATCCCCTGTTAGCTGTCATCAGCAGGAGAGTCTCACTGACTCAGTCAGAAAGCCAAGCACGTCATCCCACTCATCCCCTGTTAGCTGTCATCAGCAGGAGAGTCTCACTGACTCAGTCAGAAAGCCAAGCACGTCATCCCACTCATCCCCTGTTAGCTGTCATCAGCAGGAGAGTCTCACTGACTCAGTCAGAAAGCCAAGCACGTCATCCCACTCATCCCCTGTTAGCTGTCATCAGCAGGAGAGTCTCACTGACTCAGTCAGAAAGCCAGGCACGTCATCCCACTCATCCCCTGTTAGCTGTCATCAGCAGGATAGTCTCACTGACTCAGTCAGAAAGCCAAGCACGTCATCCCACTCATCCCCTGTTAGCTCTCATCAGCCGGAGAGTCTCACTGACTCAGTCAGAAAGCCAGGCACGTCATCCCACTCATCCCCTGTTAGCTGTCATCAGCAGGAGAGTCTCACTGACTCAGTCAGAAAGCCAAGCACGTCATCCCACTCATCCCCTGTTAGCTGTCGTCAGCAGGAAAGTCTCACTGACTCAGTCAGAAAGCCAAGCACGTCATCCCACTCATCCCCTGTTAGCTGTCATCAGCAGGAGAGTCTCACTGACTCAGTCAGAAAGCCAGGCACGTCATCCCACTCATCCCCTGTTAGCTGTCATCAGCAGGAGAGTCTCACTGACTCAGTCAGAAAGCCAGGCACGTCATCCCACTCATCCCCTGTTTGCTGTCATCAGCAGGAGAGTCTCACTGACTCAGTCAGAAAGCCAGGCACGTCATCCCACTCATCCCCTGTTAGCTGTCATCAGCAGGAGAGTCTCACTGACTCAGTCAGAAAGCCAAGCACGTCATCCCACTCATCCCCTGTTAGCTGTCATCAGCCGGAGAGTCTCACTGACTCAGTCAGAAAGCCAGGCACGTCATCCCACTCATCCCCTGTTAGCTGTCATCAGCAGGAGAGTCTCACTGACTCAGTCAGAAAGCCAGGCACGTCATCCCACTCATCCCCTGTTAGCTGTCATCAGCAGGAAAGTCTCACTGACTCAGTCAGAAAGCCAGGCACGTCATCCCACTCATCCCCTGTTGGCTGTCATCAGCAGGAGAGTCTCACTGACTCAGTCAGAAAGCCAGGCACGTCATCCCACTCATCCCCTGTTAGCTGTCATCAGCAGGAGAGTCTCACTGACTCAGTCAGAAAGCCAGGCACGTCATCCCACTCATCCCCTGTTAGCTGTCATCAGCAGGAAAGTCTCACTGACTCAGTCAGAAAGCCAAGCACGTCATCCCACTCATCCCCTGTTAGCTGTCATCAGCAGGAGAGTCTCACTGCCTCAGTCAGAAAGCCAGGCACGTCATCCCACTCATCCCCTGTTAGCTGTCATCAGCAGGAGAGTCTCACTGCCTCAGTCAGAAAGCCAGGCACGTCATCCCACTCATCCCCTGTTAGCTGTCATCAGCAGGATAGTCTCACTGACTCAGTCAGCAAGCCAAGCACGTCATCCCACTCATCCCCTATTAGCTGTCATCAGCAGGAGAGTCTCACTGACTCAGTCAGAAAGCCAGGCACGTCATCCCACTCATCCCCTGTTAGCTGTCATCAGCAGGAGAGTCTCACTGCCTCAGTCAGAAAGCCAAGCACGTCATCCCACTCATCCCCTGTTAGCTGTCATCAGCAGGAGAGTCTCACTGCCTCAGTCAGAAAGCCAGGCACGTCATCCCACTCATCCCCTGTTAGCTGTCATCAGCAGGATAGTCTCACTGACTCAGTCAGAAAGCCAAGCACGTCATCCCACTCATCCCCTGTTAGCTGTCATCAGCAGGAGAGTCTCACTGACTCAGTCAGAAAGCCAGGCACGTCATCCCACTCATCCCCTATTAGCTGTCATCAGCAGGAGAGTCTCACTGACTCAGTCAGAAAGCCAGGCACGTCATCCCACTCATCCCCTGTTAGCTGTCATCAGCAGGAGAGTCTCACTGACTCAGTCAGAAAGCCAAGCACGTCATCCCACTCATCCCCTGTTAGCTGTCATCAGCAGGAGAGTCTCACTGTCTCAGTCAGAAAGCCAGGCACGTCATCCCACTCATCCCCTGTTAGCTGTCATCAGCAGGAGAGTCCCACTGACTCAGTCAGAAAGCCAGGCACGTCATCCCACTCATCCCCTGTTAGCTGTCATCAGCAGGATAGTCTCACTGACTCAGTCAGAAAGCCAAGCACGTCATCCCACTCATCCCCTGTTAGCTCTCATCAGCCGGAGAGTCTCACTGACTCAGTCAGAAAGCCAGGCACGTCATCCCACTCATCCCCTGTTAGCTGTCATCAGCAGGAAAGACTCACTGACTTAGTCAGAAAGCCAGGCACGTCATCCCACTCATCCCCTGTTGGCTGTCATCAGCAGGAGAGTCTCACTGACTCAGTCAGAAAGCCAAGCACGTCATCCCACTCATCCCCTGTTAGCTGTCATCAGCAGGAGAGTCTCACTGACTCAGTCAGAAAGCCAAGCACGTCATCCCACTCATCCCCTGTTAGCTCTCATCAGCAGGAGAGTCTCACTGACTCAGTCAGAAAGTCAGGCACGTCATCCCACTCATCCCCTGTTAGCTGTCATCAGCAGGAGAGTCTCACTGACTCAGTCAGAAAGCCAGGCACGTCATCCCACTCATCCCCTGTTAGCTGTCATCAGCAGGATAGTCTCACTGACTCAGTCAGAAAGCCAGGCACGTCATCCCACTCATCCCCTGTTAGCTGTCATCAGCAGGAGAGTCTCACTGACTCAGTCAGAAAGCCAGGCACGTCATCCCACTCATCCCCTGTTAGCTGTCATCAGCAGGAGAGTCTCACTGACTCAGTCAGAAAGCCAAGCACGTCATCCCACTCATCCCCTGTTAGCTGTCATCAGCAGGAGAGTCTCACTGACTCAGTCAGAAAGCCAAGCACGTCATCCCACTCATCCCCTGTTAGCTGTCATCAGCCGGAGAGTCTCACTGACTCAGTCAGAAAGCCAAGCACGTCATCCCACTCATCCCCTGTTAGCTGTCATCAGCAGGAGAGTCTCACTGACTCAGTCAGAAAGCCAGGCACGTCATCCCACTCATCCCCTGTTAGCTGTCATCAGCCGGAGAGTCTCACTGACTCAGTCAGAAAGCCAGGCACGTCATCCCACTCATCCCCTGTTAGCTCTCATCAGCAGGAGAGTCTCACTGACTCAGTCAGAAAGCCAGGCACGTCATCCCACTCATCCCCTGTTAGCTGTCATCAGCAGGAGAGTCTCACTGACTCAGTCAGAAAGCCAAGCACGTCATCCCACTCATCCCCTGTTAGCTGTCATCAGCAGGAGAGTCTCACTGACTCAGTCAGAAAGCCAAGCACGTCATCCCACTCATCCCCTGTTAGCTGTCATCAGCAGGAGAGTCTCACTGACTCAGTCAGAAAGCCAAGCACGTCATCCCACTCATCCCCTGTTAGCTGTCATCAGCAGGAAAGTCTCACTGACTCAGTCAGAAAGCCAGGCACGTCATCCCACTCATCCCCTGTTAGCTGTCATCAGCAGGAGAGTCTCACTGACTCAGTCAGAAAGCCAAGCACGTCATCCCACTCATCCCCTGTTAGCTGTCATCAGCAGGAGAGTCTCACTGACTCAGTCAGAAAGCCAGGCACGTCATCCCACTCATCCCCTGTTAGCTGTCATCAGCCGGAGAGTCTCACTGACTCAGTCAGAAAGCCAAGCACGTCATCCCACTCATCCCCTGTTAGCTGTCATCAGCAGGAGAGTCTCACTGACTCAGTCAGAAAGCCAGGCACGTCATCCCACTCATCCCCTGTTAGCTGTCATCAGCAGGAGAGTCTCACTGACTCAGTCAGAAAGCCAGGCACGTCATCCCACTCATCCCCTGTTAGCTGTCATCAGCAGGAGAGTCTCACTGACTCAGTCAGAAAGCCAAGCACGTCATCCCACTCATCCCCTGTTAGCTGTCATCAGCAGGAGAGTCTCACTGACTCAGTCAGAAAGCCAGGCACGTCATCCCACTCATCCCCTGTTAGCTGTCATCAGCAGGAGAGTCTCACTGACTTAGTCAGAAAGCCAGGCACGTCATCCCACTCATCCCCTGTTAGCTGTCATCAGCAGGAGAGTCTCACTGACTCAGTCAGAAAGCCAAGCACGTCATCCCACTCATCCCCTGTTAGCTGTCATCAGCAGGAGAGTCTCACTGACTCAGTCAGAAAGCCAGGCACGTCATCCCACTCATCCCCTGTTAGCTGTCATCAGCCGGAGAGTCTCACTGACTCAGTCAGAAAGCCAAGCACGTCATCCCACTCATCCCCTGTTAGCTCTCATCAGCAGGAGAGTCTCACTGACTCAGTCAGAAAGCCAAGCACGTCATCCCACTCATCCCCTGTTAGCTGTCATCAGCAGGAGAGTCTCACTGACTCAGTCAGAAAGCCAAGCACGTCATCCCACTCATCCCCTGTTAGCTCTCATCAGCAGGAGAGTCTCACTGACTCAGTCAGAAAGCCAAGCACGTCATCCCACTCATCCCCTGTTAGCTGTCATCAGCAGGAGAGTCTCACTGACTCAGTCAGAAAGCCAAGCACGTCATCCCACTCATCCCCTGTTAGCTGTCATCAGCAGGAGAGTCTCACTGACTCAGTCAGAAAGCCAAGCACGTCATCCCACTCATCCCCTGTTAGCTGTCATCAGCAGGAGAGTCTCACTGACTCAGTCAGAAAGCCAAGCACGTCATCCCACTCATCCCCTGTTAGCTGTCATCAGCAGGAGAGTCTCACTGACTCAGTCAGAAAGCCAGGCACGTCATCCCACTCATCCCCTGTTAGCTGTCATCAGCAGGATAGTCTCACTGACTCAGTCAGAAAGCCAAGCACGTCATCCCACTCATCCCCTGTTAGCTCTCATCAGCCGGAGAGTCTCACTGACTCAGTCAGAAAGCCAGGCACGTCATCCCACTCATCCCCTGTTAGCTGTCATCAGCAGGAGAGTCTCACTGACTCAGTCAGAAAGCCAAGCACGTCATCCCACTCATCCCCTGTTAGCTGTCGTCAGCAGGAAAGTCTCACTGACTCAGTCAGAAAGCCAAGCACGTCATCCCACTCATCCCCTGTTAGCTGTCATCAGCAGGAGAGTCTCACTGACTCAGTCAGAAAGCCAGGCACGTCATCCCACTCATCCCCTGTTAGCTGTCATCAGCAGGAGAGTCTCACTGACTCAGTCAGAAAGCCAGGCACGTCATCCCACTCATCCCCTGTTTGCTGTCATCAGCAGGAGAGTCTCACTGACTCAGTCAGAAAGCCAGGCACGTCATCCCACTCATCCCCTGTTAGCTGTCATCAGCAGGAGAGTCTCACTGACTCAGTCAGAAAGCCAAGCACGTCATCCCACTCATCCCCTGTTAGCTGTCATCAGCCGGAGAGTCTCACTGACTCAGTCAGAAAGCCAGGCACGTCATCCCACTCATCCCCTGTTAGCTGTCATCAGCAGGAGAGTCTCACTGACTCAGTCAGAAAGCCAGGCACGTCATCCCACTCATCCCCTGTTAGCTGTCATCAGCAGGAAAGTCTCACTGACTCAGTCAGAAAGCCAGGCACGTCATCCCACTCATCCCCTGTTGGCTGTCATCAGCAGGAGAGTCTCACTGACTCAGTCAGAAAGCCAGGCACGTCATCCCACTCATCCCCTGTTAGCTGTCATCAGCAGGAGAGTCTCACTGACTCAGTCAGAAAGCCAGGCACGTCATCCCACTCATCCCCTGTTAGCTGTCATCAGCAGGAAAGTCTCACTGACTCAGTCAGAAAGCCAAGCACGTCATCCCACTCATCCCCTGTTAGCTGTCATCAGCAGGAGAGTCTCACTGCCTCAGTCAGAAAGCCAGGCACGTCATCCCACTCATCCCCTGTTAGCTGTCATCAGCAGGAGAGTCTCACTGCCTCAGTCAGAAAGCCAGGCACGTCATCCCACTCATCCCCTGTTAGCTGTCATCAGCAGGATAGTCTCACTGACTCAGTCAGCAAGCCAAGCACGTCATCCCACTCATCCCCTATTAGCTGTCATCAGCAGGAGAGTCTCACTGACTCAGTCAGAAAGCCAGGCACGTCATCCCACTCATCCCCTGTTAGCTGTCATCAGCAGGAGAGTCTCACTGCCTCAGTCAGAAAGCCAAGCACGTCATCCCACTCATCCCCTGTTAGCTGTCATCAGCAGGAGAGTCTCACTGCCTCAGTCAGAAAGCCAGGCACGTCATCCCACTCATCCCCTGTTAGCTGTCATCAGCAGGATAGTCTCACTGACTCAGTCAGAAAGCCAAGCACGTCATCCCACTCATCCCCTGTTAGCTGTCATCAGCAGGAGAGTCTCACTGACTCAGTCAGAAAGCCAGGCACGTCATCCCACTCATCCCCTATTAGCTGTCATCAGCAGGAGAGTCTCACTGACTCAGTCAGAAAGCCAGGCACGTCATCCCACTCATCCCCTGTTAGCTGTCATCAGCAGGAGAGTCTCACTGACTCAGTCAGAAAGCCAAGCACGTCATCCCACTCATCCCCTGTTAGCTGTCATCAGCAGGAGAGTCTCACTGTCTCAGTCAGAAAGCCAGGCACGTCATCCCACTCATCCCCTGTTAGCTGTCATCAGCAGGAGAGTCCCACTGACTCAGTCAGAAAGCCAGGCACGTCATCCCACTCATCCCCTGTTAGCTGTCATCAGCAGGATAGTCTCACTGACTCAGTCAGAAAGCCAAGCACGTCATCCCACTCATCCCCTGTTAGCTCTCATCAGCCGGAGAGTCTCACTGACTCAGTCAGAAAGCCAGGCACGTCATCCCACTCATCCCCTGTTAGCTGTCATCAGCAGGAAAGACTCACTGACTTAGTCAGAAAGCCAGGCACGTCATCCCACTCATCCCCTGTTGGCTGTCATCAGCAGGAGAGTCTCACTGACTCAGTCAGAAAGCCAAGCACGTCATCCCACTCATCCCCTGTTAGCTGTCATCAGCAGGAGAGTCTCACTGACTCAGTCAGAAAGCCAAGCACGTCATCCCACTCATCCCCTGTTAGCTCTCATCAGCAGGAGAGTCTCACTGACTCAGTCAGAAAGTCAGGCACGTCATCCCACTCATCCCCTGTTAGCTGTCATCAGCAGGAGAGTCTCACTGACTCAGTCAGAAAGCCAGGCACGTCATCCCACTCATCCCCTGTTAGCTGTCATCAGCAGGATAGTCTCACTGACTCAGTCAGAAAGCCAGGCACGTCATCCCACTCATCCCCTGTTAGCTGTCATCAGCCGGAGAGTCTCACTGACTCAGTCAGAAAGCCAAGCACGTCATCCCACTCATCCCCTGTTAGCTGTCATCAGCAGGAGAGTCTCACTGACTCAGTCAGAAAGCCAGGCACGTCATCCCACTCATCCCCTGTTAGCTGTCATCAGCAGGAGAGTCTCACTGACTCAGTCAGAAAGCCAAGCACGTCATCCCACTCATCCCCTGTTAGCTGTCATCAGCAGGAGAGTCTCACTGCCTCAGTCAGAAAGCCAGGCACGTCATCCCACTCATCCCCTGTTAGCTGTCATCAGCAGGAGAGTCTCACTGCCTCAGTCAGAAAGCCAGGCACGTCATCCCACTCATCCCCTGTTAGCTGTCATCAGCAGGAAAGTCTCACTGACTCAGTCAGAAAGCCAGGCACGTCATCCCACTCATCCCCTGTCAGCTCTCATCAGCAGGAGAGTCTCACTGACTCAGTCAGAAAGCCAGGCACGTCATCCCACTCATCCCCTATTAGCTGTCATCAGCAGGAGAGTCTCACTGACTCAGTCAGAAAGCCAGGCACGTCATCCCACTCATCCCCTGTTAGCTGTCATCAGCAGGAGAGTCTCACTGCCTCAGTCAGAAAGCCAAGCACGTCATCCCACTCATCCCCTGTTAGCTGTCATCAGCAGGAGAGTCTCACTGCCTCAGTCAGAAAGCCAGGCACGTCATCCCACTCATCCCCTGTTAGCTGTCATCAGCAGGATAGTCTCACTGACTCAGTCAGAAAGCCAAGCACGTCATCCCACTCATCCCCTATTAGCTGTCATCAGCAGGAGAGTCTCACTGACTCAGTCAGAAAGCCAGGCACGTCATCCCACTCATCCCCTGTTAGCTGTCATCAGCAGGAGAGTCTCACTGACTCAGTCAGAAAGCCAAGCACGTCATCCCACTCATCCCCTGTTAGCTGTCATCAGCAGGAGAGTCTCACTGTCTCAGTCAGAAAGCCAGGCACGTCATCCCACTCATCCCCTGTTAGCTGTCATCAGCAGGAGAGTCTCACTGACTCAGTCAGAAAGCCAGGCACGTCATCCCACTCATCCCCTGTTAGCTGTCATCAGCAGGATAGTCTCACTGACTCAGTCAGAAAGCCAAGCACGTCATCCCACTCATCCCCTGTTAGCTCTCATCAGCCGGAGAGTCTCACTGACTCAGTCAGAAAGCCAGGCACGTCATCCCACTCATCCCCTGTTAGCTGTCATCAGCAGGAAAGACTCACTGACTTAGTCAGAAAGCCAGGCACGTCATCCCACTCATCCCCTGTTGGCTGTCATCAGCAGGAGAGTCTCACTGACTCAGTCAGAAAGCCAAGCACGTCATCCCACTCATCCCCTGTTAGCTGTCATCAGCAGGAGAGTCTCACTGACTCAGTCAGAAAGCCAAGCACGTCATCCCACTCATCCCCTGTTAGCTCTCATCAGCAGGAGAGTCTCACTGACTCAGTCAGAAAGCCAGGCACGTCATCCCACTCATCCCCTGTTAGCTCTCATCAGCAGGAGAGTCTCACTGACTCAGTCAGAAAGCCAAGCACGTCATCCCACTCATCCCCTGTTAGCTGTCATCAGCAGGAGAGTCTCACTGACTCAGTCAGAAAGCCAAGCACGTCATCCCACTCATCCCCTGTTAGCTCTCATCAGCAGGAGAGTCTCACTGACTCAGTCAGAAAGCCAGGCACGTCATCCCACTCATCCCCTGTTAGCTGTCATCAGCAGGATAGTCTCACTGACTCAGTCAGAAAGCCAAGCACGTCATCCCACTCATCCCCTGTTAGCTGTCATCAGCAGGAGAGTCTCACTGACTCAGTCAGAAAGCCAAGCACGTCATCCCACTCATCCCCTGTTAGCTGTCATCAGCCGGAGAGTCTCACTGACTCAGTCAGAAAGCCAGGCACGTCATCCCACTCATCCCCTGTTAGCTGTCATCAGCAGGAGAGTCTCACTGACTCAGTCAGAAAGCCAAGCACGTCATCCCACTCATCCCCTGTTAGCTGTCATCAGCCGGAGAGTCTCACTGACTCAGTCAGAAAGCCAGGCACGTCATCCCACTCATCCCCTGTTAGCTGTCATCAGCCGGAGAGTCTCACTGACTCAGTCAGAAAGCCAAGCACGTCATCCCACTCATCCCCTGTTAGCTGTCATCAGCCGGAGAGTCTCACTGACTCAGTCAGAAAGCCAGGCACGTCATCCCACTCATCCCCTGTTAGCTGTCATCAGCAGGAGAGTCTCACTGACTCAGTCAGAAAGCCAGGCACGTCATCCCACTCATCCCCTGTTAGCTGTCATCAGCAGGAGAGTCTCACTGACTCAGTCAGAAAGCCAAGCACGTCATCCCACTCATCCCCTGTTGGCTGTCATCAGCAGGAGAGTCTCACTGACTCAGTCAGAAAGCCAGGCACGTCATCCCACTCATCCCCTGTTAGCTGTCATCAGCAGGAGAGTCTCACTGACTCAGTCAGAAAGCCAAGCACGTCATCCCACTCATCCCCTGTTAGCTGTCATCAGCAGGAGAGTCTCACTGACTCAGTCAGAAAGCCAGGCACGTCATCCCACTCATCCCCTGTTGGCTGTCATCAGCAGGAAAGTCTCACTGACTCAGTCAGAAAGCCAAGCACGTCATCCCACTCATCCCCTGTTAGCTGTCATCAGCAGGAAAGTCTCACTGACTCAGTCAGAAAGCCAGGCACGTCATCCCACTCATCCCCTGTTAGCTGTCATCAGCAGGAGAGTCTCACTGACTCAGTCAGAAAGCCAAGCACGTCATCCCACTCATCCCCTGTTAGCTGTCATCAGCAGGAGAGTCTCACTGACTCAGTCAGAAAGCCAGGCACGTCATCCCACTCATCCCCTGTTGGCTGTCATTAGCAGGAGAGTCTCACTGACTCAGTCAGAAAGCCAAGCACGTCATCCCACTCATCCCCTGTTAGCTGTCATCAGCAGGAGAGTCTCACTGACTCAGTCAGAAAGCCAGGCACGTCATCCCACTCATCCCCTGTTAGCTCTCATCAGCAGGAGAGTCTCACTGACTCAGTCAGAAAGCCAAGCACGTCATCCCACTCATCCCCTGTTAGCTGTCATCAGCAGGAGAGTCTCACTGACTCAGTCAGAAAGCCAGGCACGTCATCCCACTCATCCCCTGTTAGCTCTCATCAGCAGGAGAGTCTCACTGACTCAGTCAGAAAGCCAGGCACGTCATCCCACTCATCCCCTGTTAGCTGTCATCAGCAGGAGAGTCTCACTGACTCAGTCAGAAAGCCAGGCACGTCATCCCACTCATCCCCTGTTAGCTGTCATCAGCAGGAGAGTCTCACTGACTCAGTCAGAAAGCCAGGCACGTCATCCCACTCATCCCCTGTTAGCTGTCATCAGCAGGAGAGTCTCACTGACTCAGTCAGAAAGCCAAGCACGTCATCCCACTCATCCCCTGTTAGCTGTCATCAGCAGGAGAGTCTCACTGACTCAGTCAGAAAGCCAGGCACGTCATCCCACTCATCCCCTGTTAGCTCTCATCAGCAGGAGAGTCTCACTGACTCAGTCAGAAAGCCAAGCACGTCATCCCACTCATCCCCTGTTAGCTGTCATCAGCAGGAGAGTCTCACTGACTCAGTCAGAAAGCCAGGCACGTCATCCCACTCATCCCCTGTTAGCTGTCATCAGCAGGAGAGTCTCACTGACTCAGTCAGAAAGCCAGGCACGTCATCCCACTCATCCCCTGTTAGCTGTCATCAGCAGGAGAGTCTCACTGACTCAGTCAGAAAGCCAAGCACGTCATCCCACTCATCCCCTGTTAGCTGTCATCAGCAGGAGAGTCTCACTGACTCAGTCAGAAAGCCAAGCACGTCATCCCACTCATCCCCTGTTAGCTGTCATCAGCAGGAGAGTCTCACTGACTCAGTCAGAAAGCCAAGCACGTCATCCCACTCATCCCCTGTTAGCTGTCATCAGCAGGAGAGTCTCACTGACTCAGTCAGAAAGCCAGGCACGTCATCCCACTCATCCCCTGTTAGCTGTCATCAGCAGGAGAGTCTCACTGACTCAGTCAGAAAGCCAGGCACGTCATCCCACTCATCCCCTGTTAGCTGTCATCAGCAGGAGAGTCTCACTGACTCAGTCAGAAAGCCAAGCACGTCATCCCACTCATCCCCTGTTAGCTGTCATCAGCAGGAGAGTCTCACTGACTCAGTCAGAAAGCCAGGCACGTCATCCCACTCATCCCCTGTTAGCTGTCATCAGCAGGATAGCCTCACTGACTCAGTCAGAAAGCCAAGCACGTCATCCCACTCATCCCCTGTTAGCTCTCATCAGCAGGATAGTCTCACTGACTCAGTCAGAAAGCCAGGCACGTCATCCCACTCATCCCCTGTTAGCTGTCATCAGCAGGAGAGTCTCACTGACTCAGTCAGAAAGCCAAGCACGTCATCCCACTCATCCCCTGTTAGCTCTCATCAGCAGGATAGTCTCACTGACTCAGTCAGAAAGCCAGGCACGTCATCCCACTCATCCCCTGTTAGCTGTCATCAGCAGGAGAGTCTCACTGACTCAGTCAGAAAGCCAAGCACGTCATCCCACTCATCCCCTGTTAGCTGTCATCAGCAGGAAAGTCTCACTGACTCAGTCAGAAAGCCAAGCACGGCATCCCACTCATCCCCTGTTGGCTGTCATCAGCAGGAAAGTCTCACTGACTCAGTCAGAAAGCCAGGCACGTCATCCCACTCATCCCCTGTTAGCTGTCATCAGCAGGAAAGTCTCACTGACTCAGTCAGAAAGCCAGGCACGTCATCCCACTCATCCCCTGTTAGCTGTCATCAGCAGGAGAGTCTCACTGACTCAGTCAGAAAGCCAGGCACGTCATCCCACTCATCCCCTGTTAGCTGTCATCAGCAGGAGAGTCTCACTGACTCAGTCAGAAAGCCAAGCACGTCATCCCACTCATCCCCTGTTAGCTGTCATCAGCCGGAGAGTCTCACTGACTCAGTCAGAAAGCCAGGCACGTCATCCCACTCATCCCCTGTTAGCTGTCATCAGCAGGAGAGTCTCACTGACTCAGTCAGAAAGCCAGGCACGTCATCCCACTCATCCCCTGTTGGCTGTCATCAGCAGGAAAGTCTCACTGACTCAGTCAGAAAGCCAGGCACGTCATCCCACTCATCCCCTGTTAGCTGTCATCAGCAGGAAAGTCTCACTGACTCAGTCAGAAAGCCAGGCACGTCATCCCACTCATCCCCTGTTAGCTGTCATCAGCAGGAGAGTCTCACTGACTCAGTCAGAAAGCCAAGCACGTCATCCCACTCATCCCCTGTTAGCTGTCATCAGCAGGAGAGTCTCACTGACTCAGTCAGAAAGCCAAGCACGTCATCCCACTCATCCCCTGTTAGCTGTCATCAGCAGGAGAGTCTCACTGACTCAGTCAGAAAGCCAGGCACGTCATCCCACTCATCCCCTGTTAGCTGTCATCAGCAGGAGAGTCTCACTGACTCAGTCAGAAAGCCAAGCACGTCATCCCACTCATCCCCTGTTAGCTGTCATCAGCAGGAGAGTCTCACTGACTCAGTCAGAAAGCCAGGCACGTCATCCCACTCATCCCCTGTTAGCTGTCATCAGCCGGAGAGTCTCACTGACTCAGTCAGAAAGCCAAGCACGTCATCCCACTCATCCCCTGTTAGCTGTCATCAGCAGGAGAGTCTCACTGACTCAGTCAGAAAGCCAAGCACGTCATCCCACTCATCCCCTGTTAGCTGTCATCAGCAGGAAAGTCTCACTGACTCAGTCAGAAAGCCAGGCACGTCATCCCACTCATCCCCTGTTAGCTGTCATCAGCAGGAAAGTCTCACTGACTCAGTCAGAAAGCCAAGCACGTCATCCCACTCATCCCCTGTTAGCTGTCATCAGCCGGAGAGTCTCACTGACTCAGTCAGAAAGCCAAGCACGTCATCCCACTCATCCCCTGTTAGCTGTCATCAGCAGGAGAGTCTCACTGACTCAGTCAGAAAGCCAAGCACGTCATCCCACTCATCCCCTGTTAGCTGTCATCAGCAGGAGAGTCTCACTGACTCAGTCAGAAAGCCAGGCACGTCATCCCACTCATCCCCTGTTAGCTGTCATCAGCAGGAAAGTCTCACTGACTCAGTCAGAAAGCCAAGCACGTCATCCCACTCATCCCCTGTTAGCTGTCATCAGCAGGAAAGTCTCACTGACTCAGTCAGAAAGCCAAGCACGTCATCCCACTCATCCCCTGTTAGCTGTCATCAGCAGGAGAGTCTCACTGACTCAGTCAGAAAGCCAAGCACGTCATCCCACTCATCCCCTGTTAGCTGTCATCAGCAGGAGAGTCTCACTGACTCAGTCAGAAAGCCAGGCACGTCATCCCACTCATCCCCTGTTAGCTGTCATCAGCAGGAAAGTCTCACTGACTCAGTCAGAAAGCCAAGCACGTCATCCCACTCATCCCCTGTTAGCTGTCATCAGCAGGAGAGTCTCACTGACTCAGTCAGAAAGCCAAGCACGTCATCCCACTCATCCCCTGTTAGCTGTCATCAGCAGGATAGTCTCACTGACTCAGTCAGAAAGCCAGGCACGTCATCCCACTCATCCCCTGTTAGCTGTCATCAGCAGGAGAGTCTCACTGACTCAGTCAGAAAGCCAGGCACGTCATCCCACTCATCCCCTGTTAGCTGTCATCAGCAGGAGAGTCTCACTGACTCAGTCAGAAAGCCAGGCACGTCATCCCACTCATCCCCTGTTAGCTGTCATCAGCAGGAGAGTCTCACTGACTCAGTCAGAAAGCCAAGCACGTCATCCCACTCATCCCCTGTTAGCTGTCATCAGCAGGAGAGTCTCACTGACTCAGTCAGAAAGCCAGGCACGTCATCCCACTCATCCCCTGTTAGCTGTCATCAGCAGGAGAGTCTCACTGACTCAGTCAGAAAGCCAAGCACGTCATCCCACTCATCCCCTGTTAGCTGTCATCAGCAGGAGAGTCTCACTGACTCAGTCAGAAAGCCAAGCACGTCATCCCACTCATCCCCTGTTAGCTGTCATCAGCAGGAGAGTCTCACTGACTCAGTCAGAAAGCCAAGCACGTCATCCCACTCATCCCCTGTTAGCTGTCATCAGCAGGAGAGTCTCACTGACTCAGTCAGAAAGCCAAGCACGTCATCCCACTCATCCCCTGTTAGCTGTCATCAGCAGGAGAGTCTCACTGACTCAGTCAGAAAGCCAAGCACGTCATCCCACTCATCCCCTGTTAGCTGTCATCAGCAGGAGAGTCTCACTGACTCAGTCAGAAAGCCAGGCACGTCATCCCACTCATCCCCTGTTAGCTGTCATCAGCAGGAAAGTCTCACTGACTCAGTCAGAAAGCCAAGCACGTCATCCCACTCATCCCCTGTTAGCTGTCATCAGCAGGAGAGTCTCACTGACTCAGTCAGAAAGCCAGGCACGTCATCCCACTCATCCCCTGTTAGCTGTCATCAGCAGGAGAGTCTCACTGACTCAGTCAGAAAGCCAAGCACGTCATCCCACTCATCCCCTGTTAGCTGCCATCAGCAGGAGAGTCTCACTGACTCAGTCAGAAAGCCAGGCACGTCATCCCACTCATCCCCTGTTAGCTGTCATCAGCAGGAGAGTCTCACTGACTCAGTCAGAAAGCCAAGCACGTCATCCCACTCATCCCCTGTTAGCTGTCATCAGCAGGAGAGTCTCACTGACTCAGTCAGAAAGCCAAGCACGTCATCCCACTCATCCCCTGTTAGCTGTCATCAGCAGGAGAGTCTCACTGACTCAGTCAGAAAGCCAAGCACGTCATCCCACTCATCCCCTGTTAGCTGCCATCAGCAGGAGAGTCTCACTGACTCAGTCAGAAAGCCAAGCACGTCATCCCACTCATCCCCTGTTAGCTGTCATCAGCAGGAGAGTCTCACTGACTCAGTCAGAAAGCCAGGCACGTCATCCCACTCATCCCCTGTTAGCTGTCATCAGCAGGAGAGTCTCACTGACTCAGTCAGAAAGCCAGGCACGTCATCCCACTCATCCCCTGTTAGCTGTCATCAGCAGGAGAGTCTCACTGACTCAGTCCGCTGAGCTGTGGATCAACAGGTCGTGGGCTCAGACCCCGCCACCTGCACGAGCACTAAACCCTTTCCTTCATTATTAGTCACCACGCGGTCACCTGCCCGAAGCCAGTCTATATCAATAGCTATATATAGACTATGAGAGGCGGACCTCAGCGCAGATGACAGTCTGGTGAAGTTGAGCGCTCGTGCCTGCATCTGGCTGATGAACATGAAACATGAGAAAAGCTTGTGTTGAGGGAACATGATGATGAGGTCCCGGGTGATCCGTGGCCTGTCGGATAGCAAGGGTTTTGATAGGGGTGGGAGTCGGCGATGGGGGTGGGGAGGGGTAAGGAGATCAAGCAGGGTAAGTGGTTGCCACGTGCTCGCTACTGGAAACCATGCAACCGCCCATTCACCCCATGCGCTTCCGCTCCCCGCAGTTCGATCCGACCTCATTGGTGCGGCGTTATGGCCAAATACAGCCTTCATGTGCACAAAAGTGGCTTAGGACACGGCGGCCCCAGGTGGCTTAGGACACGGCGGCCCCCAGGTGGCCTAGGACACGGCGGCCCCCAGGTGGCCTAGGACACGGCGGCCCCCAGGTGGCCTAGGACACGGCGGCCCCCAGGTGGCCTAGGACACGGCGGCCCCCAGGCGACCAGACCCACGGCGGCCCCCAGGCGACCAGACCCGCGGCGGCCCCCAGGCGACCAGACCCACGGCGGCCCCCAGGCGACCAGACCCACGGCGGCCCCCAGGCGACCAGACCCGCGGCGGCCCCCAGGCGACCAGACCCACGGCGGCCCCCAGGCAACAAGATCCGCGGCGGCCCCCAGGCGACCAGACCCACGGCGGCCCCCAGGCGACCAGACCCACGGCGGCCCCCAGGCGACCAGACCCACGGCGGCCCCCAGACGACCAGACCCACGGCGGCCCCCAGGCGACCAGACCCGCGGCGGCCCCCAGGCGACAAGACCGGCCATCAATGTGACAAACATTCACGTCGAGATATAATAAACGTATTATAGTAGCTTCTTCTTTTGATAACCGGGAACATAGTTACGGCGAGCCTGGGTCAGACTGTTGTACAGAAGGTAAGAGGTAAGTACCCGGCAGCTCGGTGAGCCTGGGTCAGACTGTTGTACAGAAGGTAAGAGGTAAGTACCCGGCAGCTCGGTGAGCCTGGGTCAGACTGTTGTACAGAAGGTAAGAGGTAAGTACCCGGCAGCTCGGTGAGCCTGGGTCAGACTGTTGTACAGAAGGTAAGAGGTAAGTACCCGGCAGCTCGGTGAGCCTGGGTCAGACTGCTGTACAGAAGGTAAGAGGTAAGTACCCGGCAGCTCGGTGAGCCTGGGTCAGACTGTTGTACAGAAGGTAAGAGGTAAGTACCCGGCAGCTCGGTGAGCCTGGGTCAGACTGCTGTACAGAAGGTAAGAGGTAAGTACCCGGCAGCTCGGTGAGCCTGGGTCAGACTGTTGTACAGAAGGTAAGAGGTAAGTACCCGGCAGCTCGGTGAGCCTGGGTCAGACTGTTGTACAGAAGGTAAGAGGTAAGTACCCGGCAGCTCGGTGAGCCTGGGTCAGACTGCTGTACAGAAGGTAAGAGGTAAGTACCCGGCAGCTCGGTGAGCCTGGGTCAGACTGTTGTACAGAAGGTAAGAGGTAAGTACCCGGCAGCTCGGTGAGCCTGGGTCAGACTGCTGTACAGAAGGTAAGAGGTAAGTACCCGGCAGCTCGGTGAGCCTGGGTCAGACTGTTGTACAGAAGGTAAGAGGTAAGTACCCGGCAGCTCGGTGAGCCTGGGTCAGACTGTTGTACAGAAGGTAAGAGGTAAGTACCCGGCAGCTCGGTGAGCCTGGGTCAGGCTGTTGTACAGAAGGTAAGAGGTAAGTACCCGGCAGCTCGATGAGCCTGGGTCAGACTGCTGTACAGAAGGTAAGAGGTAAGTACCCGGCAGCTCGGTGAGCCTGGGTCAGGCTGTTGTACAGAAGGTAAGAGGTAAGTACCCGGCAGCTCGGTGAGCCTGGGTCAGACTGTTGTACAGAAGGTAAGAGGTAAGTACCCGGCAGCTCGGTGAGCCTGGGTCAGACTGTTGTACAGAAGGTAAGAGGTAAGTACCCGGCAGCTCGATGAGCCTGGGTCAGACTGTTGTACAGAAGGTAAGAGGTAAGTACCCGGCAGCTCGGTGAGCCTGGGTCAGACTGTTGTACAGAAGGTAAGAGGTAAGTACCCGGCAGCTCGATGAGCCTGGGTCAGACTGTTGTACAGAAGGTAAGAGGTAAGTCCCCGGCAGCTCGGTGAGCCTGGGTCAGACTGTTGTACAGAAGGTAAGAGGTAAGTCCCCGGCAGCTCGGTGAGCCTGGGTCAGACTGTTGTACAGAAGGTAAGAGGTAAGTACCCGACAGCTCGGTGAGCCTGGGTCAGACTGTTGTACAGAAGGTAAGAGGTAAGTCCCCGGCAGCTCGGTGAGCCTGGGTCAGACTGTTGTACAGAAGGTAAGAGGTAAGTACCCGGCAGCTCGGTGAGCCTGGGTCAGACTGCTGTACAGAAGGTAAGAGGTAAGTACCCGGCAGCTCGGTGAGCCTGGGTCAGACTGTTGTACAGAAGGTAAGAGGTAAGTACCCGGCAGCTCGGTGAGCCTGGGTCAGACTGTTGTACAGAAGGTAAGAGGTAAGTACCCGGCAGCTCGGTGAGCCTGGGTCAGACTGCTGTACAGAAGGTAAGAGGTAAGTACCCGGCAGCTCGGTGAGCCTGGGTCAGACTGTTGTACAGAAGGTAAGAGGTAAGTACCCGGCAGCTCGGTGAGCCTGGGTCAGACTGCTGTACAGAAGGTAAGAGGTAAGTCCCCGGCAGCTCGGTGAGCCTGGGTCAGACTGTTGTACAGAAGGTAAGAGGTAAGTACCCGGCAGCTCGGTGAGCCTGGGTCAGACGCTCGCAGTCTGTGCGCAATGACTTTGGGTACAGATGGGTGGCTTGTGGGACGACTCACGGGTCACGAGGGGTACAGATGGGTGGCTGGGGGTACGACTCACGGGTCACGAGGGGTACAGATGGGTGGCTGGTGGGACGACTCACGGGTCACGAGGGGTAAAGATCGGTGGCTGGGGGTGCGACTCACGGGTCACGAGGGGGACAGATGGGTGGCTGGGGGTACGACTCACGGGTCACGAGGGGTACAGATGGGTGGCTGGGAGTACGACTCACGGGTCACGAGGGGTACAGATGGGTGGCTGGGGGTACGACTCACGGGTCACGAGGGGTACAGATGGGTGGCCGGGGGTACGACACACGGGTCACGAGGGGTACAGATGGGTGACTGGTGGGACGACTCACGGGTCACGAGGGGTACAGATGGGTGGCTGGGGGTGCGACTCACGGGTCACGAGGGGTACAGATCGGTGGCTGGGGGTACGACTCACGGGTCACGAGGGGTACAGATGGGTGGCTGGTGGGACGACTCACGGGTCACGAGGGGTACAGATGGGTGGCTGGGCGTACGACTCACGGGTCACGAGGGGTACAGATGGGTGACTGGTGGGACGACTCACGGGTCACGAGGGGTACAGATGGGTGGCTGGGGGTGCGACTCACGGGTCACGAGGGGTACAGATGGGTGGCTGGGGGTGCGACTCACGGGTCACGAGGGGTACAGATGGGTGGCTGGGGGTGCGACTCACGGGTCACGACGGGTACAGATGGGTGGCTGGGCGTACGGCTCACGGGTCACGAGGGGTACAGATGGGTGGCTGGTCGGAAGGATTAAATGGGAGGGGATGCATTTGGAAATAATGGAATGGGGAAGAATCAAATGAGAGGCCCCGAGAGTCAGAGGCACATCCTCGTCCTCACCTACCTTGCCCTGGTCGCTGGAGGGCGCCGCAGTCGTTCCGTGTTCTGCCCGCCGCGGCCAAGGAAGCGATACTTTGTAGGCTGCGTAACCACAGAGCTGCGTGACGGGTGTGAGGGGGCGGGGGCGGGGCGGGGTTCTGGGCGCCCACCGTTTTTGGGTACCAGAAAGACGTGACAGCTATGGGGCGCCGTATTATAGTTTAACCCCTGTAAAGGGCGTACCATTGGAAGTCATGATGGGTGACGGAGCGAGCATTGTGTTGGTGGGCGATATATAGTGGCGGGGGGGGGTATATAGTGGGGGGGGGCTACGTCAGTCTGACGCTGGCCTCGCTCCGCAATGTGTTGCCGCATACTTACAAACTTGCCAGAAGCCCACTTGAATCCACCTGTGCTCAATATAAAATGAACCAGTATTTGTTCATTCGTGGCATTGATCACTCAGTGGTTACCGACCCCCCCCCCATCCCCACCCTAAAAACGTTGTCCACTCACCCCCTCAAATGCGATCCCCAACCCATTGTACCACAGCCCCGTCCACCCGCTCCACCACGCTCCCCAGCCTCTTGTACCACAGCCCCGTCCACCCCCTCCACCACGCTCCCCAGCCTCTTGTACCACAGCCCCGTCCACCCCTCCACCACGCTCCCCAGCCCCTTGTACCACAGCCCCGTCCACCCCCTCCACCACGCTCCCCAGCCTCTTGTACCACAGCCCCGTCCACCCCCTCCACCACACTCCCCAGCCTCTTGTACCACAGCCCCGTCCACCCCCTCCACCACGCTCCCCAGCCCCTTGTACCACAGCCCCGTCCACCCCCTCCACCACGCTCCCCAGCCCCTTGTACCACAGCCCCGTCCACCCCCTCCACCACGCTCCCCAGCCTCTTGTACCACAGCCCCGTCCGCCCCCTCCACCACGCTCCCCAGCCTCTTGTACCACAGCCCCGTCCACCCCCTCCACCACGCTCCCCAGCCCCTTGTACCACAGCCCCGTCCTCCCCCTCCACCACGCTCCCCAGCCTCTTGTACCACAGCCCCGTCCACCCCCTCCACCACGCTCCCCAGCCCCTTGTACCACAGCCCCGTCCTCCCCCTCCACCACGCTCCCCAGCCCCTTGTAGCACAGCCCCGTCCACCCCCTCCACCACGCTCCCCAGCCTCTTGTACCACAGCCCCGTCCTCCCCCTCCACCACACTCCCCAGCCCCTTGTACCACAGCCCCGTCCACCCCCTCCACCACGCTCCCCAGCCCCTTGTACCACAGCCCCGTCCACCCCCTCCACCACGCTCCCCAGCCCCTTGTACCACAGCCCCGTCCAACCCCTCCACCACGCTCCCCAGCCTCTTGTACCACAGCCCCGTCCACCCCCTCCACCACGCTCCCCAGCCCCTTGTACCACAGCCCCGTCCTCCCCCTCCACCACGCTCCCCAGCCCCTTGTACCACAGCCCCGTCCACCCCCTCCACCACGCTCCCCAGCCCCTTGTACCACAGCCCCGTCCTCCCCCTCCACCACGCTCCCCAGCCCCTTGTACCACAGCCCCGTCCACCCCCTCCACCACGCTCCCCAGCCCCTTGTACCACAGCCCCGTCCACCCCCTCCACCACGCTCCCCAGCCCCTTGTACCACAGCCCCGTCCACCCCCTCCACCACACTCCCCAGCCCCTTGTACCACAGCCCCGTCCTCCCCCTCCACCACGCTCCCCAGCCCCTTGTACCACAGCCCCGTCCACCCCCTCCACCACGCTCCCCAGCCCCTTGTACCACAGCCCCGTCCACCCCCTCCACCACGCTCCCCAGCCCCTTGTACCACAGCCCCGTCCACCCCCTCCACCACACTCCCCAGCCCCTTGTACCACAGCCCCGTCCACCCCCTCCACCACGCTCCCCAGCCCCTTGTACCACAGCCCCGTCCAACCCCTCCACCACGCTCCCCAGCCCCTTGTACCACAGCCCCGTCCACCCCCTCCACCACGCTCCCCAGCCCCTTGTACTACAGCCCCGTCCACCCCCTCCACCACGCTCCCCAGCCTCTTGTACCACAGCCCCGTCCTCCCCCTCCACCACGCTCCCCAGCCCCTTGTAGCACAGCCCCGTCCACCCCCTCCACCACGCTCCCCAGCCTCTTGTACCACAGCCCCGTCCACCCCCTCCACCACGCTCCCCAGCCTCTTGTACCACAGCCCCGTCCTCCCCCTCCACCACACTCCCCAGCCCCTTGTACCACAGCCCCGTCCACTCCTCCACCACGCTCCCCAGCCTCTTGTACCACAGCCCCGTCCTCCCCCTCCACCACACTCCCCAGCCCCTTGTACCACAGCCCCGTCCACCCCCTCCACCACGCTCCCCAGCCTCTTGTACCACAGCCCCGTCCACCCCCTCCACCACGCTCCCCAGCCCCTTGTACCACAGCCCCGTCCACCCCCTCCACCACGCTCCCCAGCCCCTTGTAGCACAGCCTCGTCCACCCCCTCCACCACGCTCCCCAGCCCCTTGTACCACAGCCCCGTCCACCCCCTCCACCACGCTCCCCAGCCCCTTGTACCACAGCCCCGTCCACCCCCTCCACCACGCTCCCCAGCCCCTTGTAGCACAGCCTCGTCCACCCCCTCCACCACGCTCCCCAGCCCCCCTTGTACCACAGCCCCGTCCACCTCCTCCACCACACTCCCCAGCCCCTTGTACCACAGCCCCGTCCACCTCCTCCACCACGCTCCCCAGCCCCTTGTACCACAGCCCCGTCCACCTCCTCCACCACGCTCCCCAGCCCCTTGTACCACAGCCCCGTCCACCCCCTCCACCACACTCCCCAGCCCCTTGTACCACAGCCCCGTCCACCCCCTCCACCACGCTCCCCAGCCCCTTGTACTACAGCCCCGTCCACCCCCTCCACCACGCTCCCCAGCCCCTTGTACCACAGCCCCGTCCACCCCCTCCACCACACTCCCCAGCCCCTTGTACCACAGCCCCGTCCACCCCCTCCACCACGCTCCCCAGCCTCTTGTACCACAGCCCCGTCCACCCCCTCCACCACGCTCCCCAGCCTCTTGTACCACAGCCCCGTCCACCCCCTCCACCACACTCCCCAGCCCCTTGTACCACAGCCCCGTCCACCCCCTCCACCACGCTCCCCAGCCTCTTGTACCACAGCCCCGTCCACCCCCTCCACCACGCTCCCCAGCCTCTTGTACCACAGCCCCGTCCACCCCCTCCACCACACTCCCCAGCCCCTTGTACCACAGCCCCGTCCACCCCCTCCACCACGCTCCCCAGCCTCTTGTACCACAGCCCCGTCCTCCCCCTCCACCACGCTCCCCAGCCCCTTGTACCACAGCCCCGTCCACCCCCTCCACCACGCTCCCCAGCCCCTTGTACCACAGCCCCGTCCACCCCCTCCACCACACTTCCCAGCCTCTTGTACCACAGCCCCGTCCACCCCCTCCACCACGCTCCCCAGCCCCTTGTACCACAGCCCCGTCCACCCCCTCCACCCAGCTCCCCAGCCTCTTGTACCACAGCCCCGTCCACCCCCTCCACCACGCTCCCCAGCCCCTTGTACCACAGCCCCGTCCACCCCCTCCACCACGCTCCCCAGCCTCTTGTACCACAGCCCCGTCCACCCCCTCCACCACGCTCCCCAGCCTCTTGTACCACAGCCCCGTCCATCCCCTCCACCACACTCCCCAGCCCCTTGTACCACAGCCCCGTCCACCCCCTCTACACGCTCCCCAGCCCCTTGTACCACAGCCCCGTCCACCCCCTCCACCACGCTCCCCAGCCTCTTGTACCACAGCCCCGTCCATCCCCTCCACCACACTCCCCAGCCCCTTGTACCACAGCCCCGTCCACCCCCTCTACACGCTCCCCAGCCCCTTGTACCACAGCCCCGTCCACCCCCTCTACACGCTCCCCAGCCCCTTGTACCACAGCCCCGTCCACCCCCTCCACCACACTCCCCAGCCCCTTGTACCACAGCCCCGTCCACCCCCTCCACCACACTCCCCAGCCTCTTGTACCACAGCCCCGTCCACCCCCTCCACCACGCTCCCCAGCCTCTTGTACCACAGCCCCGTCCACCCCCTCCACCACACTCCCCAGCCCCTTGTACCACAGCCCCGTCCACCCCCTCCACCACACTCCCCAGCCTCTTGTACCACAGCCCCGTCCACCCCCTCCACCACGCTCCCCAGCCTCTTGTACCACAGCCCCGTCCACCCCCTCCACCACGCTCCCCAGCCTCTTGTACCACAGCCCCGTCCACCCCCTCCACCACGCTCCCCAGCCCCTTGTACTACAGCCCCGTCCACCCCCTCCACCACGCTCCCCAGCCCCTTGTACCACAGCCCCGTCCACCCCCTCCACCACGCTCCCCAGCCCCTTGTACTACAGCCCCGTCCACCCCCTCCACACGCTCCCCAGCCCCTTGTACCACAGCCCCGTCCACACCCTCCACCACGCTCCCCAGCCCCTTGTACCACAGCCCCGTCCACCCCCTCCACCACGCTCCCCAGCCCCTTGTACCACAGCCCCGTCCACACCCTCCACCACGCTCCCCAGCCCCTTGTACCACAGCCCCGTCCACACCCTCCACCACGCTCCCCAGCCCCTTGTACCACAGCCCCGTCCACCCCCTCCACCACGCTCCCCAGCCCCTTGTACCACAGCCCCGTCCACCCCCTCCACCACGCTCCCCAGCCTCTTGTACCACAGCCCCGTCCTCCCCCTCCACCACGCTCCCCAGCCTCTTGTACTACAGCCCCGTCCACCCCCTCCACCACGCTCCCCAGCCCCTTGTACCACAGCCCCGTCCTCCCCCTCCACCACGCTCCCCAGCCCCTTGTACCACAGCCCCGTCCACCCCCTCCACACGCTCCCCAGCCCCTTGTACCACAGCCCCGTCCACACCCTCCACCACGCTCCCCAGCCCCTTGTACCACAGCCCCGTCCACCCCCTCCACCACGCTCCCCAGCCCCTTGTACCACAGCCCCGTCCACCCCCTCCACCACGCTCCCCAGCCCCTTGTACCACAGCCCCGTCCACACCCTCCACCACGCTCCCCAGCCCCTTGTACCACAGCCCCGTCCACCCCCTCCACCACGCTCCCCAGCCCCTTGTACCACAGCCCCGTCCACCCCCTCCACCACGCTCCCCAGCCTCTTGTACCACAGCCCCGTCCTCCCCCTCCACCACGCTCCCCAGCCTCTTGTACTACAGCCCCGTCCACCCCCTCCACCACGCTCCCCAGCCCCTTGTACCACAGCCCCGTCCTCCCCCTCCACCACGCTCCCCAGCCCCTTGTACCACAGCCCCGTCCACCCCCTCCACCACACTCCCCAGCCCCTTGTACCACAGCCCCGTCCACCCCCTCCACCACACTCCCCAGCCCCTTGTACCACAGCCCCGTCCACCCCCTCCACCACGCTCCCCAGCCCCTTGTACCACAGCCCCGTCCACCCCCTCCACCACGCTCCCCAGCCCCTTGTACCACAGCCCCGTCCACCCCCTCCACCACACTCCCCAGCCTCTTGTACCACAGCCCCGTCCACCCCCTCCACCACACTCCCCAGCCTCTTGTACCACAGCCCCGTCCACCCCCTCCACCACACTCCCCAGCCCCTTGTACCACAGCCCCGTCCACCCCCTCCACCACACTCCCCAGCCTCTTGTACCACAGCCCCGTCCACCCCCTCCACCACACTCCCCAGCCCCTTGTACCACAGCCCCGTCCACCCCCTCCACCACACTCCCCAGCCTCTTGTACCACAGCCCCGTCCACCCCCTCCACCACACTCCCCAGCCTCTTGTACCACAGCCCCGTCCACCCCCTCCACCACACTCCCCAGCCCCTTGTACCACAGCCCCGTCCACCCCCTCCACCACACTCCCCAGCCCCTTGTACCACAGCCCCGTCCACCCCCTCCACCACACTCCCCAGCCTCTTGTACCACAGCCCCGTCCACCCCCTCCACCACGCTCCCCAGCCCCTTGTACCACAGCCCCGTCCACCCCCTCCACCACGCTCCCCAGCCCCTTGTACCACAGCCCCGTCCTCCCCCTCCACCACGCTCCCCAGCCCCTTGTACCACAGCCCCGTCCACCCCCTCCACCACGCTCCCCAGCCCCTTGTACCACAGCCCCGTCCTCCCCCTCCACCACGCTCCCCAGCCCCTTGTACCACAGCCCCGTCCACCCCCTCCACCACGCTCCCCAGCCTCTTGTACCACAGCCCCGTCCACCCCCTCCACCACGCTCCCCAGCCCCTTGTACCACAGCCCCGTCCACCCCCTCCACCCAGCTCCCCAGCCTCTTGTACCACAGCCCCGTCCACCCCCTCCACCACGCTCCCCAGCCCCTTGTACCACAGCCCCGTCCACCCCCTCCACCACGCTTCCCAGCCCCTTGTACCACAGCCCCGTCCACCCCCTCCACCACGCTCCCCAGCCTCTTGTACCACAGCCCCGTCCACCCCCTCCACCACGCTCCCCAGCCTCTTGTACCACAGCCCCGTCCATCCCCTCCACCACACTCCCCAGCCCCTTGTACCACAGCCCCGTCCACCCCCTCCACCACGCTCCCCAGCCCCTTGTACCACAGCCCCGTCCACCCCCTCCACCACGCTCCCCAGCCCCTTGTACCACAGCCCCGTCCACCCCCTCCACCACGCTCCCCAGCCCCTTGTACCACAGCCCCGTCCACCCCCTCCACCACGCTCCCCAGCCCCTTGTACCACAGCCCCGTCCTCCCCCTCCACCACGCTCCCCAGCCCCTTGTACTACAGCCCCGTCCACCCCCTCCGCCACGCTCCCCAGCCCCTTGTACTACAGCCCCGTCCACCCCCTCCACCACGCTCCCCAGCCCCTTGTACTACAGCCCCGTCCACCCCCTCCACACGCTCCCCAGCCCATTGTACCACAGCCCCGTCCACCCCCTCCACCACACTCCCCAGCCCCTTGTACCACAGCCCCGTCCACCCCCTCCACCACGCTCCCCAGCCCCTTGTACTACAGCCCCGTCCACCCCCTCCACACGCTCCCCAGCCCATTGTACCACAGCCCCGTCCACCCCCTCCACCACACTCCCCAGCCCCTTGTACCACAGCCCCGTCCACCCCCTCCACCACGCTCCCCAGCCCCTTGTACCACAGCCCCGTCCACCCCCTCCACCACGCTCCCCAGCCTCTTGTACCACAGCCCCGTCCACCCCCTCCCACCACACTCCCCAGCCCCTTGTACCACAGCCCCGTCCACCCCCCTCCACCACGCTCCCCAGCCTCTTGTACCACAGCCCCGTCCACCCCCTCCACCACGCTCCCCAGCCCTCTTGTACCACAGCCCCGTCCACCCCCTCCACCACACTCCCCAGCCCCTTGTACCACAGCCCCGTCCACCCCCTCCACCACGCTCCCCAGCCTCTTGTACCACAGCCCCGTCCTCCCCCCTCCACCACGCTCCCCAGCCCCTTGTACCACAGCCCCGTCCACCCCCTCCACCACGCTCCCAGCCCCTTGTACCACAGCCCCGTCCACCCCCTCCACCACACTTCCCCAGCCTCTTGTACCACAGCCCCGTCCACCCCCTCCACCACGCTCCCCCAGCCCCTTGTACTACAGCCCCGTCCACCCCCTCCACCACGCTCCCCAGCCCCTTGTACCACAGCCCCGTCCACCCCCTCCACCACACTCCCAGCCCCTTGTACCACAGCCCCGTCCACCCCCTCCACCACGCTCCCCAGCCCTCTTGTACCACAGCCCCGTCCACCCCCTCCACCACACTCCCCAGCCCATTGTACCACAGCCCCCGTCCACCCCCTCCACCACGCTCCCCAGCCTCTTGTACCACAGCCCCGTCCACCCCCTCCACCACGCTCCCCAGCCCCTTGTACCACAGCCCCGTCCACCCCCCTCCACCCAGCTCCCCAGCCTCTTGTACCACAGCCCCGTCCACCCCTCCACCACGCTCCCCAGCCCCTTGTACCACAGCCCCGTCCACCCCCTCCACCACGCTCCCCAGCCTCTTGTACCACAGCCCCGTCCACCCCCTCCACCACGCTCCCCAGCCTCTTGTACCACAGCCCCGTCCATCCCCTCCACCACACTCCCCAGCCCCTTGTACCACAGCCCCGTCCACCCCCTCTACACGCTCCCCAGCCCCTTGTACCACAGCCCCGTCCACCCCCTCCACCACGCTCCCCAGCCTCTTGTACCACAGCCCCGTCCATCCCCTCCACCACACTCCCCAGCCCCTTGTACCACAGCCCCGTCCACCCCCTCTACACGCTCCCCAGCCCCTTGTACCACAGCCCCGTCCACCCCCTCTACACGCTCCCCAGCCCCTTGTACCACAGCCCCGTCCACCCCCTCCACCACACTCCCCAGCCCCTTGTACCACAGCCCCGTCCACCCCCTCCACCACACTCCCCAGCCTCTTGTACCACAGCCCCGTCCACCCCCTCCACCACGCTCCCCAGCCTCTTGTACCACAGCCCCGTCCACCCCCTCCACCACACTCCCCAGCCCCTTGTACCACAGCCCCGTCCACCCCCTCCACCACACTCCCCAGCCTCTTGTACCACAGCCCCGTCCACCCCCTCCACCACGCTCCCCAGCCTCTTGTACCACAGCCCCGTCCACCCCCTCCACCACGCTCCCCAGCCTCTTGTACCACAGCCCCGTCCACCCCCTCCACCACGCTCCCCAGCCCCTTGTACTACAGCCCCGTCCACCCCCTCCACCACGCTCCCCAGCCCCTTGTACCACAGCCCCGTCCACCCCCTCCACCACGCTCCCCAGCCCCTTGTACTACAGCCCCGTCCACCCCCTCCACACGCTCCCCAGCCCCTTGTACCACAGCCCCGTCCACACCCTCCACCACGCTCCCCAGCCCCTTGTACCACAGCCCCGTCCACCCCCTCCACCACGCTCCCCAGCCCCTTGTACCACAGCCCAGTCCACACCCTCCACCACGCTCCCCAGCCCCTTGTACCACAGCCCCGTCCACACCCTCCACCACGCTCCCCAGCCCCTTGTACCACAGCCCCGTCCACCCCCTCCACCACGCTCCCCAGCCCCTTGTACCACAGCCCCGTCCACCCCCTCCACCACGCTCCCCAGCCTCTTGTACCACAGCCCCGTCCTCCCCCTCCACCACGCTCCCCAGCCTCTTGTACTACAGCCCCGTCCACCCCCTCCACCACGCTCCCCAGCCCCTTGTACCACAGCCCCGTCCACCCCCTCCACCACGCTCCCCAGCCCCTTGTACCACAGCCCCGTCCTCCCCCTCCACCACGCTCCCCAGCCCCTTGTACCACAGCCCCGTCCACCCCCTCCACACGCTCCCCAGCCCCTTGTACCACAGCCCCGTCCACCCCCTCCACCACGCTCCCCAGCCCCTTGTACCACAGCCCCGTCCACACCCTCCACCACGCTCCCCAGCCCCTTGTACCACAGCCCCGTCCACCCCCTCCACCACGCTCCCCAGCCCCTTGTACCACAGCCCCGTCCACCCCCTCCACCACGCTCCCCAGCCCCTTGTACCACAGCCCCGTCCACACCCTCCACCACGCTCCCCAGCCCCTTGTACCACAGCCCCGTCCACCCCCTCCACCACGCTCCCCAGCCCCTTGTACCACAGCCCCGTCCACCCCCTCCACCACGCTCCCCAGCCCCTTGTACCACAGCCCCGTCCACCCCCTCCACCACGCTCCCCAGCCTCTTGTACTACAGCCCCGTCCACCCCCTCCACCACGCTCCCCAGCCTCTTGTACTACAGCCCCGTCCACCCCCTCCACCACGCTCCCCAGCCCCTTGTACCACAGCCCCGTCCACCCCCTCCACCACGCTCCCCAGCCCCTTGTACTACAGCCCCGTCCACCCCCTCCACCACACTCCCCAGCCCCTTGTACTACAGCCCCGTCCACCCCCTCCACCACGCTCCCCAGCCTCTTGTACCACAGCCCCGTCCACCCCCTCCACCACACTCCCCAGCCCCTTGTACCACAGCCCCGTCCACCCCCTCCACCACACTCCCCAGCCCCTTGTACCACAGCCCCGTCCACCCCCTCCACCACGCTCCCCAGCCCCTTGTACCACAGCCCCGTCCACCCCCTCCACCACGCTCCCCAGCCCCTTGTACCACAGCCCCGTCCACCCCCTCCACCACGCTCCCCAGCCCCTTGTACCACAGCCCCGTCCACCCCCTCCACCACGCTCCCCAGCCTCTTGTACCACAGCCCCGTCCACCCCCTCCACCACACTCCCCAGCCCCTTGTACCACAGCCCCGTCCACCTCCTCCACCACGCTCCCCAGCCTCTTGTACCACAGCCCTGTCCTCCCCCTCCACCACGCTCCCCAGCCTCTTGTACCACAGCCCCGTCCACACCCTCCACCACGCTCCCCAGCCCCTTGTACCACAGCCCCGTCCACCCCCTCCACCACACTCCCCAGCCCCTTGTACCACAGCCCCGTCCACCCCCTCCACCACGCTCCCCAGCCTCTTGTACCACAGCCCCGTCCACCCCCTCCACCACACTCCCCAGCCCCTTGTACCACAGCCCCGTCCACCTCCTCCACCACGCTCCCCAGCCTCTTGTACTACAGCCCCGTCCACCCCCTCCACCACGCTCCCCAGCCTCTTGTACCACAGCCCCGTCCACCTCCTCCACCACACTCCCCAGCCCCTTGTACTACAGCCCCGTCCACCTCCTCCACCACGCTCCCCAGCCCCTTGTACCACAGCCCCGTCCACCCCCTCCACCACGCTCCCCAGCCTCTTGTACCACAGCCCCGTCCACCCCCTCCACCCCGCTCCCCAGCCCCTTGTACTACAGCCCCGTCCACCCCCTCCACCACGCTCCCCAGCCTCTTGTACTACAGCCCCGTCCACCCCCTCCACCACACTCCCCAGCCCCTTGTACTACAGCCCCGTCCACCCCCTCCACCACACTCCCCAGCCCCTTGTACTACAGCCCCGTCCACCCCCTCCACCACGCTCCCCAGCCCCTTGTACTACAGCCCCGTCCACCCCCTCCACCACGCTCCCCAGCCCCTTGTACCACAGCCCCGTCCACCCCCTCCACCACGCTCCCCAGCCTCTTGTACTACAGCCCCGTCCACCCCCTCCACCACACTCCCCAGCCCCTTGTACTACAGCCCCGTCCACCCCCTCCACCACACTCCCCAGCCCCTTGTACCACAGCCCCGTCCACCCCCTCCACCACGCTCCCCAGCCTCTTGTACCACAGCCCCGTCCACCCCCTCCACCACGCTCCCCAGCCCCTTGTAGCACAGCCCCGTCCACCCCCTCCACCACGCTCCCCAGCCCCTTGTACCACAGCCCCGTCCTCCCCCTCCACCACGCTCCCCAGCCCCTTGTACCACAGCCCCGTCCACCCCCTCCACCACGCTCCCCAGCCCCTTGTACCACAGCCCCGTCCTCCCCCTCCACCACGCTCCCCAGCCCCTTGTACCACAGCCCCGTCCACCCCCTCCACCACGCTCCCCAGCCCCTTGTACTACAGCCCCGTCCACCCCCTCCACCACGCTCCCCAGCCCCTTGTACCACAGCCCCGTCCACCCTCTCCACCACGCTCCCCAGCCCCTTGTACCACAGCCCCGTCCACCCCCTCCACCACACTCCCCAGCCTCTTGTACCACAGCCCCGTCCACCCCCTCCACCACGCTCCCCAGCCCCTTGTACCACAGCCCCGTCCACCCCCTCCACCACGCTCCCCAGCCTCTTGTACCACAGCCCCGTCCACCCCCTCCACCACGCTCCCCAGCCCCTTGTACCACAGCCCCGTCCACCCCCTCCACCACGCTCCCCAGCCCCTTGTACTACAGCCCCGTCCACCCCCTCCACCACGCTCCCCAGCCCCTTGTACCACAGCCCCGTCCACCCCCTCCACCACGCTCCCCAGCCCCTTGTACCACAGCCCCGTCCACCCCCTCCACCACGCTCCCCAGCCTCTTGTACCACAGCCCCGTCCATCCCCTCCACCACGCTCCCCAGCCCCTTGTACCACAGCCCCGTCCACCCCCTCCACCACGCTCCCCAGCCCCTTGTACCACAGCCCCGTCCTCCCCCTCCACCACGCTCCCCAGCCCCTTGTACTACAGCCCCGTCCACCCCCTCCACCACGCTCCCCAGCCTCTTGTACCACAGCCCCGTCCACCCCCTCCACCACGCTCCCCAGCCTCTTGTACCACAGCCCCGTCCACCCCCTCCACCACGCTCCCCAGCCCCTTGTACCACAGCCCCGTCCACCCCCTCCACCACGCTCCCCAGCCCCTTGTACCACAGCCCCGTCCACCCCCTCCACCACACTCCCCAGCCCCTTGTACCACAGCCCCGTCCACCCCCTCCACCACGCTCCCCAGCCCCTTGTACCACAGCCCCGTCCACCCCCTCCACCACGCTCCCCAGCCCCTTGTACCACAGCCCCGTCCACCCCCTCCACCACGCTCCCCAGCCCCTTGTACCACAGCCCCTCCACCCCCTCCACCACGCTCCCCAGCCCCTTGTACCACAGCCCCGTCCTCCCCCTCCACCACGCTCCCCAGCCCCTTGTACTACAGCCCCGTCCACCCCCTCCACCACGCTCCCCAGCCTCTTGTACCACAGCCCCGTCCACCCCCTCCACCACGCTCCCCAGCCTCTTGTACCACAGCCCCGTCCACCCCCTCCACCACGCTCCCCAGCCCCTTGTACCACAGCCCCGTCCACCCCCTCCACCACGCTCCCCAGCCCCTTGTACCACAGCCCCGTCCACCCCCTCCACCACACTCCCCAGCCCCTTGTACCACAGCCCCGTCCACCCCCTCCACCACGCTCCCCAGCCCCTTGTACCACAGCCCCGTCCACCCCCTCCACCACGCTCCCCAGCCCCTTGTACCACAGCCCCGTCCACCCCCTCCACCACGCTCCCCAGCCCCTTGTACCACAGCCCCGTCCACCCCCTCCACCACGCTCCCCAGCCCCTTGTACCACAGCCCCGTCCACCCCCTCCACCACGCTCCCCAGCCCCTTGTACTACAGCCCCGTCCACCCCCTCCACCACGCTCCCCAGCCCCTTGTACCACAGCCCCGTCCACCCCCTCCACCACGCTCCCCAGCCCCTTGTACCACAGCCCCGTCCACCCCCTCCACCACGCTCCCCAGCCCCTTGTACCACAGCCCCGTCCATCCCCTCCACCACACTCCCCAGCCTCTTGTACCACAGCCCCGTCCACCCCCTCCACCACGCTCCCCAGCCCCTTGTACCACAGCCCCGTCCACCCCCTCCACCACACTCCCCAGCCCCTTGTACCACAGCCCCGTCCACCCCCTCCACCACACTCCCCAGCCCCTTGTACCACAGCCCCGTCCACCCCCTCCACCACACTCCCCAGCCTCTTGTACCACAGCCCCGTCCTCCCCCTCCACCACGCTCCCCAGCCCCTTGTACCACAGCCCCGTCCACCCCCTCCACCACGCTCCCCAGCCCCTTGTACCACAGCCCCGTCCACCCCCTCCACCACGCTCCCCAGCCCCTTGTACCACAGCCCCGTCCACCCCTCCACCACGCTCCCCAGCCCCTTGTACCACGGCCCCGTCCATCCCCTCCACCACGCTCCCCAGCCCCTTGTACCACAGCCCCGTCCATCCCCTCCACCACGCTCCCCAGCCCCTTGTACCACAGCCCCGTCCACCCCCTCCACCACGCTCCCCAGCCCCTTGTACCACAGCCCCGTCCACCCCCTCCACCACGCTCCCCAGCCCCTTGTACCACAGCCCCGTCCACCCCCTCCACCACGCTCCCCAGCCTCTTGTACCACAGCCCCGTCCACCCCCTCCACCACGCTCCCCAGCCTCTTGTACCACAGCCCCGTCCACCCCCTCCACCACACTCCCCAGCCCCTTGTACCACAGCCCCGTCCACCCCCTCCACCACGCTCCCCAGCCCCTTGTACCACAGCCCCGTCCTCCCCCTCCACCACGCTCCCCAGCCCCTTGTACCACAGCCCCGTCCACCCCCTCCACCACGCTCCCCAGCCCCTTGTACCACAGCCCCGTCCACCCCCTCCACCACACTCCCCAGCCCCTTGTACCACAGCCCCGTCCACCCCCTCCACCACGCTCCCCAGCCCCTTGTACCACAGCCCCGTCCACCCCCTCCACCACGCTCCCCAGCCCCTTGTACCACAGCCCCGTCCACCCCCTCCACCACGCTCCCCAGCCCCTTGTAGCACAGCCCCGTCCACCCCCTCCACCACACTCCCCAGCCCCTTGTACCACAGCCCCGTCCACCCCCTCCACCACGCTCCCCAGCCCCTTGTACCACAGCCCCGTCCTCCCCCTCCACCACGCTCCCCAGCCCCTTGTACCACGGCCCCGTCCACCCCCTCCACCACGCTCCCCAGCCCCTTGTACCACAGCCCCGTCCACCCCCTCCACCACGCTCCCCAGCCCCTTGTACCACAGCCCCGTCCACCCCCTCCACCACGCTCCCCAGCCCCTTGTACCACAGCCCCGTCCACCCCCTCCACCACGCTCCCCAGCCCCTTGTAGCACAGCCCCGTCCACCCCCTCCACCACGCTCCCCAGCCCCTTGTACCACAGCCCCGTCCTCCCCCTCCACCACGCTCCCCAGCCCCTTGTACCACAGCCCCGTCCACCCCCTCCACCACGCTCCCCAGCCCCTTGTACCACAGCCCCGTCCACCCCCTCCACCACGCTCCCCAGCCCCTTGTAGCACAGCCCCGTCCACCCCCTCCACCACACTCCCCAGCCCCTTGTACCACAGCCCCGTCCACCCCCTCCACCACGCTCCCCAGCCCCTTGTACCACAGCCCCGTCCACCCCCTCCACCACGCTCCCCAGCCCCTTGTACCACAGCCCCGTCCACCCCCTCCACCACACTCCCCAGCCCCTTGTACCACAGCCCCGTCCACCCCCTCCACCACGCTCCCCAGCCCCTTGTACCACAGCCCCGTCCACCCCCTCCACCACGCTCCCCAGCCCCTTGTACCACAGCCCCGTCCACCCCCTCCACCACACTCCCCAGCCCCTTGTACCACAGCCCCGTCCACCCCCTCCACCACGCTCCCCAGCCCCTTGTACTACAGCCCCGTCCACCCCCTCCACCACACTCCCCAGCCCCTTGTACCACAGCCCCGTCCACCCCCTCCACCACGCTCCCCAGCCTCTTGTACCACAGCCCCGTCCACCCCCTCCACCACGCTCCCCAGCCCCTTGTACCACAGCCCCGTCCACCCCCTCCACCACGCTCCCCAGCCCCTTGTACCACAGCCCCGTCCACCCCCTCCACCACGCTCCCCAGCCCCTTGTACCACAGCCCCGTCCACCCCCTCCACCACGCTCCCCAGCCCCTTGTACCACAGCCCCGTCCACCCCCTCCACCACACTCCCCAGCCCCTTGTACCACAGCCCCGTCCACCCCGTCCACCACGCTCCCCAGCCCCTTGTACCACAGCCCCGTCCACCCCCTCTACACGCTCCCCAGCCCCTTGTACCACAGCCCCGTCCACCCCCTCCACCACGCTCCCCAGCCCCTTGTACCACAGCCCCGTCCAACCCCTCCACCACGCTCCCCAGCCCCTTGTACCACAGCCCCGTCCACCCCCTCTACACGCTCCCCAGCCCCTTGTACCACAGCCCCGTCCTCCCCCTCCACCACGCTCCCCAGCCCCTTGTACCACAGCCCCGTCCACCTCCTCCACCACGCTCCCCAGCCCCTTGTACCACAGCCCCGTCCACCCCCTCCACCACGCTCCCCAGCCTCTTGTACCACAGCCCCGTCCGCCCCCTCCACCACGCTCCCCAGCCCCTTGTACCACAGCCCCGTCCACCTCCTCCACCACGCTCCCCAGCCCCTTGTACCACAGCCCCGTCCACCCCCTCCACCACGCTCCCCAGCCTCTTGTACCACAGCCCCGTCCGCCCCCTCCACCACGCTCCCCAGCCCCTTGTACCACAGCCCCGTCCACCTCCTCCACCACGCTCCCCAGCCCCTTGTACCACAGCCCCGTCCACCCCCTCCACCACGCTCCCCAGCCCCTTGTACCACAGCCCCGTCCACCCCCTCCACCACGCTCCCCAGCCTCTTGTACCACAGCCCCGTCCTCCCCCTCCACCACGCTCCCCAGCCCCTTGTACCACAGCCCCGTCCACCCCCTCCACCACGCTCCCCAGCCCCTTGTACCACAGCCCCGTCCACCCCCTCCACCACGCTCCCCAGCCCCTTGTACCACAGCCCCGTCCACCCCCTCCACCACGCTCCCCAGCCCCTTGTACCACAGCCCCGTCCACCCCCTCCACCACGCTCCCCAGCCCCTTGTACCACAGCCCCGTCCACCCCCTTCACCACGCTCCCCAGCCCCTTGTACCACAGCCCCGTCCAACCCCTCCACCACGCTCCCCAGCCCCTTGTACCACAGCCCCGTCCACCCCCTCCGCCACGCTCCCCAGCCTCTTGTACCACAGCCCCGTCCACCCCCTCCACCACGCTCCCCAGCCCCTTGTACCACAGCCCCGTCCACCCCCTCCACCACGCTCCCCAGCCCCTTGTACCACAGCCCCGTCCACCCCCTCCACCACGCTCCCCAGCCTCTTGTACCACAGCCCCGTCCACCCCCTCCACCACGCTCCCCAGCCCCTTGTACCACAGCCCCGTCCACCCCCTCCACCACGCTCCCCAGCCTCTTGTACCACAGCCCCGTCCACCCCCTCCACCACGCTCCCCAGCCCCTTGTACCACAGCCCCGTCCACCCCCTCCACCACGCTCCCCAGCCCCTTGTACCACAGCCCCGTCCACCCCCTCCACACGCTCCCCAGCCCCTTGTACCACAGCCCCGTCCACCCCCTCCACCACGCTCCCCAGCCCCTTGTACCACAGCCCCGTCCACCCCCTCCACACGCTCCCCAGCCCCTTGTACCACAGCCCCGTCCACCCCCTCCACACGCTCCCCAGCCCCTTGTACCACAGCCCCGTCCACCCCCTCCACCACGCTCCCCAGCCCCTTGTACCACAGCCCCGTCCACCCCCTCCACACGCTCCCCAGCCCCTTGTACCACAGCCCCGTCCACCCCCTCCACCACGCTCCCCAGCCCCTTGTACCACAGCCCCGTCCACCCCCTCCACACGCTCCCCAGCCCCTTGTACCACAGCCCCGTCCACCCCCTCCACCACGCTCCCCAGCCCCTTGTACCACAGCCCCGTCCACCCCCTCCACACGCTCCCCAGCCCCTTGTACCACAGCCCCGTCCACCCCCTCCACCACGCTCCCCAGCCTCTTGTACCACAGCCCCGTCCACCCCCTCCACCACGCTCCCCAGCCCCTTGTACCACAGCCCCGTCCACCCCCTCCACCACGCTCCCCAGCCCCTTGTACCACAGCCCCGTCCACCCCCTCCACCACACTCCCCAGCCTCTTGTACCACAGCCCCGTCCACCCCCTCCACCACGCTCCCCAGCCCCTTGTACTACAGCCCCGTCCACCCCCTCCACCACGCTCCCCAGCCCCTTGTACCACAGCCCCGTCCACCCCCTCCACCACGCTCCCCAGCCCCTTGTACCACAGCCCCGTCCACCCCCTCCACCACACTCCCCAGCCTCTTGTACCACAGCCCCGTCCACCCCCTCCACCACACTCCCCAGCCTCTTGTACCACAGCCCCGTCCACCCCCTCCACCACGCTCCCCAGCCCCTTGTACCACAGCCCCGTCCACCCCCTCCACCACGCTCCCCAGCCCCTTGTACCACAGCCCCGTCCACCCCCTCCACACGCTCCCCAGCCCCTTGTACCACAGCCCCGTCCACCCCCTCCACCACGCTCCCCAGCCCCTTGTACCACAGCCCCGTCCACCCCCTCCACCACGTTCCCCAGCCCCTTGTACCACAGCCCCGTCCACCCCCTCCACCACGCTCCCCAGCCCCTTGTACCACAGCCCCGTCCACCCCCTCCACCACGCTCCCCAGCCCCTTGTACCACAGCCCCGTCCACCCCTTCCACCACGCTCCCCAGCCCCTTGTACCACAGCCCCGTCCACCCCTTCCACCACGCTCCCCAGCCCCTTGTACCACAGCCCCGTCCACCCCCTCCACCACGCTCCCCAGCCCCTTGTACCACAGCCCCGTCTTCCCCCTCCACCACGCTCCCCAGCCCCTTGTACCACAGCCCCGTCCACCCCCTCCACCACGCTCCCCAGCCCCTTGTACCACAGCCCCGTCCACCAACTCCACCACGCTCCCCAGCCCCTTGTACCACAGCCCCGTCCACCCCCTCCACCACGCTCCCCAGCCCCTTGTACCACAGCCCCGTCCACCCCCTCCACCACGCTCCCCAGCCCCTTGTACCACAGCCCCGTCCACCCCCTCCACCACGCTCCCCAGCCCCTTGTACCACAGCCCCGTCCACCCCCTCCACCACGCTCCCCAGCCCCTTGTACCACAGCCCCGTCCACCCCCTCCACCACGCTCCCCAGCCCCTTGTACCACAGCCCCGTCCAACCCCTCCACCACGCTCCCCAGCCCCTTGTACCACAGCCCCGTCCACCCCCTCCACCACGCTCCCCAGTCCCTTGTACGACAGCCCCGTCCACCCCCTCCACCACGCTCCCCAGCCCCTTGTACCATAGCCCCGTCCTCCCCCTCTACCACGCTCCCCAGCCCCTTGTACCACAGCCCCGTCCACCCCCTCCACCACGCTCCCCAGCCTCTTGTACCACAGCCCCGTCCACCCCCTCCACCACACTCCCCAGCCTCTTGTACCACAGCCCCGTCCACCCCCTCCACCACGCTCCCCAGCCCCTTGTACCACAGCCCCGTCCACCCCCTCCACCACGCTCCCCAGCCTCTTGTACCACAGCCCCGTCCACCCCCTCCACCACGCTCCCCAGCCTCTTGTACCACAGCCCCGTCCACCCCCTCCACCACGCTCCCCAGCCTCTTGTACCACAGCCCCGTCCACCCCCTCCACCACACTCCCCAGCCCCTTGTACCACAGCCCCGTCCACCCCCTCCACCACGCTCCCCAGCCTCTTGTACCACAGCCCCGTCCACCCCCTCCACCACGCTCCCCAGCCTCTTGTACCACAGCCCCGTCCACCCCCTCCACCACGCTCCCCAGCCTCTTGTAGCACAGCCCCGTCCACCCTCTCCACCACACTCCCCAGCCCCTTGTACCACAGCCCCGTCTACCTCCTCCACCATGCTCCCCAGCCCCTTGTACCACAGCCCCGTCCACCCCCTCCACCACGCTCCCCAGCCCCTTGTACCACAGCCCCGTCCACCCCCTCCACCACGCTCCCCAGCCTCTTGTACCACAGCCCCGTCCACCCCCTCCACCACGCTCCCCAGTCTCTTGTACCACAGCCCCGTCCACCCCCTCCACCACGCTCCCCAGCCTCTTGTACCACAGCCCCGTCCACCCCCTCCACCACACTCCCCAGCCCCTTGTACCACAGCCCCGTCCACCCCCTCCACCACGCTCCCCAGCCTCTTGTACCACAGCCCCGTCCACCCCCTCCACCACGCTCCCCAGCCTCTTGTACCACAGCCCCGTCCACCCCCTCCACCACGCTCCCCAGCCTCTTGTACCACAGCCCCGTCCACCCCCTCCACCACGCTCCCCAGCCCCTTGTACCACAGCCCCGTCCACCCCCTCCACCACACTCCCCAGCCCCTTGTACCACAGCCCCGTCCACCCCCTCCACCACGCTCCCCAGCCCCTTGTACCACAGCCCCGTCCACCCCCTCCACCACGCTCCCCAGCCCCTTGTACCACAGCCCCGTCCACCCCCTCCACCACGCTCCCCAGCCCCTTGTACCACAGCCCCGTCCACCCCCTCCACCACACTCCCCAGCCCCTTGTACCACAGCCCCGTCCACCCTCTCCACCACACTCCCCAGCCCCTTGTACCACAGCCCCGTCCACCCCCTCCACCACGCTCCCCAGCCTCTTGTACCACAGCCCCGTCCACCCCCTCCACCACGCTCCCCAGCCTCTTGTACCACAGCCCCGTCCACCCCCTCCACCACGCTCCCCAGCCCCTTGTACCACAGCCCCGTCCACCCCCTCCACCACACTCCCCAGCCCCTTGTACCACAGCCCCGTCCACCCCCTCCACCACGCTCCCCAGCCCCTTGTACCACAGCCCCGTCCACCCCCTCCACCACGCTCCCCAGCCCCTTGTACCACAGCCCCGTCCACCCCCTCCACCACGCTCCCCAGCCCCTTGTACCACAGCCCCGTCCACCCCCTCCACCACACTCCCCAGCCCCTTGTACCACAGCCCCGTCCACCCTCTCCACCACACTCCCCAGCCCCTTGTACCACAGCCCCGTCCACCCCCTCCACCACACTCCCCAACCCCTTGTACCACAGCCCCGTCCACCCCCTCCACCACACTCCCCAGCCCCTTGTACCACAGCCCCGTCCACCCCCTCCACCACACTCCCCAGCCCCTTGTACCACAGCCCCGTCCACCTCCTCCACCACACTCCCCAGCCTCTTGTAGCACAGCCCCGTCCACCCCCTCCACCACGCTCCCCAGCCCCTTGTACCACAGCCCCGTCCACCCCCTCCACCACGCTCCCCAGCCCCTTGTACCACAGCCCCGTCCACCCCCTCCACCACACTCCCCAGCCCCTTGTACCACAGCCCCGTCCGCCCCCTCCACCACGCTCCCCAGCCTCTTGTACCACAGCCCCGTCCACCCCCTCCACCACGCTCCCCAGCCTCTTGTACCACAGCCCCGTCCACCCCCTCCACCACACTCCCCAGCCTCTTGTACCACAGCCCCGTCCACCCCCTCCACCACACTCCCCAGCCCCTTGTACCACAGCCCCGTCCACCCCCTCCACCACGCTCCCCAGCCCCTTGTACCACAGCCCCGTCCACCCTCTCCACCACACTCCCCAGCCCCTTGTACCACAGCCCCGTCCACCCCCTCCACCACGCTCCCCAGCCCCTTGTACCACAGCCCCGTCCACCCCCTCCACCACGCTCCCCAGCCCCTTGTACCACAGCCCCGTCCACCCCCTCCACCACACTCCCCAGCCCCTTGTACCACAGCCCCGTCCACCCTCTCCACCACACTCCCCAGCCCCTTGTACCACAGCCCCGTCCACCCCCTCCACCACGCTCCCCAGCCCCTTGTACCACAGCCCCGTCCACCCCCTCCACCACGCTCCCCAGCCCCTTGTACCACAGCCCCGTCCACCCCCTCCACCACGCTCCCCAGCCCCTTGTACCACAGCCCCGTCCACCCCCTCCACCACACTCCCCAGCCCCTTGTACCACAGCCCCGTCCACCCTCTCCACCACACTCCCCAGCCCCTTGTACCACAGCCCCGTCCACCCCCTCCACCACGCTCCCCAGCCCCTTGTACCACAGCCCCGTCCACCCCCTCCACCACGCTCCCCAGCCCCTTGTACCACAGCCCCGTCCACCCCCTCCACCACACTCCCCAGCCCCTTGTACCACAGCCCCGTCCACCCTCTCCACCACACTCCCCAGCCCCTTGTACCACAGCCCCGTCCACCCCCTCCACCACGCTCCCCAGCCCCTTGTACCACAGCCCCGTCCACCCCCTCCACCACGCTCCCCAGCCCCTTGTACCACAGCCCCGTCCACCCCCTCCACCACACTCCCCAGCCCCTTGTACCACAGCCCCGTCCACCCTCTCCACCACACTCCCCAGCCCCTTGTACCACAGCCCCGTCCACCCCCTCCACCACGCTCCCCAGCCCCTTGTACCACAGCCCCGTCCACCCCCTCCACCACGCTCCCCAGCCCCTTGTACCACAGCCCCGTCCACCCCCTCCACCACACTCCCCAGCCCCTTGTACCACAGCCCCGTCCACCCTCTCCCCCACACTCCCCAGCCCCTTGTACCACAGCCCCGTCCACCCCCTCCACCACGCTCCCCAGCCCCTTGTACCACAGCCCCGTCCACCCCCTCCACCACACTCCCCAGCCCCTTGTACCACAGCCCCGTCCACCCTCTCCACCACACTCCCCAGCCTCTTGTACCACAGCCCCGTCCACCCCCTCCACCACGCTCCCCAGCCCCTTGTACCATAGCCCCGTCCACCCCCTCCACCCAGCTCCCCAGCCTCTTGTACCACAGCCCCGTCCACCCCCTCCACCACGCTCCCCAGCCTCTTGTACCACAGCCCCGTCCACCCTCTCCACCACGCTCCCCAGCCTCTTGTACCACAGCCCCGTCCATCCCCTCCACCACGTTCCCCAGCCCCTTGTACCACAGCCCCGTCCACCCCCTCCACCACGCTCCCCAGCCTCTTGTACCACAGCCCCGTCCACCCCCTCCACCACGCTCCCCAGCCCCTTGTACCACAGCCCCGTCCACCCCCTCCACCACGCTCCCCAGCCCCTTGTACCATAGCCCCGTCCACCCCCTCCACCACGCTCCCCAGCCCCTTGTACCACAGCCCCGTCCACCCCCTCCACCACACTCCCCAGCCCCTTGTACCACGGCCCCGTCCACCCCCTCCACCACGCTCCCCAGCCCCTTGTACCACAGCCCCGTCCACCTCCTCCACCACGCTCCCCAGCCCCTTGTAGCACAGCCCCGTCCACCCCCTCCACCACGCTTCCTAGCCCCTTGTACCACAGCCCCGTCCACCCCCTCCACCACGCTCCCCAACCCATTGTACCACAGCCCCGTCCACCCCCTCCACCACGCTCCCCAGCCTCTTGTACCACAGCCCCGTCCACCCCCTCCACCACACTCCCCAGCCCCTTGTACCACAGCCCCGTCCACCCTCTCCACCACACTCCCCAGCCCCTTGTACCACAGCCCCGTCCACCCCCTCCACCACGCTCCCCAGCCCCTTGTACCACAGCCCCGTCCACCCCCTCCACCACGCTCCATCCCCTCCACCACGCTTCCTAGCCCCTTGTACCACAGCCCCGTCCACCCCCTCCACCACGCTCCCCAGCCCCTTGTACCACAGCCCCGTCCACCCCCTCCACCACGCTCCCCAGCCCCTTGTACCACAGCCCCGTCCACCCTCTCCCCCACACTCCCCAGCCCCTTGTACCACAGCCCCGTCCACCCCCTCCACCACGCTCCCCAGCCCCTTGTACCACAGCCCCGTCCACCCCCTCCACCACACTCCCCAGCCCCTTGTACCACAGCCCCGTCCACCCTCTCCACCACACTCCCCAGCCTCTTGTACCACAGCCCCGTCCACCCCCTCCACCACGCTCCCCAGCCCCTTGTACCATAGCCCCGTCCACCCCCTCCACCCAGCTCCCCAGCCTCTTGTACCACAGCCCCGTCCACCCCCTCCACCACGCTCCCCAGCCTCTTGTACCACAGCCCCGTCCACCCTCTCCACCACGCTCCCCAGCCTCTTGTACCACAGCCCCGTCCATCCCCTCCACCACGTTCCCCAGCCCCTTGTACCACAGCCCCGTCCACCCCCTCCACCACGCTCCCCAGCCTCTTGTACCACAGCCCCGTCCACCCCCTCCACCACGCTCCCCAGCCCCTTGTACCACAGCCCCGTCCACCCCCTCCACCACGCTCCCCAGCCCCTTGTACCATAGCCCCGTCCACCCCCTCCACCACGCTCCCCAGCCCCTTGTACCACAGCCCCGTCCACCCCCTCCACCACACTCCCCAGCCCCTTGTACCACGGCCCCGTCCACCCCCTCCACCACGCTCCCCAGCCCCTTGTACCACAGCCCCGTCCACCTCCTCCACCACGCTCCCCAGCCCCTTGTAGCACAGCCCCGTCCACCCCCTCCACCACGCTTCCTAGCCCCTTGTACCACAGCCCCGTCCACCCCCTCCACCACACTCCCCAGCCCCTTGTACCACAGCCCCGTCCACCCCCTCCACCACGCTCCCCAGCCCCTTGTACCACAGCCCCGTCCACCCCCTTCACCACGCTCCCCAGCCCCTTGTACCACAGCCCCGTCCACCCCCTCCACCACGCTCCCCAGCCCCTTGTACCACAGCCCCGTCCACCCCCTCCACCACGCTCCCCAACCCATTGTACCACAGCCCCGTCCACCCCCTCCACCACGCTCCCCAGCCTCTTGTACCACAGCCCCGTCCACCCCCTCCACCACACTCCCCAGCCCCTTGTACCACAGCCCCGTCCACCCTCTCCACCACACTCCCCAGCCCCTTGTACCACAGCCCCGTCCACCCCCTCCACCACGCTCCCCAGCCCCTTGTACCACAGCCCCGTCCACCCCCTCCACCACGCTCCATCCCCTCCACCACGCTCCCCAGCCCCTTGTACCACAGCCCCGTCCACCCCCTCCACCACGCTCCCCAGCCCCTTGTACCACAGCCCCGTCCACCCCCTCCACCACACTCCCCAGCCCCTTGTACCACAGCCCCGTCCACCCCCTCCACCACGCTCCACCCCCTCCACCACGCTCCTGGTGTCCACCGCGACCGCCCCCCCCCACCCCTCTGCAGTAGCTGTTACATCAGCGACACCTGGTTGATTCGGCGAAACCTGTCAACTAAACGGAACACTACACACGACCAACAGTAGGTGGCGAGACATGGCGCGCTTTGACGAGACTTGCGGAGCTTGGCGGTGAAGCTTTGGCGAGGCCCTAGCTGTCACACAAACACAGAACACCCTGACTGACAGACCTTCGACTGGAGGTTGTTTTTCCCATCAGGGGTAGGGAGGGGAGATGGAGGGGGGGGGGGGGGAGGTGGGTCGTATGTCCACCATTTGGGGGTTTGATGCTTCGCGGTGGAGGGGGGGGGGTCATATGATCCTCAGGGCCACCCCCGCTACACGTACCCTCATCTCAAGCCCCTCTCCCCAACGGCGAGTCGCTACCCCCGGGGGGGGGGGGGGGCTAGTATACCCCTAACCCCCGCCGTGCGGTATACCCTGCCCCGCGCCTAGTATACCCCCAACCAACTTAGGCCTAAAATCGCCCATTTATGACCTTGACCCTCTTGCATTACCTACCAAGCCGGTTTCCGATGACTAATATTCCGGTAATCATCACGCCATCTGGTCTCGCGCTCTGTGGCGTGTGACGTCATGCGTGACGTCACGCTGGTCTGCATGATATCAGAACGACTGGAGCTGTTCGGTGAGGCCTCGTAATGGTTCCGGTTATCGCCCGGTTAAATCTCTCTCGACCGTTTCGTACGACGCGGAGTCGAAGGGAAACAGGGCACCAGCCTAGAGTCTGGAAGCGACAGGGCAAGGCACCAGTCTAGAGTCTGGCAGCGACAGGGCAAGGCACCAGCCTAGGGTCTGGCAGCGACTGGGCAAGGCACCAGCCTAGAGTCTGGCAGCGGCAGGGCAAGGCACCAGCCTAGAGTCTGGCAGCGACAGGGCAAGGCACCAGCCTAGTCTGGCAGCAACAGGGCAAGGCACCAGCCTAGTCTGGCAGCAACAGGGCAAGGCACCAGTCTTAGAGTCTGGCAGCGACAGGGCAAGGCACCAGCCTAGACTCTGGCAGCGACAGGGCAAGGCACCAGCCTAGAGTCTGGCAGCGACAGGGCATAGCACCAGCCTAGAGTCTGGCAGCGACAGGGCAAGGCTGGCAGCGACAGGGCAAGGCACCACCCTGGAGTCTGGCAGCGACCGGGCAAAGCACCAGCCTAGAGTCTGCAGCGACCGGGCAAGGCACCAGCCTAGAGTCTGGCAGCGACAGGGCAAGGCACCAGCCTAGAGTCTGGCAGCGGCAGGGCAAGGCACCAGTCTAGAGTCTGACAGCGACAGGGCAAGGCACCAGCCTAGAGTTTGGCAGCGACAGGGCAAGGCACCAACCTAGAGTCTGGCAGCGACAGGGCAAGGCACCAGCCTGGCAGCGACAGGGCATGGCACTACCCTTGTCTGGGAGCGACAGGGCAAGGCACCAGCCTAGAGTCTGGCAGCGACAGGGCAAGGCACCAGCCTGTCAGCGACAGGGCATGGCACTACCCTAGTCTGGGAGCGACAGGGCAAGGCACCAGCCTAGAGTCTGGCAGCGACAGGGCAAGGCACCAGCCTAGATTCTGGCAGCAACAGGGTAAGGCACCAGACTAGTCTGGCAGCAACAGGGCAAGGCACCAGCCTAGAGTCTGGCAGCGACAGGGCAAGGCACCAGCCTAGACTCTGGCAGCGACATGGCAAGGCACCAGCCTAGAGTCTGGCAGCGACAGGGCAAGGCACCAGCCTAGAGTCTGACAGCGACAGGGTAAGGCACCAGACTAGGGTCTGGCAGCGACCGGGCAAGGCACCAGCCTAGAGTCTGGCAGCGACAGGGCAAGGCACCAGCCTAGAGTCTGGCAGCGACAGGGCAAGGCACCAGCCTAGAGTCTGGCAGCGGCAGGGCAAGGCACCAGTCTAGAGTCTGACAGCGACAGGGCAAGGCACCAGCCTAGAGTCTGGCAGCGACAGGGCAAGGCACCAGCCTAGGGTCTGGCAGCGACTGGCAAGGCACCAGCCTTGAGTCTGGCAGCGACAAGGCAAGGCAAGGCACCAGCCTAGAGTCTGGCAGCGACAGGGCAAGGCACCAGCCTAGAGTCTGGCAGCGACAGGGCAAGGCACCAGCCTAGAGTCTGGCAGCGACAGGGCAAGGCACCAGCCTAGAGTCTGACAGCGACAGGGCAAGGCACCAGCCTAGAGTCTGGCAGCGACAGGGCAAGGCACCAGCCTAGGGTCTGGCAGCGCCCGGGCAAGGCACCAGCCTAGAGTCTGGCAGTGACAGGGCAAGGCACCAGCCTAGTCTGGCAGCAACAGAGCAAGGCACCAGCCTAGAGTCTGACAGCGACAGGGCAAGGCACCAGACTAGGATCTGGCAGCGACAGGGCAAGGCACCAGCCTAGAGTCTGGCAACGACAGGGCAAGGCACCAGCCTAGGGTCTGGCAGCGCCAAGGCAAGGCACCAGCCTAGCGTCTGGCAGCCACAGGGCACTCGGTTAGCCTGCCCAACGGCTGTACCCCAAGATGGCTCGCTCGGGGCCTGCAAGGTGTTGACGTCTCTAACAAGCTGGATGATATAACAAAATAGGTGTCTATGTGATAATTTACAGCGACGTGCTTTGTGTTTATGCAATACAGACTATAATAACAAGGGAAGTGCGCACAATAGCTGACAATCAAGCCACACTGTAAAGCGGGGGACTGGCCGTGTAAAGCGGGGGACTGGCCGTGTAAAGCGGGGGACTGGCCGTGTAAAGCGGGGGACTGGCTGTGTAAAGCGGGGGACTGGCCGTGTAAAGCGGGGGACTGGCCGTGTAAAGCGGGGGACTGGCCGTGTAAAGCGGAGGACTGGCCGTGTAAAGCGGGGGACTGGCCGTGTAAAGCGGGAGACTGGCCGTGTAAAGCGGGGGACTGGCCGTGTAAAGCGGGGGACTGGCCGTGTAAAGCGGGGGACTGGTCGTGTAAAGCGGAGGACTGGCCGTGTAAAGCGGGGGACTGGCCGTGTAAAGCGGGGGACTGGCCGTGTAAAGCGGGGGACTGGCCGTGTAAAGCGGGGGACTGGCCGTGTAAAGCGGAGGACTGGCCGTGTAAAGCGGGGGACTGGCCGTGTAAAGCGGAGGACTGGCCGTGTAAAGCGGGGGACTGGCCGTGTAAAGCGGGGGACTGGCCGTGTATAGCGGGGGCCTGGCCGTGTAAAGCGGGGGACTGGCCGTGTAAAGCGGGGGACTGGCCGTGTATAGCGGGGGACTGGCCGTGTAAAGCGGGGGACTGGCCGTGTAAAGCGGGGGACTGGCCGTGTAAAGCGGGGGACTGGCCGTGTAAAGCGGGGGACTGGTCGTGTAAGGCGGGGGACTGGCCATGTAAAGCGGGGAACTGGCCGTGTAAAGCGGGGGACTGGCCGTGTAAAGCGGGGGCCTCTCCGTGTAAAGCGGGGGACTGGCCGTGTAAAGCGGGGGACTGGCCGTGTAAAGCGGGGGACTGGCCGTGTAAAGCGGGGGACTGGCCGTGTAAAGCGGGGGACTGGCCGTGTAAAGCGGGGGACTGGCCGTGTAAAGCGGGGGACTGGCCGTGTAAAGCGGGGGACTGGCCGTGTAAAGCGGGGGACTGGCCGTGTAAAGCGGGGGACTGGCCGTGTAAAGCGGGGGACTGGCCGTGTAAAGCGGGGGACTGACCGTGTATAGCGGGGGACTGGCCGTGTAAAGCGGGGGACTGGCCGTGTATAGCGGGGGACTGGCCGTGTAAAGCGGGGGACTGGCCGTGTAAAGTTCACATTCCCATTTACGATGACGGAAATCATCGAAGCGTGTTGGCAATAGACATATAGGTGGCAGGTTGTGCTACGTGTTTTTGGCGTCACATACACGGCAATGGGGAGGCCGGGGGGGGGGGGGGGGGCTACAGGGAGGCCTGCACTATAGTCCAGGTACCAGGTTTTGGGTAATCTAGCTGGAGTTGCCTGTTTTTTATCCTGCGACATGTAGGGGGCGAGGATCCGTTTCCACCGCCCTTATCTTAGACGGTCTAGTGCCGCCGTCATGGTTGTCGCGCTCAGTGTGCGGCCGGCGTCATGGATACAATGGGGGTTGACAGGGTACTGGATCCCAAGCACGTGGTGTGGATGGACCCCCCCCCCCCCCCACGCCCAACGCGATGCGCGGGTCTCACACGACATATCACGTGGGTATTGCGCAACACCACGTGGGTATTGAAACCCGCTGCGGTAAGCACCATGTAAACGTTCCATCTCCTCAGGACTTCTCGCCGACTTCTCGCCGACTTCTCGCGCGGCTTTGCTTACGAGTCGGTGTGAGTTGAATATGTTGTCAAAGGACAAAGCGGTATTCATGTAAGACCTGTTTCAAACATTAACTCACAAGTGATACATTTTCTTCGTGTCATGAAATTATTGTTGTTGTGGAGGCAGTCGACCACTTTTCTGAGGACCAGGGGCCTATTTCATAAAACTGTATTAAGGATTAAATATTTAATACGGATTAAATATTTAATACGGATTGCCTAATACGAATTAACATGTACCTGTATTGTACACGAAACAAATGGCTTGTCCTTATACAGTTATGGTTATACGACGTCACGTCGATACCGCAAATACCGCAAAGCAACTGTCAGCTGCAGGAGGGGCGGGAGTGCGTGGTTTCTCCGGCTGTCATGCTGCAAGGCGTTACCGACAGCCGCTAGTATATACAAAATGGTATCTGGACGGAACCGATAACGTTCCCTTATCTCATCGTCATTAAATATTTCTAAAGGGTTTTCCCTATCGCGAAAAATTCGTTCACGTCGAAGCCCGCGACGCGCAACACAGGCTCCAAATGCGGCCGCCATGTTTATATGTCCGTTGCCAGGCGACAAAGCCTTAATACACCTCCGGAGGTGTATTAGTTAATATGGATTAAGTCGGCAAATGCAAGTAGGATTAACTTTTATGAAACGCATACAAATTCATATCGGTATTAACTAATTTGGATTAGGCCATATCTGTATTACGTAATCCCTAATACAGTTTTATGAAATAGGCCCCAGCTATCTGTTTCGAAGAATGCGGGAGGTTGTAAAACAGTCGCGGGTGCTTCAGTGATGTTTGGTCGCTTTTGAAACAATATTGTGTGGACGGGAACAACAAAAGGACTTAACAGGGGCCTGTTTCATAAAACTGTATTAAGGATTAAATATTTAATACGGATAAAATATTTAATACGGATTGTCTAATACGAATTAACATGTATCTTTATTAGCCGTTTCATGAAAGAAAATGTGAGTAGTATTAGTTAATCCTGATGACGCTCTCGCTAATACGAATTAACGGCGTCATTTGACTGCAATTACGCGCCTTGTTGACGATTTTATGACGTGATGCATTTATACGCGAAATCATAATAGTTCATTACATCAAGGGCGGTCAGATTATAAAAGGATAACAAATTAGTCGTTCCGGTAGAAAGGCCTATAACTTTCTACGAGCAGACTGCGAACAGACCGCCTCCCAAATTTTCAGACTAAGATGAGGCAAAAAGTGTCACTTCGATTTTGCTGATCTTTCAGCATTTTATATTCATTGGAACAAAGAATCAACCTGGAAAATATAAAAAAACATTGATCGAGCGGTTGTCATCCTATTGCCCCTGCAGCGCAACATATGTGAGGCAGTATATTTAACGCACAATCGATCGCTTCGACGAGTTCAATAATAACAGCGATAGGATTTCAACGATGACGCAAAAACTGTCGCTTCGATTATGTTGAACTTTACCAGTAAGTAGATATTGTTATGAAGAACAGAAGGCCTACATATTATAGTAATCAGTTTCCCATAATCGAACGAGCAGTTACTGTTTGCTTTCCAGTAAAACAACACTTCCTTACTTTGCCTTTGGTTTAGTCGTCCATGTCCAAGTTTATTCTTCCGTACTGAACTAAACTGGACCATTTTATGCGACAATTCTCAACTCGAGTGAATTTATTTTCACAAAATGCGGTCCGACAGTTCTGGTATCTAGAAGTCAGCTGTTATTCGATTGCATATTATGCCATATGGGCTCCCTTTGCTTTGTGACAAAGCCAAGTTATGCACGTGAGGTGCACTCATCATGTTTGCAACATTGTATCGTGGATTTCTTTATTGACGTCATTAGTCATGGAGACACGCACTGACCGCGGTGACTCAGCACACTGTCTCCTTTGTTATCGTCAGTTTTGCGCTTTATTTGGCTAAAACAGCAAGAACAAAATAATGTCCCAGTTGAATCAGTAACCCAGCCCCGAAATCAGGCCGTCATATCTGCTAGGAATGGCCCGTTGCCAGGCGACACAATATTATTATTATTAGTTAATATGGATTAAGTCTGCAAAAGTAAGTAGGATTAACTTTTATGAAACGCATAAAAATTCATATCTGTATTAACTATAATTCTGATTAGGGTAGATCCGTCGAATGTCGGCCGGGTGGGGCAATGTCGGCCGCTTTCAACCAAGTATCATACAAAGCAAGATATGAATCCGGCGCCGAATAAAGTAATAATCTCATTTATTTGTAAAACAACATTCTTGATCTTAATTATTTGTGCATTTAATATAGCGTTGCGCCACTAAGTATATTTTCTCTATTTAGGGAACTGCTCACGCACTGCATTCACTTTTATCTGAAGTTAACATCATGAAGTTAACACCTGAAGTTAATATCATTAAGTATTGAGTCAGCCACATATCTTCTCCCATATCAACACAATTTTAATCCTTCACCGGGTTTCTTTATGACAGGGCAGACGCCTCAGCCTCGAGACGCCATTTAAGGACGGGATACCGGGCAAAGATTGGTTCGAGGGCTTGAAACGCCGGTTCCCTCAATTGACCGTTCGCCGCCCAGAACCGACTTCTACGGTGCGGCTGAGGGCCATGAATCCGGAAATTGTTCAAAGTTATTTTCGGGATCCTGATGTGATACTTGAGGAAATTAATTTGAAAGACAAGCCAGACTGCATTTGGAATGCCGATGAGACCGGCTTCCAAATGCAGCACCGGCCAGACTTAGTCATTGCCAGAAAAGGCACAAAGGCGTTGCCGGGCCGAACGTCGAATTCCAAAGAGTCGATCAGTGTTCTGGTTTGCGGCAACGCCTCGAGTGCAACAATTCCGCCTATGGTAGTCGTTAAGGGGAAAACGGAGCGCTCGTTGCACTCCTGGGGTGTCCATGCTGGACCTGAGGGGGCAATGTGGACCTACCAACAGAAGGCCTGGATGGTGGACTTGTTGGGAGAAGAGTGGTTCGCCAAAGTCTTCCCGCCTAACTGTGGGCCTCAGCGTCCGCAACTGCTCGTGTTAGACAGCCACAGCAGTCATGAGACACTCGGGCTGTTGCAGGCTGCCAAGGAGGCGGGGATACATGTCTTGGCGCTTCCTCCCCACACGACGCAACATCTGCAGCCATTGGACAAAAGTGTGTTTGGCCCCCTCAAGTCCCAATACAATAGGGCATGCTCCGAATTCCTGTCCAAGGATGCAAACAACGTTGTTTTGAAAGCCTCATGGTCAACATGAAAAGTGGCTTTAAAGCTTGTGGGATTTATCCCTTCAATACCCCGGCTTTGCCACAAGCCTTATTCCGCCCATGCCAGGCGTATGATACTCCAGCCGAGGGAGCCTCCGCGCCGTCAACGGCTGCCCTCCGCGGTCCGTCAGGATCCCTTGGTCCCTCGGCCACCTGGAGCTTTGCCCCCTCAACGGCTGCCCTCCCCGGTCCGTCAGGATCCGTTGGTCCCTCGGCCACCTGGAGCTTCGCCCCCTCAACGGCTGCCCTCCGCGGTCCGTCAGGATCCCTTGGTCCCTCGGCCACCTGGAGCTTCGCCCCCTCAACGGCTGCCCTCCGCGGTCCGTCAGGATCCCTTGGTCCCTCGGCCACCTGGAGCTTCGCCCCCTCAACGGCTGCCCTCCGCGGTCCGTCAGGATCCCTTGGTCTCTCGGCCACCTGGAGCTTCGCCCCCTCAACGGCTGCCCTCCGCGGTCCGTCAGGACCCGTGGGTCCCTCGGCCACCTGGAGCTTCTCCCCCTCAACGGCTGCCCTCCCCGGTCCGTCAGGATCCCTTGGTCCCTCGGCCACCTGGAGCTTCGCCACCTCAACGGCTGCCCTCCCCGGTCCGTCAGGATCCCTTGGTCCCTCGGCCACCTGGAGCTTCGCCCCCTCAACGGCTGCCCTCCGCGGTCCGTCAGGATCCCTTGGTCCCTCGGCCACCTGGAGCTTCGCCCCCTCAACGGCTGCCCTCCCCGGTCCGTCAGGACCGGTGGGTTCCTCGGCCACCTGGAGCTTCGCCCCCTCAACGGCTGCCCTCCCCGGTCCGTCAGGATCCCTTGGTCCCTCTGCCACCTGGAGCTTCGCCCCCTCAACGGCTGCCCTCCCCGGGCCGTCAGGATCCCTTGGTCTCTCGGCAACCTGGAGCTTCGCCTCCTCAACGGCTGCCCTAACCGGTCCGTCAGAATCCCTTGGTCCCTCGGCCACCTGGAGCTTCGCCCCCTCAACGGCTGCCCTCCCCGGTCCGTCAGGACCCGTGGGTCCCTCGGCCACCTGGAGCTTCGCCCCCTCAACGGCTGCCCTCGGCGGGCCGTCAGGACCCGTGGGTCCCTCGGCCACCTGGAGCTTCGCCCCCTCAACGGCTGCCCTCGGCGGGCCGTCAGGACCCGTGGGTCCCTCGGCCACCTGGAGCTTCGCCCCCTCAACGGCTGCCCTCCGCGGTCCGTCAGGACCCGTGGGTTCCTCGGCCGCCTGGAGCTTTGCCCTCTCAACGGCTGCCCTCGGCGGGCCGTCAGGACCCGTGGGTCCCTCGGCCACCTGGAGCTTCGCCCCCTCAACGGCTGCCCTCGGCGGGCCGTCAGGACCCGTGGGTCCCTCGGCCACCTGGAGCTTCGCCCCCTCAACGGCTGCCCTCCCCGGTCCGTCAGGATCCCTTGGTCCCTCGGCCACCTGGAGCTTCGCCCCCTCAACGGCTGCCCTCCCCGGGCCGTCAGGATCCCTTGGTCTCTCGGCAACCTGGAGCTTCGCCTCCTCAACGGCTGCCCTAACCGGTCCGTCAGGATCCCTTGGTCCCTCGGCCACCTGGAGCTTCGCCCCCTCAACGGCTGCCCTCTCCGGTCCGTCAGGACCCGTGGGTCCCTCGGCCACCTGGAGCTTCGCCCCCTCAACGGCTGCCCTCGGCGGGCCGTCAGGACCCGTGGGTCCCTCGGCCACCTGGAGCTTCGCCCCCTCAACGGCTGCCCTCCCCGGTCCGTCAGGGTCCCTTGGTCCCTCGGCAACCTTGAGCTTCGCCCCCTCAACGGCTGCCCTCCCCGGTCCGTCAGGATCCCTTGGTCCCTCGGCAACCTGGAGCTTCGCCCCCTCAACGGCTGCCCTCCCCGGTCCGTCAGGATCCCTTGGTCCCTCGGCCACCTGGAGCTTCGCCCCCTCAACGGCTGCCCTCCCCGGTCCGTCAGGATCCCTTGGTCCCTCGGCCACCTGGAGCTTCGCCCCCTCAACGGCTGCCCCCCGCGGTCCGTCAGGACCCGTGGGTCCCTCGGCCACCTGGAGCTTCGCCCCCTCAACGGCTGCCCTCCCCGGTCCGTCAGGATCCCTTGGTCCCTCGGCCACCTGGAGCTTCGCCCCCTCAACGGCTGCCCCCCGCGGTCCGTCAGGACCCGTGGGTCCCTCGGCCACCTGGAGCTTCGCCCCCTCAACGGCTGCCCTCGGCGGGCCGTCAGGACCCGTGGGTCCCTCGGCCACCTGGAGCTTCGCCCCCTCAACGGCTGCCCTCCCCGGTCCGTCAGGATCCGTTGGTCCCTCGGCCACCTGGAGCTTCGCCCCCTCAACGGCTGCCCTCCCCGGTCCGTCAGGATCCCTTGGTCTCTCGGCCACCTGGAGCTTCGCCCCCTCAACGGCTGCCCTCTCCGGTCCGTCAGGATCCCTTGGTCTCTCGGCCACCTGGAGCTTCGCCCCCTCAACGGCTGCCCTCCCCGGTCCGTCAGGACCCGTGAGTTCCTCGGCCGCCTGGAGCTTCGCCCCTTCAACGGCTGCCCTCCCCGGTCCGTCAGGACCCGTGGGTCCCTCGGCCACCTGGAGCTTTGCCCCCTCAACGGCTGCCCTCCTCGGTCCGTCAGGATCCCTTGGTCCCTCGGCAACCTTGAGCTTCGCCCCCTCAACGGCTGCCCTCCCCGGTCCGTCAGGATCCCTTGGTCCCTCGGCAACCTGGAGCTTCGCCCCCTCAACGGCTGCCCTCCCCGGTCCGTCAGGATCCCTTGGTCCCTCGGCCACCTGGAGCTTCGCCCCCTCAACGGCTGCCCTCCCCGGTCCGTCAGGATCCCTTGGTCCCTCGGCCACCTGGAGCTTCGCCCCCTCAACGGCTGCCCCCCGCGGTCCGTCAGGACCCGTGGGTCCCTCGGCCACCTGGAGCTTCGCCCCCTCAACGGCTGCCCTCCCCGGTCCGTCAGGATCCCTTGGTCCCTCGGCTACCTAGAGCTTCGCCCCCTCAACGGCTGCCCTCCGCGGTCCGTCAGGACCCGTGGGTTCCTCGGCCACCTGGAGCTTCGCCCCCTCAACGGCTGCCCTCCGCGGTCCGTCAGGATCCCTTGGTCCCTCGGCTACCTAGAGCTTCGCCCCCTCAACGGCTGCCCTCCGCGGTCCGTCAGGACCCGTGGGTTCCTCGGCCACCTGGAGCTTCGCCCCCTCAACGGCTGCCCTCCGCGGTCCGTCAGGATCCGTGGGTTCCTCGGCCACCTGGAGCTTCGCCCCCTCAACGGCTGCCCTCCGCGGTCCGTCAGGATCCCTTGGTCCCTCGGCTACCTAGAGCTTCGCCCCCTCAACGGCTGCCCTCCGCGGTCCGTCAGGACCCGTGGGTTCCTCGGCCACCTGGAGCTTCGCCCCCTCAACGGCTGCCCTCCCCGGTCCGTCAGGACCCGTGGGTCCCTCGGCCACCTGGAGCTTCGCCCCCTCAACGGCTGCCCTCCGCGGTCCGTCAGGATCCCTTGGTCCCTCGGCCACCTGGAGCTTTGCCCCCTCAACGGCTGCCCTCCCCGGTCCGTCAGGATCCCTTGGTCCCTCGGCCACCTGGAGCTTCGCCCCCTCAGCGGCTGCCCTCCCCGGTCCGTCAGGATCCCTTTGTCTCTCGGCCACCTGGAGCTTCGCCCCCTCAACGGCTGCCCTCGGCGGGCCGTCAGGACCCGTGGGTCATTTCGGCCACCTGGAGCTTCGCCCCCTCAACGGCTGCCCTCCCCGGTCCGTCAGGATCCCTTGGTCTCTCGGCCGCCTGGAGCTTCGCCCCCTCAACGGCTGCCCTCCCCGGTCCGTCAGGGTCCCTTGGTCTCTCGGCCACCTGGAGCTTCGCCCCCTCAACGGCTGCCCTCCCCGGTCCGTCAGGACCCGTGAGTTCCTCGGCCGCCTGGAGCTTCGCCCCTTCAACGGCTGCCCTCCCCGGTCCGTCAGGACCCGTGGGTCCCTCGGCCACCTGGAGCTTTGCCCCCTCAACGGCTGCCCTCCCCGGTCCGTCAGGATCCCTTGGTCCCTCGGCAACCTTGAACTTCGCCCCCTCAACGGCTGCCCTCCCCGGTCCGTCAGGATCCCTTGGTCCCTCGGCAACCTGGAGCTTCGCCCCCTCAACGGCTGCCCTCCCCGGTCCGTCAGGATCCGTTGGTCCCTCGGCCACCTGGAGCTTCGCCCCCTCAACGGCTGCCCTCCCCGGTCCGTCAGGATCCCTTGGTCCCTCGGCCAGCTGGAGCTTCGCCCCCTCAATGGCTGCCCCCCGCGGTCCGTCAGGACCCGTGGGTCCCTCGGCCACCTGGAGCTTCGCCCCCTCAACGGCTGCCCTCCGCGGTCCGTCAGGATCCCTTGGTCCCTCGGCCACCTGGAGCTTCGCCCCCTCAATGGCTGCCCCCCGCGGTCCGTCAGGACCCGTGGGTCCCTCGGCCACCTGGAGCTTCGCCCCCTCAATGGCTGCCCCCCGCGGTCCGTCAGGACCCGTGGGTCCCTCGGCCACCTAGAGCTTCGCCCCCTCAACGGCTGCCCTCCGCGGTCCGTCAGGACCCGTGGGTTCCTCGGCCACCTGGAGCTTCGCCCCCTCAACGGCTGCCCTCCCCGGTCCGTCAGGACCCGTGGGTCCCTCGGCCACCTGGAGCTTCGCCCCCTCAACGGCTGCCCTCCGCGGTCCGTCAGGACCCGTGGGTCCCTCGGCCACCTGGAGCTTCGCCCCCTCAACGGCTGCCCTCCCCGGTCCGTCAGGATCCCTTGGTCCCTCGGCAACCTTGAGCTTCGCCCCCTCAACGGCTGCCCTCCCCGGTCCGTCAGGATCCCTTGGTCCCTCGGCAACCTGGAGCTTCTCCCCCTCAACGGCTGCCCTCCCCGGTCCGTCAGGATCCCTTGGTCCCTCGGCCACCTGGAGCTTTGCCCCCTCAACGGCTGCCCTCCCCGGTCCGTCAGGATCCCTTGGTCCCTCGGCCACCTGGAGCTTCGCCCCCTCAGCGGCTGCCCTCCCCGGTCCGTCAGGATCCCTTTGTCTCTCGGCCACCTGGAGCTTTGCCCCCTCAACGGCTGCCCTGCCCGGTCCGTCAGGATCCGTTTGGTCCCTCGACCACCTCGAGTGCCGCCGCATCTACGGCCGCCCTCCCCGGGCCGTCAGGATCCGTTGGTCCCTCGACCACCTTGAGTGCCGCCGCATCTACGGCCGCCCTCCCCGGTCCGTCAGGATCCGTTTGTCCCTCGGACACCTTGAGTGCCGCCGCATCTACGGCTGCCCTCCTCGGTCCGTCAGGATCCGTTGGTCCCTCGACCACCTTGAGTGCCGCCGCATCTACGGCCGCCCTCCCCGGGCCGTCAGGATCCGTTGGTCCCTCGACCACCTTGAGTGCCGCCGCATCTACGGCCGCCCTCCCCGGTCCGCCAGGATCCGTTTGTCCCTCGGACACCTTGAGTGCCGCCGCATCTACGGCTGCCCTCCTCGGTCCGTCAGGATCCGTTGGTCCTTCGGCCACGTGGAGCTTCGCCCCCTCAACGGCTGCCCTCTCCGGTCCGTCAGGATCCCTTGGTCCCTCGGCCACCTGGAGCTTCGCCCCCTCAACGGCTGCCCTCCCCGGTCCGTCAGGATCCCTTGGTCCCTCGGCCACCTGGAGCTTCGCCCCCTCAACGGCTGCCCTCCCCGGTCCGTCAGGATCCCTTGGTCTCTCGGCCACCTGGAGCTTCGCCCCCCTCAACGGCTGCCCTCCCCGGTCCGTCAGGATTCCTTGGTCTCTCGGCCACCTGGAGCTTTGCCCCCTCAACGGCTGCCCTCCCCGGTCCGTCAGGATCCGTTGGTCCCTCGACCACCTTGAGTGCCGCCGCATCTACGGCCGCCCTCCCCGGGCCGTCAGGATTCGTTGGTCCCTCGACCACCTTGAGTGTCGCCGCATCTACGGCTGCCCTCCCCGGTCCGTCAGGATCCGTTGGTCCTTCGGCCACGTGGAGCTTCGCCCCCTCAACGGCTGCCCTCCCCGGTCCGTCAGGATCCCTTGGTCCCTCGGCCACCTGGAGCTTCGCCCCTCAACTGCTGCCCTCCGCGGTCCGTCAGGACCCGTGGGTCCCTCGGCCACCTGGAGCTTCGCCCCCTCAACGGCTGCCCTCCGCGGTCCGTCAGGACCCGTGGGTCCCTCGGCCACCTGGAGCTTCGCCCCCTCCACGGCTGCCCTCCGCGGTCCGTCAGGATCCCTTGGTCCCTGGGCCACCTGGAGCTTCGCCCCCTCAACGGCTGCCCTCCCCGGTCCGTCAGGACCCGTGGGTTCCTCGGCCACCTGGAGCTTCGCCCCCTCAACGGCTGCCCTCCGCGGTCCGTCAGGACCCGTGGGTCCCTCGGCCACCTGGAGCTTCGCCCCCTCAACGGCTGCCCTCCGCGGTCCGTCAGGACCCGTGGGTCCCTCGGCCACCTTGAGCTTCGCCCCCTCAACGGCTGCCCTCCCCGGTCCGTCAGGATCCCTTGGTCCCTCGGCCACCTGGAGCTTCGCCCCCTCAACGGCTGCCCTCCCCGGTCCGTCAGGATCCCTTGGTCCCTCGGCCACCTGGAGCTTCGCCCCCTCAACGGCTGCCCTCCCCAGTCCGTCAGGATTCCTTGGTCTCTCGGCCACCTGGAGCTTTGCCCCCTCAACGGCTGCCCTCCCCGGTCCGTCAGGATCCGTTTGTCCCTCGACCACCTTGAGTGCCGCCGCATCTACGGCCGCCCACCCCGGGCCGTCAGGATCCGTTGGTCCCTCGACCACCTTGAGTGCCGCCGCATCTACGGCTGCCCTCCCCGGTCCGTCAGGATCCGTTTGTCCCTCGGACACCTTGAGTACCGCCGCATCTACGGCTGCCCTCACTGGTCCGTCAGGATCCGTTGGTCCCTCGACCACCTGGAGCTTCGCCCCCTCAACGGCTGCCCTCTCCGGTCCGTTAGGACCCGTGGGTTCCTCGGCCACCTGGAGCTTCGCCCCCTCAACGGCTGCCCTCCGCGGTCCGTCAGGACCCGTGGGTCCCTCGGCCATCTGGAGCTTCGCCCCCTCAACGGCTGCCCTCCGCGGTCCGTCAGGACCCGTGGGTCCCTCGGCCACCTGGAGCTTCGCCCCCTCAACGGCTGCCCTCCCCGGTCCGTCAGGATCCCTTGGTCCCTCGGCAACCTGGAGCTTCGCCCCCTCAACGGCTGCCCTCCCCGGTCCGTCAGGATCCCTTGGTCCCTCGGGCACCTGGAGCTTCGCCCCCTCAACGGCTGCCCTCCCCGGTCCGTCAGGATCCCTTGGTCCCTCGGCCACCTGGAGCTTCGCCCCCTCAACGGCTGCCCTCCCCGGTCCTTCAGGATCCCTTGGTCTCTCGGCCACGTGGAGCTTTGCCCCCTCAACGGCTGCCCTCCCCGGTCCGTCAGGATCCGTTGGTCCCTCGACCACCTTGAGTGCCGCCGCATCTACGGCCGCCCTCCCCGGTCCGTCAGGATCCGTTGGTCCCTCGACCACCTTGAGTGCCGCCGATCTACGGCCGCCCTCCCCGGTCCGTCAGGATCCGTTGGTCCCTCGACCACCTTGAGTGCCGCCGCATCTACGGCTGCCCTCCACGGTCCGTCAGGATCCGTTGGTCCCTCGACCACCTTGAGTGCCGCCGCATCTACGGCCGCCCTCCCCGGGCCGTCAGGATCCGTTTGTCCCTCGCACACCTTGAGTGCCGCCGCATCTACGGCTGCCCTCCCCGGTCCGTCAGGATCCGTTTGTCCCTCGGACACCTTGAGTGCCGCCGCCCCAACGGCTGCCCTCCTCGGTCCGTCAGGATCCGTTGGTCCTTCGGCCACGTGGAGCTTCGCCCCCTTAACGGCTGCCCTCTCCGGTCCGTCCGGATCCCTTGGTCCCTCGGCCACTTGGAGCTTCGCCCCCACAACGGCTGCCCTCCCCGGTCCGTCAGGATCCCTTGGTCCCTCGGCCACCTGGAGCTTCGCCCCCTCAACGGATGCCCTCCCCGGTCCGTCAGGAAACCTTGGTCTCTCGGCCACCTAGCGCTTCGCCCCCTCAACGGCTGCCCTCCCCGGTCCGTCAGGATTCCTTGGTCTCTCGGCCACCTGGAGCTTTGCCCCCTCAACGGCTGCCCTCCCCGGTCCGTCAGGATCCGTTGGTCCCTCGACCACCTTGAGTGCCGCCGCATCTACGGCCGCCCTCCCCGGTCCGTCAGGATCCGTTTGTCCCTCGGACACCTTGAGTGCCGCCGCATCTACGGCTGCCCTCCCCGGTCCGTCAGGATCCGTTTGTCCCTCGGACACCTTGAGTGCCGCCGCATCTACGGCTGCCCTCCCCGGTCCGTCAGGATCCGTTGGTCCTTCGGCCACGTGGAGCTTCGCCCCCTCAACGGCTGCCCTCTCCGGTCCGTCAGGATCCCTTGGTCCCTTGGCCACCTGGAGCTTCGCCCCCTCAACGGCTGCCCTCCCCGGTCCGTCAGGATCCCTTGGTCCCTCGGCCACCTGGAGCTTCGCCCCTTCAACGGCTGCCCTCCCCGGTCCGTCAGGATCCCTTGGTCTCTCGGCCACCTGGAGCTTTGCCCTCTCAACGGCTGCCCTCACCGGTCCGTCAGGATCCGTTGGTCCCTCGACCACCTTGAGTGCCGCCGCATTTACGGCCGCCCTCCCCGGGCCGTCAGGATCCGTTGGTCCCTCGACCACCTTGAGTGTCGCCCCATCTACGGCTGCCCTCCCCGGTCCGTCAGGATCCGTTTGTCCCTCGGACACCTTGAGTGCCGCCGCATCTACGGCTGCCCTCCCCGGTCCGTCAGGATCCGTTGGTCCTTCGGCCACGTGGAGCTTCGCCACCTCAACGGCTGCCCTCCCCGGTCCGTCAGGATCCCTTGGTCCCTCGGCCACCTGGAGCTTCGCCCCCTCAACGGCTGCCCTCCCCGGTCCGTCAGAATCCCTTGGTCCCTCGGCCACCTGGAGCTTTGCCCCCTCAACGGCTGCCCTCCCCGGTCCGTCAGGATCCCTTGGTCCCTCGGCCACCTGGAGCTTCGCCCCCTCAGCGGCTGCCCTCCCCGGTCCGTCAGGATCCCTTTGTCTCTCGGCCACCTGGAGCTTTGCCCCCTCAACGGCTGCCCTGCCCGGTCCGTCAGGATCCGTTTGGTCCCTCGACCACCTCGAGTGCCGCCGCATCTACGGCCGCCCTCCCCGGGCCGTCAGGATCCGTTGGTCCCTCGACCACCTTGAGTGCCGCCGCATCTACGGCCGCCCTCCCCGGTCCGTCAGGATCCGTTTGTCCCTCGGACACCTTGAGTGCCGCCGCATCTACGGCTGCCCTCCTCGGTCCGTCAGGATCCGTTGGTCCCTCGACCACCTTGAGTGCCGCCGCATCTACGGCCGCCCTCCCCGGGCCGTCAGGATCCGTTGGTCCCTCGACCACCTTGAGTGCCGCCGCATCTACGGCCGCCCTCCCCGGTCCGCCAGGATCCGTTTGTCCCTCGGACACCTTGAGTGCCGCCGCATCTACGGCTGCCCTCCTCGGTCCGTCAGGATCCGTTGGTCCTTCGTCCACGTGGAGCTTCGCCCCCTCAACGGCTGCCCTCTCCGGTCCGTCAGGATCCCTTGGTCCCTCGGCCACCTGGAGCTTCGCCCCCTCAACGGCTGCCCTCCGCGGTCCGTCAGGATCCCTTGGTCCCTCGGCTACCTGGAGCTTCGCCCCCTCAACGGCTGCCCTCCCCGGTCCGTCAAGATCCCTTGGTCCCTCGGCCACCTGGAGCTTCGCCCCCTCAACGGCTGCCCTCCCCGGTCCGTCAGGATCCCTTGGTCCCTCGGCCACCTGGAGCTTCGCCCCCTCAACGGCTGCCCTCCCCGGTCCGTCAGGATCCCTTGGTCTCTCGGCCACCTGGAGCTTCGCCCCCTCAACGGCTGCCCTCCCCGGTCCGTCAGGATTCCTTGGTCTCTCGGCCACCTGGAGCTTTGCCCCCTCAACGGCTGGCCTCCCCGGTCCGTCAGGATCCGTTGGTCCCTCGACCACCTTGAGTGCCGCCGCATCTACGGCCGCCCTCCCCGGGCCGTCAGGATTCGTTGGTCCCTCGACCACCTTGAGTGTCGCCGCATCTACGGCTGCCCTCCCCGGTCCGTCAGGATCCGTTGGTCCTTCGGCCACGTGGAGCTTCGCCCCCTCAACGGCTGCCCTCCCCGGTCCGTCAGGATCCCTTGGTCCCTCGGCCACCTGGAGCTTCGCCCCTCAACTGCTGCCCTCCGCGGTCCGTCAGGACCCGTGGGTCCCTCGGCCACCTGGAGCTTCGCCCTCTCCACGGCTGCCCTCCGCGGTCCGTCAGGATCCCTTGGTCCCTGGGCCACCTGGAGCTTCGCCCCCTCAACGGCTGCCCTCCCCGGTCCGTTAGGACCCGTGGGTTCCTCGGCCACCTGGAGCTTCGCCCCCTCAACGGCTGCCCTCCGCGGTCCGTCAGGACCCGTGGGTCCCTCGGCCACCTGGAGTTTCGCCCCCTCAACGGCTGCCCTCCGCGGTCCGTCAGGACCCGTGGGTCCCTCGACCACCTTGAGTGCCGCCGCATCTACGGCCGCCCACCCCGGGCCGTCAGGATCCGTTGGTCCCTCGACCACCTTGAGTGCCGCCGCATCTACGGCTGCCCTCACTGGTCCGTCAGGATCCGTTGGTCCCTCGACCACCTGGAGCTTCGCCCCCTCAACGGCTGCCCTCTCCGGTCCGTTAGGACCCGTGGGTTCCTCGGCCACCTGGAGCTTCGCCCCCTCAACGGCTGCCCTCCGCGGTCCGTCAGGACCCGAGGGTCCCTCGGCCATCTGGAGCTTCGCCCCCTCAACGGCTGCCCTCCGCGGTCCGTCAGGACCCGTGGGTCCCTCGGCCACCTGGAGCTTCGCCCCCTCAACGGCTGCCCTCCCCGGTCCGTCAGGATCCCTTGGTCCCTCGGCAACCTGGAGCTTCGCCCCCTCAACGGCTGCCCTCCCCGGTCCGTCAGGATCCCTTGGTCCCTCGGCCACCTGGAGCTTTGCCCCCTCAACGGCTGCCCTCCCCGGTCCGTCAGGATCCCTTGGTCCCTCGGCCACCTGGAGCTTCGCCCCCTCAACGGCTGCCCTCCCCGGTCCTTCAGGATCCCTTGGTCTCTCGGCCACGTGGAGCTTTGCCCCCTCAACGGCTGCCCTCCCCGGTCCGTCAGGATCCGTTGGTCCCTCGACCACCTTGAGTGCCGCCGCATCTACGGCCGCCCTCCCCGGTCCGTCAGGATCCGTTGGTCCCTCGACCACCTTGAGTGCCGCCGATCTACGGCCGCCCTCCCCGGTCCGTCAGGATCCGTTGGTCCCTCGACCACCTTGAGTGCCGCCGCATCTACGGCTGCCCTCCACGGTCCGTCAGGATCCGTTGGTCCCTCGACCACCTTGAGTGCGGCCGCATCTACGGCCGCCCTCCCCGGGCCGTCAGGATCCGTTTGTCCCTCGCACACCTTGAGTGCCGCCGCATCTACGGCTGCCCTCCCCGGTCCGTCAGGATCCGTTTGTCCCTCGGACACCTTGAGTGCCGCCGCCCCAACGGCTGCCCTCCTCGGTCCGTCAGGATCCGTTGGTCCTTCGGCCACGTGGAGCTTCGCCCCCTCAACGGCTGCCCTCTCCGGTCCGTCCGGATCCCTTGGTCCCTCGGCCACTTGGAGCTTCGCCCCCACAACGGCTGCCCTCCCCGGTCCGTCAGGATCCCTTGGTCCCTCGGCCACCTGGAGCTTCGCCCCCTCAACGGATGCCCTCCCCGGTCCGTCAGGAAACCTTGGTCTCTCGGCCACCTGGAGCTTCGCCCCCTCAACGGCTGCCCTCCCCGGTCCGTCAGGATTCCTTGGTCTCTCGGCCACCTGGAGCTTTGCCCCCTCAACGGCTGCCCTCCCCGGTCCGTCAGGATCCGTTGGTCCCTCGACCACCTTGAGTGCCGCCGCATCTACGGCCGCCCTCCCCGGTCCGTCAGGATCCGTTTGTCCCTCGGACACCTTGAGTGCCGCCGCATCTACGGCTGCCCTCCCCGGTCCGTCAGGATCCGTTTGTCCCTCGGACACCTTGAGTGCCGCCGCATCTACGGCTGCCCTCCCCGGTCCGTCAGGATCCGTTGGTCCTTCGGCCACGTGGAGCTTCGCCCCCTCAACGGCTGCCCTCTCCGGTCCCTCAGGATCCCTTGGTCCCTTGGCCACCTGGAGCTTCTCCCCCTCAACGGCTGCCCTCCCCGGTCCGTCAGGATCCCTTGGTCCCTCGGCCACCTGGAGCTTCGCCCCCTCAACGGCTGCCCTCCCCGGTCCGTCAGGATCCCTTGGTCCCTCGGCCACCTGGAGCTTCGCCCCCTCAACGGCTGCCCTGCCCTGTCCGTCATGATCCCTTGGTCTCTCGGCCACCTGGAGCTTTGCCCCCTCAACGGCTGCCCTCACCGGTCCGTCAGGATCCGTTGGTCCCTCGACCACCTTGAGTGCCGCCGCATTTACGGCCGCCCTCCCCGGGCCGTCAGGATCCGTTGGTCCCTCGACCACCTTGAGTGTCGCCCCATCTACGGCTGCCCTCCCCGGTCCGTCAGGATCCGTTTGTCCCTCGGACACCTTGAGTGCCGCCGCATCTACGGCTGCCCTCCCCGGTCCGTCAGGATCCGTTGGTCCTTCGGCCACGTGGAGCTTCGCCACCTCAACGGCTGCCCTCCCCGGTCCGTCAGGATCCCTTGGTCCCTCGGCCACCTGGAGCTTCGCCCCCTCAACGGCTGCCCTCCCCGGTCCGTCAGAATCCCTTGGTCCCTCGGCCACCTGGAGCTTTGCCCCCTCAACGGCTGCCCTCCCCGGTCCGTCAGGATCCCTTGGTCCCTCGGCCACCTGGAGCTTCGCCCCCTCAACGGCTGCCCTCCCCGGTCCGTCAGGATCCCTTGGTCCCTCGGCCACCTGGAGCTTCGCCCCCTCAACGGCTGCCCTCCCCGGTCCGTCAGGATTCCTTGGTCTCTCGGCCACCTGGAGCTTTGCCCCCTCAACGGCTGCCCTCCCCGGTCCGTCAGGATCCGTTGGTCCCTCGACCACCTTGAGTGTCGCCCCATCTACGGCTGCCCTCCCCGGTCCGTCAGGATCCGTTGGTCCTTCGGCCACGTGGAGCTTCGCCCCCTCAACGGCTGCCCTCCCCGGTCCGTCAGGATCCCTTGGTCCCTCGGCCACCTGGAGCTTCGCCCCCTCAACGGCTGCCCCCCGCGGTCCGTCAGGACCCGTGGGTCCCTCGGCCACCTGGAGCTTCGCCCCCTCAACGGCTGCCCTCCGCGGTCCGTCAGGATCCCTTGGTCCCTCGGCTACCTAGAGCTTCGCCCCCTCAACGGCTGCCCTCCGCGGTCCGTCAGGACCCGTGGGTTCCTCGGCCACCTGGAGCTTCGCCCCCTCAACGGCTGCCCTCCCCGGTCCGTCAGGACCCGTGGGTCCCTCGGCCACCTGGAGCTTCGCCCCCTCAACGGCTGCCCTCCCCGGTCCGTCAGGATCCCTTGGTCCCTCGGCAACCTTGAGCTTCGCCCCCTCAACGGCTGCCCTCCCCGGTCCGTCAGGATCCCTTGGTCCCTCGGCCACCTGGAGCTTCGCCCCCTCAACGGCTGCCCTCCCCGGTCCGTCAGGACCCGTGGGTCCCTCGGCCTCCTGGAGCTTCGCCCCCTCAACGGCTGCCCTCCCCGGTCCGTCAGGATCCCTTGGTCCATCGGCAACCTTGAGCTTCGCCCCCTCAACGGCTGCCCTCCCCGGTCCGTCAGGATCCCTTGGTCCCTCGGCAACCTGGAGCTTCTCCCCCTCAACGGCTGCCCTCCCCGGTCCGTCAGGATCCCTTGGTCCCTCGGCCACCTGGAGCTTTGCCCCCTCAACGGCTGCCCTCCCCGGTCCGTCAGGATCCCTTGGTCCCTCGGCCACCTGGAGCTTCGCCCCCTCAACGGCTGCCCTCCCCGGTCCGTCAGAATCCCTTTGTCTCTCGGCCACCTGGAGCTTCGCCCCCTCAACGGCTGCCCTCGGCGGGCCGTCAGGACCCGTGGGTCCCTCGGCCACCTGGAGCTTCGCCCCCTCAACGGCTGCCCTCCCCGGTCCGTCAGGGTCCCTTGGTCTCTCGGCCACCTGGAGCTTCGCCCCCTCAACGGCTGCCCTCGCCGGTCCGTCAGGACCCGTGAGTTCCTCGGCCGCCTGGAGCTTTGCCCCTTCAACGGCTGCCCTCCCCGATCCGTCAGGACCCGTGGGTCCCTCGGCCACCTTGAGCTTTGCCCCCTCAACGGCTGCCCTCCCCGGTCCGTCAGGATCCCTTGGTCCCTCGGCAACCTTGAGCTTCGCCCCCTCAACGGCTGCCCTCCCCGGTCCGTCAGGATCCCTTGGTCCCTCGGCAACCTGGAGCTTCGCCCCCTCAACGGCTGCCCTCCCCGGTCCGTCAGGATCCGTTGGTCCCTCGGCCACCTGGAGCTTCGCCCCCTCAACGGCTGCCCTCCCCGGTCCGTCAGGATCCCTTGGTCCCTCGGCCACCTGGAGCTTCGCCCCCTCAACGGCTGCCCCCCGCGGTCCGTCAGGACCCGTGGGTCCCTCGGCCACCTGGAGCTTCGCCCCCTCAACGGCTGCCCTCCGCGGTCCGTCAGGATCCCTTGGTCCCTCGGCTACCTAGAGCTTCGCCCCCTCAACGGCTGCCCTCCGCGGTCCGTCAGGACCCGTGGGTTCCTCGGCCACCTGGAGCTTCGCCCCCTCAACGGCTGCCCTCCCCGGTCCGTCAGGACCCGTGGGTCCCTCGGCCACCTGGAGCTTCGCCCCCTCAACGGCTGCCCTCCGCGGTCCGTCAGGACCCGTGGGTCCCTCGGCCACCTGGAGCTTCGCCCCCTCAACGGCTGCCCTCCCCGGTCCGTCAGGATCCCTTGGTCCCTCGGCAACCTGGAGCTTCTCCCCCTCAACGGCTGCCCTCCCCGGTCCGTCAGGATCCCTTGGTCCCTCGGCCACCTGGAGCTTTGCCCCCTCAACGGCTGCCCTCCCCGGTCCGTCAGGATCCCTTGGTCCCTCGGCCACCTGGAGCTTCGCCCCCTCAGCGGCTGCCCTCCCCGGTCCGTCAGGATCCCTTTGTCTCTCGGCCACCTGGAGCTTCGCCCCCTCAACGGCTGCCCTCGGCGGGCCGTCAGGACCCGTGGGTCCCTCGGCCACCTGGAGCTTCGCCCCCTCAACGGCTGCCCTCCCCGGTCCGTCAGGGTCCCTTGGTCTCTCGGCCACCTGGAGCTTCGCCCCCTCAACGGCTGCCCTCCCCGGTCCGTCAGGACCCGTGAGTTCCTCGGCCGCCTGGAGCTTCGCCCCTTCAACGGCTGCCCTCCCCGGTCCGTCAGGACCCGTGGGTCCCTCGGCCACCTGGAGCTTTGCCCCCTCAACGGCTGCCCTCCCCGGTCCGTCAGGATCCCTTGGTCCCTCGGCAACCTTGAGCTTCGCCCCCTCAACGGCTGCCCTCCCCGGTCCGTCAAGATCCGTTGGTCCCTCGGCCACCTGGAGCTTCGCCCCCTCAACGGCTGCCCTCCCCGGTCCGTCAGGATCCCTTGGTCCCTCGGCCACCTGGAGCTTCGCCCCCTCAACGGCTGCCCCCCGCGGTCCGTCAGGACCCGTGGGTCCCTCGGCCACCTGGAGCTTCGCCCCCTCAACGGCTGCCCTCCGCGGTCCGTCAGGATCCCTTGGTCCCTCGGCTACCTAGAGCTTCGCCCCCTCAACGGCTGCCCTCCGCGGTCCGTCAGGATCCGTGGGTTCCTCGGCCACCTGGAGCTTCGCCCCCTCAACGGCTGCCCTCCCCGGTCCGTCAGGACCCGTGGGTCCCTCGGCCACCTGGAGCTTCGCCCCCTCAACGGCTGCCCTCCGCGGTCCGTCAGGACCCGTGGGTCCCTCGGCCACCTGGAGCTTCGCCCCCTCAACGGCTGCCCTCCCCGGTCCGTCAGGATCCCTTGGTCCCTCGGCAACCTTGAGCTTCGCCCCCTCAACGGCTGCCCTCCCCGGTCCGTCAGGATCCCTTGGTCCCTCGGCAACCTGGAGCTTTGCCCCCTCAACGGCTGCCCTCCCCGGTCCGTCAGGATCCCTTGGTCCCTCGGCCACCTGGAGCTTCGCCCCCTCAGCGGCTGCCCTCCCCGGTCCGTCAGGATCCCTTTGTCTCTCGGCCACCTGGAGCTTTGCCCCCTCAGCGGCTGCCCTGCCCGGTCCGTCAGGATCCGTTTGGTCCCTCGACCACCTCGAGTGCCGCCGCATCTACGGCCGCCCTCCCCGGGCCGTCAGGATCCGTTGGTCCCTCGACCACCTTGAGTGCCGCCGCATCTACGGCCGCCCTCCCCGGTCCGTCAGGATCCGTTTGTCCCTCGGACACCTTGAGTGCCGCCGCATCTACGGCTGCCCTCCTCGGTCCGTCAGGATCCGTTGGTCCCTCGACCACCTTGAGTGCCGCCGCATCTACGGCCGCCCTCCCCGGGCCGTCAGGATCCGTTGGTCCCTCGACCACCTTGAGTGCCGCCGCATCTACGGCCGCCCTCCCCGGTCCGCCAGGATCCGTTTGTCCCTCGGACACCTTGAGTGCCGCCGCATCTACGGCTGCCCCCCTCGGTCCGTCAGGATCCGTTGGTCCTTCGGCCACGTGGAGCTTCTCCCCCTCAACGGCTGCCCTGCCCGGTCCGTCAGGATCCCTTGGTCCCTCGGCCACCTGGAGCTTCGCCCCCTCAACGGCTGCCCTCCCCGGTCCGTCAGGATCCCTTGGTCCCTCGGCCACCTGGAGCTTCGCCCCCTCAACGGCTGCCCTCCCCGGTCCGTCAGGATCCCTTGGTCTCTCGGCCACCTGGAGCTTCGCCCCCTCAACGGCTGCCCTCCCCGGTCCGTCAGGATTCCTTGGTCTCTCGGCCACCTGGAGCTTTGCCCCCTCAACGGCTGCCCTCCCCGGTCCGTCAGGATCCGTTGGTCCCTCGACCACCTTGAGTGCCGCCGCATCTACGGCCGCCCTCCCCGGGCCGTCAGGATTCGTTGGTCCCTCGACCACCTTGAGTGTCGCCGCATCTACGGCTGCCCTCCCCGGTCCGTCAGGATCCGTTGGTCCTTCGGCCACGTGGAGCTTCGCCCCCTCAACGGCTGCCCTCCCCGGTCCGTCAGGATCCCTTGGTCCCTCGGACACCTTGAGTGCCGCCGCATCTACGGCTGCCCTCCCCGGTCCGTCAGGATCCGTTGGTCCTTCGGCCACGTGGAGCTTCGCCACCTCAACGGCTGCCCTCCCCGGTCCGTCAGGATCCCTTGGTCCCTCGGCCACCTGGAGCTTCGCCCCCTCAACGGCTGCCCTCCCCGGTCCGTCAGAATCCCTTGGTCCCTCGGCCACCTGGAGCTTTGCCCCCTCAACGGCTGCCCTCCCCGGTCCGTCAGGATCCCTTGGTCCCTCGGCCACCTGGAGCTTCGCCCCCTCAACGGCTGCCCTCCCCGGTCCGTCAGGATCCCTTGGTCCCTCGGCCACCTGGAGCTTCGCCCCCTCAACGGCTGCCCTCCCCGGTCCGTCAGGATTCCTTGGTCTCTCGGCCACCTGGAGCTTTGCCCCCTCAACGGCTGCCCTCCCCGGTCCGTCAGGATCCGTTGGTCCCTCGACCACCTTGAGTGTCGCCCCATCTACGGCTGCCCTCCCCGGTCCGTCAGGATCCGTTGGTCCTTCGGCCACGTGGAGCTTCGCCCCCTCAACGGCTGCCCTCCCCGGTCCGTCAGGATCCCTTGGTCCCTCGGCCACCTGGAGCTTCGCCCCCTCAACGGCTGCCCCCCGCGGTCCGTCAGGACCCGTGGGTCCCTCGGCCACCTGGAGCTTCGCCCCCTCAACGGCTGCCCTCCGCGGTCCGTCAGGATCCCTTGGTCCCTCGGCTACCTAGAGCTTCGCCCCCTCAACGGCTGCCCTCCGCGGTCCGTCAGGACCCGTGGGTTCCTCGGCCACCTGGAGCTTCGCCCCCTCAACGGCTGCCCTCCCCGGTCCGTCAGGACCCGTGGGTCCCTCGGCCACCTGGAGCTTCGCCCCCTCAACGGCTGCCCTCCCCGGTCCGTCAGGATCCCTTGGTCCCTCGGCAACCTTGAGCTTCGCCCCCTCAACGGCTGCCCTCCCCGGTCCGTCAGGATCCCTTGGTCCCTCGGCCACCTGGAGCTTCGCCCCCTCAACGGCTGCCCTCCCCGGTCCGTCAGGACCCGTGGGTCCCTCGGCCTCCTGGAGCTTCGCCCCCTCAACGGCTGCCCTCCCCGGTCCGTCAGGATCCCTTGGTCCCTCGGCAACCTTGAGCTTCGCCCCCTCAACGGCTGCCCTCCCCGGTCCGTCAGGATCCCTTGGTCCCTCGGCAACCTGGAGCTTCTCCCCCTCAACGGCTGCCCTCCCCGGTCCGTCAGGATCCCTTGGTCCCTCGGCCACCTGGAGCTTTGCCCCCTCAACGGCTGCCCTCCCCGGTCCGTCAGGATCCCTTGGTCCCTCGGCCACCTGGAGCTTCGCCCCCTCAACGGCTGCCCTCCCCGGTCCGTCAGAATCCCTTTGTCTCTCGGCCACCTGGAGCTTCGCCCCCTCAACGGCTGCCCTCGGCGGGCCGTCAGGACCCGTGGGTCCCTCGGCCACCTGGAGCTTCGCCCCCTCAACGGCTGCCCTCCCCGGTCCGTCAGGGTCCCTTGGTCTCTCGGCCACCTGGAGCTTCGCCCCCTCAACGGCTGCCCTCGCCGGTCCGTCAGGACCCGTGAGTTCCTCGGCCGCCTGGAGCTTTGCCCCTTCAACGGCTGCCCTCCCCGGTCCGTCAGGACCCGTGGGTCCCTCGGCCACCTGGAGCTTTGCCCCCTCAACGGCTGCCCTCCCCGGTCCGTCAGGATCCCTTGGTCCCTCGGCAACCTTGAGCTTCGCCCCCTCAACGGCTGCCCTCCCCGGTCCGTCAGGATCCCTTGGTCCCTCGGCAACCTGGAGCTTCGCCCCCTCAACGGCTGCCCTCCCCGGTCCGTCAGGATCCGTTGGTCCCTCGGCCACCTGGAGCTTCGCCCCCTCAACGGCTGCCCTCCCCGGTCCGTCAGGATCCCTTGGTCCCTCGGCCACCTGGAGCTTCGCCCCCTCAACGGCTGCCCCCCGCGGTCCGTCAGGACCCGTGGGTCCCTCGGCCACCTGGAGCTTCGCCCCCTCAACGGCTGCCCTCCGCGGTCCGTCAGGATCCCTTGGTCCCTCGGCTACCTAGAGCTTCGCCCCCTCAACGGCTGCCCTCCGCGGTCCGTCAGGACCCGTGGGTTCCTCGGCCACCTGGAGCTTCGCCCCCTCAACGGCTGCCCTCCCCGGTCCGTCAGGACCCGTGGGTCCCTCGGCCACCTGGAGCTTCGCCCCCTCAACGGCTGCCCTCCGCGGTCCGTCAGGACCCGTGGGTCCCTCGGCCACCTGGAGCTTCGCCCCCTCAACGGCTGCCCTCCCCGGTCCGTCAGGATCCCTTGGTCCCTCGGCAACCTGGAGCTTCTCCCCCTCAACGGCTGCCCTCCCCGGTCCGTCAGGATCCCTTGGTCCCTCGGCCACCTGGAGCTTTGCCCCCTCAACGGCTGCCCTCCCCGGTCCGTCAGGATCCCTTGGTCCCTCGGCCACCTGGAGCTTCGCCCCCTCAGCGGCTGCCCTCCCCGGTCCGTCAGGATCCCTTTGTCTCTCGGCCACCTGGAGCTTCGCCCCCTCAACGGCTGCCCTCGGCGGGCCGTCAGGACCCGTGGGTCCCTCGGCCACCTGGAGCTTCGCCCCCTCAACGGCTGCCCTCCCCGGTCCGTCAGGGTCCCTTGGTCTCTCGGCCACCTGGAGCTTCGCCCCCTCAACGGCTGCCCTCCCCGGTCCGTCAGGACCCGTGAGTTCCTCGGCCGCCTGGAGCTTCGCCCCTTCAACGGCTGCCCTCCCCGGTCCGTCAGGACCCGTGGGTCCCTCGGCCACCTGGAGCTTTGCCCCCTCAACGGCTGCCCTCCCCGGTCCGTCAGGATCCCTTGGTCCCTCGGCAACCTTGAGCTTCGCCCCCTCAACGGCTGCCCTCCCCGGTCCGTCAAGATCCGTTGGTCCCTCGGCCACCTGGAGCTTCGCCCCCTCAACGGCTGCCCTCCCCGGTCCGTCAGGATCCCTTGGTCCCTCGGCCACCTGGAGCTTCGCCCCCTCAACGGCTGCCCCCCGCGGTCCGTCAGGACCCGTGGGTCCCTCGGCCACCTGGAGCTTCGCCCCCTCAACGGCTGCCCTCCGCGGTCCGTCAGGATCCCTTGGTCCCTCGGCTACCTAGAGCTTCGCCCCCTCAACGGCTGCCCTCCGCGGTCCGTCAGGATCCGTGGGTTCCTCGGCCACCTGGAGCTTCGCCCCCTCAACGGCTGCCCTCCCCGGTCCGTCAGGACCCGTGGGTCCCTCGGCCACCTGGAGCTTCGCCCCCTCAACGGCTGCCCTCCGCGGTCCGTCAGGACCCGTGGGTCCCTCGGCCACCTGGAGCTTCGCCCCCTCAACGGCTGCCCTCCCCGGTCCGTCAGGATCCCTTGGTCCCTCGGCAACCTTGAGCTTCGCCCCCTCAACGGCTGCCCTCCCCGGTCCGTCAGGATCCCTTGGTCCCTCGGCAACCTGGAGCTTTGCCCCCTCAACGGCTGCCCTCCCCGGTCCGTCAGGATCCCTTGGTCCCTCGGCCACCTGGAGCTTCGCCCCCTCAGCGGCTGCCCTCCCCGGTCCGTCAGGATCCCTTTGTCTCTCGGCCACCTGGAGCTTTGCCCCCTCAGCGGCTGCCCTGCCCGGTCCGTCAGGATCCGTTTGGTCCCTCGACCACCTCGAGTGCCGCCGCATCTACGGCCGCCCTCCCCGGGCCGTCAGGATCCGTTGGTCCCTCGACCACCTTGAGTGCCGCCGCATCTACGGCCGCCCTCCCCGGTCCGTCAGGATCCGTTTGTCCCTCGGACACCTTGAGTGCCGCCGCATCTACGGCTGCCCTCCTCGGTCCGTCAGGATCCGTTGGTCCCTCGACCACCTTGAGTGCCGCCGCATCTACGGCCGCCCTCCCCGGGCCGTCAGGATCCGTTGGTCCCTCGACCACCTTGAGTGCCGCCGCATCTACGGCCGCCCTCCCCGGTCCGCCAGGATCCGTTTGTCCCTCGGACACCTTGAGTGCCGCCGCATCTACGGCTGCCCCCCTCGGTCCGTCAGGATCCGTTGGTCCTTCGGCCACGTGGAGCTTCTCCCCCTCAACGGCTGCCCTGCCCGGTCCGTCAGGATCCCTTGGTCCCTCGGCCACCTGGAGCTTCGCCCCCTCAACGGCTGCCCTCCCCGGTCCGTCAGGATCCCTTGGTCCCTCGGCCACCTGGAGCTTCGCCCCCTCAACGGCTGCCCTCCCCGGTCCGTCAGGATCCCTTGGTCTCTCGGCCACCTGGAGCTTCGCCCCCTCAACGGCTGCCCTCCCCGGTCCGTCAGGATTCCTTGGTCTCTCGGCCACCTGGAGCTTTGCCCCCTCAACGGCTGCCCTCCCCGGTCCGTCAGGATCCGTTGGTCCCTCGACCACCTTGAGTGCCGCCGCATCTACGGCCGCCCTCCCCGGGCCGTCAGGATTCGTTGGTCCCTCGACCACCTTGAGTGTCGCCGCATCTACGGCTGCCCTCCCCGGTCCGTCAGGATCCGTTGGTCCTTCGGCCACGTGGAGCTTCGCCCCCTCAACGGCTGCCCTCCCCGGTCCGTCAGGATCCCTTGGTCCCTCGGACACCTTGAGTGCCGCCGCATCTACGGCTGCCCTCCCCGGTCCGTCAGGATCCGTTGGTCCTTCGGCCACGTGGAGCTTCGCCACCTCAACGGCTGCCCTCCCCGGTCCGTCAGGATCCCTTGGTCCCTCGGCCACCTGGAGCTTCGCCCCCTCAACGGCTGCCCTCCCCGGTCCGTCAGAATCCCTTGGTCCCTCGGCCACCTGGAGCTTTGCCCCCTCAACGGCTGCCCTCCCCGGTCCGTCAGGATCCCTTGGTCCCTCGGCCACCTGGAGCTTCGCCCCCTCAACGGCTGCCCTCCCCGGTCCGTCAGGATCCCTTGGTCCCTCGGCCACCTGGAGCTTCGCCCCCTCAACGGCTGCCCTCCCCGGTCCGTCAGGATTCCTTGGTCTCTCGGCCACCTGGAGCTTTGCCCCCTCAACGGCTGCCCTCCCCGGTCCGTCAGGATCCGTTGGTCCCTCGACCACCTTGAGTGTCGCCCCATCTACGGCTGCCCTCCCCGGTCCGTCAGGATCCGTTGGTCCTTCGGCCACGTGGAGCTTCGCCCCCTCAACGGCTGCCCTCCCCGGTCCGTCAGGATCCCTTGGTCCCTCGGCCACCTGGAGCTTCGCCCCCTCAACGGCTGCCCCCCGCGGTCCGTCAGGACCCGTGGGTCCCTCGGCCACCTGGAGCTTCGCCCCCTCAACGGCTGCCCTCCGCGGTCCGTCAGGATCCCTTGGTCCCTCGGCTACCTAGAGCTTCGCCCCCTCAACGGCTGCCCTCCGCGGTCCGTCAGGACCCGTGGGTTCCTCGGCCACCTGGAGCTTCGCCCCCTCAACGGCTGCCCTCCCCGGTCCGTCAGGACCCGTGGGTCCCTCGGCCACCTGGAGCTTCGCCCCCTCAACGGCTGCCCTCCCCGGTCCGTCAGGATCCCTTGGTCCCTCGGCAACCTTGAGCTTCGCCCCCTCAACGGCTGCCCTCCCCGGTCCGTCAGGATCCCTTGGTCCCTCGGCCACCTGGAGCTTCGCCCCCTCAACGGCTGCCCTCCCCGGTCCGTCAGGACCCGTGGGTCCCTCGGCCTCCTGGAGCTTCGCCCCCTCAACGGCTGCCCTCCCCGGTCCGTCAGGATCCCTTGGTCCCTCGGCAACCTTGAGCTTCGCCCCCTCAACGGCTGCCCTCCCCGGTCCGTCAGGATCCCTTGGTCCCTCGGCAACCTGGAGCTTCTCCCCCTCAACGGCTGCCCTCCCCGGTCCGTCAGGATCCCTTGGTCCCTCGGCCACCTGGAGCTTTGCCCCCTCAACGGCTGCCCTCCCCGGTCCGTCAGGATCCCTTGGTCCCTCGGCCACCTGGAGCTTCGCCCCCTCAACGGCTGCCCTCCCCGGTCCGTCAGAATCCCTTTGTCTCTCGGCCACCTGGAGCTTCGCCCCCTCAACGGCTGCCCTCGGCGGGCCGTCAGGACCCGTGGGTCCCTCGGCCACCTGGAGCTTCGCCCCCTCAACGGCTGCCCTCCCCGGTCCGTCAGGGTCCCTTGGTCTCTCGGCCACCTGGAGCTTCGCCCCCTCAACGGCTGCCCTCGCCGGTCCGTCAGGACCCGTGAGTTCCTCGGCCGCCTGGAGCTTTGCCCCTTCAACGGCTGCCCTCCCCGGTCCGTCAGGACCCGTGGGTCCCTCGGCCACCTGGAGCTTTGCCCCCTCAACGGCTGCCCTCCCCGGTCCGTCAGGATCCCTTGGTCCCTCGGCAACCTTGAGCTTCGCCCCCTCAACGGCTGCCCTCCCCGGTCCGTCAGGATCCCTTGGTCCCTCGGCAACCTGGAGCTTCGCCCCCTCAACGGCTGCCCTCCCCGGTCCGTCAGGATCCGTTGGTCCCTCGGCCACCTGGAGCTTCGCCCCCTCAACGGCTGCCCTCCCCGGTCCGTCAGGATCCCTTGGTCCCTCGGCCACCTGGAGCTTCGCCCCCTCAACGGCTGCCCCCCGCGGTCCGTCAGGACCCGTGGGTCCCTCGGCCACCTGGAGCTTTGCCCCCTCAACGGCTGCCCTCCGCGGTCCGTCAGGATCCCTTGGTCCCTCGGCTACCTAGAGCTTCGCCCCCTCAACGGCTGCCCTCCGCGGTCCGTCAGGACCCGTGGGTTCCTCGGCCACCTGGAGCTTCGCCCCCTCAACGGCTGCCCTCCCCGGTCCGTCAGGACCCGTGGGTCCCTCGGCCACCTGGAGCTTCGCCCCCTCAACGGCTGCCCTCCGCGGTCCGTCAGGACCCGTGGGTCCCTCGGCCACCTGGAGCTTCGCCCCCTCAACGGCTGCCCTCCCCGGTCCGTCAGGATCCCTTGGTCCCTCGGCAACCTGGAGCTTCTCCCCCTCAACGGCTGCCCTCCCCGGTCCGTCAGGATCCCTTGGTCCCTCGGCCACCTGGAGCTTTGCCCCCTCAACGGCTGCCCTCCCCGGTCCGTCAGGATCCCTTGGTCCCTCGGCCACCTGGAGCTTCGCCCCCTCAGCGGCTGCCCTCCCCGGTCCGTCAGGATCCCTTTGTCTCTCGGCCACCTGGAGCTTCGCCCCCTCAACGGCTGCCCTCGGCGGGCCGTCAGGACCCGTGGGTCCCTCGGCCACCTGGAGCTTCGCCCCCTCAACGGCTGCCCTCCCCGGTCCGTCAGGGTCCCTTGGTCTCTCGGCCACCTGGAGCTTCGCCCCCTCAACGGCTGCCCTCCCCGGTCCGTCAGGACCCGTGAGTTCCTCGGCCGCCTGGAGCTTCGCCCCTTCAACGGCTGCCCTCCCCGGTCCGTCAGGACCCGTGGGTCCCTCGGCCACCTGGAGCTTTGCCCCCTCAACGGCTGCCCTCCCCGGTCCGTCAGGATCCCTTGGTCCCTCGGCAACCTTGAGCTTCGCCCCCTCAACGGCTGCCCTCCCCGGTCCGTCAAGATCCGTTGGTCCCTCGGCCACCTGGAGCTTCGCCCCCTCAACGGCTGCCCTCCCCGGTCCGTCAGGATCCCTTGGTCCCTCGGCCACCTGGAGCTTCGCCCCCTCAACGGCTGCCCCCCGCGGTCCGTCAGGACCCGTGGGTCCCTCGGCCACCTGGAGCTTCGCCCCCTCAACGGCTGCCCTCCGCGGTCCGTCAGGATCCCTTGGTCCCTCGGCTACCTAGAGCTTCGCCCCCTCAACGGCTGCCCTCCGCGGTCCGTCAGGATCCGTGGGTTCCTCGGCCACCTGGAGCTTCGCCCCCTCAACGGCTGCCCTCCCCGGTCCGTCAGGACCCGTGGGTCCCTCGGCCACCTGGAGCTTCGCCCCCTCAACGGCTGCCCTCCGCGGTCCGTCAGGACCCGTGGGTCCCTCGGCCACCTGGAGCTTCGCCCCCTCAACGGCTGCCCTCCCCGGTCCGTCAGGATCCCTTGGTCCCTCGGCAACCTTGAGCTTCGCCCCCTCAACGGCTGCCCTCCCCGGTCCGTCAGGATCCCTTGGTCCCTCGGCAACCTGGAGCTTTGCCCCCTCAACGGCTGCCCTCCCCGGTCCGTCAGGATCCCTTGGTCCCTCGGCCACCTGGAGCTTCGCCCCCTCAGCGGCTGCTCTCCCCGGTCCGTCAGGATCCCTTTGTCTCTCGGCCACCTGGAGCTTTGCCCCCTCAGCGGCTGCCCTGCCCGGTCCGTCAGGATCCGTTTGGTCCCTCGACCACCTCGAGTGCCGCCGCATCTACGGCCGCCCTCCCCGGGCCGTCAGGATCCGTTGGTCCCTCGACCACCTTGAGTGCCGCCGCATCTACGGCCGCCCTCCCCGGTCCGTCAGGATCCGTTTGTCCCTCGGACACCTTGAGTGCCGCCGCATCTACGGCTGCCCTCCTCGGTCCGTCAGGATCCGTTGGTCCCTCGACCACCTTGAGTGCCGCCGCATCTACGGCCGCCCTCCCCGGGCCGTCAGGATCCGTTGGTCCCTCGACCACCTTGAGTGCCGCCGCATCTACGGCCGCCCTCCCCGGTCCGCCAGGATCCGTTTGTCCCTCGGACACCTTGAGTGCCGCCGCATCTACGGCTGCCCCCCTCGGTCCGTCAGGATCCGTTGGTCCTTCGGCCACGTGGAGCTTCTCCCCCTCAACGGCTGCCCTGCCCGGTCCGTCAGGATCCCTTGGTCCCTCGGCCACCTGGAGCTTCGCCCCCTCAACGGCTGCCCTCCCCGGTCCGTCAGGATCCCTTGGTCCCTCGGCCACCTGGAGCTTCGCCCCCTCAACGGCTGCCCTCCCCGGTCCGTCAGGATCCCTTGGTCTCTCGGCCACCTGGAGCTTCGCCCCCTCAACGGCTGCCCTCCCCGGTCCGTCAGGATTCCTTGGTCTCTCGGCCACCTGGAGCTTTGCCCCCTCAACGGCTGCCCTCCCCGGTCCGTCAGGATCCGTTGGTCCCTCGACCACCTTGAGTGCCGCCGCATCTACGGCCGCCCTCCCCGGGCCGTCAGGATTCGTTGGTCCCTCGACCACCTTGAGTGTCGCCGCATCTACGGCTGCCCTCCCCGGTCCGTCAGGATCCGTTGGTCCTTCGGCCACGTGGAGCTTCGCCCCCTCAACGGCTGCCCTCCCCGGTCCGTCAGGATCCCTTGGTCCCTCGGCCACCTGGAGCTTCGCCCCTCAACTGCTGCCCTCCGCGGTCCGTCAGGACCCGTGGGTCCCTCGGCCACCTGGAGCTTCGCCCCCTCAACGGCTGCCCTCCCCGGTCCGTCAGGACCCGTGGGTCCCTCGGCCACCTGGAGCTTCGCCCCCTCCACGGCCGCCCTCCGCGGTCCGTCAGGATCCCTTGGTCCCTGGGCCACCTGGAGCTTCGCCCCCTCAACGGCTGCCCTCCGCGGTCCGTCAGGACCCGTGGGTCCCTCGGCCACCTTGAGCTTCGCCCCCTCAACGGCTGCCCTCCCCGGTCCGTCAGGATCCCTTGGTCCCTCGGCAACCTTGAGCTTCGCCCCCTCAACGGCTGCCCTCCCCGGTCCGTCAGGATCCCTTGGTCCCTCGGCAACCTGGAGCTTCTCCCCCTCAACGGCTGCCCTCCCCGGTCCGTCAGGATCCCTTGGTCCCTCGGCCACCTGGAGCTTTGCCCCCTCAACGGCTGCCCTCCCCGGTCCGTCAGGATCCCTTGGTCCCTCGGCCACCTGGAGCTTCGCCCCCTCAGCGGCTGCCCTCCCCGGTCCGTCAGGATCCCTTTGTCTCTCGGCCACCTGGAGCTTTGCCCCCTCAACGGCTGCCCTGCCCGGTCCGTCAGGATCCGTTTGGTCCCTCGACCACCTCGAGTGCCGCCGCATCTACGGCCGCCCTCCCCGGGCCGTCAGGATCCGTTGGTCCCTCGACCACCTTGAGTGCCGCCGCATCTACGGCCGCCCTCCCCGGTCCGTCAGGATCCGTTTGTCCCTCGGACACCTTGAGTGCCGCCGCATCTACGGCTGCCCTCCTCGGTCCGTCAGGATCCGTTGGTCCCTCGACCACCTTGAGTGCCGCCGCATCTACGGCCGCCCTCCCCGGGCCGTCAGGATCCGTTGGTCCCTCGACCACCTTGAGTGCCGCCGCATCTACGGCCGCCCTCCCCGGTCCGTCAGGATCCGTTTGTCCCTCGGACACCTTGAGTGCCGCCGCATCTACGGCTGCCCTCCTCGGTCCGTCAGGATCCGTTGGTCCCTCGACCACCTTGAGTGCCGCCGCATCTACGGCCGCCCTCCCCGGGCCGTCAGGATCCGTTGGTCCCTCGACCACCTTGAGTGCCGCCGCATCTACGGCCGCCCTCCCCGGTCCGCCAGGATCCGTTTGTCCCTCGGACACCTTGAGTGCCGCCGCATCTACGGCTGCCCTCCTCGGTCCGTCAGGATCCGTTGGTCCTTCGGCCACGTGGAGCTTCGCCCCCTCAACGGCTGCCCTCTCCGGTCCGTCAGGATCCCTTGGTCCCTCGGCCACCTGGAGCTTCGCCCCCTCAACGGCTGCCCTCCCCGGTCCGTCAGGATCCCTTGGTCCCTCGGCCACCTGGAGCTTCGCCCCCTCAACGGCTGCCCTGCCCGGTCCGTCAGGATCCGTTGGTCCCTCGACCACCTTGAGTGCCGCCGCATCTACGGCCGCCCTCCCCGGGCCGTCAGGATCCGTTGGTCCCTCGACCACCTTGAGTGCCGCCGCATCTACGGCCGCCCTCCTCGGTCCGTCAGGATCCGTTTGTCCCTCGGACACCTTGAGTGCCGCCGCAACTACGGCTGCCCTCCTCGGTCCGTCAGGATCCGTTGGTCCCTCGACCACCTTGAGTGCCGCCGCATCTACGGCCGCCCTCCCCGGGCCGTCAGGATCCGTTGGTCCCTCGACCACCTTGAGTGCCGCCGCATCTACGGCCGCCCTCCCCGGTCCGCCAGGATCCGTTTGTCCCTCGGACACCTTGAGTGCCGCCGCATCTACGGCTGCCCTCCTCGGTCCGTCAGGATCCGTTGGTCCTTCGGCCACGTGGAGCTTCGCCCCCTCAACGGCTGCCCTCTCCGGTCCGTCAGGATCCCTTGGTCCCTCGGCCACCTGGAGCTTCGCCCCCTCAACGGCTGCCCTCCCCGGTCCGTCAGGATCCCTTGGTCCCTCGGCCACCTGGAGCTTCGCCCCCTCAACGGCTGCCCTCCCCGGTCCGTCAGGATCCCTTGGTCTCTCGGCCACCTGGAGTTTCGCCCCCTCAACGGCTGCCCTCCCCGGTCCGTCAGGATTCCTTGGTCTCTCGGCCACCTGGAGCTTTGCCCCCTCAACGGCTGCCCTCCCCGGTCCGTCAGGATCCGTTGGTCCCTCGACCACCTTGAGTGCCGCCGCATCTACGGCCGCCCTCCCCGGGCCGTCAGGATTCGTTGGTCCCTCGACCACCTTGAGTGTCGCCGCATCTACGGCTGCCCTCCCCGGTCCGTCAGGATCCGTTGGTCCTTCGGCCACGTGGAGCTTCGCCCCCTCAACGGCTGCCCTCCCCGGTCCGTCAGGATCCCTTGGTCCCTGGGCCACCTGGAGCTTCGCCCCCTCAACGGCTGCCCTCCCCGGTCGGTTAGGACCCGTGGGTTCCTCGGCCACCTGGAGCTTCGCCCCCTCAACGGCTGCCCTCCGCGGTCCGTCAGGACCCGTGGGTCCCTCGGCCACCTTGAGCTTCGCCCCCTCAACGGCTGCCCTCCCCGGTCCGTCAGGATCCCTTGGTCCCTCGGCCACCTGGAGCTTCGCCCCCTCAACGGCTGCCCTCCCCGGTCCGTCAGGATCCCTTGGTCCCTCGGCCACCTGGAGCTTCGCCCCCTCAACGGCTACCCTCCGCGGTCCGTCAGGACCCGTGGGTCCCTCGGCCACCTTGAGCTTCGCCCCCTCAACGGCTGCCCTCCCCGGTCCGTCAGGATCCCTTGGTCCCTCGGCCACCTGGAGCTTCGCCCCCTCAACGGCTGCCCTCCCCGGTCCGTCAGGATCCCTTGGTCCCTCGGCCACCTGGAGCTTCGCCCCCTCAACGGCTGCCCTCCCCGGTCGGTTAGGACCCGTGGGTTCCTCGGCCACCTGGAGCTTCGCCCCCTCAACGGCTGCCCTCCGCGGTCCGTCAGGACCCGTGGGTCCCTCGGCCACCTGGAGCTTCGCCCCCTCAACGGCTGCCCTCCCCGGTCCGTCAGGACCCGTGGGTCCCTCGGCCACCTGGAGCTTCGCCCCCTCAACGGCTGCCCTCCGCGGTCCGTCAGGACCCGTGGGTCCCTCGGCCACCTGGAGCTTCGCCCCCTCAACGGCTGCCCTCCCCGGTCCGTCAGGATCCCTTGGTCCCTCGGCCACCTGGAGCTTCGCCCCCTCAACGGCTGCCCTCCCCGGTCCGTCAGGATCCCTTGGTCCCTCGGCCACCTGGAGCTTCGCCCCCTCAACGGCTGCCCTCCCCGGTCCGTCAGGATCCCTTGGTCTCTCGGCCACCTGGAGCTTTGCCCCCTCAACGGCTGCCCTCCCCGGTCCGTCAGGATCCGTTTGTCCCTCGACCACCTTGAGTGCCGCCGCATCTACGGCCGCCCACCCCGGGCCGTCAGGATCCGTTGGTCCCTCGACCACCTTGAGTGCCGCCGCATCTACGGCTGCCCTCCCCGGTCCGTCAGGATCCGTTTGTCCCTCGGACACCTTGAGTACCGCCGCATCTACGGCTGCCCTCACTGGTCCGTCAGGATCCGTTGGTCCCTCGACCACCTGGAGCTTCGCCCCCTCAACGGCTGCCCTCCGCGGTCCGTCAGGACCCGTGGGTCCCTCGGCCACCTTGAGCTTCGCCCCCTCAACGGCTGCCCTCCCCGGTCCGTCAGGATCCCTTGGTCCCTCCGCCACCTGGAGCTTCGCCCCCTCAACGGCTGCCCTCCCCGGTCCGTCAGGATCCCTTGGTCCCTCGGCCACCTGGAGCTTCGCCCCCTCAACGGCTGCCCTCCCCGGTCGGTTAGGACCCGTGGGTTCCTCGGCCACCTGGAGCTTCGCCCCCTCAACGGCTGCCCTCCGCGGTCCGTCAGGACCCGTGGGTCCCTCGGCCACCTGGAGCTTCGCCCCCTCAACGGCTGCCCTCCGCGGTCCGTCAGGACCCGTGGGTCCCTCGGCCACCTTGAGCTTCGCCCCCTCAACGGCTGCCCTGCCCGGTCCGTCAGGATCCCTTGGTCCCTCGGCCACCTGGAGCTTCGCCCCCTCAACGGCTGCCCTCCCCGGTCCGTCAGGATCCCTTGGTCCCTCGGCCACCTGGAGCTTCGCCCCCTCAACGGCTGCCCTCCCCGGTCCGTCAGGATCCCTTGGTCCCTCGGCCACCTGGAGCTTCGCCCCCTCAACGGCTGCCCTCCCCGGTCCGTCAGGATCCCTTTGTCTCTCGGCCACCTGGAGCTTTGCCCCCTCAACGGCTGCCCTCCCCGGTCCGTCAGGATCCGTTTGTCCCTCGACCACCTTGAGTGCCGCCGCATCTACGGCCGCCCACCCCGGGCCGTCAGGATCCGTTGGTCCCTCGACCACCTTGAGTGCCGCCGCATCTACGGCTGCCCTCCCCGGTCCGTCAGGATCCGTTTGTCCCTCGGACACCTTGAGTACCGCCGCATCTACGGCTGCCCTCACTGGTCCGTCAGGATCCGTTGGTCCCTCGACCACCTGGAGCTTCGCCCCCTCAACGGCTGCCCTCTCCGGTCCGTTAGGACCCGTGGGTTCCTCGGCCACCTGGAGCTTCGCCCCCTCAACGGCTGCCCTCCGCGGTCCGTCAGGACCCGTGGGTCCCTCGGCCACCTGGAGCTTCGCCCCCTCAACGGCTGCCCTCCGCGGTCCGCCAGGACCCGTGGGTCCCTCGGCCACCTGGAGCTTCGCCCCCTCAACGGCTGCCCTCCCCGGTCCGTCAGGATCCCTTGGTCCCTCGGCAACCTGGAGCTTCGCCCCCTCAACGGCTGCCCTCCCCGGTCCGTCAGGATCCCTTGGTCCCTCGGCCACCTGGAGCTTTGCCCCCTCAACGGCTGCCCTCCCCGGTCCGTCAGGATCCCTTGGTCCCTCGGCCACCTGGAGCTTCGCCCCCTCAACGGCTGCCCTCCCCGGTCCTTCAGGATCCCTTGGTCTCTCGGCCACGTGGAGCTTTGCCCCCTCAACGGCTGCCCTCCCCGGTCCGTCAGGATCCGTTGGTCCCTCGACCACCTTGAGTGCCGCCGATCTACGGCCGCCCTCCCCGGTCCGTCAGGATCCGTTGGTCCCTCGACCACCTTGAGTGCCACCGCATCTACGGCTGCCCTCCCCGGTCCGTCAGGATCCGTTGGTCCCTCGACCACCTTGAGTGCCGCCGCATCTACGGCCGCCCTCCCCGGGCCGTCAGGATCCGTTTGTCCCTCGCACACCTTGAGTGCCGCCGCATCTACGGCTGCCCTCCCCGGTCCGTCAGGATCCGTTTGTCCCTCGGACACCTTGAGTGCCGCCGCCCCAACAGCTGCCCTCCTCGGTCCGTCAGGATCCGTTGGTCCTTCGGCCACGTGGAGCTTCGCCCCCTCAACGGCTGCCCTCTCCGGTCCGTCCGGATCCCTTGGTCCCTCGGCCACTTGGAGCTTCGCCCCCACAACGGCTGCCCTCCCCGGTCCGTCAGGATCCCTTGGTCCCTCGGCCACCTGGAGCTTCGCCCCCTCAACGGCTGCCCTCCCCGGTCCGTCAGGATCCCTTGGTCCCTCGGCCACCTGGAGCTTCGCCCCCTCAACGGCTGCCCTGCCCTGTCCGTCAGGATCCCTTGGTCTCTCGGCCACCTGGAGCTTTGCCCCCTCAACGGCTGCCCTCACCGGTCCGTCAGGATCCGTTGGTCCCTCGACCACCTTGAGTGCCGCCGCATTTACGGCCGCCCTCCCCGGGCCGTCAGGATCCGTTGGTCCCTCGACCACCTTGAGTGTCGCCCCATCTACGGCTGCCCTCCCCGGTCCGTCAGGATCCGTTTGTCCCTCGGACACCTTGAGTGCCGCCGCATCTACGGCTGCCCTCCCCGGTCCGTCAGGATCCGTTGGTCCTTCGGCCACGTGGAGCTTCGCCACCTCAACGGCTGCCCTCCCCGGTCCGTCAGGATCCCTTGGTCCCTCGGCCACCTGGAGCTTCGCCCCCTCAACGGCTGCCCTCCCCGGTCCGTCAGAATCCCTTGGTCCCTCGGCCACCTGGAGCTTTGCCCCCTCAACGGCTGCCCTCCCCGGTCCGTCAGGATCCCTTGGTCCCTCGGCCACCTGGAGCTTCGCCCCCTCAACGGCTGCCCTCCCCGGTCCGTCAGGATCCCTTGGTCCCTCGGCCACCTGGAGCTTCGCCCCCTCAACGGCTGCCCTCCCCGGTCCGTCAGGATCCCTTGGTCCCTCGGCCACCTGGAGCTTCGCCCCCTCAACGGCTGCCCTCCCCGGTCCGTCAGGATCCGTTGGTCCTTTTGGCCACGTGGAGCTTCGCCCCCTCAACGGCTGCCCTCCCCGGTCCGTCAGGATTCCTTGGTCTCTCGGCCACCTGGAGCTTTGCCCCCTCAACGGCTGCCCTCCCCGGTCCGTCAGGATCCGTTGGTCCCTCGACCACCTTGAGTGTCGCCCCATCTACGGCTGCCCTCCCCGGTCCGTCAGGATCCGTTTGTCCCTCGGACACCTTGAGTGCCACCGCATCTACGGCTGCCCTCCCCGGTCCGTCAGGATCCGTTGGTCCTTCGCCAACGTGGAGCTTCGCCCCCTCAACGGCTGCCCTCCCCGGTCCGTCAGGATCCCTTGGTCCCTCGGCCACCTGGAACTTCGCCCCCTCAACGGCTGCCCTCCCCGGTCCGTCAGGATCCCTTGGTCCCTCGGCCACCTGGAGCTTCGCCCCCTCAACGGCTGCCCTGCCCGGTCCGTCAGGATCCCTTGGTCCCTCGGCCACCTGGAGCTTCGCCCCCTCAACGGCTGCCCTCCCCGGTCCGTCAGGATCCCTTGGTCCCTCGGCCACCTGGAGCTTCGCCCCCTCAACGGCTGCCCTCCCCGGTCCGTCAAGATCCGTTGGTCCCTCGACCACCTGGAGCTTCGCCCCCTCAACGGCTGCCCTCCCTGGTCCGTCAGGATCCGTTGGTCCCTCGACCACCTTGAGTGCCGCCGCATCTACGGCCGCCCTCCCCGGGCCGTCAGGATACGTTTGTCCCTCGGACACCTTGAGTGCCGCCGCATCTAAGGCTGCCCTCCCCGGTCCGTCAGGATCCGTTGGTCCCTCGGCCACCTGGAGCTTCGCCCCCTCAACGGCTGCCCTCCCTGGTCCGTCAGGATCCGTTGGTCCCTCGACCACCTTGAGTGCCGCCGCATCTACGGCCGCCCTCCCCGGGCCCTCAGGATCCGTTGGTCCCTCGACCACCTTGAGTGTCGCCCCATCTACGGCCGCCCTCCCCGGGCCGTCAGGATCCGTTTGTCCCTCGGACACCTTGAGTGCCGCCGCATCTAAGGCTGCCCTCCCCGGTCCGTCAGGATCCGTTGGTCCCTCGGCCACCTGGAGCTTCGCCCCCTCAACGGCTGCCCTCCCCGGTCCGTCAGGACCTGTTGGTCTCTCGGCCACCTGGAGCTTCGCCCCCTCAACGGCTGCCCTATCCGGTCAGTCAGGACCTGTTGGTCGCCTAGCCAATGCGACGTATCCAACGGCCGTCAGCGACCGGTCTTCGGTTACGTTCGATGAACTAGTGGGGGATGGGAATGCAAGTATGCTTCTCGAAAGTCTGGTGGAAGAGGGTCTGGAATTGTTAGAGACCAAGAAATCTGATTCTGAGTTGGACCTGAGTACTGAATGGTCCACCGTCATTGACAGCATCTGTGACCTTCCGCAAAGTACCCAAGCCGTGACCAAAAAAAACCCAATGCCATTACTTCGCACAGGCTCTTAACGAGCAGTGATGTGATTAACAAAAAAATCCAGAAAGCAGCCGAAAAAGAAAAGAAAGAATCAGAGAAAGAGGAAAGGAAAATACAGCGTGAATTGAAGCGTGAACTGAAACTTCTCGAAACTGAGAAAAAGAAAAACCTGAAAAAGTCGAAACAAAATTCATAGATAAGCCACAAGAACACATGTTCTGTGTGCTACATTCCACATCTGGGTGTACATGATTTGCAAACGTGGGTTGAGTGTTCCAGGTGTCTGGAATGGATGCATGTCAGTTGCGTCCCCGTTGGCATCAGCATAGAAGGCGTACATGTGCCTGAGGTTCCTTTTATTTGCCACAAGTATGTCAAGTAGCTCCTGATGGAATGTATAGTTGTTACTTTGTTTTAGCAGAGCATTTGCGTAGAACAATCGTGCAGTATCCATTAGGCCATTATAATTGCACTGGATGAAGGGCCTGCTAATGTAAGTTTTTTTTAATGAACTGAATGTGCATGACAAAGTAACAATGTTGAGTGAGTGGTTTACCAATACTAATTATGTGAGTACTTTAGGAAAAAATGGCTAGATGACTGGAAGAATTGCCTATAATTCTAATGTGTTACATAAATATCATCTTCTAGGTTGCCTGCCGCAACGTAACTGCGCATTTGTTGCGAAGAGAATATGTGGAGGCTCGCATTTCATCCAGGGTGTCTGACATCTACGTCAATGAGAAGATGGAGGACGTCATTAAGGATTGCCCTGGTGGCGGATATCAATTTCATATGTTACAGTTGGTGCTGATTCGGACACAATCAACTGATTGCAAATCATTTGAGGAGGCAGTATTTGGTTATCATGCCAGATACATCCTTTACTATGTGCTCGCAACTAAATATAATTTAAGTGACAAAATCTTTGCCTACGTTCCTCAAGTAGCCAACGATTTTGTTACAGTTACTGATGAGTTTGTCACTTGTAACAATCTGGTGACTGAATCCTGGTTCAAAGGACTCAAATTTCTCCTACATGAATACGATCACATCTTCCACAACTATTACTTTTAACCACTACAAGCTGTCGGCAATACCAGGCCTCACTTATAAAAAAATAATTATAGTGTGAATTCTAGCGTACATTACTTCTGACAATATATGCTAATCAGCTCTATATTGTTACATTTTGTTCAAAGAAATGACTGTATTATACTTGTAGTTCACATATGCCTCCACATCAAATACTTGATTGAATCAGCCAGAAATTGTTTCTATTATGTTACGAGTCATTATTATTTGGCAGGAGTGGATTTATAAAACAAGGTATAATATCAATCTTCAAAAGATTGTGATAATATTTGTGTACATATGTTGAACCTTGCGATGAGCATGCATCATTATAAATGCAAGTGTCCTGGTGCATTAGCTCATGATTACTATTAATTGAATCATTATTGTATTTACTATTATTGATTTTATTATTATTATTGCAATATGAGCCTTATGTGGGCCTCTCTATGGCATTTAAAAAAAAAAAAAATGAGGTGGTCGACATTGCCCCACCCTCTGACGGCATTGCCCCACTCATGGTTTATCACATACATGCGCCGATTTCTGTATTTAGAATAAATAAAAATGACGTAAAAACAGATGTCTAGGTCAATAAAGGTCTTCCCCGGCACGGAGGCTTTTTTTTTCCAGTTGCCACAGTGATTTGCCTTCAGAGACTTTCTCAAACTGGGACTGGTGAAAAAAGGTGGCCGACATTCGACGGATGTACCTAGGCCATATCTGTATTACGTAATCCCTAATACGGTTTCAAGGCTTGATACGATTTTATGAAACGGGCCCCAGGAGAGCGCGGTCATGGTGACTGGTTCCTTTGCCTTCCTACTCGCCGTGACGCACCAACCAAGGCCAGATTACAGCAGGCCACCACCACATACACTGCGCTACATCAAGCGCCTTTTGACGTTTGGTCGACTTCTCGCTTTGACTACCATCAAGTGGCGGAAGTTCTAGTGCACATGCGTGGTGCAGGTGGCCGCCGAAACGAACTTTATGAAATCCCATATTATGACTCGCATCCGGTCCCACAGGCCCCGCGACCGGTGTCTGGAAACCCGGCTGCTATTCTTCCCTTATGTCACTCCATCAGGCGTGTCCAACATACCATTGGGAAATACCATCAATGCTTAGACTACTGATGTTAATGGTCATATCATTACAATCACATCGGTACCTGCGATCCTCTATAACGTCGTTAATAGTCAATCATTGCAATCACATCTGTACCTGCCATCCTCTATAACGTCGTTAATAGTCAATCATTGCAATCACATCTGTACCTGCGATCCTCTATAACGTCGTTAATAGTCAATCATTGCAATCACATCTGTACCCGCGATCCTCTATAACGTCGTTAATAGTCAATCATTGCAATCACATCTGTACCTGCCATCCTCTATAACGTCGTTAATAGTCAATCATTGCAATCACATCCGTATCTGCGATCCTCTATAAAGTCGTTAATAGTCAATCATTGCAATCACATCTGTACCTGCCATCCTCTATAACGTCGTTAATAGTCAATCATTGCAATCACATCTGTACCTGCGATCTTCTATAACGTCGGTAATAGTCAATCATTGCAATCACATCTGTACCTGCGATCCTCTATAACGTCGTTAATAGTCAATCATTGCAATCACATCTGTACCCGCGATCCTCTATAACGTCGTTAATAGTCAATCATTGCAATCACATCTGTACCTGCCATCCTCTATAACGTCGTTAATAGTCAATCATTACAATCACATCTGTACCTGCGATCTTCTATAACGTCGTTAATAGTCAATCATTGCAATCACATCTGTACCTGCGATCTTCTATAACGTCGTTAATAGTCAATCATTGCAATCACATCCGTACCTGCGATCCTCTATAACGTCGTTAATAGCGAGCGTAGCGATTTTTTTAGATAACACACACGTTAAAAACCGACAAAATCTGTATCTCAATCCCATACTGTGAAGAGCGAAAAAAAAATCAACCGCAAGTCGACCCCCAGTGGGGAAAGCGGAAGCGGAAGATGTGACACATTGTTTACGCATGCGTTAACTGCCTTCTGGGAAACGTCATGTTCATTTTTTTTAAACTTACGCGCAGCGCACCGCAGGATATTTAGGAACGAATTACCAACAATTGGTACATAATCCACAAGTTGCTGGAAAACAGATGAAGGGCTCGTATTATCGCCCTAATACCACGCGGGGTTTGATGTTCCTGGCTGGTATTATCGCCCTAGCACCGCGCGGGGTCGGATTTTTCTGGCTGGTATTATCGCCCTAGTACCGCGCGGCGTCTGAGGTTCCTGGCTGGTATTATGGCACTAATACCGGGCGGGGTCTGATGTTCCTGGCTGGTATTATCGCCGTAGTACCGGGCGAGGTCAGATGTTTCTGGCTGGTATTATCGCCCTAGTACCGTTCAGGGTCTGATGTTCCTGGCTGGTATTATCGCCGTAGTACCGGGCGAGGTCTGATGTTTCTGGCTGGTATTATCGCCCTAGTACCGTTCAGGGTCTGATGTTCCTGGCTGGTATTATCGCCGTAGTACCGCGCGGGGTCTGATGTTTCTGGCTGGTATTATCGCACTAATACCGGGCGGGGTCTGAGGTTTCTGGCTGGTATTATCGCCCTAATACCGGGCGGGGTCTGATGTTTCTGGCTGGTATTATCGCCCGAGTACCGCGCGGGGTCTGATGTTTCTGGCTGGTATTATTGCCCTAGTACCGTTCAGGGTCTGATGTTCCTGGCTGGTATTATCGCCGTAGTACCGGGCGAGGTCAGATGTTTCTGGCTGGTATTATCGCCCTAGTACCGTTCAGGGTCTGATGTTCCTGGCTGGTATTATCGCCGTAGTACCAGGCGAGGTCTGATGTTTCTGGCTGGTATTATCGCCCTAGTACCGTTCAGGGTCTGATGTTCCTGGCTGGTATTATCGCCGTAGTACCGCGCGGGGTCTGATGTTTCTGGCTGGTATTATCGCCCTAGTACCGTTCAGGGTCTGATGTTCCTGGTTGGTATTATCGCCGTAGTACCGCGCGAGGTCTAATGTTTCTGGCTGGTATTATCGCCCTAGTAGAGGGCGGGGTCTGATGTTTCTGGCTGGTATTATCGCCCTAGTACAGCGCGGGATCTGATGTTTCTGGCTGGTATTATCGCTCTAGTACCGTTCAGGGTCTGATGTTCCTGGCTGGTATTATCGCCGTAGTACCGGACGGATTCTGATGTTTCTGGCTGGTATTATCGCCCTAGTACCGCGCGGGATCTGATGTTTCTGGCTGGTATTATCGCTCTAGTACCGCGCGGGGTCTGATGTTTCTGGCTGGTATTATCGCCCTAATACCGCGCGGTGTCTGATGTTTCTGGCTGGTATTATGGCCCTAGTACCGCGCGGGGTCTGAGGTTTCAGGCTGGCATTATCGCCCTAATACCGCGCGGGGGTTGAGGTTTCTGGCTGGTATTATCGCCCTTGTACCGCGCGGGGTCTGAGGTTTCTGGCTGGTATTATCTCCCTAGTACCGCGCGGGGTCTGAGGTTTCTGGCTGGTATTATCTCCCTAGTACCGCGCGGGGTCCGAGGTTTCTGGCTGGTATTATCGCACTAATACCGGGCGGGGTCTGAGGTTTCTGGCTGGTATAATCTCCCTAATACCGGGCGGGGTCTGATGTTTCTGGCTGGTATTATCGCCCGAGTACCGCGCGGGGTCTGATGTTTCTGGCTGGTATTATTGCCCTAGTACCGTTCAGGGTCTGATGTTCCTGGCTGGTATTATCGCCGTAGTACCGGGCGAGGTCAGATGTTTCTGGCTGGTATTATCGCCCTAGTACCGTTCAGGGTCTGATGTTCCTGGCTGGTATTATCGCCGTAGTACCGGGCGAGGTCTGATGTTTCTGGCTGGTATTATCGCCCTAGTACCGTTCAGGGTCTGATGTTCCTGGCTGGTATTATCGCCGTAGTACAGCGCGGGATCTGATGTTTCTGGCTGGGATTATCGCTCTAGTACCGTTCAGGGTCTGATGTTCCTGGCTGGTATTATCGCCGTAGTACCGCGCGGGGTCTGATGTTTCTGGCTGGTATTATCGCCCTAGTACCGCGCGGGGTCTGAGGTTTCTGGCTGGTACTATCGCCCTAGTACCTAGCAGGGTCTGATGTTTCTGGCTGGTTATATCGCTCTAGTACCGCGCGGGATCTGATGTTTCTGGCTGGTATTATCGCCCTAGTACCGCGCGGGGTCTGATGTTTCTGTCTGGTATTATCGCCCTAGTACCGCGCGGGGTCTGATGTTTCTGGCTGGTATTATCGCCCTAGTACCGCGCGGGGTCTGATGTTTCTGGCTGGTATTATCGCCCTAGTACCGCGCGGGGTCTGAGGTTTCTGGCTGGTATTATCACCCTGGTAACGCGCGGGTTCTGAGGTGCCTGGCTGGTATTATCGCCCTAGTACCGCGCGGGGTCTGATGTTTCTGGCTGGTATTATCGCTCTAGTACCGCGCGGGATCTGATGTTTCTGTCTGGTATTATCGCCCTAGTACCGCGCGGGGTCTGATGTTCCTGGTTGGTATTATCGCCCTAGTACCTCGCGGGGTCCGATGTTTCTGGCTGGTATTATCGCCCTAGTACCGCGCGGGGTCTGTGGTTTCTGGCTGGTATTATCGCCCTAGTACCGCGCGGGGTCTGATGTTCCTGGCTGGTATTATCGCCCTAATACCGGGCGGAGTCTGATGTTTCTGGCTGGTATTATCGCCCAAGTACCGCACGGGGTCTGATGTTTCTGGCTGGTATTATTGCCCTAGTACCGTTCAGGGTCTGATGTTCCTGGCTGGTATTATCGCCGTAGTACCGGGCGAGGTCAGATGTTTCTGGCTGGTATTATCGCCCTAGTACCGTTCAGGGTCTGATGTTCCTGGCTGGTATTATCGCCGTAGTACCGGGCGAGGTCTTATGTTTCTGGCTGGTATTATCGCCCTAGTACCGTTCAGGGTCTGATGTTCCTGGCTGGTATTATCGCCCTAGTACCGCGCGGGGTCTGATGTTTCTGGCTGGTATTATCGCCCTAGTACCGTTCAGGGTCTGATGTTCCTGGCTGGTATTATCGCCGTAGTACCGCGCGGGGTCTGAGGTTTCTGGCTGGTATTATCGCCCTAGTACCGTTCAGGGTCTGATGTTCCTGGTTGGTATTATCGCCGTAGTACCGCGCGAGGTCTGATGTTTCTGGCTGGTATTATCGCCCTAATACCGGGCGGGGTCTGAGGTTTCTGGCTGGTATTATCTCCCTAGTACCGCGCGGGGTCTGAGGTTTCTGGCTGGTATTATCGCCCTAATACCGGGCGGGGTCTAATGTTTCTGGCTGGTATTATCGCCCTAGTACAGCGCGGGATCTGATGTTTCTGGCTGGTATTATCGCTCTAGTACCGTTCAGGGTCTGATGTTCCTGGCTGGTGTTATCGCCGTAGTACCGGACGGGGGCTGAGGTTTCTGGCTTGTATTATCGCCCTAGTACCGCGCGGGGTCTGATGTTTCTGGCTGATATTATGGCCCTAGTACCGCGCGGGGTCTGAGGTTTCAGGCTGGTATTATCGCCCTAATACCGCGCGGGGGCTGAGGTTTCTGGCTGGTATTATCGCCCTAGTACCGCGCGGGGTCTGAGGTTTCTGGCTGGTATTATCTCCCTAGTACCGCGCGGGGTCTGAGGTTTCTGGCTGGTATTATCTCCCTAGTACCGCGCGGGGTCTGAGGTTTCTGGCTGGTATTAACGCACTAATACCGGGCGGGGTCTGAGGTTTCTGGCTGGTATTATCGCCCTAATACCGGGCCTGGTATGATGTTTCTGGCTGGTATTATCGCCCGAGTACCGCGCGGGGTCTGATGTTTCTGGCTGGTATTATTGCCCTAGTACCGTTCAGGGTCTGATGTTCCTGGCTGGTATTATCGCCGTAGTACCGGGCGAGGTCAGATGTTTCTGGCTGGTATTATCGCCCTAGTACCGTTCAGGGTCTGATGTTCCTGGCTGGTATTATCGCCGTAGTACCGGGCGAGCTCTGATGTTTCTGGCTGGTATTATCGCCCTAGTACCGTTCAGGGTCTGATGTTCCTGGCTGGTATTATCGCCGTAGTACCGCGCGGGGTCTGATGTTTCTGGCTGGTATTAGCGCCCTAGTACCGTTCAGGGTCTGATGTTCCTGGTTGGTATTATCGCCGTAGTACCGCGCGGGGTCTGATGTTTCTGGCTGGTATTATCGCCCTAGTAGAGGGCGGGGTCTGATGTTTCTGGCTGGTATTATCGCCCTAGTACAGCGCGGGATCTGATGTTTCTGGCTGGTATTATCGCTCTAGTACCGTTCAGGGTCTGATGTTCCTGGCTGGTATTATCGCCGTAGTACCGCGCGGGGTCTGATGTTTCTGGCTGGTATTATCGCCCTAGTACCGCGCGGGGTCTGAGGTTTCTGGCTGGTATTATCGCCCTAGTACCGCGCGGGGTCTGATGTTTCTGTCTGGTATTATCGCCCTAGTACCGCGCGGGGTCTGATGTTTCTGGCTGGTATTATCGCCCTAGTACCGCGCGGGGTCTGATGTTTCTGGCTGGTATTATCGCCCTAGTACCGCGCGGGGTCTGAGGTTTCTGGCTGGTATTATCACCCTGGTAACGCGCGGGTTCTGAGGTGCCTGGCTGGTATTATCGCCCTAGTACCGCGCGGGGTCTGATGTTTCTGGCTGGTATTATCGCTCTAGTACCGCGCGGGATCTGATGTTTCTGTCTGGTATTATCGCCCTAGTACCGCGCGGGGTCTGATGTTCCTGGTTGGTATTATCGCCCTAGTACCTCGCGGGGTCCGATGTTTCTGGCTGGTATTATCGCCCTAGTACCGCGCGGGGTCTGTGGTTTCTGGCTGGTATTATCGCCCTAGTACCGCGCGGGGTCTGATGTTCCTGGCTGGTATTATCGCCCTAATACCGGGCGGAGTCTGATGTTTCTGGCTGGTATTATCGCCCAAGTACCGCACGGGGTCTGATGTTTCTGGCTGGTATTATTGCCCTAGTACCGTTCAGGGTCTGATGTTCCTGGCTGGTATTATCGCCGTAGTACCGGGCGAGGTCAGATGTTTCTGGCTGGTATTATCGCCCTAGTACCGTTCAGGGTCTGATGTTCCTGGCTGGTATTATCGCCGTAGTACCGGGCGAGGTCTTATGTTTCTGGCTGGTATTATCGCCCTAGTACCGTTCAGGGTCTGATGTTCCTGGCTGGTATTATCGCCCTAGTACCGCGCGGGGTCTGATGTTTCTGGCTGGTATTATCGCCCTAGTACCGTTCAGGGTCTGATGTTCCTGGCTGGTATTATCGCCGTAGTACCGCGCGGGGTCTGAGGTTTCTGGCTGGTATTATCGCCCTAGTACCGTTCAGGGTCTGATGTTCCTGGTTGGTATTATCGCCGTAGTACCGCGCGAGGTCTGATGTTTCTGGCTGGTATTATCGCCCTAGTACCGCGCGGGGTCTGAGGTTTCTGGCTGGTATTATCGCCCTAATACCGGGCGGGGTCTAATGTTTCTGGCTGGTATTATCGCCCTAGTACAGCGCGGGATCTGATGTTTCTGGCTGGTATTATCGCTCTAGTACCGTTCAGGGTCTGATGTTCCTGGCTGGTGTTATCGCCGTAGTACCGGACGGGGGCTGAGGTTTCTGGCTTGTATTATCGCCCTAGTACCGCGCGGGGTCTGATGTTTCTGGCTGATATTATGGCCCTAGTACCGCGCGGGGTCTGAGGTTTCAGGCTGGTATTATCGCCCTAATACCGCGCGGGGGCTGAGGTTTCTGGCTGGTATTATCGCCCTAGTACCGCGCGGGGTCTGAGGTTTCTGGCTGGTATTATCTCCCTAGTACCGCGCGGGGTCTGAGGTTTCTGGCTGGTATTATCTCCCTAGTACCGCGCGGGGTCTGAGGTTTCTGGCTGGTATTAACGCACTAATACCGGGCGGGGTCTGAGGTTTCTGGCTGGTATTATCGCCCTAATACCGGGCCTGGTATGATGTTTCTGGCTGGTATTATCGCCCGAGTACCGCGCGGGGTCTGATGTTTCTGGCTGGTATTATTGCCCTAGTACCGTTCAGGGTCTGATGTTCCTGGCTGGTATTATCGCCGTAGTACCGGGCGAGGTCAGATGTTTCTGGCTGGTATTATCGCCCTAGTACCGTTCAGGGTCTGATGTTCCTGGCTGGTATTATCGCCGTAGTACCGGGCGAGCTCTGATGTTTCTGGCTGGTATTATCGCCCTAGTACCGTTCAGGGTCTGATGTTCCTGGCTGGTATTATCGCCGTAGTACCGCGCGGGGTCTGATGTTTCTGGCTGGTATTAGCGCCCTAGTACCGTTCAGGGTCTGATGTTCCTGGTTGGTATTATCGCCGTAGTACCGCGCGGGGTCTGATGTTTCTGGCTGGTATTATCGCCCTAGTAGAGGGCGGGGTCTGATGTTTCTGGCTGGTATTATCGCCCTAGTACAGCGCGGGATCTGATGTTTCTGGCTGGTATTATCGCTCTAGTACCGTTCAGGGTCTGATGTTCCTGGCTGGTATTATCGCCGTAGTACCGCGCGGGGTCTGATGTTTCTGGCTGGTATTATCGCCCTAGTACCGCGCGGGGTCTGAGGTTTCTGGCTGGTATTATCGCCCTAGTATCTAGCAGGGTCTGATGTCTCTGGCTGGTTATATCGCTCTAGTACCGCGCGGGATCTGATGTTTCTGGCTGGTATTATCGCCCTAGTACCGCGCGGGGTCTGATGTTTCTGTCTGGTATTATCGCCCTAGTACCGCGCGGGGTCTGATGTTTCTGGCTGGTATTATCGCCCTAGTACCGCGCGGAGTCTGATGTTTCTGGCTGGTATTATCGCCCTAATACCGCGCGGGGTCTGAGGTTTCTGGCTGGTATTATCACCCTGGTAACGCGCGGGTTCTGAGGTTCCTGGCTGGTATTATCGCCCTAGTACCGCGCGGGGTCTGATGTTTCTGGCTGGTATTATCGCTCTAGTACCGCGCGGGATCTGATGTTTCTGTCTGGTATTATCGCCCTAGTACCGCGCGGGGTCTGATGTTCCTGGTTGGTATTATCGCCCTAGTACCTCGCGGGGTCCGATGTTTCTGGCTGGTATTATCGCCCTAGTACCGCGCGGGGTCTGTGGTTTCTGGCTGGTATTATCGCCCTAGTACCGCGCGGGATCTGATGTTCCTGGCTGGTATTATCGCCCTAATACCGGGCGGGGTCTGATGTTTCTGTCTGGTATTATCGCCCGAGTACCGCGCGGGGTCTGATGTTTCTGGCTGGTATTATTGCCCTAGTACCGTTCAGGGTCTGATGTTCCTGGCTGGTATTATCGCCGTAGTACCGGGCGAGGTCAGATGTTTCTGGCTGGTATTATCGCCCTAGTACCGTTCAGGGTCTGATGTTCCTGGCTGGTATTATCGCCGTAGTACCGGGCGAGGTCTGATGTTTCTGGCTGGTATTATCGCCCTAGTACCGTTCAGGGTCTGATGTTCCTGGCTGGTATTATCGCCCTAGTACCGCGCGGGGTCTGATGTTTCTGGCTGGTATTATCGCCCTAGTACCGTTCAGGGTCTGATGTTCCTGGCTGGTATTATCGCCGTAGTACCGCGCGGGGTCTGATGTTTCTGGCTGGTATTATCGCCCTAGTACCGCGCGGGATCTGATGTTTCTGGCTGGTATTATCGCCCTAGTACCGCGCGGGGTCTGAGGTTTCTGGCTGGTATTATCGCCCTAATACCGCGCGGGGGCTGAGGTTTCTGGCTGGTATTATCGCCCTAGTACCGCGCGGGGTCTGATGTTTCTGGCTGGTATTATCGCCCTAGCACCGCGCGGGGTCTGAAGTTTCTGGCTGGTATTATCGCCCTAATACCGGGCGGGGTCTGAGGTTTCTGGCTGGTATTATCGCCCTAGTACCGTTCAGGGTCTGATGTTCCTGGTTGGTATTATCGCCGTAGTACCGCGCGGGGTCTGATGTTTCTGGCTGGTATTATCGCCCTAGTAGAGGGCGGGGTCTGATGTTTCTGGCTGGTATTATCGCCCTAGTACAGCGCGGGATCTGATGTTTCTGGCTGGTATTATCGCTCTAGTACCGTTCAGGGTCTGATGTTCCTGGCTGGTATTATCGCCGTAGTACCGCGCGGGATCTGATGTTTCTGGCTGGTATTATCGCCCTAGTACCGCGCGGGGTCTGAGGTTTCTGGCTGGTATTATCGCCCTAGTATCTAGCAGGGTCTGATGTCTCTGGCTGGTTATATCGCTCTAGTACCGCGCGGGATCTGATGTTTCTGGCTGGTATTATCGCCCTAGTACCGCGCGGGGTCTGATGTTTCTGTCTGGTATTATCGCCCTAGTACCGCGCGGGGTCTGATGTTTCTGGCTGGTATTATCGCCCTAGTACCGCGCGGGGTCTGATGTTTCTGGCTGGTATTATCGACCTAGTACCGCGCGGGGTCTGAGGTTTCTGGCTGGTATTATCACCCTGGTAACGCGCGGGTTCTGAGGTTCCTGGCTGGTATTATCGCCCTAGTACCACGCGGGGTCTGATGTTTCTGGCTGGTATTATCGCTCTAGTACCGCGCGGGATCTGATGTTTCTGTCTGGTATTATCGCCCTAGTACCGCGCGGGGTCTGATGTTCCTGGTTGGTATTATCGCCCTAGTACCTCGCGGGGTCCGATGCTTCTGGCTGGTATTATCGCCCTAGTACCGCGCGGGGTCTGTGGTTTCTGGCTGGTATTATCGCCCGAGTACCGCGCGGGGTCTGATGTTTCTGGCTGGTATTATTGCCCTAGTACCGTTCAGGGTCTGATGTTCCTGGCTGGTATTATCGCCGTAGTACCGGGCGAGGTCAGATGTTTCTGGCTGGTATTATCGCCCTAGTACCGTTCAGGGTCTGATGTTCCTGGCTGGTATTATCGCCGTAGTACCGGGCGAGGTCTGATGTTTCTGGCTGGTATTATCGCCCTAGTACCGTTCAGGGTCTGATGTTCCTGGCTGGTATTATCGCCCTAGTACCGCGCGGGGTCTGATGTTTCTGGCTGGTATTATCGCCCTAGTACCGTTCAGGGTCTGATGTTCCTGGCTGGTATTATCGCCGTAGTACCGCGCGGGGTCTGAGGTTTCTGGCTGGTATTATCGCCCTAGTACCGCGCGGGATCTGATGTTTCTGGCTGGTATTATCGCCCTAGTACCGCGCGGGGTCTGAGGTTTCTGGCTGGTATTATCGCCCTAATACCGCGCGGGGGCTGAGGTTTCTGGCTGGTATTATCGCCCTAGTACCGCGCGGGGTCTGATGTTTCTGGCTGGTATTATCGCCCTAGCACCGCGCGGGGTCTGAAGTTTCTGGCTGGTATTATCGCCCTAATACCGGGCGGGGTCTGAGGTTTCTGGCTGGTATTATCTCCCTAGTACCGCGCGGGGTCTGAGGTTTCTGGCTGGTATTATCGCCCTAATACCGGGCGGGGTCTGATGTTTCTGGCTGGTATTATCGCCCTAGTACAGCGCGGGATCTGATGTTTCTGGCTGGTATTATCGCCCTAGTACCGTTCAGGGTCTGATGTTCCTGGCTGGTGTTATCGCCGTAGTACCGGACGGGGGCTGAGGTTTCTGGCTGGTATTATCGCCCTAGTACCGCGCGGGGTCTGATGTTTCTGGCTGATATTATGGCCCTAGTACCGCGCGGGGTCTGAGGTTTCAGGCTGGTATTATCGCCCTAATACCGCGCGGGGGCTGAGGTTTCTGGCTGGTATTATCGCCCTAGTACCGCGCGGGGTCTGAGGTTTCTGGCTGGTATTATCTCCCTAGTACCGCGCGGGGTCTGAGGTTTCTGGCTGGTATTATCTCCCTAGTACCGCGCGGGGTCTGAGGTTTCTGGCTGGTATTAACGCACTAATACCGGGCGGGGTCTGAGGTTTCTGGCTGGTATTATCGCCCTAATACCGGGCCTGGTATGATGTTTCTGGCTGGTATTATCGCCCGAGTACCGCGCGGGGTCTGATGTTTCTGGCTGGTATTATTGCCCTAGTACCGTTCAGGGTCTGATGTTCCTGGCTGGTATTATCGCCGTAGTACCGGGCGAGGTCAGATGTTTCTGGCTGGTATTATCGCCCTAGTACCGTTCAGGGTCTGATGTTCCTGGCTGGTATTATCGCCGTAGTACCGGGCGAGCTCTGATGTTTCTGGCTGGTATTATCGCCCTAGTACCGTTCAGGGTCTGATGTTCCTGGCTGGTATTATCGCCGTAGTACCGCGCGGGGTCTGATGTTTCTGGCTGGTATTAGCGCCCTAGTACCGTTCAGGGTCTGATGTTCCTGGTTGGTATTATCGCCGTAGTACCGTGCGGGGTCTGATGTTTCTGGCTGGTATTATCGCCCTAGTACAGCGCGGGATCTGATGTTTCTGGCTGGTATTATCGCTCTAGTACCGTTCAGGGTCTGATGTTCCTGGCTGGTATTATCGCCGTAGTACCGCGCGGGGTCTGATGTTTCTGGCTGGTATTATCGCCCTAGTACCGCGCGGGGTCTGAGGTTTCTGGCTGGTATTATCGCCCTAGTATCTAGCAGGGTCTGATGTCTCTGGCTGGTTATATCGCTCTAGTACCGCGCGGGATCTGATGTTTCTGGCTGGTATTATCGCCCTAGTACCGCGCGGGGTCTGATGTTTCTGTCTGGTATTATCGCCCTAGTACCGCGCGGGGTCTGATGTTTCTGGCTGGTATTATCGCCCTAGTACCGCGCGGGGTCTGATGTTTCTGGCTGGTATTATCGCCCTAGTACCGCGCGGGGTCTGAGGTTTCTGGCTGGTATTATCACCCTGGTAACGCGCGGGTTCTGAGGTTCCTGGCTGGTATTATCGCCCTAGTACCGCGCGGGGTCTGATGTTTCTGGCTGGTATTATCGCTCTAGTACCGCGCGGGATCTGATGTTTCTGTCTGGTATTATCGCCCTAGTACCGCGCGGGGTCTGATGTTCCTGGTTGGTATTATCGCCCTAGTACCTCGCGGGGTCCGATGTTTCTGGCTGGTATTATCGCCCTAGTACCGCGCGGGGTCTGTGGTTTCTGGCTGGTATTATCGCCCTAGTACCGCGCGGGATCTGATGTTCCTGGCTGGTATTATCGCCCTAATACCGGGCGGGGTCTGATGTTTCTGGCTGGTATTATCGCCCGAGTACCGCGCGGGGTCTGATGTTTCTGGCTGGTATTATTGCCCTAGTACCGTTCAGGGTCTGATGTTCCTGGCTGGTATTATCGCCGTAGTACCGGGCGAGGTCAGATGTTTCTGGCTGGTATTATCGCCCTAGTACCGTTCAGGGTCTGATGTTCCTGGCTGGTATTATCGCCGTAGTACCGGGCGAGGTCTGATGTTTCTGGCTGGTATTATCGCCCTAGTACCGTTCAGGGTCTGATGTTCCTGGCTGGTATTATCGCCCTAGTACCGCGCGGGGTCTGATGTTTCTGGCTGGTATTATCGCCCTAGTACCGTTCAGGGTCTGATGTTCCTGGCTGGTATTATCGCCGTAGTACCGCGCGGGGTCTGATGTTTCTGGCTGGTATTATCGCCCTAGTACCGCGCGGGATCTGATGTTTCTGGCTGGTATTATCGCCCTAGTACCGCGCGGGGTCTGAGGTTTCTGGCTGGTATTATCGCCCTAATACCGCGCGGGGGCTGAGGTTTCTGGCTGGTATTATCGCCCTAGTACCGCGCGGGGTCTGATGTTTCTGGCTGGTATTATCGCCCTAGCACCGCGCGGGGTCTGAAGTTTCTGGCTGGTATTATCGCCCTAATACCGGGCGGGGTCTGAGGTTTCTGGCTGGTATTATCGCCCTAGTACCGCGCGGGGTCTGAGGTTTCTGGCTGGTATTATCGCCCTAGTATCTAGCAGGGTCTGATGTCTCTGGCTGGTTATATCGCTCTAGTACCGCGCGGGGTCTGAGGTTTCTGGCTGGTATTATCGCCCTAGTACCGCGCGGGGTCTGAGGTTTCTGGCTCGTATTATCGCCCTAATACCGGGCGGGGTCTGAGGTTTCTGGCTGGTATTATCGCCCTAATGCCGGGCGGGGTCTGAGGTTTCTGGCTGGTATTATCGCCCTAATACCGGGCGGGGTCTGAGGTTTCTGGCTGGTATTATCGCCCTAATACCGGGCGGGGTCTGAGGTTTCTGGCTGGTATTATCGCCCTAATACCGGGCGGGGTCTGAGGTTTCTGGCTGGTATTATCGCCCTCATACCTGGCGGGGTCTGAGGTTTCTGGCTGGTATTATCGCCCTAGTACCGCGCGGGGTCTGAGGTTTCTGGCTGGTATTATCGCCCTAATACCGCGCGGGGTCTGAGGTTTGTGGCTCGTATTATCCCTCTGGTACAACGCGGGGTCCAATGTTTCTGGCTGGTATTATCGTCCTAATACCGGGCGGGGTCTGAGGTTTCTGGCTGGTATTATCGCCCTAATACCTGGCGGGGTCTGAGTTTTCTGGCTGGTATTATCGCCCTAGTACCGCGCGGGGTCTGATGTTTCTGGCTGGTATTATCGCCCTAGCACCGCGCGGGGTCTGAGGTTTCTGGCTGTTATTATCGTCCTAGTACCGCCTAGGGTCTGATGTTATATTCTATATGTTATACATTATCTGAATAACACGTTATTTCTTCTGTTATCCAGCATCTGAATTATTCTTTGTTATACAGCATGGCGGTTCAGAACAATCTGCAGAAATCCAGATGGCGCTTCTGTTCTTCAGATTTTCAGTGGGAAGGGGGGGACTACGCAGGCTATTTCCAGATAACCCGACAACTGACAATCAAGGTGGTGTCGTATACAATGTGTTGTCAGCTGGTAATATATCCGTTTTATTAGCCGATGCACACATACGCAGATAACACAGAAATTCATATATTGCCCATTTATTACAACGGTAATCCGACACGTGCGCAAGCTGGTGGGCTCGAGCAGGCGGTCGCCACAGCACACACAGGAACTGTTATATTCTTAGATATATTGGTATGACACCTAAAGGAGATTTACAGGAGAGTTACCTAAAACAGGAAGTGCGTCATCAATATGGAATGCCATCCCAACTCAAATATTGCCTTGTGCTGTCTATGTTTAAATAAAGAAATGAACTTTAAATATCGTGTGACAAAGAATTATGAATTGAATAAATACAAGAGCACAACAGGAACAATCACTTTACATCCGGTATAAGAGATCACAATATCACAGGTAAACCAGAAAGATTGAATGCATCATAGGAATACTGACAACATATTTAGGATGAACCATTATTGTACATTAACGTCTTTAACTGTCCCCACGTGACCATAGGCAGTAGTGGAACGGGATCTAGGGGTCGGTGGGAGGTCAATTAAATAGGTCACGTACTCGAAGCTCACATGGGCGCTAGACCACTCCACCATAACGGTACCGTACCTGTTGCCGCGCCATTTGCAACTAGTATTAAATAACTACAACATACAACGCTATGAAACCCCAGGGAACCCGTTAGTACTAGAGCAAATCATCTACTGCTCTGCCGTGTATGTAAGCGATTATTTACCGTGTACATCAGGCAAAAAACGCTGAGACACCAAACAATAAGTACCATAAAGTACATATAAGTCCAATCGTAAATTTATATCAATCGATGTTAGACACAACGAAGGTTGTATTACGGGTTCGACGCTCCTTCTCTGTATCAAACGACATAGTTTGTGTTACGACATGAGTGACAACATATCGACAAAGTATATAAAAGTGAAGTTTTCACATCCTTAAACACCAAAACCACACCATGTATAGGGTCCCACTTCTCTTGGGATAAAATGGTAAATGTAAAGATTTATTTCGTATTTGTGGCGTTCGGCCCATAATAAAACATTTATATAGATTATGATATTAACACAATTAACTTGATTGTGAGAAAAGCCTTTTGAGAACCGACTACAGAGACGTTTCCCAGTTCTGTTGGTTTTTCATGATTCCCTCTTTTAGTATCTTTATAAATATTTGCCAATTGCACTTGGAGGAATGCCCTAAATATTGATTACCAAGGCCCTCATATAAGTTACAAATTCAGAGGAAATGATATTTATATAAAATACTATAAATATATGAGTATTGCACATTGATACTAACATGACGTAGCACTTTGTAATCCTATAGCCCACACCCCTATAACTTGTATGGACCGCTCCTTCAGGCGGATCCAGGAGCGGCCCCCTTAAGCGGGGGTGGGGGTGGGGGGGGGGGTCTGGACCGCCCGCTCCCCTTCTTTCCGAACGAGGATGTCCTATTGAATGGTAACTGCACGCCATCGAAGATGAGGACCTGTTCCCTTTGTGCTTTCACTGGACCTCCCATATTATTGAGGACGCCCTGGTTTTGTCCGAAGTGGACTCTCGCCTCTCTCACCCCTCCACCGGGCGTCAGATTGTAATAACCCAATGCCTTACCCCTGCCATGAGACTCCAAGGATCACCTTCCCTATCGCCTGCGGTGTACGCTGAAGGCCACTGCCACACAAAGGTGTATTGCCATGGGCGATAATATGATCCAGTCGCCCATGGCTAGATTAGATTAAGCAACAGGCCAAACGCGATTCGGGCGCAGAAGTTTGTTGAAAGATGTTCGGAACTCAGCGCATCTCCAGTGGTACACAAGAGGGTTCAATAAGGGCGAAATGTACAACAGGATTCTGGCGAACGTGTTTTGGAAAATATAGAAAGCCAACGGCGGTGTGGACCTACTACTTATCGCCATTCTTATAAAGCTCTGCGTGAGTCCCGGGATCCAGGACAGCGCGAGGAGGCCCAGGATGATGCCCAGCGTGTGGATACCCCGGTTGTACTGCGCCATCTGGTGGCCAACGGCTGCCAGCTGGTCGTGGATCTGGCGCCGATGTCTGAAGGCGACGACCGCCAGACGGCCGTAGAGGGCGCTGATGGTCACAAAGGGCACTATGACAACCAGCGTTAATACGGTAATGGTGGCCCGGCTGGTTGCCAGGGAGTGCGCATAGCAACGACTACCAGGCTTCCACGTGCTCGGCGTCAAGGCGATGACGATATTGATGACGACGAAGGTCCAGACAGCGGCCACCATGACGCGGACGCTGCGGGCCGTGAAGACCCGGATGTAGAGGTTCGGGTGGTCCACGGCCACGTAGCGTTCCACGGTCACCAGCAGGATGCTGCAGAGGGAGACACACAGGCTGGTCCCCGTGAGACCGGCCGCCAGCAGGCAGGGAACACGCACCGCAGCGGACATCGGGAAAAAGATGTACAGGACTTCCGACAGGACGATTCCAACCGACGTCAGGAGATCGGAGGTCGACAGGCTGACGAGGAAGGCGTTCTGGAATGTCCTGACGGCCGCAAACTTAACGAAGGCGGTGAGGACAAGGCCGTTGCCGACAAAGATGACGAGGGCTATGAGAACGTGCAGAATGCTGAAGGCGTACTGCAGTAGTTGGACGGAGTGGTCGGCCATGGGGGGCGGAGACCACGTGACCTGGCTTCCGGTCCAAGACGCCATGTACAGTGTGGCGTCTGTAACTGTAACACTTCCGTCAGCTTGATCCAAATTGATAGCCATGGTAATGGAATAAAACTTGACTTGCGTCGAGTTATTTGCTATATGGCTGGCTGCCTGGACGGAGTATGGTGCGCGGCCTGCCAGGGGTATGCAGGAGTGGCTCTGACTGCAGACAGGCCGCAGGTTGCAGGCGAGAAACAACAGCTCCCACGCCTCGACTGACTGCACACAGGCCGCAGGCTGCAGGCGAGAAACAACAGCTCCCACGCCTCGACTGGCTGCACACAGGCCTCAGGCTGGGGGCGAGAAACAACAGCTCCCACGCCTCGACTGGCTGCACACAGGCCGCAGGCTGCAGGCGAGAAACAACAGCTCCCACGCCTCGACTGGCTGCACACAGGCCGCAGGCTGCAGGCGAGAAACAACAGCTCCCACGCCTCGACTGGCTGCACACAGGCCGCAGGCTGCAGGCGAGAAACAACAGCTCCCACGCCTCGACTGGCTGCACACAGGCCGCAGGCTGCAGGCGAGAAACAACAGCTCCCACGCCTCGACTGGCTGCACACAGGCCGCAGGCTGCAGGCGAGAAACAACAGCTCCCACGCCTCGACTGGCTGCACACAGGCCGCAGGCTGCAGGCGAGAAACAACAGCTCCCACGCCTCGACTGGCTGCACACAGGCCGCAGGCTGCAGGCGAGAAACAACAGCTCCCACGCCTCGACTGGCTGCACACAGGCCGCAGGCTGCAGGCGAGAAACAACAGCTCCCACGCCTCGACTGGCTGCACACAGGCCGCAGGCTGCAGGCGAGAAACAACAGCTCCCACGCCTCGACTGGCTGCACACAGGCCGCAGGCTGCAGGCGAGAAACAACAGCTCCCACGTCTCGACTGGCTGCACACAGGCCGCAGGCTGCAGGCGAGAAACAACAGCTCCCACGCCTCGACTGGCTGCACACAGGCCGCAGGCTGCAGGCGAGAAACAACAGCTCCCACGCCTCGACTGGCTGCACACAGGCCGCAGGCTGCAGGCGAGAAACAACAGCTCCCACGCCTCGACTGGCTGCACACAGGCCGCAGGCTGGGGGCGAGAAACAACAGCTCCCACGCCTCGACTGGCTGCACACAGGCCGCAGGCTGCAGGCGAGAAACAACAGCTCCCACGCCTCGACTGGCTGCACACAGGCCGCAGGCTGCAGGCGAGAAACAACAGCTCCCACGCCTCGACTGGCTGCACACAGGCCGCAGGCTGCAGGCGAGAAACAACAGCTCCCACGCCTCGACTGGCTGCACACAGGCCGTAGGCTGCAGGCGAGAAACAACAGCTCCCACGCCTCGACTGGCTGCACACAGGCCGCAGGCTGCAGGCGAGAAACAACAGCTCCCACGCCTCGACTGGCTGCACACAGGCCGCAGGCTGCAGGCGAGAAACAACAGCTCCCACGCCTCGACTGGCTGCACACAGGCCGCAGGCTGCAGGCGAGAAACAACAGCTCCCACGCCTCGACTGGCTGCACACAGGCCGCAGGCTGCAGGCGAGAAACAACAGCTCCCACGCCTCGACTGGCTGCACACAGGCCGCAGGCTGCAGGCGAGAAACAACAGCTCCCACGCCTCGACTGGCTGCACACAGGCCGCCGGCTGGGGGTGTCGACTGGGGTGTCTCGCAAGTAACAATGACGATCGGAGATGGCAGCGTTCACGTGACAAGGAATCGTAAGATCTATTACAATCCTTACCGATCGCGTCGCCATGCCAACCACACATTATACCTCCCGTGTGATATATCTCACATTATGCAATTAATATGCTTCCCTGGCACAATTAGGTTGGTGATTACCTGTGTATCAGTGGCCCTTTGCGTACAAGATTGATTCATCAGATGCCTGTTACGGTTATGCGATAACGAGGTTGAATAATACCCGTGAGACCTGTGACATTGACGGCACATGGTCCTGGCTCTAGGAGACTATGGCGTTATATACATAACACCCACGGCATCATATCACCAGACACTCGGGGTCAAATGTAAAGGCGCGATGCCAAGTCACACCTCTAATATATACCCACAGCAGGCGTCCCCCTTGAGAGGCCATCATAAACATATTATTTGCATCCGTCCGTCTGCGAAAGACGATGGATTTCCAGCTTTTGCTCCGCGGTATTTGCGCTTGCGACTGAATAAACCTATCTGTGACAGAGCTTACCGCAGTCGTCGCATCGATGACCTGTCGTTAGGTCTTGGTTATTACTCACTATAGACGCCAAGATTGGCGTCTCAAATCCAGTTGCTCAAGCCAGAACGCATCGTGGGGGGCCATTCTCTCTCGCACGAGACGTGCCCATCCCCTCTTTTGGGATGCTAGATCCGTCCAAGAATTTGAATCGATGCCGAAAGCCTTCATGTCACGCTCGGAAACATCCTTAAACCTGCGCTTCGGCAGTCAAGCTTACCTTTTGCCGGCGGCAAGCTTGCCGTAGAGCACATCCTTTAGAATGCATTCATTTTACATACGATGAACGTTCTCAAGCCAACGGAGACGTCTTTGTTTTAGAAGAGCAAGAATGCTTTGTAGGTTGGCCCTGGCTAACACTTCAGCATTCGTTACCTTGTCTTGCCAAGATATGCCTAATATGTTTCGCAGGAGACGAAATTGGAAATTGTTCATTTTCCTTTCTTGGCCACAATATGTGGTCCACGTTTCACTGCCATACCGCAGGCTGCTTAGAACACACGCCCTGTAGATTAGCATTGTGGTGCCAATGGTTAGTGTTAATTTTGCCAAGTGCGTTTGTTCAACCTAACAAAGGTGGTGGCTGCCTTCCCAATGCAAGTGGCTTTTTCTCGTCCAGGGATATATTATCCGTAATGGTAACGAAACTTATTTACTGCCTCCAAAGGCATATTGGTCAGGGTAATCACTGTTTTTTTAACACTTATAGTCAGCGCACATAAAGCACAATGTGTGAGTCGACCCATGAGTCTCAGGAGCTGGCTTTCTGCATGAGCAATCATCGCTTCGTCGTCAGCTAATAGCAGTTGAAAGGTTGAGCACCTTTTTATTCGATCTTGTGTCTACGCCACTACATTCATTCCGTATCATGTTAACGCAATCTTTGCTCGGTAAATAGGGAAAGGCTGAAAACCCGGGCACTATTTTTTTACATTCATCTGAATTATACGGTATTCCTTCTGTTATACAGCATCTGAATAACACGTTATTCTGCCTGTTATACGGCATCCGAATTACACGTTATTCCGTCTGTTATACGGCATCCGACTTACACGTTATTCCGTCTGTTATACAGTATTTGAATAACACGTTATTCCTTGTTATACAATATGGTGCATCATTCCTGTTCAGAACAATCTCCAGAAATCCAGATGGTGCTTTTCTGTACTTAGGATTTTCAGGGGGAAGGGCGGCGGGGAGACTACCACGCAGGGTATGTCCAGATAAACCGACAACTGACAAAGTAAGGGGTGTCGTATACAATGCTGTTGTCATCTGGTAATTTATGCATTTTTATTCGCCGATGAACACATACGCAGATAACACAAGAATTCATAGATTGCCCATTTATTATAACGGTAATCAGACACGTGCGCAAGCTGGTGGGCTCGAGCAGGCGGTCGCCACAACACATACATGAACAATCACGTTAAACCCAATATAAGAGATTACAATATCACAGGTAAACTAGAAAGATTGATTGAATGCATAATACTGACAGCATACTTATTGTACATAAACGTCTTAAACTGTCGCACCTTTTGTGACCATATGCAGTAGTGAAACCAGATTTAGGGGTCAGAGAGAGGTCAATTAAATTAATTGCGCTCGAAGCACACGTGGGCGCTGGCCCACTCCACCATTACGGTACCGTGACACATACGGGCGCTGACCTACCCACTCCACCATTACGGTACCGTGACACAAAAGGGCGCTGGCCCACTCCACCATTACGGTACCGTGACACACAAGGGCACTGGTCTACTCTACCATTACGGTACCGTGACACATACGGGCGCTGACCTACCCACTCCACCATTACGGTACCGTGACACACAAGGGCGCTGGCCCACTCCACCATTACGGTACCGTGACACATACGGGCGCTGACCTACCCACTCCACCATTACGGTACCGTGACACACAAGGGCGCTGGCCCACTCCACCATTACGGTACCGTGACACATACGGGCGCTGACCTACCCACTCCACCATTACGGTACCGTGACACACAAGGGCGCTGGCCCACTCCACCATTACGGTACCGTGACACACAAGGGCACTGGTCCACTCCACCATTACGGTACCGTGACACATACGGGCGCTGGTCAACTCCACCATTACGGTACCGTGACACATACGGGCGCTGACCCACTCCACCATTACGGTACCGTGACACACATGGGCGCTGACCTACCCACTCCCCCATTACGGTACCGTGACACATACGGGCGCTGGCCCACTCCACAATTACGGTACCGTGACACACATGGACGCTGGCCCACTCCACCATTACGGTACCGTGATACACATTGGCGCTGGCCCACTCCACCATTACGGTACCGTGGCACACAAGGGCGCTGGTCCACTCCACCGTTACGGTACCGTGACACATACGGGCGCTGGTCCACTCCACCATTACGGTACCGTGGCACACATGGGCGCTGACCTACCCACTCCACCATTACGGCACCGTGACACACATGGGCGCTGGTCCACTCCACCATTACGGTACCGTGACACACATGGGCGCTCACTTACCCCTTCCACTATTACGGTATCGTGGCACACATGGGCGCTGGTCCACTCCACCATTACGGTACCGTGACACACATGGGCGCTGGTCCACTCCACCATTACGGTACCGTGACACACATGGGCGCTGGTCCACTCCACCATTACGGTACCGTGACACACATGGGCGCTGGTCCACTCCACCATTACGGTACCGTGACACACATGGGCGCTGGTCCACTCCACCATTACGGTACCGTGACACACATGGGCGCTGGTCCACTCCACCATTACGGTACCGTGACACACATGGGCGCTGGTCCACTCCACCATTACGGTACCGTGACACACATGGGCGCTGGTCCACTCCACCATTACGGTACCGTGACACACATGGGCGCTGGTCCACTCCACCATTACGGTACCGTGACACACATGGGCGTTGGCCCACTCCACCATTACGGTATCGTGACACACATGGGGGCTGGCCCACTCCACCATTACGTACCGTGACACACATGGGCGCTGGTCCACTCCACCATTACGGTATCGTGACACACATGGGCGCTGGCCCACTCCACCATTACGGTACCGTGACACACATGGGCGCTGGTCCACTCCACCATTACGGTACCGTGACACACATGGGCGCTGGTCCACTCCACCATTACGGTACCGTGACACACATGGGCGCTGGTCCACTCCACCATTACGGTATCGTGACACACATGGGCGCTGGCCCACTCCACCATTACGGTATCGTGACACACATGGGCGCTGGCCCACTCCACCATTACGGTACCGTGGCACATACGGGGGCTGACCCACCCACTCCACCATAACGGTACCGTACCTGTTGCCGCGCCATTTGCAACTAGTATTAAATAACTACACTGGCCTGTGCGCTATGAAACCTCAGGGAACCCGTTAGTACTAGAGCAAATCATCTACTGCTCTGCCGTGTATGTAAGCGATTATTTACCGTGTACACCAGGCAAAAAACGCTGAGACACCAAACAATAAGTACCATAAAGTACATATAAGTCCAATCGTAAATTTATATCAATCGATGTTAGACACAACGAAGGTTGTATTACGGGTTCGACGCTCCTTCTCTGTATCAAGCGACATAGTTTGTGTTTCGACATGAGTGACATCATATCGACAAAGTATATAAAAGTGAAGTTTTCACATCCTTAAACACCAAAACCACACCATGTATAGGGTCCCACTTCTCTTTGAATAAAATGGTAAATGTAAAGGTTTATTTCGTATTTGTGGCATTCGGCCCATAATAAAACATTTATATAGATTAAGATATTAACACTATTAACTTAATTGTGAGAAATAGCCTTTTGCGAACCAACTACAGAGAAGTTTCCCAGTTCTGTTGGTTTTTCATGATTCCCTCTTTTATTATCTTTATAAATATTTGCCAATTGCACTTGGAGGAATGCCCTAAATATTGATTACCAAGACCCTTATATAAGTTACAAATTAAGAGGAAATGATATTCATATAAAATACTAAATATATGAGTATTGCACATTGATACAAATTTGACGTAGCACTTTGTAATCCTATAGCCCACATCCCTGTGACTTGTATGGGCCGCTCCTTCAGGCGGATCCAAGAGCGAGCCCTTTGAGCGGGGTGGGGGGGGGGGGGGTTTCTGGGCCCACCGCCCCCGCCTTCTTTCCGAACGGGGATGTCCTTTTGAATGATAACTGCACGCCATCGAAGATGAGAACCTGTTCCCTTTGTGTTTTCACTGGACCTCCCATATTATTGAGGACGCCCTGGTTTTGTCCGAAGTGGACTCCCGCCTCCCCCACCCCTCCACCGGTCGCCAGATTGTAATAACCCAATCTCTTACCCCTGCCATGAGACTCCAAGGATCACCTTCCCTATCGCCCCCACCCCTCCACCGGGCGTCAGATTGTAATAACCCAATGCCTTACCCCTGCCATGAGACTCCAAGGATCACCTTCCCTATCGCCCCCACCCCTCCACCGGGCGTCAGATTGTCATAACACAATGCCTTACCCCTGCCATGAGACTCCAAGGATCACCTTCCCTATCGCCCCCACCCCTCCACCGGGCGTCAGATTGTAATAACCCAATGCCTTACCCCTGCCATGAGACTCCAAGGATCACCTTCCCTATCGCCCCCACCCCTCCACCGGGCGTCAGATTGTAATAACCCAATCTCTTACCCCTGCCATGAGACTCCAAGGATCACCTTCCCTATCGCCCCCACCCCTCCACCGGGCGTCAGATTGTAATAATCCAATCTCTTACCCCTGCCATGAGACTCCAAGGATCACCTTCCCTATCGCCCCCACCCCTCCACCGGGCGTCAGATTGTAATAACCCAATCTCTTACCCCTGCCATGAGACTCCAAGGATCACCTTCCCTATCGCCCCCACCCCTCCACCGGGCGTCAGATTGTAATAACCCAATGCCTTACCCCTGCCATGAGACTCCAAGGATCACCTTCCCTATCGCCCCCACCCCTCCACCGGGCGTCAGATTGTAATAACCCAATGCCTTACCCCTGCCATGAGACTCCAAGGATCACCTTCCCTATCGCCCCCACCCCTCCACCGGGCGTCAGATTGTAATAACCCAATGCCTTACCCCTGCCATGAGACTCCAAGGATCACCTTCCCTATCGCCCCCACCCCTCCACCGGGCGTCAGATTGTAATAACCCAATGCCTTACCCCTGCCATGAGACTCCAAGGATCACCTTCCCTATCGCCCCCACCCCTCCACCGGGCGTCAGATTGTAATAACCCAATGCCTTACCCCTGCCATGAGACTCCAAGGATCACCTTCCCTATCGCCCCCACCCCTCCACCGGGCGTCAGATTGTAATAACCCAATCTCTTACCCCTGCCATGAGACTCCAAGGATCACCTTCCCTATCGCCCCCACCCCTCCACCGGGCGTCAGATTGTAATAACCCAATGCCTTACCCCTGCCATGAGACTCCAAGGATCACCTTCCCTATCGCCCCCACCCCTCCACCGGGCGTCAGATTGTAATAACCCAATCTCTTACCCCTGCCATGAGACTCCAAGGATCACCTTCCCTATCGCCCCCACCCCTCCACCGGGCGTCAGATTGTAATAACCCAATGCCTTACCCCTGCCATGAGACTCCAAGGATCACCTTCCCTATCGCCCCCACCCCTCCACCGGGCGTCAGATTGTAATAACCCAATGCCTTACCCCTGCCATGAGACTCCAAGGATCACCTTCCCTATCGCCCCCACCCCTCCACCGGGCGTCAGATTGTAATAACCCAATGCCTTACCCCTGCCATGAGACTCCAAGGATCACCTTCCCTATCGCCCCCACCCCTCCACCGGGCGTCAGATTGTAATAACCCAATGCCTTACCACTGCCATGAGACTCCAAGGATCACCTTCCCTATCGCCCCCACCCCTCCACCGGGCGTCAGATTGTAATAACCCAATCTCTTACCCCTGCCATGAGACTCCAAGGATCACCTTCCCTATCGCCCCCACCCCTCCACCGGGCGTCAGATTGTAATAACCCAATGCCTTACCCCTGCCATGAGACTCCAAGGATCACCTTCCCTATCGCCCCCACCCCTCCACCGGGCGTCAGATTGTAATAACCCAATGCCTTACCCCTGCCATGAGACTCCAAGGATCACCTTCCCTATCGCCCCCACCCCTCCACCGGGCGTCAGATTGTAATAACCCAATGCCTTACCCCTGCCATGAGACTCCAAGGATCACCTTCCCTATCGCCCCCACCCCTCCACCGGGCGTCAGATTGTAATAACCCAATGCCTTACCCCTGCCATGAGACTCCAAGGATCACCTTCCCTATCGCCCCCACCCCTCCACCGGGCGTCAGATTGTAATAACCCAATGCCTTACCCCTGCCATGAGACTCCAAGGATCACCTTCCCTATCGCCCCCACCCCTCCACCGGGCGCCAGATTGTAATAACCCAATCTCTTACCCCTGCCATGAGACTCCAAGGTTCACCTTCCCTATCGCCCCCACCCCTCCACCGGGCGTCAGATTGTAATAACCCAATGCCTTACCCCTGCCATGAGACTCCAAGGATCACCTTCCCTATCGCCCTCACCCCTCCACCGGGCGTCAGATTGTAATAACCCAATGCCTTACCCCTGCCATGAGACTCCAAGGATCACCTTCCCTATCGCCCCCACCCCTCCACCGGGCGTCAGATTGTAATAACCCAATGCCTTACCCCTGCCATTAGACTCCAAGGATCACCTTCCCTATCGCCCCCACCCCTCCACCGGGCGTCAGATTGTAATAACCCAATGCCTTACCCCTGCCATGAGACTCAAAGGATCACCTTCCCTATCGCCCCCACCCCTCCACCGGGCGTCAGATTGTAATAACCCAATGCCTTACCCCTGCCATGAGACTCCAAGGATCACCTTCCCTATCGCCCCCACCCCTCCACCGGGCGTCAGATTGTAATAACCCAATGCCTTACCCCTGCCATTAGACTCCAAGGATCACCTTCCCTATCGCCCCCACCCCTCCACCGGGCGTCAGATTGTAATAACCCAATGCCTTACCCCTGCCATGAGACTCCAAGGATCACCTTCCCTATCGCCCCCACCCCTCCACCGGGCGTCAGATTGTAATAACCCAATGCCTTACCCCTGCCATGAGACTCCAAGGATCACCTTCCCTATCGCCCCCACCCCTCCACCGGGCGTCAGATTGTAATAACCCAATGCCTTACCCCTGCCATGAGACTCCAAGGATCACCTTCCCTATCGCCCCCACCCCTCCACCGGGCGTCAGATTGTAATAACCCAATGCCTTACCCCTGCCATGAGACTCCAAGGATCACCTTCCCTATCGCCCCCACCCCTCCACCGGGCGTCAGATTGTAATAACCCAATGCCTTACCCCTGCCATGAGACTCCAAGGATCACCTTCCCTATCGCCCCCACCCCTCCACCGGGCGTCAGATTGTAATAACCCAATGCCTTACCCCTGCCATGAGACTCCAAGGATCACCTTCCCTATCGCCCCCACCCCTCCACCGGTCGCCAGATTGTAATAACCCAATGCCTTACCCCTGCCATGAGACTCCAAGGATCACCTTCCCTATCGCCCCCACCCCTCCACCGGGCGTCAGATTGTAATAACCCAATGCCTTACCCCTGCCATGAGACTCCAAGGATCACCTTCCCTATCGCCCCCACCCCTCCACCGGGCGTCAGATTGTAATAACCCAATGCCTTACCCCTGCCATGAGACTCCAAGGATCACCTTCCCTATCGCCCCCACCCCTCCACCGGGCGTCAGATTGTAATAACCCAATGCCTTACCCCTGCCATGAGACTCCAAGGATCACCTTCCCTATCGCCCCCACCCCTCCACCGGTCGCCAGATTGTAATAACCCAATGCCTTACCCCTGCCATGAGACTCCAAGGATCACCTTCCCTATCGCCCCCACCCCTCCACCGGGCGTCAGATTGTAATAACCCAATGCCTTACCCCTGCCATGAGACTCCAAGGATCACCTTCCCTATCGCCCCCACCCCTCCACCGGGCGCCAGATTGTAATAACCCAATGCCTTACCCCTGCCATGAGACTCCAAGGATCACCTTCCCTATCGCCCCCACCCCTCCACCGGGCGTCAGATTGTAATAACCCAATGCCTTACCCCTGCCATGAGAATCCAAGGATCACCTTCCCTATCGTCCCCACCCCTCCACCGGGCGTCAGATTGTAATAACCCAATCTCTTACCCCTGCCATGAGACTCCAAGGATCACCTTCCCTATCGCCCTCACCCCTCCACCGGGCGTCAGATTGTAATAACCCAATGCCTTACCCCTGCCATGAGACTCCAAGGATCACCTTCCCTATCGCCCCCACCCCTCCACCGGGCGTCAGATTGTAATAACCCAATGCCTTACCCCTGCCATGAGACTCCAAGGATCACCTTCCCTATCGCCCCCACCCCTCCACCGGGCGTCAGATTGTAATAACCCAATGCCTTACCCCTGCCATGAGATTCCAAGGATCACCTTCCCTATCGCCCTCACCCCTCCACCGGGCGTCAGATTGTAATAACCCAATGCCTTACCCCTGCCATGAGACTCCAAGGATCACCTTCCCTATCGCCTCCACCCCTCCACCGGGCGTCAGATTGTAATAACCCAATGCCTTACCCCTGCCATGAGACTCCAAGGATCACCTTCCCTATCGCCCCCACCCCCCCACCGGGCGTCAGATTGTAATAACCCAATGCCTTACCCCTGCCATGAGACTCCAAGGATCACCTTCCCTATCGCCCCCACCCCTCCACCGGGCGTCAGATTGTAATAACCCAATGCCTTACCCCTGCCATTAGACTCCAAGGATCACCTTCCCTATCGCCTCCACCCCTCCACCGGGCGTCAGATTGTAATAACCCAATGCCTTACCCCTGCCATGAGACTCCAAGGATCACCTTCCCTATCGCCCCCACCCCTCCACCGGGCGTCAGATTGTAATAACCCAATGCCTTACCCCTGCCATGAGACTCCAAGGATCACCTTCCCTATCGCCCCCACCCCTCCACCGGGCGTCAGATTGTAATAACCCAATGCCTTACCCCTGCCATGAGACTCCAAGGATCACCTTCCCTATCGCCTCCACCCCTCCACCGGGCGTCAGATTGTAATAACCCAATGCCTTACCCCTGCCATGAGACTCCAAGGATCACCTTCCCTATCGCCTGCGGTGTACGCTGAAGGCCACTGCCACACAAAGGTGTATTGCCATGGGCGATATTATGATCCAGTCGCCCATGGCTAGATTAGATTAAGCAACAGGCCAAACGCGATTTGGGCGCAGAAGTTTGTTGAAAGATGTTCGGAACTCAGCGCATCTCCAGTGGTACACCAGAGGGTTCAATAAGGGCGAAATGTACAACAGGATTCTGGCGAACGTGTTTTGGAAAATATAGAAAGCCAACGGCGGTGTGGACCTACTACTTATCGCCATTCTTATAAAGCTCTGCGTGAGTCCCGGGATCCAGGACAGCGCGAGGAGGCCCAGGATGATGCCCAGCGTGTAGATACCCCGGTTGTACTGCGCCATCTGGTGGCCAACGGCTGCCAGCTGGTCGTGGATCTGGCGCCGATGTCTGAAGGCGACGACCGCCAGACGGCCGTAGAGGGCGCTGATGGTCACAAAGGGCACTATGACAACCAGCGTTAATACGGTAATGGTGGCCCGGCTGGTTGCCAGGGAGTGCGCATAGCAACGACTACCAGGCTGCCACGTGCTCGGCGTCAAGGCGATGACGATATTGATGACGACGAAGGTCCAGACAGCGGCCACCATGACGCGGACGCTGCGGGCCGTGAAGACCCGGATGTAGAGGTTCGGGTGGTCCACGGCCACGTAGCGTTCCACGGTCACCAGCAGGATGCTGCAGAGGGAGACACACAGGCTGGTCCCCGTGAGACCGGCCGCCAGCAGGCAGGGAACACGCACCGCAGCGGACATCGGGAAAAAGATGTACAGGACTTCCAAAAGGACGATTCCAACCGACGTCAGGAGATCGGAGGTCGACAGGCTGACGAGGAAGGCGTTCTGGAATGTCCTGACGGCCGCGAACTTAACGAAGGCGGTGAGGACAAGGCCGTTGCCGACAAAGATGACGAGGGCTATGAGAACGTGCAGAATGCTGAAGGCGTACTGCAGTAGTTGGACGGAGTGGTCGGCCATGGGGGGCGGAGACCACGTGACCTGGCTTCCGGTCCAAGGCGCCATGTACAGTGTGGCGTCTGTAACTGTAACACTTCTGTCAGCTTGATCCAAATTGATAGCCATGGTAATGGAATAAAACTTGACTTGCGTCGAGTTATTTGCTATATGACTGGCTGCCTGGACGGAGTATGGTGCGCGGCCTGCCAGGGGTATGCAGGAGTGGCTCTGACTGCAGGCAGGCCGCAGGTTGCAGGCGAGAAACAACAGCTCGCACGCCTCGACTGGGGTGTCTCGCAAGTAACAATCACCATCGGAGCACAGGTGCCTCAATCGTGGGTGGGTGGGGCGGGAGGGGGAAGGGGCGGGGGCGGCTTCACACATATGTCATATAAAGAGAGGCGGTAGGCAAAGCATTTTGCAGCTAGAAAACTCAGCCCGAACAACATCGTTGAATTTCGCCAACAAAATGCCACAACTGCGCGGTTTCCTCGCTTCATTCAATGCTTCAACACTTTACTCCCGCGATTTTTACTTTGTCCGCACACCATGGCCGTTGACCGCTGCAGCGAATTTTTTAGAGCCTTCTGGTTGGTTGTAACCTCGCGTGTGCCGTTTTCTCGCAAGCTTCTTCGTCCATATGCAAATTATATTGCAGGCTTTTCTATCACTGGTACTCCCGCCTCAAGTACTCGTATCGCCCAACACGTAGTAACAGTTTTTGCAGGGCGTGATACTGCGTTATAGTAAGTAGCCCTGATCGAGTCGTGCCTTTTGCATTTAGGTTTATAGGGGTCTGGAAGGGGTAAATGGCGACCCACGCCAATGTCAAGTTTTGACATTGAAGATCTAAAAAACCGACATCGACACAGAGAGTGGCATTTTAGAAAAAGCGACACTGACACTGAACGTCGTGAATAATCGACATTCGACACTGGAATCCAGGGGGTGGGGGAGGTCCATGCCTCAGATGGCCTGGATTTTGCGTTAAGAAACAATATTCTTCTTGAAAATGGGGGGGGGGGGTTAGATCCGGGCCCCCCTGGATCCCCCCGGGGGGCGTGAACAAATTTTCCCTCGAAAACAAAAGTGCCCCCCCCCAGGCTTTCAAATTTCGTCGGTCCTCGGGTAAGCTAACCAACAGGGCTCGAATAGAAAATCCCTTTAAAGGCCCGCTTGGCTTATTCATTTTCCTGGCAAACCCGTTACTGACACTAGTCATCCTATAAAAATTTCATTTTGGTCTACGGCATGTAACATTTCAGTTTTATGGAGGAATTTAATTTAATTTCACCGCAGGAAGCTTTACGGATGTACAGTTTGTTTTTCCTCTGATCCGGCCGCCCGTGACCTCACTGTGACTTTCATTGCCATTGCAGTGACCTAAATTTGTTTTACAAATGCACTGAAAATGCTTCGTGATCTAGAAACACGACCTCCCCTTTGCCCTCCCTGTGGGGGGGTTACTGAATATATTCCTGGGGGTAGGAGTTCCCCCCCCCCTTTTCACCGCCAAAATCCGTTCGGTTAGGACGTGTTACTGCCAATTTGAAAATCAGAAGGGATCTTATTCGCGGCCTATGAACGCACATTTTCAGCCCCCCCTGCGCCCCCCCCCCACCCACCCCGTCGCAAGTTTTAAAATCTGTTTTATAGGCAGGGGCGGATCCAGAGGGTCCGACGGCTGAATGACATATGACAAGCGGAATAAACCACAATTAGCGGAAATGGGGAAACAGCTATTGTTTTTGACAGATCGATGTATCTTGCTCAAAGTTGGTAATTGGTGAACACATATCCAATGTTTGTTAGCATCATACTACTGATGCATATGGCTGATTTTATGAGCAGATATGATTGAGCTCAATAATACTTCATTGTCATTTTACCACGACTGATTTTATTACAGTTTTGTCCAAATCAAGAAATCAATGATTAAGGCTTTGACAAATTATAACTAAGCTTTATTTAAATAAAGCTTTGAATAGGAATAACATCATAAAATAAAAAATAAAAATAATTGTATTAACTTAAATATTGTGACATAAATCCTCAATCATGCCCTTTGTATTTAGCAAATATTTGATTTCAAATAATGTGTGCAATATGTATCTACATTTTTGTCTGAGATATATATTACATATAGATCTATACATATGGGAAATGATATGGACCTTACTTACGTTTTTATCTATGATTAATTCTTTTTCAATTTGTCAAATTTTGATTATATTGAAATGGAGTTTTTTGCAAGTCAACAGTCAAGTGAACATATCAATGAAACATTACAAATATGTAAATATGAATTAGACAAGAGTAGAAGTACTTAAATGCAAATGTCAACTAAATCTATGAAGAAATGAAAAAGTTAACAGACTGCATAAAACACTAGAACATTAAATTGATGAATTTGCAAATGTCATGAATAATAGTTGTCATCACAGAAAGTAGAGACTTGGTGATTATTATAGCCTATTGAACTGTAATTTCCAGTTATATTTTAGATATCGTAAACTGGTCTTGTCAAATATTGGAACACATTTTAATATATACTATAGCAACCAAGTCTGAAAAAGTGATTATACGACACCAGTTTATTTACTACGGCTAAATGTAGGAGAAGGGACTAACAGTAACAACACGTATCATATATATTGATGATTAGTATCATTTTATTGCTATTTGTGATGCTTATGCTGGTTAAATGAAAATATATATATATAAACCTGCAAAAGGTTTAATGTTACTCGTGTCCATATGTGCTACAGGTTATTATGGATAGTTTTCTTAGTTTGTAGCTCCCTTGTCCCATTATTCTATGTCATTTGTACAGACCTCAGGACAACAGTACAAAAAAAGTGTAATTTAATAAATTAAATCGGACAACCTAAAAACGACATCTTATCATTACAGATTTATGCAGCATTAATTTAAATTGAGACATCAGTGCATTGCAGGTGTAAAGGTCGCTTAATATATCTATGAAGAAATAGAAAAGTCTACAGACTGCATTACAACCCTAAACAGAGACACTATTTAAATACAATTGTCTCAATTTGCAAATGTCATGACAATATTGGTCACCCAGGGCTGATTAAATGTAGAACAAAGTTGATGATTATTATATACTATTAAACCATGTAATGTCCTATTTTATTTTAAAAGTCATAAATTGATATTTTCTTCATTTAAATTGATCTAACACAATCTAATACAATATAGCAACTGATAGGTCATAACAATAGTTGAATGCAGGATAATTAAGAGATAAATTTGACCTAACAAAATGTAAAATATATATTGATGATCCCTTTATTTCGATATTTATGTTTGTGCTGGTTAAATAAACGTGTCTCTATATATAATCCAGCCACAATTTCTTAATATCATCGGATTCCCATGCGTTAATTGTTATCAATAACTTTAATAGTTCGTGGTTCTCTTGTTTCTTTATTATATGTCGCATGTATAGACATCGGGACCAAAGTAGCGATGAAAGGTGTCATTTAATCGAACTTAATTGGATAACCTCAAAAGGAAATGTTATGAATTTGATGAAGTATGGAAAAGATATATCTCATATTTTGTAGCTTCACTTAGTTTTTGTATCTGCTACATATGAAATACCTGCACGTTTTATTTTATACCATATGTTGTCAACCCAAACTGATATGATAGAAGTAAATCCAGTGCAAGAGACAAATAGAAACTTGGATTTATTATCATCGATTTTATCCAATGTATGAACAAAAAAGTAGTGAATCATGAAGATTATACACTGAATTAATATTGATTCTGTATGTTTACATTGCAGATTTTTGAGTAAAATCTCCATGTATTCCACATATTAGTTTTGGGTTGAAATCACGTCATCTCGAAGTTAACATCAGGACAACGTTGTTACAACATTCGTCGCAAACATTGCAGTAATATTGTCTGGCCTTTATCCCATAAAAATAAAACCTTTGCCATGTGTAGTGACTAATAAAACTTGGCTGCCTGTAGCAGTTGTTATGAATACAAAATGGTGAGAAGTCGATAGTGGACGTTTTCCCAACGTTAGGACAACGTTACCAGAAAAATGAGACATCATGAAAGCAATAGGTAATTGATTGTATTTGGCAATCATGCTTGTTAATAATTAATCATATACGCAGTTGTTTCTCACAGAAGGCACAATTTTAATACTGGACTGCATGTCGGACAACGTAAAAAAAAACCATAAATTTTCTCATGACGTTAACTTGTTAGATGGGAAGATGCCACAATTTTCAAATAATTTTTGTTTCCTTGTGTGATCATGTCAAAAGTAGCAAAAGAACGTGTACTTTAATTAATCAAATTAAAAGGAAATGTTACAATTAAAGATCTATGCAGAACTAAAGCTATTAGTAAGCTGAACATAGCCACATCACCTATACAAGTTATTAATTTTCATCAACACAAGTGTTCACTTATAAAAAGCTAAACATTTTTTGTTTTATAAATAAAGGCTTAATTCCAGCATTCCCATATAGAGGAAGCATAGATTATCTATTTTGGCTAGCATATGTGCAAGGACCGGTTGAACTGTGGTATGACTGAAGCCAACTGCATACATGTATATACTTCTTGGACAGTAAGTTCGCCGCACCAGTTTAACATAGAAAGCTTGCTCACTATGTGGAAATGGAGAAGTGACAGTACTGGTCCATGTTGTGGTTCTCATGAAACTGTTTGTCAAAATACCCATCAAAACTATGAATGTAAAAGAACTTAAGCAATTTAGAAAAATAATGTTAATAGAATAAATTTACAACGTTGTTCTTTTGAAATTTGCCTATTTGAATGATAGTTGCATTCAGGATTGAAGAACTGTAATTTTGAGGCGAAGGCTGTTCATACTTGTCACCCCATCACTCCAGATCAGTGCAAACATTGGGCAATCATCTAGCTGTTGTGCGCCTAGTTTCGTGAACGTGGCCAATATGATGGAAAATTACATTTTCAAAGTGTCATCTACCAACATATCGACATGAACAAGCTAACAGTTCTTTATGGCACGAAAGACGAATTGCGACCCACCTCTTGCTCGCCGCGCCGGCAGCGGAGCTTGCCTGATTCCATGTCTTATGTCGTAACTAGTATGACAGCCCTCTGCACGCGGCATCTATTGTTACGCCGGGGGCGAGTCAGGCTGCGCACTGAACAAAAAGCACGCGTTCGTTTGTTTGTCTCCATAATGCCAAGCCGGAAGTAGAATCCGCGAGAACTGACATGCCGTATTACACTCGTTACCGATCACGTCACTATGCCACCCACACACAATACCTCCCGTTCGTCACATTATTTAATTAATAAGATTCCCTGGCACAGCGGCAAAATTCAGTTGGTAATTAGCTGTTTATCAATGGCCCCGAGGTTGAATAATACTCGTCAACCTAGTGACATTGACGGCAGAAGATCCTGGCTCTAGTGGACTGAGGCGTTATATACACACCATAACACCCACGTCATCATATCACCAGACACTCGGGGTCTAGTGAACTGAGGCGTTATATACACACCATAACACCCACGTCATCATATCACCAGACACTCGGGGTCTAGTGAACTGAGGCGTTATATACACACCATAACACCCACGTCATCATATCACCAGACACTCGGGGTCTAGCGAACTGAGGCGTTATATACACACCATAACACCCACGTCATCATATCACCAGGCACTCGGGGTCTAGTGAACTGAGGCGTTATATACACACCATAACACCCACGTCATCATATCACCAGACACTCGGGGTCTAGTGAACTGAGGCGTTATATACACACCATAACACCCACGTCATCATATCACCAGGCACTCGGGGTCTAGTGAACTGAGGCGTTATATACACACCATAACACCCACGTCATCATATCACCAGACACTCGGGGTCTAGTGAACTGAGGCGTTATATACACACCATAACACCCACGTCATCATATCACCAGACACTCGGGGTCTAGTGAACTGAGGCGTTATATACACACCATAACACCCACGTCATCATATCACCAGGCACTCGGGGTCTAGTGAACTGAGGCGTTATATACACACCATAACACCCACGTCATCATATCACCAGACACTCGGGGTCTAGTGAACTGAGGCGTTATATACACACCATAACACCCACGTCATCATATCACCAGGCACTCGGGGTCTAGTGAACTGAGGCGTTATATACACACCATAACACCCACGTCATCATATCACCAGGCACTCGGGGTCTAGAGAACTGAGGCGTTATATACACACCATAACACCCACGTCATCATATCACCAGACACTCGGGGTCTAGTGAACTGAGGCGTTATATACACACCATAACACCCACGTCATCATATCACCAGGCACTCGGGGTCTAGTGAACTGAGGCGTTATATACACACCATAACACCCACGTCATCATATCACCAGGCACTCGGGGTCTAGTGAACTGAGGCGTTATATACACACCATAACACCCACGTCATCATATCACCAGGCTCTCGGAGTCTAGTGAACTGAGGCGTTATATACACACCATAACACCCGCGTCATCATATCACCAGACACTCGGGGTCTAGTGAACTGAGGCGTTATATACACACCATAACACCCGCGTCATCATATCACCAGACACTCGGGGTCTAGTGAACTGAGGCGTTATATACACACCATAACACCCACGTCATCATATCACCAGGCACTCGGGGTCTAGTGAACTGAGGCGTTATATACACACCATAACACCCACGTCATCATATCACCAGACACTCGGGGTCTAGTGAACTGAGGCGTTATATACACACCATAACACCCACGTCATCATATCACCAGGCACTCGGGGTCTAGTGAACTGAGGCGTTATATACACACCATAACACCCACGTCATCATATCACCAGGCACTCGGGGTCTAGTGAACTGAGGCGTTATATACACACCATAACACCCACGTCATCATATCACCAGACACTCGGGGTCTAGTGAACTGAGGCGTTATATACACACCATAACACCCGCGTCATCATATCACCAGACACTCGGGGTCTAGTGAACTGAGGCGTTATATACACACCATAACACCCACGTCATCATATCACCAGACACTCGGGGTCTAGTGAACTGAGGCGTTATATACACACCATAACACCCGCGTCATCATATCACCAGACACTCGGGGTCTAGTGAACTGAGGCGTTATATACACACCATAACACCCACGTCATCATATCACCAGGCACTCGGGGTCTAGTGAACTGAGGCGTTATATACACACCATAACACCCACGTCATCATATCACCAGACACTCGGGGTCTAGCGAACTGAGGCGTTATATACACACCATAACACCCACGTCATCATATCACCAGACACACGGGGTCTAGTGAACTGAGGCGTTATATACACACCATAACACCCACGTCATCATATCACCAGGCACTCGGGGTCTAGTGAACTGAGGCGTTATATACACACCATAACACCCACGTCATCATATCACCAGGCACTCGGGGTCTAGTGAACTGAGGCGTTATATACACACCATAACACCCACGTCATCATATCACCAGGCACTCGGGGTCTAGTGAACTGAGGCGTTATATAAACACCATAACACCCACGTCATCATATCACCAGGCACTCGGGGTCTAGTGAACTGAGGCGTTATATACACACCATAACACCCACGTCATCATATCACCAGACACTCGGGGTCTAGTGAACTGAGGCGTTATATACACACCATAACACCCACGTCATCATATCACCAGACACTCGGGGTCTAGTGAACTGAGGCGTTATATACACACCACAACACCCACGTCATCATATCACCAGACACTCGGGGTCTAGTGAACTGAGGCGTTATATACACACCATAACACCCACGTCATCATATCACCAGGCACTCGGGGTCTAGTGAACTGAGGCGTTATATACACACCATAACACCCACGTCATCATATCACCAGACACTCGGGGTCTAGTGAACTGAGGCGTTATATACACACCATAACACCCACGTCATCATATCACCAGACACTCGGGGTCTAGTGAACTGAGGCGTTATATACACACCACAACACCCACGTCATCATATCACCAGACACTCGGGGTCTAGTGAACTGAGGCGTTATATACACACCATAACACCCACGTCATCATATCACCAGGCACTCGGGGTCTAGTGAACTGAGGCGTTATATACACACCATAACACCCACGTCATCATATCACCAGACACTCGGGGTCTAGTGAACTGAGGCGTTATATACACACCACAACACCCACGTCATCATATCACCAGACACTCGGGGTCTAGTGAACTGAGGCGTTATATACACACCATAACACCCACGTCATCATGTCACCAGGCACTCGGGGTCTAGTGAACTGAGGCGTTATATACACACCATAACACCCACGTCATCATATCACCAGACACTCGGGGTCTAGTGAACTGAGGCGTTATATACACACCATAACACCCACGTCATCATATCACCAGACACTCGGGGTCTAGTGAACTGAGGCGTTATATACACACCATAACACCCACGTCATCATATCACCAGGCACTCGGGGTCTAGTGAACTGAGGCGTTATATACACACCACAACACCCACGTCATCATATCACCAGGCACTCGGGGTCTAGTGAACTGAGGCGTTATATACACACCATAACACCCACGTCATCATATCACCAGGCACTCGGGGTCTAGTGAACTGAGGCGTTATATACACACCATAACACCCACGTCATCATATCACCAGACACTCGGGGTCTAGTGAACTGAGGCGTTATATACACACCACAACACCCACGTCATCATATCACCAGACACTCGGGGTCTAGTGAACTGAGGCGTTATATACACACCATAACACCCACGTCATCATATCACCAGGCACTCGGGGTCTAGTGAACTGAGGCGTTATATACACACCATAACACCCACGTCATCATATCACCAGACACTCGGGGTCTAGTGAACTGAGGCGTTATATACACACCACAACACCCACGTCATCATATCACCAGACACTCGGGGTCTAGTGAACTGAGGCGTTATATACACACCATAACACCCACGTCATCATATCACCAGACACTCGGGGTCTAGTGAACTGAGGCGTTATATACACACCATAACACCCACGTCATCATATCACCAGGCACACGGGGTCTAGTGAACTGAGGCGTTATATACACACCATAACACCCACGTCATCATATCACCAGACACTCGGGGTCTAGTGAACTGAGGCGTTATATACACACCATAACACCCACGTCATCATATCACCAAGCACTCGGGGTCCAGTGAACTGAGGCGTTATATACACACCATAACACCCACGTCATCATATCACCAGACACTCGGGGTCTAGTGAACTGAGGCGTTATATACACACCATAACACCCACGTCATCATATCACCAGGCACTCGGGGTCTAGTGAACTGAGGCGTTATATGCACACCTTAACACCCACGTCATCATATCACCAGGCACTCGGGGTCTAGTGAACTGAGGCGTTATATACACACCATAACACCCACGTCATCATATCACCAGGCACTCGGGGTCTAGTGAACTGAGGCGTTATATACACACCATAACACCCACGTCATCATATCACCAGGCACTCGGGGTCTAGTGAACTGAGGCGTTATATACACACCATAACACCCACGTCATCATATCACCAGACACTCGGGGTCTAGCGAACTGAGGCGTTATATACACACCATAACACCCACGTCATCATATCACCAGACACACGGGGTCTAGTGAACTGAGGCGTTATATACACACCATAACACCCACGTCATCATATCACCAGGCACTCGGGGTCTAGTGAACTGAGGCGTTATATACACACCATAACACCCACGTCATCATATCACCAGGCACTCGGGGTCTAGTGAACTGAGGCGTTATATACACACCATAACACCCACGTCATCATATCACCAGGCACTCGGGGTCTAGTGAACTGAGGCGTTATATAAACACCATAACACCCACGTCATCATATCACCAGGCACTCGGGGTCTAGTGAACTGAGGCGTTATATACACACCACAACACCCACGTCATCATATCACCAGACACTCGGGGTCTAGTGAACTGAGGCGTTATATACACACCACAACACCCACGTCATCATATCACCAGACACTCGGGGTCTAGAGAACTGAGGCGTTATATACACACCATAACACCCACGTCATCATATCACCAGGCACTCGGGGTCTAGTGAACTGAGGCGTTATATACACACCACAACACCCACGTCATCATATCACCAGGCACTCGGGGTCTAGTGAACTGAGGCGTTATATACACACCATAACACCCACGTCATCATATCACCAGGCACTCGGGGTCTAGTGAACTGAGGCGTTATATACACACCATAACACCCACGCCATCATATCACCAGGCACTCGGGGTCTAGTGAACTGAGGCGTTATATACACGCCATAACACCCACGTCATCATATCACCAGGCACTCGGGGTCTAGTGAACTGAGGCGTTATATACACACCATAACACCCACGTCATCATATCACCAGGCACTCGGGGTCTAGTGAACTGAGGCGTTATATAAACACCATAACACCCACGTCATCATATCACCAGGCACTCGGGGTCTAGTGAACTGAGGCGTTATATACACACCACAACACCCACGTCATCATATCACCAGACACTCGGGGTCTAGTGAACTGAGGCGTTATATACACACCATAACACCCACGTCATCATATCACCAGGCACTCGGGGTCTAGTGAACTGAGGCGTTATATAAACACCATAACACCCACGTCATCATATCACCAGGCACTCGGGGTCTAGTGAACTGAGGCGTTATATACACACCACAACACCCACGTCATCATATCACCAGACACTCGGGGTCTAGTGAACTGAGGCGTTATATACACACCACAACACCCACGTCATCATATCACCAGACACTCGGGGTCTAGAGAACTGAGGCGTTATATACACACCATAACACCCACGTCATCATATCACCAGGCACTCGGGGTCTAGTGAACTGAGGCGTTATATACACACCATAACACCCACGTCATCATATCACCAGGCACTCGGGGTCTAGTGAACTGAGGCGTTATATAAACACCATAACACCCACGTCATCATATCACCAGGCACTCGGGGTCTAGTGAACTGAGGCGTTATATACACACCACAACACCCACGTCATCATATCACCAGACACTCGGGGTCTAGTAAACTGAGGCGTTATATACACACCACAACACCCACGTCATCATATCACCAGACACTCGGGGTCTAGAGAACTGAGGCGTTATATACACACCATAACACCCACGTCATCATATCACCAGGCACTCGGGGTCTAGTGAACTGAGGCGTTATATACACACCACAACACCCACGTCATCATATCACCAGGCACTCGGGGTCTAGTGAACTGAGGCGTTATATACACACCATAACACCCACGTCATCATATCACCAGGCACTCGGGGTCTAGTGAACTGAGGCGTTATATACACACCATAACACCCACGTCATCATATCACCAGGCACTCGGGGTCTAGTGAACTGAGGCGTTATATACACGCCATAACACCCACGTCATCATATCACCAGGCACTCGGGGTCTAGTGAACTGAGGCGTTATATACACACCATAACACCCACGTCATCATATCACCAGGCACTCGGGGTCTAGTGAACTGAGGCGTTATATACACACCACAACACCCACGTCATCATATCACCAGGCACTCGGGGTCTAGTGAACTGAGGCGTTATATACACACCATAACACCCACGTCATCATATCACCAGACACTCGGGGTCTAGTGAACTGAGGCGTTATATACACACCATAACACCCACGTCATCATATCACCAGGCACTCGGGGTCTAGTGAACTGAGGCGTTATATACACACCATAACACCCACGTCATCATATCACCAGGCACTCGGGGTCTAGTGAACTGAGGCGTTATATACACACCATAACACCCACGTCATCATATCACCAGACACTAGAGGTCTAGTGAACTGAGGCGTTATATACACACCATAACACCCACGTCATCATATCACCAGACACTCGGGGTCTAGTGAACTGAGGCGTTATATACACACCATAACACCCACGTCATCATATCACCAGACACTCGGGGTCTAGTGAACTGAGGCGTTATATACACACCACAACACCCACGTCATCATATCACCAGACACTCGGGGTCTAGTGAACTGAGGCGTTATATACACACCACAACACCCACGTCATCATATCACCAGACACTCGGGGTCTAGTGAACTGAGGCGTTATATACACACCATAACACCCACGTCATCATATCACCAGACACTCGGGGTCTAGTGAACTGAGGCGTTATATACACACCATAACACCCACGTCATCATATCACCAGGCACTCGGGGTCTAGTGAACTGAGGCGTTATATACACACCATAACACCCACGTCATCATATCACCAGACACTCGGGGTCTAGCGAACTGAGGCGTTATATACACACCATAACACCCACGTCATCATATCACCAGACACACGGGGTCTAGTGAACTGAGGCGTTATATACACACCATAACACCCACGTCATCATATCACCAGGCACTCGGGGTCTAGTGAACTGAGGCGTTATATACACACCATAACACCCACGTCATCATATCACCAGGCACTCGGGGTCTAGTGAACTGAGGCGTTATATACACACCATAACACCCACGTCATCATATCACCAGACACTCGGGGTCTAGTGAACTGAGGCGTTATATGCACACCTTAACACCCACGTCATCATATCACCAGACACTCGGGGTCTAGTGAACTGAGGCGTTATATACACACCATAACACCCACGTCATCATATCACCAGGCACTCGGGGTCTAGTGAACTGAGGCGTTATATACACACCATAACACCCACGTCATCATATCACCAGGCACTCGGGGTCTAGTGAACTGAGGCGTTATATACACACCATAACACCCACGTCATCATATCACCAGACACTAGAGGTCTAGTGAACTGAGGCGTTATATACACACCATAACACCCACGTCATCATATCACCAGACACTCGGGGTCTAGTGAACTGAGGCGTTATATACACACCATAACACCCACGTCATCATATCACCAGACACTCGGGGTCTAGTGAACTGAGGCGTTATATACACACCACAACACCCACGTCATCATATCACCAGACACTCGGGGTCTAGTGAACTGAGGCGTTATATACACACCACAACACCCACGTCATCATATCACCAGACACTCGGGGTCTAGTGAACTGAGGCGTTATATACACACCATAACACCCACGTCATCATATCACCAGACACTCGGGGTCTAGTGAACTGAGGCGTTATATACACACCATAACACCCACGTCATCATATCACCAGGCACTCGGGGTCTAGTGAACTGAGGCGTTATATACACACCATAACACCCACGTCATCATATCACCAGACACTCGGGGTCTAGCGAACTGAGGCGTTATATACACACCATAACACCCACGTCATCATATCACCAGACACACGGGGTCTAGTGAACTGAGGCGTTATATACACACCATAACACCCACGTCATCATATCACCAGGCACTCGGGGTCTAGTGAACTGAGGCGTTATATACACACCATAACACCCACGTCATCATATCACCAGGCACTCGGGGTCTAGTGAACTGAGGCGTTATATACACACCATAACACCCACGTCATCATATCACCAGGCACTCGGGGTCTAGTGAACTGAGGCGTTATATAAACACCATAACACCCACGTCATCATATCACCAGGCACTCGGGGTCTAGTGAACTGAGGCGTTATATACACACCACAACACCCACGTCATCATATCACCAGACACTCGGGGTCTAGTGAACTGAGGCGTTATATACACACCACAACACCCACGTCATCATATCACCAGACACTCGGGGTCTAGAGAACTGAGGCGTTATATACACACCATAACACCCACGTCATCATATCACCAGGCACTCGGGGTCTAGTGAACTGAGGCGTTATATACACACCATAACACCCACGTCATCATATCACCAGACACTCGGGGTCTAGTGAACTGAGGCGTTATATACACACCATAACACCCACGTCATCATATCACCAGGCACTCGGGGTCTAGTGAACTGAGGCGTTATATACACACCATAACACCCACGTCATCATATCACCAAGCACTCGGGGTCTAGTGAACTGAGGCGTTATATACACACCATAACACCCACGTCATCATATCACCAGGCACTCGGGGTCTAGTGAACTGAGGCGTTATATACACACCATAACACCCACGTCATCATATCACCAGACACTCGGGGTCTAGTGAACTGAGGCGTTATATGCACACCTTAACACCCACGTCATCATATCACCAGACACTCGGGGTCTAGTGAACTGAGGCGTTATATACACACCATAACACCCACGTCATCATATCACCAGGCACTCGGGGTCTAGTGAACTGAGGCGTTATATACACACCATAACACCCACGTCATCATATCACCAGGCACTCGGGGTCTAGTGAACTGAGGCGTTATATACACACCATAACACCCACGTCATCATATCACCAGACACTCGGGGTCTAGTGAACTGAGACGTTATATACACACCATAACACCCACGTCATCATATCACCAGACACTCGGGGTCTAGAGAACTGAGGCGTTATATACACACCATAACACCCACGTCATCATATCACCAGACACTCGGGGTCTAGTGAACTGAGGCGTTATATACACACCATAACACCCACGTCATCATATCACCAGACACTCGGGGTCTAGTGAACAGAGGCGTTATATACACACCATAACACCCACGTCATCATATCACCAGACACTCGGGGTCTAGAGAACTGAGGCGTTATATACACACCATAACACCCACGTCATCATATCACCAGGCACTCGGGGTCTAGTGAACTGAGGCGTTATATACACACCATAACACCCACGTCATCATATCACCAGACACTCGGGGTCTAGTGAACAGAGGCGTTATATACACACCATAACACCCACGTCATCATATCACCAGACACTCGGGGTCTAGAGAACTGAGGCGTTATATACACACCATAACACCTACGTCATCATATCACCAGACACTCGGGGTCTAGTGAGCTGAGGCGTTATATACACACCATAACACCCGCGTCATCCTATCACCAGACACTCGGGGTCTAGTGAACTGAGGCGTTATATACACACCATAACACCCACGTCATCATATCACCAGACACTCGGGGTCTAGTGAACTGAGGCGTTATATACACACCATAACACCCACGTCATCATATCACCAGGCACTCGGGGTCTAGTGAACTGAGGCGTTATATACACACCATAACACCCACGTCATCATATCACCAGGCACTCGGGGTCTAGTGAACTGAGGCGTTATATACACACCACAACACCCACGTCATCATATCACCAGGCACTCGGGGTCTAGTGAACTGAGGCGTTATATACACACCATAACACCCACGTCATCATATCACCAGACACTCGGGGTCTAGTGAACTGAGGCGTTATACACACCATAACACCCACGTCATCATATCACCAGACACTCGGGGTCTAGTGAACTGAGGCGTTATACACACCATAACACCCACGTCATCATATCACCAGACACTCGGGGTCTAGTGAACTGAGGCGTTATATACACACCATAACACCCACGTCATCATATCACCAGACACTCGGGGTCTAGTGAACTGAGGCGTTATATACACACCACAACACCCACGTCATCATATCACCAGACACTCGGGGTCTAGTGAACTGAGGCGTTATATGCACACCTTAACACCCACGTCATCATATCACCAGACACTCGGGGTCTAGTGAACTGAGGCGTTATATACACACCACAACACCCACGTCATCATATCACCAGACACTCGGGGTCTAGTGAACTGAGGCGTTATATGCACACCTTAACACCCACGTCATCATATCACCAGACACTCGGGGTCTAGTGAACTGAGGCGTTATATACACACCATAACACCCACGTCATCATATCACCAGGCACTCGGGGTCTAGTGAACTGAGGCGTTATATACACACCATAACACCCACGTCATCATATCACCAGGCACTCGGGGTCTAGTGAACTGAGGCGTTATATACACACCATAACACCCACGTCATCATATCACCAGACACTAGAGGTCTAGTGAACTGAGGCGTTATATACACACCATAACACCCACGTCATCATATCACCAGACACTCGGGGTCTAGTGAACTGAGGCGTTATATACACACCATAACACCCACGTCATCATATCACCAGACACTCGGGGTCTAGTGAACTGAGGCGTTATATACACACCACAACACCCACGTCATCATATCACCAGACACTCGGGGTCTAGTGAACTGAGGCGTTATATACACACCACAACACCCACGTCATCATATCACCAGACACTCGGGGTCTAGTGAACTGAGGCGTTATATACACACCATAACACCCACGTCATCATATCACCAGACACTCGGGGTCTAGTGAACTGAGGCGTTATATACACACCATAACACCCACGTCATCATATCACCAGGCACTCGGGGTCTAGTGAACTGAGGCGTTATATACACACCATAACACCCACGTCATCATATCACCAGACACTCGGGGTCTAGCGAACTGAGGCGTTATATACACACCATAACACCCACGTCATCATATCACCAGACACACGGGGTCTAGTGAACTGAGGCGTTATATACACACCATAACACCCACGTCATCATATCACCAGGCACTCGGGGTCTAGTGAACTGAGGCGTTATATACACACCATAACACCCACGTCATCATATCACCAGGCACTCGGGGTCTAGTGAACTGAGGCGTTATATACACACCATAACACCCACGTCATCATATCACCAGGCACTCGGGGTCTAGTGAACTGAGGCGTTATATAAACACCATAACACCCACGTCATCATATCACCAGGCACTCGGGGTCTAGTGAACTGAGGCGTTATATACACACCACAACACCCACGTCATCATATCACCAGACACTCGGGGTCTAGTGAACTGAGGCGTTATATACACACCACAACACCCACGTCATCATATCACCAGACACTCGGGGTCTAGAGAACTGAGGCGTTATATACACACCATAACACCCACGTCATCATATCACCAGGCACTCGGGGTCTAGTGAACTGAGGCGTTATATACACACCATAACACCCACGTCATCATATCACCAGACACTCGGGGTCTAGTGAACTGAGGCGTTATATACACACCATAACACCCACGTCATCATATCACCAGGCACTCGGGGTCTAGTGAACTGAGGCGTTATATACACACCATAACACCCACGTCATCATATCACCAAGCACTCGGGGTCTAGTGAACTGAGGCGTTATATACACACCATAACACCCACGTCATCATATCACCAGGCACTCGGGGTCTAGTGAACTGAGGCGTTATATACACACCATAACACCCACGTCATCATATCACCAGACACTCGGGGTCTAGTGAACTGAGGCGTTATATGCACACCTTAACACCCACGTCATCATATCACCAGACACTCGGGGTCTAGTGAACTGAGGCGTTATATACACACCATAACACCCACGTCATCATATCACCAGGCACTCGGGGTCTAGTGAACTGAGGCGTTATATACACACCATAACACCCACGTCATCATATCACCAGGCACTCGGGGTCTAGTGAACTGAGGCGTTATATACACACCATAACACCCACGTCATCATATCACCAGACACTCGGGGTCTAGTGAACTGAGACGTTATATACACACCATAACACCCACGTCATCATATCACCAGACACTCGGGGTCTAGAGAACTGAGGCGTTATATACACACCATAACACCCACGTCATCATATCACCAGACACTCGGGGTCTAGTGAACTGAGGCGTTATATACACACCATAACACCCACGTCATCATATCACCAGACACTCGGGGTCTAGTGAACAGAGGCGTTATATACACACCATAACACCCACGTCATCATATCACCAGACACTCGGGGTCTAGAGAACTGAGGCGTTATATACACACCATAACACCCACGTCATCATATCACCAGGCACTCGGGGTCTAGTGAACTGAGGCGTTATATACACACCATAACACCCACGTCATCATATCACCAGACACTCGGGGTCTAGTGAACAGAGGCGTTATATACACACCATAACACCCACGTCATCATATCACCAGACACTCGGGGTCTAGAGAACTGAGGCGTTATATACACACCATAACACCTACGTCATCATATCACCAGACACTCGGGGTCTAGTGAGCTGAGGCGTTATATACACACCATAACACCCGCGTCATCCTATCACCAGACACTCGGGGTCTAGTGAACTGAGGCGTTATATACACACCATAACACCCACGTCATCATATCACCAGACACTCGGGGTCTAGTGAACTGAGGCGTTATATACACACCATAACACCCACGTCATCATATCACCAGGCACTCGGGGTCTAGTGAACTGAGGCGTTATATACACACCATAACACCCACGTCATCATATCACCAGACACTCGGGGTCTAGTGAACTGAGGCGTTATATACACACCTTAACACCCACGTCATCATATCACCAGACACTCGGGGTCTAGTGAACTGAGGCGTTATATACACACCATAACACCCACGTCATCATATCACCAGACACTCGGGGTCTAGTGAACTGAGGCGTTATATACACACCATAACACCCACGTCATCATATCACCAGGCACTCGGGGTCTAGTGAACTGAGGCGTTATATACACACCATAACACCCGCGTCATCATATCACCAGGCACTCGGGGTCTAGTGAACTGAGGCGTTATATACACACCATAACACCCACGCCATCATATCACCAGGCACTCGGGGTCTAGTGAACTGAGGCGTTATATACACACCATAACACCCACGTCATCATATCACCAGACACTCGGGGTCTAGTGAACTGAGGCGTTATATACACACCATAACACCCACGTCATCATATCACCAGGCACTCGGGGTCTAGTGAACTGAGGCGTTATATACACACCACAACACCCACGTCATCATATCACCAGGCACTCGGGGTCTAGTGAACTGAGGCGTTATATACACACCATACCACCCACGTCATCATATCACCAGGCACTCGGGGTCTAGTGAACTGAGGCGTTATATACACACCATAACACCCACGTCATCATATCACCAGGCACTCGGGGTCTAGTGAACTGAGGCGTTATATACACACCATAACACCCACGTCATCATATCACCAGACACTCGGGGTCTAGTGAACTGAGGCGTTATATACACACCATAACACCCACGTCATCATATCACCAGACACTCGGGGTCTAGTGAGCTGAGGCGTTATATACACACCATAACACCCACGTCATCATATCACCAGACACTCGGGGTCTAGTGAACTGAGGCGTTATATACACACCATAACACCCACGTCATCATATCACCAGGCACTCGGGGTCTAGTGAACTGAGGCGTTATATAAACACCATAACACCCACGTCATCATATCACCAGGCACTCGGGGTCTAGTGAACTGAGGCGTTATATACACACCATAACACCCACGTCATCATATCACCAGGCACTCGGGGTCTAGAGAACTGAGGCGTTATATACACACCATAACACCCACGTCATCATATCACCAGACACTCGGGGTCTAGTGAACTGAGGCGTTATATAAACACCATAACACCCACGTCATCATATCACCAGGCACTCGGGGTCTAGTGAACTGAGGCGTTATATACACACCATAACACCCACGTCATCATATCACCAGACACTCGGGGTCTAGTGAACTGAGGCGTTATATACACACCATAACACCCACGTCATCATATCACCAGGCACTCGGGGTCTAGTGAACTGAGGCGTTATATACACACCATAACACCCACGTCATCATATCACCAGACACTCGGGGTCTAGCGAACTGAGGCGTTATATACACACCATAACACCCACGTCATCATATCACCAGGCACTCGGGGTCTAGTGAACTGAGGCGTTATATACACACCATAACACCCACGTCATCATATCACCAGACACTCGGGGTCTAGTGAACTGAGGCGTTATATACACACCATAACACCCACGTCATCATATCACCAGACACTCGGGGTCTAGCGAACTGAGGCGTTATATACACACCATAACACCCACGTCATCATATCACCAGGCACTCGGGGTCTAGTGAACTGAGGCGTTATATACACACCATAACACCCACGTCATCATATCACCAGACACTCGGGGTCTAGCGAACTGAGGCGTTATATACACACCATAACACCCACGTCATCATATCACCAGGCACTCGGGGTCTAGTGAACTGAGGCGTTATATACACACCATAACACCCACGTCATCATATCACCAGACACTCGGGGTCTAGAGAACTGAGGCGTTATATACACACCATAACACCCACGTCATCATATCACCAGGCACTCGGGGTCTAGTGAACTGAGGCGTTATATACACACCATAACACCCGCGTCATCATATCACCAGGCACTCGGGGTCTAGTGAACTGAGGCGTTATATACACACCATAACACCCACGTCATCATATCACCAGACACTCGGGGTCTAGTGAACTGAGGCGTTATATAAACACCATAACACCCACGTCATCATATCACCAGGCACTCGGGGTCTAGTGAACTGAGGCGTTATATACACACCATAACACCCACGTCATCATATCACCAGACACTCGGGGTCTAGTGAACTGAGGCGTTATATACACACCATAACACCCACGTCATCATATCACCAGACACTCGGGGTCTAGAGAACTGAGGCGTTATATACACACCATAACACCCACGTCATCATATCACCAGGCACTCGGGGTCTAGTGAACTGAGGCGTTATATACACACCATAACACCCACGTCATCATATCACCAGACACTCGGGGTCTAGTGAACTGAGGCGTTATATAAACACCATAACACCCACGTCATCATATCACCAGGCACTCGGGGTCTAGTGAACTGAGGCGTTATATACACACCATAACACCCACGTCATCATATCACCAGACACTCGGGGTCTAGTGAACTGAGGCGTTATATACACACCATAACACCCACGTCATCATATCACCAGACACTCGGGGTCTAGAGAACTGAGGCGTTATATACACACCATAACACCCACGTCATCATATCACCAGGCACTCGGGGTCTAGTGAACTGAGGCGTTATATACACACCATAACACCCGCGTCATCATATCACCAGGCACTCGGGGTCTAGTGAACTGAGGCGTTATATACACACCATAACACCCACGTCATCATATCACCAGGCACTCGGGGTCTAGTGAACTGAGGCGTTATATACACACCATAACACCCACGCCATCATATCACCAGACACTCGGGGTCTAGTGAACTGAGGCGTTATATACACACCATAACACCCACGTCATCATATCACCAGACACTCGGGGTCTAGTGAACTGAGGCGTTATATACACGCCATAACACCCACGTCATCATATCACCAGGCACTCGGGGTCTAGTGAACTGAGGCGTTATATACACACCATAACACCCACGTCATCATATCACCAGGCACTCGGGGTCTAGTGAACTGAGGCGTTATATACACGCCATAACACCCACGTCATCATATCACCAGGCACTCGGGGTCTAGTGAACTGAGGCGTTATATACACACCATAACACCCACGTCATCATATCACCAGACACTCGGGGTCTAGTGAACTGAGGCGTTATATACACACCATAACACCCACGTCATCATATCACCAGACACTCGGGGTCTAGTGAACTGAGGCGTTATATACACACCATAACACCCACGTCATCATATCACCAGACACTCGGGGTCTAGTGAACTGAGGCGTTATATACACACCATAACACCCACGTCATCATATCACCAGACACTCGGGGTCTAGTGAACTGAGGCGTTATATACACACCATAACACCCACGTCATCATATCACCAGGCACTCGGGGTCTAGTGAACTGAGGCGTTATATACACACCATAACACCCACGTCATCATATCACCAGGCACTCGGGGTCTAGAGAACTGAGGCGTTATATACACACCATAACACCCACGTCATCATATCACCAGGCACTCGGGGTCTAGTGAACTGAGGCGTTATATACACGCCATAACACCCGCGGCATCATATCACCAGGCACTCGGGGTCTAGTGAACTGAGGCGTTATATACACACCATAACACCCACGTCATCATATCACCAGACACTCGGGGTCTAGAGAACTGAGGCGTTATATACACACCATAACACCCACGTCATCATATCACCAGACACTCGGGGTCTAGTGAACTGAGGCGTTATATACACACCATAACACCCACGTCATCATATCACCAGACACTCGGGGTCTAGTGAACTGAGGCGTTATATACACACCATAACACCCACGTCATCATATCACCAGACACTCGGGGTCTAGAGAACTGAGGCGTTATATACACACCATAACACCCACGTCATCATATCACCAGGCACTCGGGGTCTAGTGAACTGAGGCGTTATATACACACCATAACACCCACGTCATCATATCACCAGACACTCGGGGTCTAGTGAACTGAGGCGTTATATAAACACCATAACACCCACGTCATCATATCACCAGGCACTCGGGGTCTAGTGAACTGAGGCGTTATATACACACCATAACACCCACGTCATCATATCACCAGACACTCGGGGTCTAGTGAACTGAGGCGTTATATACACACCATAACACCCACGTCATCATATCACCAGACACTCGGGGTCTAGAGAACTGAGGCGTTATATACACACCATAACACCCACGTCATCATATCACCAGGCACTCGGGGTCTAGTGAACTGAGGCGTTATATACACACCATAACACCCGCGTCATCATATCACCAGGCACTCGGGGTCTAGTGAACTGAGGCGTTATATACACACCATAACACCCACGTCATCATATCACCAGGCACTCGGGGTCTAGTGAACTGAGGCGTTATATACACACCATAACACCCACGCCATCATATCACCAGACACTCGGGGTCTAGTGAACTGAGGCGTTATATACACACCATAACACCCACGTCATCATATCACCAGACACTCGGGGTCTAGTGAACTGAGGCGTTATATACACGCCATAACACCCACGTCATCATATCACCAGGCACTCGGGGTCTAGTGAACTGAGGCGTTATATACACACCATAACACCCACGTCATCATATCACCAGGCACTCGGGGTCTAGTGAACTGAGGCGTTATATACACGCCATAACACCCACGTCATCATATCACCAGGCACTCGGGGTCTAGTGAACTGAGGCGTTATATACACACCATAACACCCACGTCATCATATCACCAGACACTCGGGGTCTAGTGAACTGAGGCGTTATATACACACCATAACACCCACGTCATCATATCACCAGACACTCGGGGTCTAGTGAACTGAGGCGTTATATACACACCATAACACCCACGTCATCATATCACCAGACACTCGGGGTCTAGTGAACTGAGGCGTTATATACACACCATAACACCCACGTCATCATATCACCAGACACTCGGGGTCTAGTGAACTGAGGCGTTATATACACACCATAACACCCACGTCATCATATCACCAGGCACTCGGGGTCTAGTGAACTGAGGCGTTATATACACACCATAACACCCACGTCATCATATCACCAGGCACTCGGGGTCTAGAGAACTGAGGCGTTATATACACACCATAACACCCACGTCATCATATCACCAGGCACTCGGGGTCTAGTGAACTGAGGCGTTATATACACGCCATAACACCCGCGGCATCATATCACCAGGCACTCGGGGTCTAGTGAACTGAGGCGTTATATACACACCATAACACCCACGTCATCATATCACCAGACACTCGGGGTCTAGAGAACTGAGGCGTTATATACACACCATAACACCCACGTCATCATATCACCAGACACTCGGGGTCTAGTGAACTGAGGCGTTATATACACACCATAACACCCACGTCATCATATCACCAGACACTCGGGGTCTAGTGAACTGAGGCGTTATATACACACCATAACACCCACGTCATCATATCACCAGGCACTCGGGGTCTAGTGAACTGAGGCGTTATATACACACCATAACACCCACGTCATCATATCACCAGGCACTCGGGGTCTAGAGAACTGAGGCGTTATATAAACACCATAACACCCACGTCATCATATCACCAGGCACTCGGGGTCTAGTGAACTGAGGCGTTATATACACACCATAACACCCACGTCATCATATCACCAGGCACTCGGGGTCTAGTGAACTGAGGCGTTATATACACACCATAACACCCACGTCATCATATCACCAGGCACTCGGGGTCTAGTGAACTGAGGCGTTATATACACACCATAACACCCACGTCATCATATCACCAGGCACTCGGGGTCTAGAGAACTGAGGCGTTATATACACACCATAACACCCGCGTCATCATATCACCAGGCACTCGGGGTCTAGTGAACTGAGGCGTTATATACACACCACAACACCCACGTCATCATATCACCAGGCACTCGGGGTCTAGAGAACTGAGGCGTTATATACACACCATAACACCCACGTCATCATATCACCAGACACTCGGGGTCTAGTGAACTGAGGCGTTATATACACACCATAACACCCACGTCATCATATCACCAGACACTCGGGGTCTAGTGAACTGAGGCGTTATATACACACCATAACACCCACGTCATCATATCACCAGGCACTCGGGGTCTAGAGAACTGAGGCGTTATATACACACCATAACACCCACGTCATCATATCACCAGGCACTCGGGGTCTAGTGAACTGAGGCGTTATATACACACCATAACACCCACGTCATCATATCACCAGGCACTCGGGGTCTAGTGAACTGAGGCGTTATATACACACCATAACACCCACGTCATCATATCACCAGACACTCGGGGTCTAGTGAACTGAGGCGTTATATACACACCATAACACCCACGTCATCACATCACCAAGCACTCGGGGTCTAGTGAACTGAGGCGTTATATACACGCCATAACACCCACGTCATCATATCACCAGGCACTCGGGGTCTAGTGAACTGAGGCGTTATATACACGCCATAACACCCGCGGCATCATATCACCAGGCACTCGGGGTCTAGTGAACTGAGGCGTTATATACACACCATAACACCCACGTCATCATATCACCAGACACTCGGGGTCTAGTGAACTGAGGCGTTATATACACACCATAACACCCACGTCATCATATCACCAGGCACTCGGGGTCTAGTGAACTGAGGCGTTATATACACACCATAACACCCACGTCATCATATCACCAGGCACTCGGGGTCTAGAGAACTGAGGCGTTATATACACACCTTAACACCCACGTCATCATATCACCAGGCACTCGGGGTCTAGTGAACTGAGGCGTTATATACACACCATAACACCCACGTCATCATATCACCAGACACTCGGGGTCTAGTGAACTGAGGCGTTATATACACACCATAACACCCACGTCATCATATCACCAGACACTCGGGGTCTAGTGAACTGAGGCGTTATATACACACCATAACACCCACGGCATCATATCACCAGACACTCGGGGTCTAGTGAACTGAGGCGTTATATACACACCATAACACCCACGTCATCATATCACCAGGCACTCGGGGTCTAGTGAACTGAGGCGTTATATACACGCCATAACACCCACGTCATCATATCACCAGACACTCGGGGTCTAGTGAACTGAGGTGTTATATACACACCATAACACCCACGTCATCATATCACCAGGCACTCGGGGTCTAGTGAACTGAGGCGTTATATACACACCATAACACCCACGTCATCATATCACCAGACACTCGGGGTCTAGAGAACTGAGGCGTTATATACACACCATAACACCCACGTCATCATATCACCAGGCACTCGGGGTCTAGTGAACTGAGGCGTTATATACACACCATAACACCCACGTCATCATATCACCAGACACTCGGGGTCTAGTGAACTGAGGCGTTATATACACACCATAACACCCACGTCATCATATCACCAGGCACTCGGGGTCTAGTGAACTGAGGCGTTATATACACACCATAACACCCACGTCATCATATCACCAGGCACTCGGGGTCTAGAGAACTGAGGCGTTATATACACACCATAACACCCACGTCATCATATCACCAGGCACTCGGGGTCTAGTGAACTGAGGCGTTATATACACACCATAACACCCACGTCATCATATCACCAGGCACTCGGGGTCTAGTGAACTGAGGCGTTATATACACACCATAACACCCACGTCATCATATCACCAGACACTCGGGGTCTAGTGAACTGAGGCGTTATATACACACCATAACACCCACGTCATCATATCACCAGGCTCTCGGGGTCTAGAGAACTGAGGCGTTATATACACACCACAACACCCACGTCATCATATCACCAGACACTCGGGGTCTAGTGAACTGAGGCGTTATATACACACCATAACACCCACGTCATCATATCACCAGGCACTCGGGGTCTAGTGAACTGAGGCGTTATATACACACCATAACACCCACGTCATCATATCACCAGACACTCGGGGTCTAGTGAACTGAGGCGTTATATACACACCATAACACCCACGTCATCATATCACCAGGCACTCGGGGTCTAGTGAACTGAGGCGTTATATGCACACCTTAACACCCACGTCATCATATCACCAGGCACTCGGGGTCTAGTGAACTGAGGCGTTATATGCACACCATAACACCCACGTCATCATATCACCAGGCACTCGGGGTCTAGTGAACTGAGGCGTTATATGCACACCATAACACCCACGTCATCATATCACCAGGCACTCGGGGTCTAGTGAACTGAGGCGTTATATGCACACCTTAACACCCACGTCATCATATCACCAGGCACTCGGGGTCTAGTGAACTGAGGCGTTATATACACACCATAACACCCACGTCATCATATCACCAGGCACTCGGGGTCTAGTGAACTGAGGCGTTATATACACACCATAACACCCACGTCATCATATCACCAGACACTCGGGGTCTAGTGAACTGAGGCGTTATATACACACCATAACACCCACGTCATCATATCACCAGGCACTCGGGGTCTAGTGAACTGAGGCGTTATATGCACACCTTAACACCCACGTCATCATATCACCAGGCACTCGGGGTCTAGTGAACTGAGGCGTTATATGCACACCTTAACACCCACGTCATCATATCACCAGGCACTCGGGGTCTAGTGAACTGAGGCGTTATATACACACCATAACACCCACGTCATCATATCACCAGGCACTCGGGGTCTAGTGAACTGAGGCGTTATATACACACCATAACACCCACGTCATCATATCACCAGGCACTCGGGGTCTAGTGAACTGAGGCGTTATATACACACCATAACACCCACGTCATCATATCACCAGACACTCGGGGTCTAGTGAACTGAGGCGTTATATACACACCATAACACCCACGTCATCATATCACCAGGCACTCGGGGTCTAGTGAACTGAGGCGTTATATACACACCATAACACCCACGTCATCATATCACCAGACACTCGGGGTCTAGTGAACTGAGGCGTTATATACACGCCATAACACCCACGTCATCATATCACCAGGCACTCGGGGTCTAGTGAACTGAGGCGTTATATACACACCATAACACCCACGTCATCATATCACCAGACACTCGGGGTCTAGTGAACTGAGGCGTTATATACACGCCATAACACCCACGTCATCATATCACCAGGCACTCGGGGTCTAGTGAACTGAGGCGTTATATACACACCATAACACCCACGTCATCATATCACCAGACACTCGGGGTCTAGTGAACTGAGGCGTTATATAAACACCATAACACCCACGTCATCATATCACCAGGCACTCGGGGACTAGTGAACTGAGGCGTTATATACACACCATAACACCCACGTCATCATATCACCAGGCACTCGGGGTCTAGTGAACTGAGGCGTTATATACACACCATAACACCCACGTCATCATATCACCAGACACTCGGGGTCTAGTGAACTGAGGCGTTATATACACACCATAACACCCACGTCATCATATCACCAGGCACTCGGGGTCTAGTGAACTGAGGCGTTATATGCACACCTTAACACCCGCGTCATCATATCACCAGACACTCGGGGTCTAGAGAACTGAGGCGTTATATACACACCATAACACCCACGTCATCATATCACCAGACACTCGGGGTCTAGTGAACTGAGGCGTTATATACACACCATAACACCCACGTCATCATATCACCAGGCACTCGGGGTCTAGTGAACTGAGGCGTTATATACACACCATAACACCCACGTCATCATATCACCAGGCACTCGGGGTCTAGTGAACTGAGGCGTTATATACACACCATAACACCCACGTCATCATATCACCAGGCACTCGGGGTCTAGTGAACTGAGGCGTTATATACACACCATAACACCCACGTCATCATATCACCAGACACTCGGGGTCTAGTGAACTGAGGCGTTATATACACACCATAACACCCACGTCATCATATCACCAGGCACTCGGGGTCTAGTGAACTGAGGCGTTATATACACACCATAACACCCACGTCATCATATCACCAGACACACTCGGTCTAGTGAACTGAGGCGTTATATACACACCATAACACCCACGTCATCATATCACCAGACACTCGGGGTCTAGTGAACTGAGGCGTTATATACACACCATAACACCCACGTCATCATATCACCAGACACTCGGGGTCTAGTGAACTGAGGCGTTATATACACACCATAACACCCACGTCATCATATCACCAGACACACGGGGTCTAGTGAACTGAGGCGTTATATACACACCATAACACCCACGTCATCATATCACCAGACACTCGGGGTCTAGTGAACTGAGGCGTTATATACACACCATAACACCCACGTCATCATATCACCAGACACTCGGGGTCTAGTGAACTGAGGCGTTATATACACACCATAACACCCACGTCATCATATCACCAGACACACGGGGTCTAGTGAACTGAGGCGTTATATACACACCATAACACCCACGTCATCATATCACCAGACACTCGAGGTCTAGTGAACTGAGGCGTTATATACACACCATAACACCCACGTCATCATATCACCAAGCACTCGGGGTCTAGTGAACTGAGGCGTTATATACACACCATAACACCCACGTCATCATATCACCAGGCACTCGGGGTCTAGTGAACTGAGGCGTTATATACACACCATAACACCCACGTCATCATATCACCAGACACTCGGGGTCTAGTAAACTGAGGCGTTATATACACACCATAACACCCACGTCATCATATCACCAGGCACTCGGGGTCTAGTGAACTGAGGCGTTATATACACACCATAACACCCACGTCATCATATCACCAGACACTCGGGGTCTAGTGAACTGAGGCGTTATATACACACCATAACACCCACGTCATCATATCACCAGACACACGGGGTCTAGTGAACTGAGGCGTTATATACACACCATAACACCCACGCCATCATATCACCAGACACTCGGGGTCTAGTGAACTGAGGCGTTATATACACACCACAACACCCACGTCATCATATCACCAGGCACTCTGGGTCTAGTGAACTGAGGCGTTATATACACACCATAACACCCACGTCATCATATCACCAGGCACTCTGGGTCTAGTGAACTGAGGCGTTATATACACACCATAACACCCACGTCATCATATCACCAGACACTCGGGGTCTAGTGAACTGAGGCGTTATATACACACCATAACACCCACGCCATCATATCACCAGGCACTCTGGGTCTAGTGAACTGAGGCGTTATATACACACCATAACACCCACGTCATCATATCACCAGACACTCGGGGTCTAGTGAACTGAGGCGTTATATACACACCATAACACCCACGCCATCATATCACCAGACACTCGGGGTCTAGTGAACTGAGGCGTTATATACACACCATAACACCCACGTCATCATATCACCAGACACTCGGGGTCTAGTGAACTGAGGCGTTATATACACACCACAACACCCACGTCATCATATCACCAGGCACTCGGGGTCTAGTGAGCTGAGGCGTTATATACACACCATAACACCCACGTCATCATATCACCAGACACACGGGGTCTAGTGAACTGAGGCGTTATATACACACCATAACACCCACGTCATCATATCACCAGACACTCGGGGTCTAGTGAACTGAGGCGTTATATACACACCATAACACCCACGTCATCATATCACCAGACCCTCGGGGTCTAGTGAACTGAGGCGTTATATACACACCATAACACCCACGTCATCATATCACCAGACACACGGGGTCTAGTGAACTGAGGCGTTATATACACACCATAACACCCACGTCATCATATCACCAGACACACGGGGTCTAGTGAACTGAGGCGTTATATACACACCATAACACCCACGTCATCATATCACCAGACACACGGGGTCTAGTGAACTGAGGCGTTATATACACACCATAACACCCACGTCATCATATCACCAGACACACGGGGTCTAGTGAACTGAGGCGTTATATACACACCATAACACCCACGTCATCATATCACCAGACACACGGGGTCTAGTGAACTGAGGCGTTATATACACACCATAACACCCACGTCATCATATCACCAGACACACGGGGTCTAGTGAACTGAGGCGTTACATACACACCATAACACCCACGTCATCATATCACCAGACACACGGGGTCTAGTGAACTGAGGCGTTATATACACACCATAACACCCACGTCATCATATCACCAGACACACGGGGTCTAGTGAACTGAGGCGTTATATACACACCATAACACCCACGTCATCATATCACCAGACACTCGGGGTCTAGTGAACTGAGGCGTTATATACACACCATAACACCCACGTCATCATATCACCAGGCACTCGGGGTCTAGTGAGCTGAGGCGTTATATACACACCATAACACCCACGTCATCATATCACCAGACACTAGGGGTCTAGTGAACTGAGGCGTTATATACACACCATAACACCCACGTCATCATATCACCAGACACACGGGGTCTAGTGAACTGAGGCGTTATATACACACCACAACACCCACGTCATCATATCACCAGACACTCGGGGTCTAGTGAACTGAGGCGTTATATACACACCATAACACCCACGTCATCATATCACCAGACACTAGGGGTCTAGTGAACTGAGGCGTTATATACACACCATAACACCCACGTCATCATATCACCAGGCACTCGGGGTCTAGAGAACTGGTGCGTTATATACACACCATAACACCCACGTCATCATATCACCAGGCACACGGGGTCTAGTGAACTGAGGCGTTATATACACACCATAACACCCACGTCATCATATCACCAGACACTAGGGGTCTAGTGAACTGAGGCGTTATATACACACCATAACACCCACGTCATCATATCACCAGGCACTCGGGGTCTAGAGAACTGGTGCGTTATATACACACCATAACACCCACGTCATCATATCACCAGGCACACGGGGTCTAGTGAACTGAGGCGTTATATACACACCATAACACCCACGTCATCATATCACCAAGCACTCGGGGTCTAGTGAACTGAGGCGTTATATACACACCATAACACCCACGTCATCATATCACCAGGCACTCGGGGTCTAGTGAACTGAGGCGTTATATACACACCACAACACCCACGTCATCATATCACCAGACACTCGGGGTCCAGTGAACTGAGGCGTTATATACACACCATAACACCCACGTCATCATATCACCAGGCACTCGGGGTCTAGTGAACTGTGGCGTTATATACACACCATAACACCCACGTCATCATATCACCAGGCACTCGGGGTCTAGTGAACTGAGGCGTTATATACACACCATAACACCCACGTCATCATATCACCAGGCACACGGGGTCTAGTGAACTGAGGCGTTATATACACACCATAACACCCACGTCATCATATCACCAAGCACTCGGGGTCTAGTGAACTGAGGCGTTATATACACACCATAACACCCACGTCATCATATCACCAGGCACTCGGGGTCTAGTGAACTGAGGCGTTATATACACACCACAACACCCACGTCATCATATCACCAGACACTCGGGGTCCAGTGAACTGAGGCGTTATATACACACCATAACACCCACGTCATCATATCACCAAGCACTCGGGGTCTAGTGAACTGAGGCGTTATATACACACCATAACACCCACGTCATCATATCACCAGGCACTCGGGGTCTAGTGAACTGAGGCGTTATATACACACCACAACACCCACGTCATCATATCACCAGGCACTCGGGGTCTAGAGAACTGAGGCGTTATATACACACCATAACACCCACGTCATCATATCACCAGACACTCGGGGTCTAGTGAACTGAGGCGTTATATACACACCATAACACCCACGTCATCATATCACCAGACACTCGGGGTCCAGTGAACTGAGGCGTTATATACACACCATAACACCCACGTCATCATATCACCAGACACTCGGGGTCTAGTGAACTGAGGCGTTATATACACACCATAACACCCACGTCATCATATCACCAGGCACTCGGGGTCTAGTGAACTGAGGCGTTATATACACACCACAACACCCACGTCATCATATCACCAGGCACTAAGGGTCTAGTGAACTGAGGCGTTATATACACACCATAACACCCACGTCATCATATCACCAGGCACTCGGGGTCTAGTGAACTGAGGCGTTATATACACACCATAACACCCACGTCATCATATCACCAGGCACTCGGGGTCTAGTAAACTGAGGCGTTATATACACACCATAACACCCACGTCATCATATCACCAGACACTCGGGGTCTAGAGAACTGAGGCGTTATATACACACCATAACACCCACGTCATCATATCACCAGACACTCGGGGTCTAGTGAACTGGTGCGTTATATACACACCATAACACCCACGTCATCATATCACCAGACACTCGGGGTCTAGCGAACTGAGGCGTTATATACACACCATAACACCCACGTCATCATATCACCAGGCACTCGGGGTCTAGTGAACTGAGGCGTTATATACACACCATAACACCCACGTCATCATATCACCAGACACTCGGGGTCTAGTGAACTGAGGCGTTATATACACACCATAACACCCACGTCATCATATCACCAGACACTCGGGGTCTAGAGAACTGAGGCGTTATATACACACCATAACACCCACGTCATCATATCACCAAGCACTCGGGGTCTAGTGAACTGAGGCGTTATATACACACCACAACACCCACGTCATCATATCACCAGACACTCGGGGTCTAGAGAACTGAGGCGTTATATACACACCATAACACCCACGTCATCATATCACCAGGCACTCGGGGTCTAGTGAACTGAGGCGTTATATACACACCATAACACCCACGTCATCATATCACCAGGCACTCGGGGTCTAGTGAACTGAGGCGTTATATACACACCATAACACCCACGTCATCATATCACCAGACACTAAGGGTCTAGTGAACTGAGGCGTTATATACACACCACAACACCCACGTCATCATATCACCAGACACTCGGGGTCTAGTGAACTGAGGCGTTATATACACACCTTAACACCCACGTCATCATATCACCAGACACTCGGGGTCTAGTGAACTGAGGCGTTATATACACACCACAACACCCACGTCATCATATCACCAGACACTCGGGGTCTAGTGAACTGAGGCGTTATATACACACCATAACACCCACGTCATCATATCACCAGGCACACGGGGTCTAGTGAACTGAGGCGTTATATACACACCATAACACCCACGTCATCATATCACCAGACACTCGGGGTCTAGTGAACTGAGGCGTTATATACACACCATAACACCCACGTCATCATATCACCAGGCACTCGGGGTCTAGTGAACTGAGGCGTTATATACACACCATAACACCCACGTCATCATATCACCAGACACTCGGGGTCTAGTGAACTGAGGCGTTATATACACACCATAACACCCACGTCATCATATCACCAGACACTCGGGGTCTAGTGAACTGAGGCGTTATATACACACCATAACACCCACGTCATCATATCACCAGACACTCGGGGTCTAGTGAACTGAGGCGTTATATACACACCATAACACCCACGTCATCATATCACCAGGCACTCGGGGTCTAGTGAACTGAGGCGTTATATACACGCCATAACACCCACGTCATCATATCACCAGGCACTCGGGGTCTAGTGAACTGAGGCGTTATATACACACCATAACACCCACGCCATCATATCACCAGGCACTCGGGGTCTAGTGAACTGAGGCGTTATACACACACCATAACACCCACGTCATCATATCACCAGGCACTCGGGGTCTAGTGAACTGAGGCGTTATATACACACCATAACACCCACGTCATCATATCACCAAGCACTCGGGGTCTAGTGAACTGAGGCGTTATATACACACCATAACACCCACGTCATCATATCACCAGACACTCGGGGTCTAGTGAACTGAGGCGTTATATACACACCATAACACCCACGTCATCATATCACCAGGCACTCGGGGTCTAGAGAACTGAGGCGTTATATACACACCATAACACCCACGTCATCATATCACCAGACACTCGGGGTCTAGTGAACTGAGGCGTTATATACACACCATAACACCCACGTCATCATATCACCAGACACTCGGGGTCTAGTGAACTGAGGCGTTATATAAACACCATAACACCCACGTCATCATATCACCAGGCACTCGGGGTCTAGTGAACTGAGGCGTTATATACACACCATAACACCCACGCCATCATATCACCAGGCACTAAGGGTCTAGTGAACTGAGGCGTTATATACACACCATAACACCCACGTCATCATATCACCAGACACTCGGGGTCTAGTGAACTGAGGCGTTATATACACACCATAACACCCACGTCATCATATCACCAGGCACTCGGGGTCTAGTGAACTGAGGCGTTATATACACACCATAACACCCACGTCATCATATCACCAGGCACTCGGGGTCTAGTGAACTGAGGCGTTATATACACACCATAACACCCACGCCATCATATCACCAGGCACTAAGGGTCTAGTGAACTGAGGCGTTATATACACACCATAACACCCACGCCATCATATCACCAGACACTCGGGGTCTAGTGAACTGAGGCGTTATATACACACCACAACACCCACGTCATCATATCACCAGGCACTAAGGGTCTAGTGAACTGAGGCGTTATATACACACCATAACACCCACGTCATCATATCACCAGGCACTCGGGGTCTAGTGAACTGAGGCGTTATATACACACCATAACACCCACGTCATCATATCACCAGGCACTCGGGGTCTAGTGAACTGAGGCGTTATATACACACCATAACACCCACGCCATCATATCACCAGGCACTCGGGGTCTAGTGAACTGAGGCGTTATATACACACCATAACACCCACGTCATCATATCACCAGACACTCGGGGTCTAGTGAACTGAGGCGTTATATACACACCATAACACCCACGTCATCATATCACCAGGCACTCGGGGTCTAGTGAACTGAGGCGTTATATACACACCATAACACCCACGTCATCATATCACCAGACACACGGGGTCTAGTGAACTGAGGCGTTATATACACACCATAACACCCACGCCATCATATCACCAGGCACTCGGGGTCTAGTGAACTGAGGCGTTATATACACACCATAACACCCACGTCATCATATCACCAGACACTCGGGGTCTAGTGAACTGAGGCGTTATATACACACCATAACACCCACGTCATCATATCACCAGGCACTCGGGGTCTAGTGAACTGAGGCGTTATATACACACCATAACACCCACGTCATCATATCACAAGACACTCGGGGTCTAGTGAACTGAGGCGTTATATACACACCATAACACCCACGTCATCATATCACCAGGCACTCGGGGTCTAGTGAACTGAGGCGTTATATACACACCATAACACCCACGTCATCATATCACCAGACACTCGGGGTCTAGTGAACTGAGGCGTTATATACACACCATAACACCCACGTCATCATATCACCAGACACACGGGGTCTAGTGAACTGAGGCGTTATATACACACCATAACACCCACGTCATCATATCACCAGACACACGGGGTCTAGTGAACTGAGGCGTTATATACACACCATAACACCCACGCCATCATATCACCAGGCACTCGGGGTCTAGTGAACTGAGGCGTTATATACACACCATAACACCCACGTCATCATATCACCAGGCACTCGGGGTCTAGTGAACTGAGGCGTTATATACACACCATAACACCCACGTCATCATATCACCAGGCACTCGGGGTCTAGTGAACTGAGGCGTTATATACACACCATAACACCCACGTCATCATATCACCAGACACTCGGGGTCTAGTGAACTGAGGCGTTATATACACACCATAACACCCACGTCATCATATCACCAGGCACTCGGGGTCTAGTGAACTGAGGCGTTATATACACACCATAACACCCACGTCATCATATCACCAGACACTCGGGGTCTAGTGAACTGAGGCGTTATATACACACCATAACACCCACGTCATCATATCACCAGACACTCGGGGTCTAGTGAACTGAGGCGTTATATACACACCATAACACCCACGTCATCATATCACCAGGCACTCGGGGTCTAGTGAACTGAGGCGTTATATACACACCATAACACCCACGTCATCATATCACCAGGCACTCGGGGTCTAGTGAACTGAGGCGTTATATACACACCATAACACCCACGTCATCATATCACAAGACACTCGGGGTCTAGTGAACTGAGGCGTTATATACACACCATAACACCCACGTCATCATATCACCAGGCACTCGGGGTCTAGTGAACTGAGGCGTTATATACACACCATAACACCCACGTCATCATATCACCAGACACTCGGGGTCTAGTGAACTGAGGCGTTATATACACACCATAACACCCACGTCATCATATCACCAGACACACGGGGTCTAGTGAACTGAGGCGTTATATACACACCATAACACCCACGTCATCATATCACCAGACACTCGGGGTCTAGTGAACTGAGGCGTTATATACACACCATAACACCCACGTCATCATATCACCAGACACACGGGGTCTAGTGAACTGAGGCGTTATATACACACCATAACACCCACGCCATCATATCACCAGGCACTCGGGGTCTAGTGAACTGAGGCGTTATATACACACCATAACACCCACGTCATCATATCACCAGGCACTCGGGGTCTAGTGAACTGAGGCGTTATATACACACCATAACACCCACGTCATCATATCACCAGGCACTCGGGGTCTAGTGAACTGAGGCGTTATATACACACCATAACACCCACGTCATCATATCACCAGGCACTCGGGGTCTAGAGAACTGAGGCGTTATATACACACCATAACACCCACGTCATCATATCACCAGGCACTCTGGGTCTAGTGAACTGAGGCGTTATATACACACCATAACACCCACGTCATCATATCACCAGACACTCGGGGTCTAGTGAACTGAGGCGTTATATACACACCATAACACCCACGTCATCATATCACCAGGCACTCGGGGTCTAGTGAACTGAGGCGTTATATACACACCATAACACCCACGTCATCATATCACCAGACACTCGGGGTCTAGTGAACTGAGGCGTTATATACACACCATAACACCCACGTCATCATATCACCAGACACTCGGGGTCTAGTGAACTGAGGCGTTATATACACACCATAACACCCACGTCATCATATCACCAGGCACTCGGGGTCTAGTGAACTGAGGCGTTATATACACACCATAACACCCACGTCATCATATCACCAGACACTCGGGGTCTAGTGAACTGAGGCGTTATATACACACCATAACACCCACGTCATCATATCACCAGGCACTCGGGGTCTAGTGAACTGAGGCGTTATATACACACCATAACACCCACGTCATCATATCACCAGACACTCGGGGTCTAGTGAACTGAGGCGTTATATACACACCATAACACCCACGTCATCATATCACCAGGCACTCGGGGTCTAGTGAACTGAGGCGTTATATACACACCATAACACCCACGTCATCATATCACCAGACACTCGGGGTCTAGTGAACTGAGGCGTTATATACACACCATAACACCCACGTCATCATATCACCAGACACTCGGGGTCTAGTGAACTGAGGCGTTATATACACACCATAACACCCACGTCATCATATCACCAGACACTCGGGGTCTAGTGAACTGAGGCGTTATATACACACCATAACACCCACGTCATCATATCACCAGACACTCGGGGTCTAGTGAACTGAGGCGTTATATACACACCATAACACCCACGTCATCATATCACCAGGCACTCGGGGTCTAGTGAACTGAGGCGTTATATACACACCATAACACCCGCGTCATCATGTCACCAGACACTCGGGGTCTAGTGAACTGAGGCGTTATATACACACCATAACACCCACGTCATCATATCACCAGACACTCGGGGTCTAGTGAACTGAGGCGTTATATACACACCATAACACCCACGTCATCATATCACCAGGCACTCGGGGTCTAGAGAACTGAGGCGTTATATACACACCATAACACCCACGCCATCATATCACCAGGCACTCGGGGTCTAGAGAACTGAGGCGTTATATACACACCATAACACCCACGTCATCATATCACCAGGCACTCGGGGTCTAGTGAACTGAGGCGTTATATACACACCATAACACCCACGTCATCATATCACCAGGCACTCGGGGTCTAGTGAACTGAGGCGTTATATACACACCATAACACCCACGTCATCATATCACCAGACACTCGGGGTCTAGTGAACTGAGGCGTTATATACACACCTTAACACCCACGTCATCATATCACCAGGCACTCGGGGTCTAGTGAACTGAGGCGTTATATACACACCACAACACCCACGTCATCATATCACCAGACACACGGGGTCTAGTGAACTGAGGCGTTATATAAACACCATAACACCCACGTCATCATATCACCAGACACTCGGGGTCTAGTGAACTGAGGCGTTATATACACACCATAACACCCACGTCATCATATCACCAGACACTCGGGGTCTAGTGAACTGAGGCGTTATACACACACCATAACACCCACGTCATCATATCACCAGGCACTCGGGGTCTAGTGAACTGAGGCGTTATATACACACCACAACACCCACGTCATCATATCACCAGGCACTCGGGGTCTAGTGAACTGAGGCGTTATATACACACCATAACACCCACGTCATCATATCACCAGACACTCGGGGTCTAGCGAACTGAGGCGTTATATACACACCATAACACCCACGTCATCATATCACCAGGCACTCGGGGTCTAGTGAACTGAGGCGTTATATACACACCATAACACCCACGTCATCATATCACCAGACACTCGGGGTCTAGTAAACTGAGGCGTTATATACACACCATAACACCCACGTCATCATATCACCAGGCACTCGGGGTCTAGTGAACTGAGGCGTTATATACACACCATAACACCCACGTCATCATATCACCAGACACTCGGGGTCTAGTGAACTGAGGCGTTATATACACACCATAACACCCACGTCATCATATCACCAGACACTCGGGGTCTAGTGAACTGAGGCGTTATATACACACCATAACACCCACGTCATCATATCACCAGGCACTCGGGGTCTAGTGAACTGAGGCGTTATATACACACCATAACACCCACGTCATCATATCACCAGGCACTCGGGGTCTAGAGAACTGAGGCGTTATATACACACCATAACACCCACGTCATCATATCACCAGACACTCGGGGTCCAGTGAACTGAGCCGTTATATACACACCATAACACCCACGTCATCATATCACCAGACACTCGGGGTCTAGTGAACTGAGGCGTTATATACACACCATAACACCCACGTCATCATATCACCAGACACGCGGGGTCTAGTGAACTGAGGCGTTATATACACACCATAATACCCACGTCATCATATCACCAGACACTCGGGGTCTAGTGAACTGAGGCGTTATATACACACCATAACACCCACGTCATCATATCACCAGGCACTCGGGGTCTAGTGAACTGAGGCGTTATATACACACCATAACACCCACGTCATCATATCACCAGGCACTCGGGGTCTAGTGAACTGAGGCGTTATATACACACCATAACACCCACGTCATCATATCACCAGACACTCGGGGTCTAGAGAACTGAGGCGTTATATACACACCATAACACCCACGTCATCATATCACCAGACACTCGGGGTCTAGTGAACTGAGGCGTTATATACACACCATAACACCCACGTCATCATATCACCAGGCACTCGGGGTCTAGTGAACTGAGACGTTATATACACACCATAACACCCACGTCATCATATCACCAGGCACTCGGGGTCTAGTGAACTGAGGCGTTATATACACACCATAACACCCACGTCATCATATATCCAGACACTCGGGGTCTAGTGAACTGAGGCGTTATATACACACCACAACACCCACGTCATCATATCACCAGACACTCGGGGTCTAGTGAACTGAGGCGTTATATACACACCATAACACCCACGTCATCATATCACCAGGCACTCGGGGTCTAGTGAACTGAGGCGTTATATACACACCATAACACCCACGTCATCATATCACCAGGCACTCGGGGTCTAGAGAACTGAGGCGTTATATACACACCATAACACCCACGTCATCATATCACCAGACACTCCGGGTCTAGTGAACTGAGGCGTTATATACACACCATAACACCCGCGTCATCATATCACCAGGCACTCGGGGTCTAGTGAACTGAGGCGTTATATACACACCATAACACCCACGTCATCATATCACCAGACACTCGGGGTCTAGTGAACTGAGGCGTTATATACACACCATAACACCCACGTCATCATATCACCAGACACTCCGGGTCTAGTGAACTGAGGCGTTATATACACACCATAACACCCGCGTCATCATATCACCAGACACACGGGGTCTAGTGAACTGAGGCGTTATATACACACCATAACACCCACGTCATCATATCACCAGACACTCGGGGTCTAGTGAACTGAGGCGTTATATACACACCATAACACCCACGTCATCATATCACCAGGCACTCGGGGTCTAGTGAACTGAGGCGTTATATACACACCACAACACCCACGTCATCATATCACCAGGCACTCGGGGTCTAGTGAACTGAGGCGTTATATACACACCATAACACCCACGCCATCATATCACCAGGCACTCGGGGTCTAGTGAACTGAGGCGTTATATACACACCATAACACCCACGTCATCATATCACCAGACACTCGGGGTCCAGTGAGCTGAGGCGTTATATACACACCATAACACCCGCGTCATCATATCACCAGGCACTCGGGGTCTAGTGAACTGAGGCGTTATATACACACCATAACACCCACGTCATCATATCACCAGACACTCGGGGTCTAGTAAACTGAGGCGTTATATACACACCACAACACCCACGTCATCATATCACCAGGCACTCGGGGTCTAGTGAACTGAGGCGTTATATACACACCATAACACCCACGTCATCATATCACAAGACACTCTGGGTCTAGTGAACTGAGGCGTTATATACACACCATAACACCCACGTCATCATATCACCAGACACTCGGGGTCTAGTGAACTGAGGCGTTATATACACACCATAACACCCACGTCATCATATCACCAGACACTCGGGGTCTAGAGAACTGAGGCGTTATATACACACCACAACACCCACGTCATCATATCACCAGACACTCGGGGTCTAGTGAACTGAGGCGTTATATACACACCACAACACCCACGTCATCATATCACCAGGCACTCGGGGTCTAGTGAACTGAGGCGTTATATACACACCATAACACCCACGTCATCATATCACCAGACACTCGGGGTCTAGTGAACTGAGGCGTTATATACACACCACAACACCCACGTCATCATATCACCAGACACTCGGGGTCTAGAGAACTGAGGCGTTATATACACACCATAACACCCACGTCATCATATCACCAGGCACTAAGGGTCTAGTGAACTGAGGCGTTATATACACACCATAACACCCACGTCATCATATCACCAGGCACTCGGGGTCTAGTAAACTGAGGCGTTATATACACACCATAACACCCACGTCATCATATCACCAGGCACTCGGGGTCTAGTGAACTGAGGCGTTATATACACACCATAACACCCACGTCATCATATCACCAGGCACTCGGGGTCTAGTGAACTGAGGCGTTATATACACACCATAACACCCACGTCATCATATCACCAGACACTCGGGGTCTAGTGAACTGAGGCGTTATATACACACCATAACACCCACGTCATCATATCACCAGACACTCGGGGTCTAGTGAACTGGTGCGTTATATACACACCATAACACCCACGTCATCATATCACCAGGCACTCGGGGTCTAGTGAACTGAGGCGTTATATACACACCATAACACCCACGTCATCATATCACCAGACACTCGGGGTCTAGTGAACTGAGGCGTTATATACACACCATAACACCCACGTCATCATATCACCAGACACTCGGGGTCTAGTGAACTGGTGCGTTATATACACACCATAACACCCGCGTCATCATATCACCAGACACTCGGGGTCTAGTGAACTGAGGCGTTATATACACACCATAACACCCACGTCATCATATCACCAGGCACTCGGGGTCTAGTGAACTGAGGCTTTATATACACACCATAACACCCACGTCATCATATCACCAGGCACTCGGGGTCTAGTGAACTGAGGCGTTATATACACACCATAACACCCACGTCATCATATCACCAGACACTCGGGGTCTAGTGAACTGAGGCGTTATATACACACCATAACACCCACGTCATCATATCACCAGGCACTCGGGGTCTAGTGAACTGAGGCTTTATATACACACCATAACACCCACGTCATCATATCACCAGGCACTCGGGGTCTAGTGAACTGAGGCGTTATATACACACCATAACACCCACGTCATCATATCACCAGGCACTCGGGGTCTAGTGAACTGAGGCGTTATATACACACCATAACACCCACGTCATCATATCACCAGGCACTCGGGGTCTAGTGAACTGAGGCGTTATATACACACCATAACACCCACGTCATCATATCACCAGACACTCGGGGTCTAGTGAACTGAGGCGTTATATACACACCATAACACCCACGTCATCATATCACCAGACACTCGGGGTCTAGTGAACTGAGGCGTTATATACACACCATAACACCCACGTCATCATATCACCAGGCACTCGGGGTCTAGTGGACTGAGGCGTTATATACACACCATAACACCCACGTCATCATATCACCAGACACTCGGGGTCTAGTGAACTGAGGCGTTATATAAACACCATAACACCCACGTCATCATATCACCAGACACTCGGGGTCTAGTGAACTGAGGCGTTATATACACACCATAACACCCACGTCATCATATCACCAGGCACTCGGGGTCTAGTGAACTGAGGCGTTATATACACACCACAACACCCACGTCATCATATCACCAGACACTCGGGGTCTAGTGAACTGAGGCGTTATATACACACCATAACACCCACGTCATCATATCACCATACACTCGGGGTCTAGTGAACTGAGGCGTTATATACACACCATAACACCCACGTCATCATATCACCAGACACTCGGGGTCTAGTGAACTGAGGCGTTATATACACACCACAACACCCACGTCATCATATCACCAGACACTCGGGGTCTAGTGAACTGAGGCGTTATATACACACCATAACACCCACGCCATCATATCACCAGACACTCGGGGTCTAGTGAACTGAGGCGTTATATACACACCATAACACCCGCGTCATCATATCACCAGACACTCGGGGTCTAGTGAACTGAGGCGTTATATACACACCATAACACCCACGTCATCATATCACCAGGCACTCGGGGTCTAGTGAGCTGAGGCGTTATATACACACCATAACACCCACGTCATCATATCACCAGACACTCGGGGTCTAGTGAACTGAGGCGTTATATACACACCACAACACCCACGTCATCATATCACCAGACACTCGGGGTCTAGTGAACTGAGGCGTTATATACACACCATAACACCCACGCCATCATATCACCAGGCACTCGGGGTCTAGTGAACTGAGACGTTATATACACACCATAACACCCACGTCATCATATCACCAGGCACTCGGGGTCTAGTGAACTGAGGCGTTATATACACACCATAACACCCACGTCATCATATCACCAGACACTCGGGGTCTAGTGAACTGAGGCGTTATATACACACCATAACACCCACGTTATCATATCACCAGGCACTCGGGGTCTAGTGAACTGAGGCGTTATATACACACCATAACACCCACGTCATCATATCACCAGACACTCGGGGTCTAGTGAACTGAGGCGTTATATACACACCATAACACCCACGCCATCATATCACCAGGCACTCGGGGTCTAGTGAACTGAGGCGTTATATGCACACCTTAACACCCACGTCATCATATCACCAGGCACTCGGGGTCTAGTGAACTGAGGCGTTATATACACACCATAACACCCACGTCATCATATCACCAAGCACTCGGGGTCTAGTGAACTGAGGCGTTATATACACACCATAACACCCACGTCATCATATCACCAGACACTCGGGGTCTAGCGAACTGAGGCGTTATATACACACCATAACACCCACGTCATCATATCACCAGGCACTCGGGGTCTAGTGGACTGAGGCGTTATATACACACCATAACACCCACGTCATCATATCACCAGGCACTCCGGGTCTAGAGAACTGAGGCGTTATATACACACCATAACACCCACGTCATCATATCACCAGGCACTCGGGGTCTAGTGAACTGAGGCGTTATATACACACCATAACACCCACGTCATCATATCACCAAGCACTCGGGGTCTAGTGAACTGAGGCGTTATATACACACCATAACACCCACGTCATCATATCACCAGACACTCGGGGTCTAGTGAACTGAGGCGTTATATACACACCATAACACCCACGTCATCATATCACCAGGCACTCGGGGTCTAGTGAACTGAGGCGTTATATACACACCATAACACCCGCGTCATCATATCACCAGACACTCGGGGTCTAGTGAACTGAGGCGTTATATACACACCATAACACCCACGTCATCATATCACCAAGCACTCGGGGTCTAGTGAACTGAGGCGTTATATACACACCATAACACCCACGTCATCATATCACCAGGCACTCGGGGTCTAGTGAACTGAGGCGTTATATACACACCATAACACCCGCGTCATCATATCACCAGACACTCGGGGTCTAGTGAACTGAGGCGTTATATACACACCATAACACCCACGTCATCATATCACCAGGCACTCGGGGTCTAGTGAACTGAGGCGTTATATACACACCATAACACCCACGTCATCATATCACCAAGCACTCGGGGTCTAGTGAACTGAGGCGTTATATACACACCATAACACCCACGTCATCATATCACCAGACACTCGGGGTCTAGTGAACTGAGGCGTTATATACACACCATAACACCCACGTCATCATATCACCAGGCACTCGGGGTCTAGTGAACTGAGGCGTTATATACACACCATAACACCCACGTCATCATATCACAAGACACTCTGGGTCTAGTGAACTGAGGCGTTATATACACACCATAACACCCACGTCATCATATCACCAGACACTCGGGGTCTAGTGAACTGAGGCGTTATATACACACCACAACACCCACGTCATCATATCACCAGGCACTCGGGGTCTAGTGAACTGAGGCGTTATATACACACCATAACACCCACGTCATCATATCACCAGACACTCGGGGTCTAGTGAACTGAGGCGTTATATACACACCATAACACCCACGTCATCATATCACCAGACACTCGGGGTCTAGCGAACTGAGGCGTTATATACACACCATAACACCCACGTCATCATATCACCAGGCACTCGGGGTCTAGTGAACTGAGGCGTTATATACACACCATAACACCCACGTCATCATATCACCAGGCACTCGGGGTCTAGTGAACTGAGGCGTTATATACACGCCATAACACCCACGTCATCATATCACCAGGCACTCGGGGTCTAGCGAACTGAGGCGTTATATACACACCATAACACCCACGTCATCATATCACCAGGCACTCGGGGTCTAGTGAACTGAGGCGTTATATACACACCATACCACCCACGTCATCATATCACCAGACACTCGGGGTCTAGAGAACTGAGGCGTTATATACACACCATAACACCCACGTCATCATATCACCAGGCACTCGGGGTCTAGAGAACTGAGGCGTTATATACACACCATAACACCCACGTCATCATATCACCAGGCACTCGGGGTCTAGTGAACTGAGGCGTTATATACACACCATACCACCCACGTCATCATATCACCAGGCACTCGGGGTCTAGTGAACTGAGGCGTTATATACACACCATACCACCCACGTCATCATATCACCAGACACTCGGGGTCTAGAGAACTGAGGCGTTATATACACACCATAACACCCACGTCATCATATCACCAGGCACTCGGGGTCTAGTGAACTGAGGCGTTATATACACACCATACCACCCACGTCATCATATCACCAGGCACTCGGGGTCTAGTGAACTGAGGCGTTATATACACACCATAACACCCACGTCATCATATCACCAGGCACTCGGGGTCTAGCGAACTGAGGCGTTATATACACACCATAACACCCACGTCATCATATCACCAGACACTCGGGGTCTAGTGAACTGAGGCGTTATATACACACCATAACACCCACGTCATCATATCACCAGGCACTCGGGGTCTAGTGAACTGAGGCGTTATATACACACCATAACACCCACGTCATCATATCACCAGACACACGGGGTCTAGTGAACTGAGGCGTTATATACACACCATAACACCCACGTCATCATATCACCAGACCCTCGGGGTCTAGTGAACTGAGGCGTTATATACACACCATAACACCCACGCCATCATATCACCAGGCACTCGGGGTCTAGTGAACTGAGGCGTTATATACACACCATAACACCCACGTCATCATATCACCAGGCACTAGGGGTCTAGTGAACTGAGGCGTTATATACACACCATAACACCCACGTCATCATATCACCAGACCCTCGGGGTCTAGTGAACTGAGGCGTTATATACACACCATAACACCCACGGCATCATATCACCAGGCACTCGGGGTCTAGTGAACTGAGGCGTTATATACACACCATAACACCCACGTCATCATATCACCAGACACTCGGGGTCTAGTGAACTGAGGCGTTATATACACACCATAACACCCACGTCATCATATCACCAGGCACTCGGGGTCCAGTGAACTGAGGCGTTATATACACACCATAACACCCACGTCATCATATCACCAGGCACTCGGGGTCTAGCGAACTGAGGCGTTATATACACACCATAACACCCACGTCATCATATCACCAGACACACGGGGTCTAGTGAACTGAGGCGTTATATACACACCATAACACCCACGTCATCATATCACCAGGCACTCGGGGTCTAGCGAACTGAGGCGTTATATACACACCATAACACCCACGTCATCATATCACCAGACACACGGGGTCTAGTGAACTGAGGCGTTATATACACACCATAACACCCACGTCATCATATCACCAGGCACTCGGGGTCTAGCGAACTGAGGCGTTATATACACACAATAACACCCACGTCATCATATCACCAGACACTCGGGGTCTAGAGAACTGAGGCGTTATATACACACCATAACACCCACGTCATCATATAACCAGACACTCGGGGTCTAGTGAACTGAGGCGTTATATACACACCACAACACCCACGTCATCATATCACCAGACACTCGGGGTCTAGTGAACTGAGGCGTTATATACACACCATAACACCCACGTCATCATATCACCAGACACACGGGGTCTAGTGAACTGAGGCGTTATATACACACCATAACACCCACGTCATCATATCACCAGGCACTCGGGGTCTAGAGAACTGAGGCGTTATATACACACCATAACACCCACGTCATCATATCACCAGACACTCGGGGTCTAGTGAACTGAGGCGTTATATACACACCATAACACCCACGTCATCATATCACCAGACACTCGGGGTCTAGTGAACTGAGGCGTTATATACACACCACAACACCCACGTCATCATATCACCAGACACTCGGGGTCTAGTGAACTGAGGCGTTATATACACACCATAACACCCACGTCATCATATCACCAGGCACTCGGGGTCTAGTGAACTGAGGCGTTATATACACACCATAACACCCACGTCATCATATCACCAGGCACTCGGGGTCTAGTGAACTGAGGCGTTATATACACACCACAACACCCACGTCATCATATCACCAGGCACTCGGGGTCTAGTGAACTGAGGCGTTATATACACACCATAACACCCACGTCATCATATCACCAGACACTCGGGGTCTAGTGAACTGAGGCGTTATATACACACCATAACACCCACGTCATCATATCACCAGACACTCGGGGTCTAGTGAACTGAGGCGTTATATACACACCATAACACCCACGTCATCATATCACCAGGCACTCGGGGTCTAGTGAACTGAGGCGTTATATACACACCATAACACCCACGTCATCATATCACCAGGCAGTCGGGGTCTAGTGAACTGAGGCGTTATATACACACCACAACACCCACGTCATCATATCACCAGGCACTCGGGGTCTAGTGAACTGAGGCGTTATATACACACCATAACACCCACGTCATCATATCACCAGGCACTCGGGGTCTAGTGAACTGAGGCGTTATATACACACCATAACACCCACGTCATCATATCACCAGACACTCGGGGTCTAGTGAACTGAGGCGTTATATACACACCATAACACCCACGTCATCATATCACCAGACACTCGGGGTCTAGTGAACTGAGGCGTTATATAAACACCATAACACCCACGTCATCATATCACCAGGCACTCGGGGTCTAGTGAACTGAGGCGTTATATACACACCATAACACCCACGTCATCATATCACCAGACACTCGGGGTCTAGTGAACTGAGGCGTTATATACACACCATAACACCCGCGTCATCATATCACCAGGCACGCGGGGTCTAGTGAACTGAGGCGTTATATACACACCATAACACCCACGTCATCATATCACCAGGCACACGGGGTCTAGTGAACTGAGGCGTTATATACACACCATAACACCCACGTCATCATATCACCAGGCACTCGGGGTCTAGTGAACTGAGGCGTTATATACACACCATAACACCCACGTCATCATATCACCAGGCACTCGGGGTCTAGTGAACTGAGGCGTTATATACACACCATAACACCCGCGTCATCATATCACCAGGCACTCGGGGTCTAGTGAACTGAGGCGTTATATACACACCACAACACCCACGTCATCATATCACCAGGCACTCGGGGTCTAGATAACTGAGGCGTTATATACACACCATAACACCCACGTCATCATATCACCAGACACTCGGGGTCTAGTGAACTGAGGCGTTATATACACACCACAACACCCACGTCATCATATCACCAGACACTCGGGGTCTAGTGAACTGAGGCGTTATATACACACCATAACACCCACGTCATCATATCACCAGGCACTCGGGGTCTAGTGAACTGAGGCGTTATATACACACCATAACACCCGCGTCATCATATCACCAGGCACTCGGGGTCTAGTGAACTGAGGCGTTATATACACACCATAACACCCACGTCATCATATCACCAGACACTCGGGGTCTAGAGAACTGAGGCGTTATATACACACCATAACACCCGCGTCATCATATCACCAGACACTCGGGGTCTAGAGAACTGAGGCGTTATATACACACCATAACACCCACGTCATCATATCACCAGGCACTCGGGGTCTAGTGAACTGAGGCGTTATATACACACCATAACACCCACGTCATCATATCACCAGACACTCGGGGTCTAGTGAACTGAGGCGTTATATACACACCATAACACCCACGTCATCATATCACCAGGCACTCGGGGTCTAGTGAACTGAGGCGTTATATACACACCATAACACCCACGTCATCATATCACCAGGCACTCGGGGTCTAGTGAACTGAGGCGTTATATACACACCACAACACCCACGTCATCATATCACCAGACACTCTGGGTCTAGTGAACTGAGGCGTTATATACACACCATAACACCCACGTCATCATATCACCAGGCACTCGGGGTCTAGTGAACTGAGGCGTTATATACACACCATAACACCCACGTCATCATATCACCAGACACTCGGGGTCTAGTGAACTGAGGCGTTATATACACACCATAACACCCACGTCATCATATCACCAGACACTCGGGGTCTAGTGAACTGAGGCGTTATATACACACCATAACACCCACGTCATCATATCACCAGACACTCGGGGTTTAGTGAACTGAGGCGTTATATACACACCATAACACCCACGTCATCATATCACCAGGCACTCGGGGTCTAGTGAACTGAGGCGTTATATACACACCATAACACCCACGTCATCATATCACCAGACACTCGGGGTCTAGTGAACTGAGGCGTTATATACACACCATAACACCCACGTCATCATATCACCAGACACTCGGGGTCTAGTGAACTGAGGCGTTATACACACACCATAACACCCACGTCATCATATCACCAGGCACTCGGGGTCTAGTGAACTGAGGCGTTATATACACACCACAACACCCACGTCATCATATCACCAGACACTCGGGGTCTAGTGAACTGAGGCGTTATATACACACCATAACACCCACGTCATCATATCACCAGACACACGGGGTCTAGTGAACTGAGGCGTTATATACACACCATAACACCCACGTCATCATATCACCAGGCACTCGGGGTCTAGTGAACTGAGGCGTTATATACACACCATAACACCCACGCCATCATATCACCAGGCACTCGGGGTCTAGTGAACTGAGGCGTTATATACACACCATAACACCCACGTCATCATATCACCAGGCACTCGGGGTCTAGTGAACTGAGGCGTTATATAAACACCATAACACCCACGTCATCATATCACCAGGCACTCGGGGTCTAGTGAACTGAGGCGTTATATACACACCATAACACCCACGTCATCATATCACCAGACACTCGGGGTCTAGTGAACTGAGGCGTTATATAAACACCATAACACCCACGTCATCATATCACCAGGCACTCGGGGTCTAGTGAACTGAGGCGTTATATACACACCATAACACCCACGTCATCATATCACCAGGCACTCGGGGTCTAGTGAACTGAGGCGTTATATAAACACCATAACACCCACGTCATCATATCACCAGGCACTCGGGGTCTAGTGAACTGAGGCGTTATATACACACCATAACACCCACGTCATCATATCACCAGACACTCGGGGTCTAGTGAACTGAGGCGTTATATACACACCATAACACCCACGTCATCATATCACCAGGCACTCGGGGTCCAGTGAACTGAGGCGTTATATACACACCATAACACCCGCGTCATCATATCACCAGGCACTCGGGGTCTAGAGAACTGAGGCGTTATATACACACCATAACACCCACGTCATCATATCACCAGGCACTCGGGGTCTAGTGAACTGAGGCGTTATATACACACCACAACACCCACGTCATCATATCACCAGGCACTCGGGGTCTAGTGAACTGAGGCGTTATATACACACCATAACACCCACGTCATCATATCACCAGACACTCGGGGTCTAGTGAACTGAGGCGTTATATACACACCATAACACCCACGTCATCATATCACCAGGCACTCGGGGTCTAGTGAACTGAGGCGTTATATACACACAATAACACCCACGTCATCATATCACCAGACACTCGGGGTCTAGTGAACTGAGGCGTTATATACACACCATAACACCCACGTCATCATATCACCAGGCACTCGGGGTCTAGTGAACTGAGGCGTTATATACACACCATAACACCCACGTCATCATATCACCAGACACTCGGGGTCTAGTGAACTGAGGCGTTATATACACACCATAACACCCACGTCATCATACCACCAGGCACTCGGGGTCTAGTGAACTGAGGCGTTATATACACACCATAACACCCACGTCATCATATCACCAGACACTCGGGGTCTAGTGAACTGAGGCGTTATATACACACCATAACACCCACGTCATCATATCACCAGACACTCGGGGTCTAGTGAACTGAGGCGTTATATACACACCATAACACCCACGTCATCATATCACCAGACACTCGGGGTCTAGTGAACTGAGGCGTTATATACACACCATAACACCCACGTCATCATATCACCAGGCACTCGGGGTCTAGTGAACTGAGGCGTTATATACACACCATAACACCCACGTCATCATATCACCAGACACTCGGGGTCTAGTGAACTGAGGCGTTATATACACACCATAACACCCACGTCATCATATCACCAGACACTCGGGGTCTAGTGAACTGAGGCGTTATATACACACCATAACACCCACGTCATCATATCACCAGACACTCGGGGTCTAGTGAACTGAGGCGTTATATACACACCATAACACCCACGTCATCATATCACCAGGCACTCGGGGTCTAGTGAACTGAGGCGTTATATACACACCATAACACCCACGTCATCATATCACCAGACACTCGGGGTCTAGTGAACTGAGGCGTTATATACACACCATAACACCCACGTCATCATATCACCAGGCACTCGGGGTCTAGTGAACTGAGGCGTTATATACACACCATAACACCCACGTCATCATATCACCAGACACTCGGGGTCTAGTGAACTGAGGCGTTATATACACACCATAACACCCACGTCATCATATCACCAGGCACTCGGGGTCTAGTGAACTGAGGCGTTATATACACACCATAACACCCACGTCATCATATCACCAGACACTCGGGGTCTAGTGAACTGAGGCGTTATATACACACCATAACACCCACGTCATCATATCACCAGACACTCGGGGTCTAGTGAACTGAGGCGTTATATACACACCATAACACCCACGTCATCATATCACCAGGCACTCGGGGTCTAGTGAACTGAGGCGTTATATACACACCATAACACCCACGTCATCATATCACCAGACACTCGGGGTCTAGTGAACTGAGGCGTTATATACACACCATAACACCCACGTCATCATATCACCAGACACTCGGGGTCTAGTGAACTGAGGCGTTATATACACACCATAACACCCACGTCATCATATCACCAGGCACTCGGGGTCTAGTGAACTGAGGCGTTATATAAACACCATAACACCCACGTCATCATATCACCAGGCACTCGGGGTCTAGTGAACTGAGGCGTTATATACACACCATAACACCCACGTCATCATATCACCAGACACTCGGGGTCTAGAGAACTGAGGCGTTATATACACACCATAACACCCACGTCATCATATCACCAGGCACTCGGGGTCTAGTGAACTGAGGCGTTATATACACACCATAACACCCACGTCATCATATAACCAGACACTCGGGGTCTAGTGAACTGAGGCGTTATATACACACCATAACACCCACGTCATCATATCACCAGACACTCGGGGTCTAGTGAACTGAGGCGTTATATACACACCATAACACCCACGTCATCATATCACCAGGCACTCGGGGTCTAGTGAACTGAGGCGTTATATAAACACCATAACACCCACGTCATCATATCACCAGGCACTCGGGGTCTAGTGAACTGAGGCGTTATATACACACCATAACACCCACGTCATCATATCACCAGACACTCGGGGTCTAGTGAACTGAGGCGTTATATACACACCATAACACCCACGTCATCATATCACCAGGCACTCGGGGTCTAGTGAACTGAGGCGTTATATACACACCATAACACCCACGTCATCATATCACCAGACACTCGGGGTCTAGTGAACTGAGGCGTTATATACACACCATAACACCCACGTCATCATATCACCAGACACTCGGGGTCTAGTGAACTGAGGCGTTATATACACGCCATAACACCCACGTCATCATATCACCAGACACTCGGGGTCTAGTGAACTGAGGCGTTATATACACACCATAACACCCACGTCATCATATCACCAGACACTCGGGGTCTAGTGAACTGAGGCGTTATATACACACCATAACACCCACGTCATCATATCACCAGACACTCGGGGTCTAGTGAACTGAGGCGTTATATACACACCATAACACCCACGTCATCATATCACCAGGCACTCGGGGTCTAGAGAACTGAGGCGTTATATACACACCATAACACCCACGTCATCATATCACCAGACACTCGGGGTCTAGAGAACTGAGGCGTTATATACACACCATAACACCCACGTCATCATATCACCAGACACTCGGGGTCTAGTGAACTGAGGCGTTATATACACACCATAACACCCACGTCATCATATCACCAGACACTCGGGGTCTAGTGAACTGAGGCGTTATATACACACCATAACACCCACGTCATCATATCACCAGACACTCGGGGTCTAGTGAACTGAGGCGTTATATACACACCATAACACCCACGTCATCATATCACCAGACACTCGGGGTCTAGTGAACTGAGGCGTTATATACACACCATAACACCCACGTCATCATATCACCAGGCACTCGGGGTCTAGTGAACTGAGGCGTTATATACACACCATAACACCCACGTCATCATATCACCAGGCACTCGGGGTCTAGTGAACTGAGGCGTTATATACACACCACAACACCCACGTCATCATATCACCAGGCACTCGGGGTCTAGTGAACTGAGGCGTTATATACACACCATAACACCCACGTCATCATATCACCAGACACTCGGGGTCTAGTGAACTGAGGCGTTATATACACACCATAACACCCACGTCATCATATCACCAGACACTCGGGGTCTAGTGAACTGAGGCGTTATATACACACCATAACACCCACGTCATCATATCACCAGACACTCGGGGTCTAGTGAACTGAGGCGTTATATAAACACCATAACACCCACGTCATCATATCACCAGGCACTCGGGGTCTAGTGAACTGAGGCGTTATATACACACCATAACACCCACGTCATCATATCACCAGACACTCGGGGTCTAGTGAACTGAGGCGTTATATACACACCATAACACCCGCGTCATCATATCACCAGGCACGCGGGGTCTAGTGAACTGAGGCGTTATATACACACCATAACACCCACGTCATCATATCACCAGGCACACGGGGTCTAGTGAACTGAGGCGTTATATACACACCATAACACCCACGTCATCATATCACCAAGCACTCGGGGTCTAGTGAACTGAGGCGTTATATACACACCATAACACCCACGTCATCATATCACCAGGCACTCGGGGTCTAGTGAACTGAGGCGTTATATACACACCATAACACCCGCGTCATCATATCACCAGGCACTCGGGGTCTAGTGAACTGAGGCGTTATATACACACCACAACACCCACGTCATCATATCACCAGGCACTCGGGGTCTAGATAACTGAGGCGTTATATACACACCATAACACCCACGTCATCATATCACCAGACACTCGGGGTCTAGTGAACTGAGGCGTTATATACACACCATAACACCCACGTCATCATATCACCAGACACTCGGGGTCTAGTGAACTGAGGCGTTATATACACACCATAACACCCGCGTCATCATATCACCAGGCACTCGGGGTCTAGTGAACTGAGGCGTTATATACACACCATAACACCCACGTCATCATATCACCAGACACTCGGGGTCTAGTGAACTGAGGCGTTATATACACACCACAACACCCACGTCATCATATCACCAGACACTCGGGGTCTAGTGAACTGAGGCGTTATATACACACCATAACACCCACGTCATCATATCACCAGGCACTCGGGGTCTAGTGAACTGAGGCGTTATATACACACCATAACACCCGCGTCATCATATCACCAGGCACTCGGGGTCTAGTGAACTGAGGCGTTATATACACACCATAACACCCACGTCATCATATCACCAGACACTCGGGGTCTAGAGAACTGAGGCGTTATATACACACCATAACACCCGCGTCATCATATCACCAGACACTCGGGGTCTAGAGAACTGAGGCGTTATATACACACCATAACACCCACGTCATCATATCACCAGGCACTCGGGGTCTAGTGAACTGAGGCGTTATATACACACCATAACACCCACGTCATCATATCACCAGACACTCGGGGTCTAGTGAACTGAGGCGTTATATACACACCATAACACCCACGTCATCATATCACCAGGCACTCGGGGTCTAGTGAACTGAGGCGTTATATACACACCATAACACCCACGTCATCATATCACCAGGCACTCGGGGTCTAGTGAACTGAGGCGTTATATACACACCACAACACCCACGTCATCATATCACCAGACACTCTGGGTCTAGTGAACTGAGGCGTTATATACACACCATAACACCCACGTCATCATATCACCAGGCACTCGGGGTCTAGTGAACTGAGGCGTTATATACACACCATAACACCCACGTCATCATATCACCAGACACTCGGGGTCTAGTGAACTGAGGCGTTATATACACACCATAACACCCACGTCATCATATCACCAGACACTCGGGGTCTAGTGAACTGAGGCGTTATATACACACCATAACACCCACGTCATCATATCACCAGACACTCGGGGTTTAGTGAACTGAGGCGTTATATACACACCATAACACCCACGTCATCATATCACCAGGCACTCGGGGTCTAGTGAACTGAGGCGTTATATACACACCATAACACCCACGTCATCATATCACCAGACACTCGGGGTCTAGTGAACTGAGGCGTTATATACACACCATAACACCCACGTCATCATATCACCAGACACTCGGGGTCTAGTGAACTGAGGCGTTATACACACACCATAACACCCACGTCATCATATCACCAGGCACTCGGGGTCTAGTGAACTGAGGCGTTATATACACACCACAACACCCACGTCATCATATCACCAGACACTCGGGGTCTAGTGAACTGAGGCGTTATATACACACCATAACACCCACGTCATCATATCACCAGACACACGGGGTCTAGTGAACTGAGGCGTTATATACACACCATAACACCCACGTCATCATATCACCAGGCACTCGGGGTCTAGTGAACTGAGGCGTTATATACACACCATAACACCCACGCCATCATATCACCAGGCACTCGGGGTCTAGTGAACTCAGGCGTTATATACACACCATAACACCCACGTCATCATATCACCAGGCACTCGGGGTCTAGTGAACTGAGGCGTTATATAAACACCATAACACCCACGTCATCATATCACCAGGCACTCGGGGTCTAGTGAACTGAGGCGTTATATACACACCATAACACCCACGTCATCATATCACCAGACACTCGGGGTCTAGTGAACTGAGGCGTTATATAAACACCATAACACCCACGTCATCATATCACCAGGCACTCGGGGTCTAGTGAACTGAGGCGTTATATACACACCATAACACCCACGTCATCATATCACCAGGCACTCGGGGTCTAGTGAACTGAGGCGTTATATAAACACCATAACACCCACGTCATCATATCACCAGGCACTCGGGGTCTAGTGAACTGAGGCGTTATATACACACCATAACACCCACGTCATCATATCACCAGACACTCGGGGTCTAGTGAACTGAGGCGTTATATACACACCATAACACCCACGTCATCATATCACCAGGCACTCGGGGTCAGTGAACTGAGGCGTTATATACACACCATAACACCCGCGTCATCATATCACCAGGCACTCGGGGTCTAGAGAACTGAGGCGTTATATACACACCATAACACCCACGTCATCATATCACCAGGCACTCGGGGTCTAGTGAACTGAGGCGTTATATACACACCACAACACCCACGTCATCATATCACCAGGCACTCGGGGTCTAGTGAACTGAGGCGTTATATACACACCATAACACCCACGTCATCATATCACCAGACACTCGGGGTCTAGTGAACTGAGGCGTTATATACACACCATAACACCCACGTCATCATATCACCAGGCACTCGGGGTCTAGTGAACTGAGGCGTTATATACACACCATAACACCCACGTCATCATATCACCAGACACTCGGGGTCTAGTGAACTGAGGCGTTATATACACACCATAACACCCACGTCATCATATCACCAGGCACTCGGGGTCTAGTGAACTGAGGCGTTATATACACACCATAACACCCACGTCATCATATCACCAGACACTCGGGGTCTAGTGAACTGAGGCGTTATATACACACCATAACACCCACGTCATCATACCACCAGGCACTCGGGGTCTAGTGAACTGAGGCGTTATATACACACCATAACACCCACGTCATCATATCACCAGACACTCGGGGTCTAGTGAACTGAGGCGTTATATACACACCATAACACCCACGTCATCATATCACCAGACACTCGGGGTCTAGTGAACTGAGGCGTTATATACACACCATAACACCCACGTCATCATATCACCAGACACTCGGGGTCTAGTGAACTGAGGCGTTATATACACACCATAACACCCACGTCATCATATCACCAGGCACTCGGGGTCTAGTGAACTGAGGCGTTATATACACACCATAACACCCACGTCATCATATCACCAGACACTCGGGGTCTAGTGAACTGAGGCGTTATATACACACCATAACACCCACGTCATCATATCACCAGACACTCGGGGTCTAGTGAACTGAGGCGTTATATACACACCATAACACCCACGTCATCATATCACCAGACACTCGGGGTCTAGTGAACTGAGGCGTTATATACACACCATAACACCCACGTCATCATATCACCAGGCACTCGGGGTCTAGTGAACTGAGGCGTTATATACACACCATAACACCCACGTCATCATATCACCAGACACTCGGGGTCTAGTGAACTGAGGCGTTATATACACACCATAACACCCACGTCATCATATCACCAGGCACTCGGGGTCTAGTGAACTGAGGCGTTATATACACACCATAACACCCACGTCATCATATCACCAGACACTCGGGGTCTAGTGAACTGAGGCGTTATATACACACCATAACACCCACGTCATCATATCACCAGGCACTCGGGGTCTAGTGAACTGAGGCGTTATATACACACCATAACACCCACGTCATCATATCACCAGACACTCGGGGTCTAGTGAACTGAGGCGTTATATACACACCATAACACCCACGTCATCATATCACCAGACACTCGGGGTCTAGTGAACTGAGGCGTTATATACACACCATAACACCCACGTCATCATATCACCAGGCACTCGGGGTCTAGTGAACTGAGGCGTTATATACACACCATAACACCCACGTCATCATATCACCAGACACTCGGGGTCTAGTGAACTGAGGCGTTATATACACACCATAACACCCACGTCATCATATCACCAGACACTCGGGGTCTAGTGAACTGAGGCGTTATATACACACCATAACACCCACGTCATCATATCACCAGGCACTCGGGGTCTAGTGAACTGAGGCGTTATATACACACCATAACACCCACGTCATCATATCACCAGGCACTCGGGGTCTAGTGAACTGAGGCGTTATATACACACCATAACACCCACGTCATCATATCACCAGACACTCGGGGTCTAGAGAACTGAGGCGTTATATACACACCATAACACCCACGTCATCATATCACCAGGCACTCGGGGTCTAGTGAACTGAGGCGTTATATACACACCATAACACCCACGTCATCATATCACCAGACACTCGGGGTCTAGAGAACTGAGGCGTTATATACACACCATAACACCCACGTCATCATATCACCAGACACTCGGGGTCTAGTGAACTGAGGCGTTATATACACACCATAACACCCACGTCATCATATAACCAGACACTCGGGGTCTAGTGAACTGAGGCGTTATATACACACCATAACACCCACGTCATCATATCACCAGACACTCGGGGTCTAGTGAACTGAGGCGTTATATACACACCATAACACCCACGTCATCATATCACCAGGCACTCGGGGTCTAGTGAACTGAGGCGTTATATAAACACCATAACACCCACGTCATCATATCACCAGGCACTCGGGGTCTAGTGAACTGAGGCGTTATATACACACCATAACACCCACGTCATCATATCACCAGACACTCGGGGTCTAGTGAACTGAGGCGTTATATACACACCATAACACCCACGTCATCATATCACCAGGCACTCGGGGTCTAGTGAACTGAGGCGTTATATACACACCATAACACCCACGTCATCATATCACCAGACACTCGGGGTCTAGTGAACTGAGGCGTTATATACACACCATAACACCCACGTCATCATATCACCAGACACTCGGGGTCTAGTGAACTGAGGCGTTATATACACGCCATAACACCCACGTCATCATATCACCAGACACTCGGGGTCTAGTGAACTGAGGCGTTATATACACACCATAACACCCACGTCATCATATCACCAGACACTCGGGGTCTAGTGAACTGAGGCGTTATATACACACCATAACACCCACGTCATCATATCACCAGACACTCGGGGTCTAGTGAACTGAGGCGTTATATACACACCATAACACCCACGTCATCATATCACCAGGCACTCGGGGTCTAGAGAACTGAGGCGTTATATACACACCATAACACCCACGTCATCATATCACCAGACACTCGGGGTCTAGAGAACTGAGGCGTTATATACACACCATAACACCCACGTCATCATATCACCAGGCACTCGGGGTCTAGTGAACTGAGGCGTTATATACACACCATAACACCCACGTCATCATATCACCAGGCACTCGGGGTCTAGAGAACTGAGGCGTTATATACACACCATAACACCCACGTCATCATATCACCAGACACTCGGGGTCTAGTGAACTGAGGCGTTATATACACACCATAACACCCGCGTCATCATATCACCAGGCACTCGGGGTCTAGAGAACTGAGGCGTTATATACACACCATAACACCCACGTCATCATATCACCAGACACTCGGGGTCTAGTGAACTGAGGCGTTATATACACACCATAACACCCACGTCATCATATCACCAGGCACTCGGGGTCTAGTGAACTGAGGCGTTATATACACACCATAACACCCGCGTCATCATATCACCAGGCACTCGGGGTCTAGTGAACTGAGGCGTTATATACACACCATAACACCCACGTCATCATATCACCAGACACTCGGGGTCTAGTGAACTGAGGCGTTATATACACACCATAACACCCACGTCATCATATCACCAGACACTCGGGGTCTAGTGAACTGAGGCGTTATATACACACCATAACACCCACGTCATCATATCACCAGGCACTCGGGGTCTAGTGAACTGAGGCGTTATATACACACCATAACACCCACGTCATCATATCACCAGACACTCGGGGTCTAGTGAACTGAGGCGTTATATACACACCATAACACCCACGTCATCATATCACCAGGCACTCGGGGTCTAGTGAACTGAGGCGTTATATACACACCATAACACCCGCGTCATCATATCACCAGGCACTCGGGGTCTAGAGAACTGAGGCGTTATATACACACCATAACACCCACGTCATCATATCACCAGACACTCGGGGTCTAGTGAACTGAGGCGTTATATACACACCATAACACCCACGTCATCATATCACCAGGCACTCGGGGTCTAGTGGACTGAGGCGTTATATACACACCATAACACCCACGTCATCATATCACCAGGCACTCGGGGTCTAGTGAACTGAGGCGTTATATACACACCATAACACCCGCGTCATCATATCACCAGGCACTCGGGGTCTAGAGAACTGAGGCGTTATATACACACCATAACACCCACGTCATCATATCACCAGGCACTCGGGGTCTAGTGAACTGAGGCGTTATATACACACCATAACACCCACGTCATCATATAACCAGACACTCGGGGTCTAGTGAACTGAGGCGTTATATACACACCATAACACCCACGTCATCATATCACCAGGCACTCGGGGTCTAGTGAACTGAGGCGTTATATACACACCATAACACCCACGTCATCATATCACCAGACACTCGGGGTCTAGTGAACTGAGGCGTTATATACACACCATAACACCCACGTCATCATATCACCAGGCACTCGGGGTCTAGCGAACTGAGGCGTTATATACACACCATAACACCCACGTCATCATATCACCAGGCACTCGGGGTCTAGTGAACTGAGGCGTTATATACACACCATAACACCCACGTCATCATATCACCAGACACTCGGGGTCTAGTGAACTGAGGCGTTATATACACACCATAACACCCACGTCATCATATCACCAGGCACTCGGGGTCTAGTGAACTGAGGCGTTATATACACACCATAACACCCACGTCATCATATCACCAGACACTCGGGGTCTAGTGAACTGAGGCGTTATATACACACCATAACACCCACGTCATCATATCACCAGACACTCGGGGTCTAGTGAACTGAGGCGTTATATACACACCATAACACCCACGTCATCATATCACCAGGCACTCGGGGTCTAGTGAACTGAGGCGTTATATACACACCATAACACCCGCGTCATCATATCACCAGGCACTCGGGGTCTAGTGAACTGAGGCGTTATATACACACCATAACACCCGCGTCATCATATCACCAGGCACTCGGGGTCTAGAGAACTGAGGCGTTATATACACACCATAACACCCACGTCATCATATCACCAGGCACTCGGGGTCCAGTGAACTGAGCCGTTATATACACACCATAACACCCACGTCATCATATCACCAGGCACTTGGGGTCTAGTGAACTGAGGCGTTATATACACACCATAACACCCACGTCATCATATCACCAGGCACTCGGGGTCTAGTGAACTGAGGCGTTATATACACACCATAACACCCACGTCATCATATCACCAGACACTCGGGGTCTAGTGAACTGAGGCGTTATATACACACCATAACACCCACGTCATCATATCACCAGACACTCGGGGTCTAGAGAACTGAGGCGTTATATACACACCATAACACCCACGTCATCATATCACCAGACACTCGGGGTCTAGAGAACTGAGGCGTTATATACACACCATAACACCCACGTCATCATATCACCAGACACTCGGGGTCTAGAGAACTGAGGCGTTATATACACACCATAACACCCACGTCATCATATCACCAGGCACTCGGGGTCTAGTGAACTGAGGCGTTATATACACACCATAACACCCGCGTCATCATATCACCAGGCACTCGGGGTCTAGTGAACTGAGGCGTTATATACACACCATAACACCCGCGTCATCATATCACCAGGCACTCGGGGTCTAGAGAACTGAGGCGTTATATACACACCATAACACCCACGTCATCATATCACCAGGCACTCGGGGTCCAGTGAACTGAGCCGTTATATACACACCATAACACCCACGTCATCATATCACCAGGCACTTGGGGTCTAGTGAACTGAGGCGTTATATACACACCATAACACCCACGTCATCATATCACCAGGCACTCGGGGTCTAGTGAACTGAGGCGTTATATACACACCATAACACCCACGTCATCATATCACCAGACACTCGGGGTCTAGTGAACTGAGGCGTTATATACACACCATAACACCCACGTCATCATATCACCAGACACTCGGGGTCTAGAGAACTGAGGCGTTATATACACACCATAACACCCACGTCATCATATCACCAGACACTCGGGGTCTAGAGAACTGAGGCGTTATATACACACCATAACACCCACGTCATCATATCACCAGACACTCGGGGTCTAGTGAACTGAGCCGTTATATACACACCATAACACCCACGTCATCATATCACCAGGCACTCGGGGTCTAGTGAACTGAGGCGTTATATACACACCATAACACCCACGTCATCATATCACCAGACACTCGGGGTCTAGTGAACTGAGGCGTTATATACACACCATAACACCCACGTCATCATATCACCAGACACTCGGGGTCCAGTGAACTGAGGCGTTATATACACACCATAACACCCACGTCATCATATCACCAGACACTAAAGGTCTAGTGAACTGAGCCGTTATATACACACCATAACACCCACGTCATCATATCACCAGGCACTCGGGGTCTAGTGAACTGAGGCGTTATATACACACCATAACACCCACGTCATCATATCACCAGGCACTCGGGGTCTAGAGAACTGAGGCGTTATATACACACCATAACACCCACGTCATCATATCACCAGACACTCGGGGTCTAGTGAACTGAGCCGTTATATACACACCATAACACCCACGTCATCATATCACCAGGCACTCGGGGTCTAGTGAACTGAGGCGTTATATACACACCATAACACCCACGTCATCATATCACCAGACACTCGGGGTCTAGTGAACTGAGGCGTTATATACACACCATAACACCCACGTCATCATATCACCAGACACTCGGGGTCCAGTGAACTGAGGCGTTATATACACACCATAACACCCACGTCATCATATCACCAGGCACTCGGGGTCTAGTGAACTGAGGCGTTATATACACACCATAACACCCACGTCATCATATCACCAGGCACTCGTGGTCTAGTGAACTGAGGCGCTATATACACACCATAACACCCACGTCATCATATCACCAGACACTCGGGGTCTAGCGAACTGAGGCGTTATATACACACCATAACACCCACGTCATCATATCACCAGGCACTCGGGGTCTAGTGAACTGAGGCGTTATATACACACCATAACACCCACGTCATCATATCACCAGGCACGCGGGGTCTAGTGAACTGAGGCGTTATATACACACCATAACACCCACGTCATCATATCACCAGACACTCGGGGTCTAGTGAACTGAGGCGTTATATACACACCATAACACCCACGTCATCATATCACCAGGCACTCGGGGTCTAGTGAACTGAGGCGTTATATACACACCATAACACCCACGTCATCATATCACCAAGCACTCGGGGTCCAGTGAACTGAGGCGTTATATACACACCATAACACCCACGTCATCATATCACCAGACACTCGGGGTCTAGTGAACTGAGGCGTTATATACACACCATAACACCCACGTCATCATATCACCAGACACTCGGGGTCTAGTGAACTGAGGCGTTATATACACACCATAACACCCACGTCATCATATCACCAGGCACTCGGGGTCTAGAGAACTGAGGCGTTATATACACACCATAACACCCACGTCATCATATCACCAGACACTCGGGGTCTAGCGAACTGAGGCGTTATATACACACCATAACACCCACGTCATCATATCACCAGGCACTCGGGGTCTAGTGAACTGAGGCGTTATATACACACCATAACACCCACGTCATCATATCACCAGGCACGCGGGGTCTAGTGAACTGAGGCGTTATATACACACCATAACACCCACGTCATCATATCACCAGACACTCGGGGTCTAGTGAACTGAGGCGTTATATACACACCATAACACCCACGTCATCATATCACCAGGCACTCGGGGTCTAGTGAACTGAGGCGTTATATACACACCATAACACCCACGTCATCATATCACCAAGCACTCGGGGTCCAGTGAACTGAGGCGTTATATACACACCATAACACCCACGTCATCATATCACCAGACACTCGGGGTCTAGTGAACTGAGGCGTTATATACACACCATAACACCCACGTCATCATATCACCAGACACTCGGGGTCTAGTGAACTGAGGCGTTATATACACACCATAACACCCACGTCATCATATCACCAGGCACTCGGGGTCTAGTGAACTGAGGCGTTATATACACACCATAACACCCACGTCATCATATCACCAGGCACTCGGGGTCTAGTGAACTGAGGCGTTATATACACACCATAACACCCACGTCATCATATCACCAGACACTAAGGGTCTAGTGAACTGTGGCGTTATATACACACCATAACACCCACGTCATCATATCACCAGACACTCGGGGTCTAGTGAACTGAGGCGTTATATACACACCATAACACCCACGTCATCATATCACCAGGCACTCGGGGTCCAAGGTAAAGGCGCGATGCCAAGTCACACCTTCAATCCATACCTATTCATATCACCGGGCACTCGGGGTCCAAGGTAAAGGCGCGATGCCAAGTCACACCTTCAATCTATACCTATTCATATCACCAGGCACTCGGGGTCCAAGGTAAAGGCGCGATGCCAAGTCACACGTTCAATCTATACCTATTCATATCACCAGGCACTCGGGGTCCAAGGTAAAGGCGCGATGCCAAGTCACACCTTCAATCTATACCTATTCATATCACCGGGCACTCGGGGTCCAAGGTAAATGCGCGATGCCGATTCACACCTTCAATCTATACCTATAGCGGGATGCAATTCAATAAAACATATGGTTGGCATCTGTCCGTCCGCGAAAGAAGATGGATTTGCAGCTTTTGTTTTGGTTCAAGTAGTAAGATTTGTTTCGCGGCATTTGCGCCTATCACTAAATAAGTCTAGCTGCGACTGACAAAGCTTACCGCAGTCGTCTCATCGGTGACCTGTCGATAGGTCTTGGTTTGTGCTCGCCTGTGGACGTCAAGATTGGCGTTTCAAATCCAGTTTCTCAAACCAGTGCCCGTCGCGGTGAGCCTATCCCTGAGACAAGGATATACTACCCGACTGGCCATATTCCACCATGTTCACCCACAGTTTGCTGGTCCATGACACTCCCCAAAACAATAGAAAAAACTGAACATGTTGGTGACATGATGGATATATTTTCCTCAAAGTCATACTACTCCATCAGTGCCAGCCAAAATGTTCAGGATCGGAGTTTAATAAAGCAGAACGCGTTGCCACAGTACGTGAAGTCCCAGCAGCAGCCTCATCTTCAATCAGTGCGTGACAATAGTATCTATTTCATAATATATTCATATTTACATAGGACCGGCCAATTGTGGTTAAACTGCTTAATTACAAAGAAGCAGAGAAAATCTTGCAGTCCGGTCGGGAGCACTTTCCAAAAGGGATAAAAATATCTCCCCACAACCCACCAGAGTTCTTTGAAGAAAGACGCAAATTCGGAGAACAAGCCCAAATAATAAAGACCCGTGCAGAAACGCAGTCTATCAAAACCCGAATTACATGCAATGCCCTATACATTAACAATGACAAGCAACATGGCTATCTACCTGCGGTGTCAGCAAGGGACATCCTTGACATGTCTCTGGAAGAAAGAAATATCCTCGGAAAGGAAGCGCCGGAGCTGATACCAGGCGCTCCTATCACTTCCAATGGTGTATCCATCATGGCAACCGTGGCACAAGCCAGAACCATCCAGGAAGTACGTCAAGCCTACAGGAAGCTGCTCCTGAATCCTGTTCTGGCGGCATCAGCCCACAACGTCGCAGCCTTCAGGCTGTCGGATACCAAGGCTAAGTTCCAAGAGAGCTGGCAAGACGACGGCAATCACGGGGCAGGTAATCACCTGCGATACCTCCTTCAGAGACGGCAGCAAATCGACATTGTTTTCTTTATCTCCACGACTCATCCGGGACGAATAACAGCTGGCAAGAGGTTTGACATTCATGAAAAGGCAGTTGACGCAGCTCTCATGAAACGAGAGGAAATGCGCCTACAAACGTGATTGATTAACATTTAACTGACGTTATTGGACTACACAGCTATTCTGCTTATATTGATGGATGGAATTTCTATCACTTTTCATTTTGTATACACCGTTTGTTCCACAACATCACAACATCCTGTCATAAGGTCCGTCGGTATGTTTGTGTGATGATGTAACCGTTATTGCAATATACGCCACCAGAACCCCCTCCCCCCCCCACCCCTCACCCCCGCTCTTGTTTACTCCAGCACTTCCAGCCCTGAGAATGGTGTATATAAGCCAATCACTTCTGAATGTCACTCTATGCGTCTGCCATTGTACCATTGTAACACTGCACGAGGCAGTGAAACATAAGGTAAGGAGAAAGCACGAGAAGGTGTTGATTCGTTGTTCAGAATAAACGAAGCGTTAGCCGAGTGGATTCTGAACAACGAATTCGAGTGTTTTCTCTTACTTAAAACAAGTCACCTATTGGCAATAGTGTAAAGGCTTTGCTCTTCACGCCTTTAATTATTTTTAATTATCTTTGAAAATCTTTAATCATATTCATTAAGCCTTTACTTAATTTAAGAGTTATTAATCTGATTTGTTTCATATTTTAATCGACTTTATTAATTATGCGAAAAGCCTTATGTATGATTTTCCACTTGTAGTAGCTACGGTGCTTTCTGGTAATTCCCTCACGCTCTGTCTGTAAGAACTTGCTCGGTACCACCCAGGCGGACTGCCGGTTGTCTACCACATAGAAACGAACTGAATGATTGACCCATGGTAACCTCCAAGATTAACCCCGACGCACGACGGATTGTGCCACCCCCCACGGTGGAACCGCTTATCGATGATGCCATTAATAATGAAGGTCCCGGAACCGTGTATCGAGGATGCCATTGATAATGAATGTGCCGGAACCGTTTATCGAGGATACCATTAATAATAATGAAGGTCCCGAAACCGCTTGTCGATGATGTCATTAATAATGAAGGCCCCGAGAAGATTAAGCCTTCACTTGAGAAAACTAAGCAAATATCTGAGTAGTGAAGTGAAACATGCTGTGATTTTGTGCCATGGGTTGGTCCGTGAAAGTGTAGGGAGAGAGTGGGAGCGGAGCGCGCCACCTGCGAGTGGGCGGATCGTTTCCATATACAGAGGGAGAGAAGAAAGGATCGTGGCCAGTCGGGGAGAGACCATCGTGAGTGCCGGTTGGACCGCGGGAGTAGATCGCGCCACCTGCGAGTGGGCGAATCGCTTCCATATTATATTTTATATTATATTATATATCTGTAAACTACGAAGACCAATAAACACCATATAGAGACCGGACACTGTCATCACTAAAAGACCAGACGCCGGTACACGCCCTGGCCGGACCTGGGAAGCATACAACGAGAAGTACGGCACCCCTTAGTGGTGTTTACCATTTTATTAACTTTAATTTAATTAATTAATTTTCATCTAAAGTCAATGGATGACGACTTTACAATAGACCGATCCAAGTCGGGAGAACAAAGCATCATGTCACAAGGCATCTTGGCTCACTTGTACCTATCATCAGCTATGATTGTCCATATCATACTCACGATTGAGGAAAATGAACTCAAGCGTGGGTAGGGATTAGTGTCGGAGTGTGCATCGGTCCATTTTAGACTTCCCATCAATCCACATGTCTGAGTCATAATATTGTCATCCATATGAGTTAACTTTTCCGGGCGTTCTTCCATGTAAAGGCGAAACATTAGTATAGCATAGCTCACGTATTACTCACGCCTAACGTTTACTACAAAAATAATTTCTTGAGCTATGACATTTCTTCAATACATATAACCTTGAGACGACATTGACTCGTTATTGCGGATGATCGAATGACAATGCTGTGGTCTTTGTTTGTGACAAGGCGCGTGAGTAAACATCCCCGGATAGCAGCCAAACATCCCCGGATAGGAGCTAAACATCCCCGGATAGCAGCTAAACATCCCCGGATAGCAGCTAAACATCCCCGGATAGCAGCTAAACATCCCCGGATAGCAGCTAAACATCCCCGGATAGCAGCTAAACATCCCCGGATAGCAGCCAAACATCCCCGGATAGGAGCTAAACATCCCCGGATAGCAGCTAAACATCCCCGGATAGCAGCCAAACATCCCCGGATAGGAGCTAAACATCCCCGGATAGCAGCTAAACATCCCCGGATAGCAGCTAAACATCCCCGGATAGCAGCCAAACATCCCCGGATAGCAGCTAAACATCCCCGGATAGCAGCTAAACATCCCCGGATAGCAGCCAAACATCCCCGGATAGCAGCTAAACATCCCCGGATAGCAGCTAAACATCCCCGGATAGCAGCTAAACATCCCCGGATAGCAGCTAAACATCCCCGGATAGCAGCTAAACATCCCCGGATAGCAGCTAAACATCCCCGGATAGCAGCTAAACATCCCCGGATAGCAGCTAAACATCCCCGGATAGCAGCCAAATAAACCCCGGATAGCAGCTAAACATCCCCGGATAGCAGCCAAACATCCCCGGATAGGAGCCAAATAAACCCCGGATAGGAGCTAAACATCCCCGGATAGCAGCTAAACATCCCCGGATAGCAGCCAAATAAACCCCGGATAGCAGCTAAACATCCCCGGATAGCAGCTAAACATCCCCGGATAGGAGCCAAATAAACCCCGGATAGGAGCTAAACATCCCCGGATAGCAGCTAAACATCCCCGGATAGGAGCTAAACATCCCCGGATAGGAGCTAAACATCCCCGGATAGCAGCCAAATAAACCCCGGATAGCAGCTAAACATCCCCGGATAGCAGCCAAACATCCCCGGATAGCAGCTAAACATCCCCGGATAGCAGCTAAACATCCCCGGATAGGAGCTAAACATCCCCGGATAGCAGCCAAATAAACCCCGGATAGCAGCTAAACATCCCCGGATAGCAGCCAAACATCCCCGGATAGCAGCTAAACATCCCCGGATAGCAGCTAAACATCCCCGGATAGGAGCCAAATAAACCCCGGATAGGAGCTAAACATCCCCGGATAGCAGCTAAACATCCCCGGATAGCAGCTAAACATCCCCGGATAGCAGCTAAACATCCCCGGATAGCAGCTAAACATCCCCGGATAGCAGCTAAACATCCCCGGATAGCAGCCAAACATCCCCGGATAGCAGCTAAACATCCCCGGATAGGAGCCAAATAAACCCCGGATAGGAGCTAAACATCCCCGGATAGGAGCCAAATAAACCCCGGATAGCAGCTAAACATCCCCGGATAGCAGCTAAACATCCCCGGATAGGAGCCAAATAAACCCCGGATAGGAGCTAAACATCCCCGGATAGCAGCTAAACATCCCCGGATAGCAGCTAAACATCCCCGGATAGGAGCCAAATAAACCCCGGATAGCAGCTAAACATCCCCGGATAGCAGCTAAACATCCCCGGATAGGAGCCAAATAAACCCCGGATAGGAGCTAAACATCCCCGGATAGCAGCTAAACATCCCCGGATAGCAGCTAAACATCCCCGGATAGCAGCTAAACATCCCCGGATAGCAGCTAAACATCCCCGGATAGCAGCTAAACATCCCCGGATAGCAGCCAAACATCCCCGGATAGCAGCTAAACATCCCCGGATAGGAGCCAAATAAACCCCGGATAGGAGCTAAACATCCCCGGATAGGAGCCAAATAAACCCCGGATAGCAGCTAAACATCCCCGGATAGCAGCTAAACATCCCCGGATAGGAGCCAAATAAACCCCGGATAGGAGCTAAACATCCCCGGATAGCAGCTAAACATCCCCGGATAGCAGCTAAACATCCCCGGATAGGAGCCAAATAAACCCCGAATCAGTGAGGATGTGACCAATGATTGAGCTTGTCTGTCATTCTTTTCTTATGTTAATTCTAGTGGGTTATCCGGAATATGTCATGTGGGTTCGATACACGGAGGATACGCAAACCGCAACAAGGTTATTCGTATAGCACCATACCATACATCCTGGATATATAATGGCTACATGCCGGATACACCCGGGATACATCCCGGATACACCCTGGATACATGCCGGATACACCCTGGATACATGCCGGATACACCCTGGATACATGCCGGATACACCCTGGATATATACACTGTTTACATACGATGTACACCGAATGGACCATGTGTATACGCAGGCTTTACGCTAAAAACGCGCTGGATACACTCTGGTACACTTGTCATGGCCACCCGCATCTCCCTCACCCCATCAAGAAATTCGACTCATATAAGTGTTGATTCGTAGAAAAGAATCAACACTTGCAACAAAAGAATGGCGCCGTAACAATGTTTTAATGGCCGGTGCATGGCGTGTGGTCAGCTCCCGTCACTGCCTAATGTCAGGTAATAGCTTATAGCTCGTGCTGTCCTTCGCCGCACACGTGAAACCATCGTACTGTGCAAGTAATGTGCAATATTTTGCAATTCAAACTTAATCTCATCTGCTCTTCCTCACAAGCTTCAATTTATAAAACCCTGGCTTAAGCCCAGCCCCTCCCCCCCCCCGCCCAACTGTGTTTTTCTTTCCTTCCTTTTTGTTTTTTTAGTTCTTGTTTTACGCGGATCTGGTAATGCCAGAGCAGGGTGCAAGTATGTGTCTTTACCTTTTTATCGCTCACTATTTGTTATTAATGACTGTTGTATATTGTAAACCAAGGAAGACCTGTGATATTTCCTTCAAACAGTACATGTATGCTCCTTGTAAAAATAAATTAAGCTTTAATACTGTTTCTGCTTATTATTATGTCGAAAAGGTCAATGATGGTTTAAAGCCAAGGGCTAGTTATGGGCATGACAATATTTCTGTTACATTTATGAAAGACATAAAACCAGAAGTAAGTGAAGCTCTCCCTCATGTTATTAATCGGTCACTTACAACTGGAATCTTTTAAGATAAGCTAAAATAGCTAAAGTTATCCTAATGTTTAAAAGCGGCGATGAAAACTTTGTAAATATTTTCAGACCGATATCAGTATTGCCCGCGTTTTCCAAACTGTTTAAGAAAGTTATAGTTGAACAGCTATATCAACACTTTCAAATTGATAGCTTACTAAATGACTGTCAGTACGGTTTTAGGGCTAAACACTCATCAGAGTTCACAATCCTCGAATTGGTCGATCGGACTCTGCAGAAGATGGACCTCTCCCACAGAGGTGCCTATCAATAGATTTCTGGATCTCTCCAAAGCGTTTGACTCGATTAATCATACAAAAATTAGACCACTATGGGGTCTCGGGAAACGCAGGTCTGCTTTTAAGTGGTTATTTAAAAGATCCGGTCCCGCAGGATTCACTTCTTGGTCCCCTTTTACTTATAATATATATCAACGATATAGTCGCCGCCAGTACCCTCTTTTAAATTTATCATTTGTGCGGACGATAGCAGTTTATTAAGTACTCTAAGGCCCATTATAAAGGATTCCACTGCCCTAGACTGTAGCGACATATTAAATAATGAACTGTCTAAAATATGCGACTGGTTAAATATAAACCGTCTTTAAACCCTAACTTTACGGTACAAAACAGAGTGCAAATTCCCCAGCTTTATATGAACAACACTAAATTAGAGCATGTAGACCATTTTGATATGTTTGGTGTAATCATAAATCAACACATGAAGTGGCACAGTCATTTCTAAACAATCGCTTGTAAAATATTTAAGGTAATTGGAATTTTTAAACAAATTGAAATATACCCTGGCTAAGCATATTCTATTGACTATACATAATATTCTAATATTACCGCACTGAAACTATGGTATCTTAGCCTGGGGTTAACAAGCAGACAGACTATGTAAACTGTCTGACTGTCTGGGGGGGGGGGGCGGGCACGTTAGCCACGTGCCCCCCTCCCCTTCTGGGACTTCCTTGGTTACCGAGCACAGCAATTTTTGGCTCAAAGATGTCCATCCCGGGGGGGTGCCAGGCCTGATTAAGCTCGTCCGACGGGGGGTCTGGCTACAGGTGCTTGTTGCTGCTGCTTTGCGCCATTGCCACGCACCGCTCCCTGCTGTGGCCCTCGCCGCGACACCGCGTGATAGTGGGTCCCAACATCCGACAGTGAAACGCACCTGCCAAAACCCGAGAGCAGCTGTACGCATGCGCGGAATTTAAATTCTGGTGCGTTCACTGTTAACCGTTGGGGTACGAAAATTAGCGATCGAACCCGATACATTAATTAATTCTAGCTACAATGCATCTCAACATTTTCGAATTCATCAAAGCAAAACTCTGGTGCACTATCCTTTTATTAGGCGAAAATAATTCATTTACATGTTTAATTCAATTGTGCTGCAGCCATGTGGTGTAATGTGACGGGTCGGTGGCGGTGAACTGCCACGTTGTCACCACACATGTTTAAATACACCATATAATCAATTACTAGTAGTCGCTTGACGTTTTCAAAGCCGAATGCATGTGATGCATGGTGTTAATATTAACATCAATCTAATTTATGACCTGTTATGACCTCGGCTGTGCTGAACACGGCTCTGATGACCACGGCTGTGAAGACCACGGATGTGATGGCCACGGCTGTGATGACGCCGGCTGTGATGACCACGATGTCGATGACCACGGTTGTGATGACCACGGTTGTGATGACCACGGTTGTGATGACCTCTGCTGTGATGACCACGGCTGTGATGACCTCGGCTGTGATGACCACAGCTGGGATGACCTCGGCTGTGATGACCAAGGCTGGGATGACCTCGGCTGTGATGACTACGGCTGTGATGACCTCGGCTGTGATGACCTCGGCTGTGATGACCTCGGTTTTGATGACCACGGCTGTGATGACCACCGCTGTGACGACCACGATGTTGACGACCACGACTGTGAAGACCACGGCTGTGATGACCACCGTTGTGATGACCACGGTTGTGATGACCTCTGCTGTGATGACCTCGGCTGTGATGACCACAGCTGGGATGACCTCGGCTGTGATGACCAAGGCTGGGATGACCTCGGCTGTGATGACCACGGCTGTGATGACCTAGGCTGGGATGATCTCGGCTGCGGTGACCACGGCTGCGGTGACCACGGCTGTGATGACCACGGCTGTGATGACCACGGCTGTGATGATGACCACTGCTGTGATGACCACGGCTGTGATAACCACGGATGTGATGACCACTGCTGTGATGACCACGGCTGTGATAACCACGGATGTGATGACCACGGCTGTGATGACCTCTGCTGTGATGACCACGGCTGTGATGACCACGGCTGTGATGATGACCACTGCTGTGATGACCACGGCTGTGATGACCACGGATGTGATGACCACGGCTGTGATGACCACGGCTGTGATGACCACGGCTGTGATGATGACCACTGCTGTGATGACCACGGCTGTGATGACCACGGCTGTGATGACCAAGGCTGTGATGACCTCGGCTGTGATGACCACGGCTGTGATGACCTAGGCTGGGATGATCTCGGCTGCGGTGACCACGGCTGCGGTGACCACGGCTGTGATGACCACGGCTGTGATGACCACGGCTGTGATGATGACCACTGCTGTGATGACCACGGCTGTGATAACCACGGATGTGATGACCACGGCTGTGATGACCACGGCTGTGATGATGACCACTGCTGTGATGACCACGGCTGTGATGATGACCACTGCTGTGATGACCACGGCTGTGATAACCACGGATGTGATGACCACGGATGTGATGACCACGGCTGTGATGACCACGGATGTGATGACCACGGATGTGATGACCACGGCTGTGATGACCACATTGTCGATGACCACGATGTCGGGTGCTTGCTTTGTTGATCCTGCATTCAGCAGTTGAACAATGCGACGTGGTCAAGCAACTGATCAGTTGAATTGCGAGTGTTTAGTCCGGCAGTTAATGGCAATGGCAATATATTAACCTGACTTTTATTGCATATCATAATAATAGGAAACTCATTCGTGCACCGCTTATCCAATAAAGTTTCGTTCGCAACAAAAAACTTACACTCGACCGGTGAATCAACACTAGTTCTGTAATAGGTCTCGCGTCCAGTAATATAAAGATGTCGCACGCATATGCTACAGCGGAATTTATGCCACATTCCCGATGTCTTAATGTCGCTTTGCAGCTTTTGAATGAGACGTTTTTAACACTCCCCAATGTGTTCGGAGATAACGAAGCGACGTACACCGTATAACACCACCAGTTTGATATCGATCTGTTTGCCGCATTCACTCGAGGGGGACAGACAAAGTCTATGTTTTATCTATTTGACATCTAGACGCCCCGCGTAATGTATGGATTAGTATAACGAGCCATGACGCCTATGGCGATTTCACAAAGGCAACACCTGTGCCTATCAAGAAAGTCGACCGAGTGGTTATTGCGTTGGAGTCTACAGTGTTACAAAACTTATTACATGGACAGCACACAATGCGGTGTGCCACCTTTTGGCAATATCAGCCCGAAAGATCGTTTAAAAGAAGCAATGGTGGTACCTTCAGCTACTTCTCTGCCTTATTTCCTGGTTTCGTCTAAATCAGAAGTAAGCACTTTCAAACTTTTGACAAAATCTTCTGCCATCTATCAGGTAAGCATTCAAGTTATTATTCATTTGCTCATAGACACAAAAACAGAAAGGTAACGCATTTATTTGAAACATTCTAAGTGCGAATTTGAAAGGGGTGGGTTTTGAACAAAATTGCGACCTTGGGGGGATGTGGGGGTCAACTCCACCACAGATAGCGTTCTTTCTAAAACACGGAAGGGGGCGGGCGGCTGGGGGGTTCCACGCCTCAGACGGCCGAAAAGTTTTCACTGAAAAACGGCATTCTTCCTCGACAGGGGGGGGGGGGATACAGCAGTGTTGTTGACGAGATAATATGACAACGAATTTCAGTTCTAGCAGTCCGAAGAATCCTTCCGACAAGGAGGAAAGAAAAAAATGAGACCTCTGTCAGGATACGCACTGTGGCTCTTGGCAACTGTCTGTGAGTATTTTGTCTGTGTTTAAGTTGTTATTCACGTGGAACACTGCGTTTCAAGAAGCGCAAAACATCAATTACAAACTGTGCGTAAACTGTTCCATTTTTCGCAGATCAGCATTTATTGTATTTACATTGAATCGGTTTATTGTTCTCTTAAATCGGTTACAGTTGTTCCACAAGCTTATACAACGTCAAAAGGGAATAATATTAAACACATTAACAGCCGCAGAAGCAAGGCTTATTAGCTGCAGAGCTCATACAAAATGTTACATATCTTTCACATATCAGTCGTTCTGGCCTTAGGTATGTGTTATAACTTAGATCCTCGAGTACCATAACCGTGTATTTGATAATTATTAATAAATAAAGAGGCAATCCCCTTTGGTAGATGACCTGTATGGAGTTTGAACATAAAAATCAACATGCAATATTCAGCCATATTCAACAAAGTTACAATATTCAGCTTTCTAAACAGAGGATCTGTATGAGCATTTTATACACCGGTAATAATTCTAACAGCTCTCGTTTACAACACAACAGTTGGCCAAAGATATGATTGGCACGCAGTTCTCCATAGTTCATGAGCATAAAGAATGTATGGATGGATAAATGAAAAATAGCGCGTATGGAGGGTTTCAGTTTTAAAGTACTTTCTAGCTTTAGTAATTACGCCTAAGCCTCGTGCGATTTTGCCTTTTGTATATGCTATGTGTTCCATCCATGTTAGATTACTAGCGATATAAACTCCTAGAAATTTCGTTTTCGTGACTTACTGGTAATACTTTTGACCCAGTATCTCCACATTAGTGCACATATCTGATTCCTTATTTAAAATCATTGTCATATCATCTAATTTTTTCCCTGTAATGAGGAAGTTCGAATCATCTGCGAAAGATTGCAACATCATGTTTTAATCACTGAGGCTGTCATCCATATACAAAAGAAACAGGAGTGGTCCCAGTGTGGATCCTTGTGGTACTCCACAAGTAATTCTATGCCTAGATGAGATAGACACATTATACACAACATATTGTACTCTATCAGTAAGGTAACTTTTTATCCAGTTTAACCCCACTCCTCGTACACCATATTTTTCTAACTCAGTAAGTATTTCATGGTTTGACAGTGTCACAATTTAAGAAGCATAGATGCATGTCTAAATCAGTTGTATTGTATATTCTCCCTCGATACCTGTGGTCTCCCTCACCAGTGACCATCTCCGCCGCCGCAGAAGTGACGCCCGAGGCGACAGAAGATTTTCTTGGTGAACCCGAGGCCCTGGATTATCTGGAAAACCTAGAGGCGTTCATGGACGCCAAGAAAATGGAGATGGAGGCCGGATTACTCGCCAATACCAGCGATATTCTTCCGCCAGAAGCCCAGCTTGGACAACGAAGGTGTGAGTACAATCTTCACGACAAATCCTTCAGTAACATAGCAGCTAGATGATGGTGAGGGCAGAAACATTTGTAGTAAAGCGTAATATATCGATTTATTGACTCAAGAAACAAATTGCTTCGAAGTTAATTACTTTAAAATCACTCCAATGGTGCAAAGCTACATAACGTATATTGTATTTGTTATGACAATGAATCTTTTAATACATGACAGAACGTAGCTGAACATACTATTACACGGACATACCGGATATAACTATCTTTAGCCTCAGTCTTAATGACGGCCCTAGGCGTGTTGATTCAGATGCGCGTAAGCTTGAGTCCACATGACGGCCCTCGGCGTGTTGATTCAGATGCGCCTAAGCTTTAGTCCACATGACGGCCCTAGGCGTGTTGATTCAGATGCGCGTAAGCTTGAGTCCACATGACGGTCCAAGGCGTGTTGATTCAGATGCGCGTATTGCACAAGGTTTCTTGTCTCTGGTTGGGGCTTGTAGAACTGGGTGGCCGGACCAGCCCAAGCGGATGCCCCTTATATAGGAAAAGGACTGTGATTGCATATTCCAAACATAAACATACGGTTATATTGTAGAATGACACTCGCAGAAGAATGGACTTCATTTTGACCCCGCCCTGGCGGCCGTCAGTTGTACCAGTTAAATTACATAGGATTTTTTTAATTCTAAGAATTGAAAACTTTTGCTTTTTCATATACTGTGTTACGTCGCAAAATAAAATAATATTGCTAATTATGGTCGGAACAAAAGTGTATGAAACATTTTGTCATGCAACCAGCCTGTCGAATTATTGTATAGGACCCACTATGGGCTAAGTTCACAACAGTCATCGGACGAAACACATATGACGGGGTCTCGTGTGAGCGAACTTACATTGTATACTGTACTTTATCTTTCCCGTTGTGCATATTGTAGGTGGCTGTAGCATAGAATGCCCTAAAGGCAGTTGCAAGTGTCATAGCTGTGGCTGTTACTGCAGGTGTTCGTGGTGGGCAGGTCGCCCAAAATGTTCCTGAAGCGTCATTAGGACGACTGGCATCAACTGAGTTTGCATGCAGTTCACATTGTACAACGATGATGCTTGCGACCAAAATGTCCACTTTCTCGATGTATTGATGATGAGGTTAATACATAATGTATGGTGCAGACGACGTTCCGCATGGTTAACGTGTGTCTGGACAGTTCCAAACATGCCCGAAAAACGGCCAACCATACTCATATATGGGGAGCGCAATGCTCGGGTAAAATAGAGCAAAATAGTTCTCGTTAACGCATGAAACGCTTTACAACATTGACTACTCACAGAAAGTGATATGTCTACGGGTCCACCATATACCTACTTACCAATGGTCATTCGAGAGGGCACAGACATTGACCATGTCAGCGTGAACAACGTTTTGGACCATCAAGCGCGTCGCCGTTGTACTCTACCAGAAGATGGCATGAATACATGCAATATTGCACCGCAATGAACATCTCAAACACGCCCGCCACAACCAATTAAGTTTACTTTATGCATTGCACTGTATTAAATTTGGTACTTTAGGTTCAAGGCTTCAGGTACAATAACACAACATTTGCATGCACTCAAAAAACAAAAATGAACAATTTAACGGATAAACATGGCCAAGCCACTGATGCTCCCGGGTAGCTAGAGGGGTTGACATCCGCATTATGGTCGTTTTCCTTTTTCAAATTTGCAATGGGAGCCCGAGGCCACGCCAGGAACGTGCGCTAGTCACCACATTCAAATGAGATCTATGGGGCCGGTCCGGTAGCTCAGTGGGCCAGAGCGCTCGCCTTGAGTGCTCTGGTCACCTGAAAGACCAACGGCACGTGGATCGGTGGTTCCAGCCCTGCTGTGGCCATGTCTGCGTGGTCGCAGGGTAAAGATCCCATGTTCTTCCTCGCAAAGAAGAGTAGGGGGTTACCCCTGGGGACATGGCTTCACTCTCCCTTACTTCTCCCCTTGACGCGATATGACCAAAAGTGGTTAAAGCGTCCTGAATATACAACCATCAAATGAGATCTGGGAAATGGGTTTGTTTTTTTAATTATTCACTTGCGTTTTGCAATAGGAAATGCGTGAAAGAAAGATACATTTAACCCATTACCCATTTGATATTGGTTAAAGGAAATAAGAAGACATGTCATTTTCCCATTACCCATTTGAAACAGGTAAACGCAACCTTTTCTCTATCCCAATTGCAATGAGAAACGAATTTCAGGTAGATAGATACACCGACCCTGACCCCCTCATGTCGGTTGGTAACTCCAAGTGGTAGCGTCACTCCAGGGCTCTATAGGAATTCTACGGGAGTTGCCTGCTCACCAAACCCGGTGTCATGGGCACGGCCATCTTGAATCCCCCTCATCTCGCCATGCTAAAGAGATTCCCGCGTTATGTCACGTTTGGTGGGACGGGCACTCTTCTGCCAATAAGAGGCCGGCATTTCGGTCACATGACCGTTTGGAGAGGCCGTTGTCATAGTTGCACATTAATGTAATGAATGTGGCGCCCCTGGCGAACGGACACCACACCGGAAACTATCATGCCGGTTACAATTAGGACTTGGTGTTTTGCGAATAAACGCAGACTCACTTTGGGCCTGGACACCGAACGCAATGGTCGCGTTGTCACTTAAAGTGTTCGTGCACGATTTTGTCTTGCTCAGAGTTAACTTGGTTTAGGGAAGATAAACAAATAACTATTTGTTTTAATGGGACTTTACATGTTTTATTCCACGATATCGCTATAAACGCGTTCGTCAAAGTAGCAAAAGTGAGATCCGGCGGGTTTATTTCTGGGAGCATTGCATCTGAGCGTTATTTGAAAATTCCCCAGTGATGTCACAAGATTGACAGGTGAGCTTTGATGCAATGCATAGACATCTGTGGTCGTGGGCGCGTATTGTTCTCATGGTGGAGTGCGTTTCGTTGAGTTTCAATATAAAAGCACATGCGTTTGTATTCCGCTTTGACGTTACTTTGCTCGCTCGCAGAAGTCCAATTGGTAGGTGCGAAAACAAGTGGGAAAAGTATGCCCTTCTACTTTGTGGGGCGTTACAGCTCGATAATATAATCGTTGAAACAAGGAGAATTAATATGAGCTAAAGTTGTTTTGGCGTGGGCTCCTATCACTTCCAATGGTGTATCCATCATGGCAACCGTGGCACAAGCCACAACCATACAGGAAGTACGTCAAGGTGTTCCTACATCCTGTTCTGGCGGCATCAGCCCACAACGTCGCAGTCTTCAGGTTGTCGTGTACCAAGGCTAAGTTTCAAGAGAGCTGGCAGGACGACGGCAATCACGGGGCAGGTAATCACCTGCGATACCTCCTTCAGAGACGGCAGCAAATCGACATTGTTGTCTTTATTTCCACGACCCGTCCGGGACGAATAACAGCTGGCAAGAGGTTTGACATTCATGAAAAGGCAGTTGACGCAGCTCTCATGATACGAGAGGCAATGCGCCTACAGCCGTGATTGGTTAACATTTAAGTGACGTCATTGGAGTGACGAAAGTGTTGATTCGTTGTTCAGCATGCACGAGGCGTTAGCGAGAGTGGATCTCTTTGAGAGCTGCTATGCGGATACTAAAGGCGTTTAGCAAATGTTCAGGTTTGAAGATAAATGTCGAAAAGACGAAGGCAAAGAAGGCCAAAATATAAGGATAAGATATGCGCAGATCTAGAACTTTGTTGGGTCACAAGTTTTGTATTGCTAGGGATACGATATGACATTGATCTGGCTAAAGTACCCAAATTAAATCTGGATAGTACACTGGTAGAAGTTGAAAATATGTTAACAGCTTATGGGCGACGAAACCTGTCGTTAAGAGGCAGGGTGACAGTTTTGAAAACTTTAGCTATACCGAAGTTGGTGCACGTTTTGTCTGTTCTGCCTCTACGAGATAAATCATTTGTTAATCGTCTTGAGGGTATTGTACGGTCATTTTTATGGAGGGAAAAACGGTCTAAAATTGCTCCAAACCGCATGGTACAACAGGTAGAGGACGGGGGGCTTAACCTGACCCACATACCATCTTTTATAAAGGCTTTAAAGATTACTTGAATAAAAAGACTAGTTGCCACTGAAGGCAGAACTTCTTTACTGAAACTATTTGCGAGGACAAAATCTTATATTGGGAGCTTGACCCGCAATCGCTGCATCTGTTGGAAGCGAAAGCAAACCCTTTTTGGTGAGAGGTTTTAAGAGAATGGATTTGTGTCAAAAATATAATACGTGGGGAGCATCCTTTTGATGCGCCAATTTGGAATTCTAATTTTTTAAAGAAAGAAAATCTTAATCGACGAAAAGTTGAACTTATCAAGAAAGGGGTGATTTACTATAACGATATGCTAAGTGAAGACGGTTCTCCCTATGGATGGAGCGAGTTTGGTAAAAGGTATAAAGCTATTATGAACTTCGCGGATTTCTATAGTTTAACGCATAGCTTTTTCCAGACAATGGAGAGCACAAAGCCAAGAGCAGGGGAAAAAGCAACCTGGTATAGAGAGAATACATATGAAGTTTTTAAGGCAGAATGAGAGAATTTGAAATGTTGTCTATAAGCTACTTGTGAAATAGTGTACATTTGCGAAGACAAGTGAATCGAAATGGAAAGAGAAGCTCAACCAAGATATTGATGAACACCAATGGCGAACATTTTATAAGTTACCACTGAGCTTCACCCAGGACGAACGACTGCGGAGTTTCCAGTACAATTTTTTGTGTAGAAATATGATACCAACTCCCGCTTGTTTTTCTGTAAATTGGTTGAATCAAAAAGATGCGCCTTATGTAACCAGCACGACGAAACAATGGAACATGTTTTGGAATTGTGTCATCTGCTATGTTGGGCAGCTTCACCACATAAAGAACTGATTAATCCTGTTTTTATTGTTACCAAATACCATATATATATTTATAAGTGGAAAGTAGTTACGCCAAAGGTAACGGCTATAATTCGGGTTTTAAAATACTATTTCGAGCTAGAGAGCAGAGTGGCAGAAACATCGGGAAGAGCCAGGGAGATTTTTAAAGACAAGTGGGACCCAATATACGATGTAATCGCTGATATTTAGAGATGACGTTATGATTTTTGCATAGTTGTGTACAAATATTGTGTTATATGCCGCTTCTCGGAGAATAATAAAAAAAAAATCCACAACTTTCGAGTGATTTCTCTTACTTAAAACATGTCACCTGTTAGCAATAGACCGATACAGGTGTCAATCAATCACTGACGTCACTCTTGCTTTGATCCAATCATGTTATGAAAAAAGGTCTTCCACGCGCTCTATGTCGGACAAACAAGTCGGATGAACAAAGCATAAGGTCACCTCGGTGTCAGTGTCAGAGATGAGTACTGTTGCCATACATCCTGGATACATCATGGATACATACCGGATGCATGCCAGTAACACCCTGGATACATGCCGAAAATACCCTGGATACATGCCGAATATGCGCTGGACACATGCTGGATACACCGTGGATATAAGCTAGATACATATGATATCATGTAGATGCACTGAATGAACCATGGATGTTCGCAGGATATACACTCGACATGCGCTGGGTACACTCTTGTACACCTTTCATTGCCAACCCCTTTCCCTTGTTGGTTGTGGGATTCCTCTGCGGAGCAGCCATAGTGAATTAATTGAGCGATTTCATTTTATGCTGCTTAAATGACCTGATTCGAACCCATGACCTATTTGCCGTGATGTTAATGGGGTGGTGCTCTCTGGTGTAGTGGTTATATAGCTCACTACAGGGGCGGATCCGGGGGGGGGGGACGACCCGGCTCCGTATGAAAACCAAAACGCCCCCCCCCTCCCTGTCCAGCATATCTGGATCCGACCCTGAAATCGGTCCCCCCTAGCCAGATTTTCTGGATCCGCCCCTGGACTAGACCGCATATGAATAGATCCGGACACTGGGGCATTCATCCTTTCATCCTTCATCGTCGTGTGCACAAAAGCGGCCTAAAACTCTAAAATTCCATTTACTGTTTACTGGGCCAATTGATAAGCCTTGGTGACAGAAAAGAACCTATACTTTTCTACTCATGTAGTGAGCAATATTTGACGTGCAGCTTCAGGTGGAACAAAGTCGACTCATAAAAGTGTTCATTCATAGATGAGAAGTGTTGATTCGTAGATAAGAATCAACACTTGTAACAAAAGAATGACGTCATAAGAATGTTTTAATGCGGATGATCAAATGACACTACTGTGGTCTTTGTTTGTAAAAAGGCCGGCGCGTGAGTGCAGCTAAACATCCCCGGATAGCAGCTAAACATCCCCGGATAGCAGCTAAACATCCCCGGATAGCAGCTAAACATCCCCGGATAGCAGCTAAACATCCCCGGATAGCAGCTAAACATCCCCGGATAGGCGCCAAATAAACCCCGAATCAGTGAGGATGTGACCAATGATTGAGCTTGTCTGTCATTTCTTTTCTTATGTTACTGTATTGGGTTATCCGGATTCATAGGAGAATATGTCATGTGGGTTTGATACACGGAGGATGCACAAACCGCGACCAGGTTATTCGTATAGCACCATAACATACATCCTGGATATAGCATATATACATCCCGGATACACCCTGGATACATCCCGGATACACCCTGGATACATGCCGGATACACCCTGGATACATGCCGGATACACTCTGGATACATGCCGGATGCACCCTGGATACATGCCGGATACACCCTGGAAATATACACTGTTTACATACGATGTTCACCGAATGGACCGTGGGTGTACGCAGGCTATACCCTAAAAACGCGCTGGATACACTCTGGTACACTTTTCATTGCCACCCCCATCTCCACCCATCCCCAGTTCGCTGCGGGATTCCTCTACGCGGTAAGTAGACACAGATCGACCATAGTCAATGACAGATAACATATGGACCAACTCTCGCTGCCCGCGGGGTCATTGAATATGACATTGTTCGTGGTTTTAATTCGTGTGTGTGTGTAGGGGGGGGGGACTCACTAGACCGCAGATGAATAGTTCCGGGCGCGAATCCTGGACACTGGAGCATATCTCATCTATTCATCCTTCGTCATCATGTGCACAAAACGGCCTAAAACACCTATTTTCCGTGGATATACCTTGGTGACAGAGACATTGCCCTGTTGTATATACGCACGCAACAGGCCGAATCCAGGAGTCGTGACCAATCCTGCAGAAAGGTTCTGCAACAGACGCACAACAACGTCGCTTCAAATGACTAGCAAACTCATAGCACCATGAGGCGAAGACTGCGGGAATCGGCATATGGACAATTTAATGGCAAAAATACAGGCGACCGAATATGACAAAACGGCGAAAGACCTGCCGGTCCTGGAGGAAGGAGATGTTGTGCGGATGCAACCTTTCACATTGGAACAGAAGAAGCGGGAAAAGACCAGCAGCAGAAGATTGGACAACAGGTAATATCACGTGGAAACACAGTTCCCAACTAACAGGCGTGTGGGTTCCAAGATCAGAGGCATAGAACGAAACGGTCGGGACCAGGAAATCTACGCCAACCGGACATAACCCGTGTACCCCCAGCAGATCCTGTAGGGTGAGAAGAACACCTACACACCTGAATGACTTTGCCACTAAGTAAAATTCAATGACCTTGATGCTTCACAGATCCACTTTTCTACAACTTTGATTTCTATGTTGTGTTGGTATGGTCAACCGTTTTATTTCGTTGAAGGATATTTTAATATTCCATACTAGCGTCCTTAAATTTGTGTATTTCGTGTAACTAGCATTAAAGGATTCCCGGATGTGGCCTTTGTTGTTGTGCCGTCTAAACCTGACCGAACCATTAATTCCATACATACATAAGAAATATATATATATTGAAACACTATTACGGCATAGCGTACGGTGCGTTGGTGCTCGACGTGGTGTTCTGGATTGTGGAGAGGGTGTGTGAGTGGGGGGTCAATAAGGTTTACACACGAAACCAGGGGGCAACCAGTATTGCTCTCTGTATCCGCCATTTTGCCGTTCACTCATGAAGACACGACGAACCGTGCAGATTTTGGCGAAGTACTCACTGAGACTACATCAATAGTTGGTATCACACAAGACATGTATCCACAAGCTTGCTCCAAGGACTGAGACAGCTGTGATACACGACCCTCTGATCACCGAGCAGACACGCTAACCCTTGTACTGCAAACCGTTATTCCACAGTCGGGTCACCAACGCGTCTACTTAATATACCACCTGAAAGCCGAGGCCGGCACAACGCACTAAAACTTGGAGTAAACGCAGTTGTTGCGCGAAATATCTACTAAAACATTAATGAAGTCGACAAACTAATCTTTTTAAAATGCCTTTATTTATGTCAAAATGTCAGGCGGTGATGCGGCGAATTGAGGGTCACAGGGACATGGTATTGACCTCGATTGGCGTCCTGCCATCCCCGCTACTCTCCGCTACACTTCTGTTCTGCATTTCAACAGCAGTTCCGGCACAAAAAACAAACTGTTGTGATATAAACAAATGATTAAAACATATGGTGGTCCTTTATTCAGTAGCAGGGCATTGCGTGTGTACTATCCTCGGTGCTTCACGCCTGCGTATTCACAAGTATCAATGACAGAGGCGACGCCTTAGTATCGTATTAGATCGTCACACAAGATAAGCTAATGCCGATCATTTGCCCATCGTTAGTGCACCTACAAATCCAATTGTGGCAAGATATTATTTGTACATAATCTATTTATGCACATTACATGTACTTAATGTGGTTATGCCAGTTGCAATGCCAGTAACTTACTCTTTCTCTGCAGCGCTTGTATTTGCGCCGACTGCGCCCTGGTGGTCCTGGTGGTGGCTGCAGTATGACCCAGGTCCGCATCTACATTATAAACACAGTACGGCTGTCACTCACCCCTAATGCCCCAGCATGTAACACTGGAAAAACGTTGACAAAACAAGATCCACAAAGGTAATAACAAAAAAAATGATAAGAGGAATACGGATTACTTACATACACCCCTCAGAGCCACGTCCAGATCCGTGCTTTCGACACCCGGTTCCCCCAGGGTTTCCTGGTCCATGACACGCCCGGCTACTGTGAACAAGTCGGCGAACATAATGAACAACAGAACCACGCTTCCTACCTAGGAGTCTTATTTTTAAATAAATCGTCCAAAAAGATAGCATACAGAGACACGATCTTAGTTAAAACGGCGTCCTTTGTACTCACAGGTCAAAGCCACGAGGCCCAGTAAGAGAAGTCCCAGCAACAGCCTCATCTTCAATCAGTGGTATCAGAGTGCTGAAAGTGTTCAAATTAATGCATACGTTCAGACTTACGGAAACTCGGTGTCCCTTGGAACCCGTTTGGTAGCTTACAATTTGAGAGGAAAACATTGCTAATATTTGGAAATAAAACGATTTTCCTTGAAGACCGGTTGTTGATGCTCGAGGTTTGCTGGTCACGGCTTCTTTTGATTTTAGTCAACGTGGGGCGCTTTGACCCGGTCTGTCACATCGTTATGATAGGAAGGTTCCTCGAGGTCAACATTCGGCTACTTGGCTGCCTGGTAAGGCCCGGGGGGAGGGGCAAACTTATTGAGTTATTGGCCTAGAATAGCCGCCCTGCTCGCCCCGTCTGACCGCCGCTACAAGTATTGAACCGGTTGCGGACTGACGGATGAGCCGTTAAGAGTCACATCTTACATTTAGTTGTCGTTGTAACCTGTCCCTTGATCCGACCAGCTTCGTTTAACAGTGACATCCCTCGATCTTTATATAGAGGTCGACTTGGGGACGGGCCGGTGTCAGTCTCCCGTCTTATCTGATGTATGATGTATGATGAGGGATTACGGGTACCCAGCCAGCCGTGCCAGGGTCCACAGTCGGACACAGTGATCCTTAGTTCGCTAATAGATCGCTTTCATTGTCGTCTTCTCCCCACGTCGCCCGCCATATCAGTCACACTACTGAAGCATAATGGACAGGTGACAATGGCGGATTGCTCTGGATTAACCTACTCGAGTGAAATGTACACATGCACACATGGGGAACTCGGCCAGGCATAATGATATCCGTATTGCATTGACTGGGATACTTATTGACTGATGTATAGTTATCGGTACCATATCACCTGATATGGTTTTTATTATGTCAGGTTTTGGTTAGAGCAATGACCTGGAATTCATCAGATGAACATAGTAAGATACGATATGAGAAATCAATGGACTTGCTTTGTTAGGCCATTTACATTTGTTCGTGTGCATAGTTCACCACATTTTGTCGCTACTCACTCGGGTTTTGCACAGTGAGTTAAGTCTTCCAAGCCATATTTGCCGCTAAAATAGTACAACTCTGTTTTATTGTAACAGTGTCTAGATGGCTGTTGTCTGATTCGTTCTATGCAAGTGCATGAAACAGGTATTCATCAAGCACCTTAACGAGCAACATTTGATCATTTGACCCAGTCTCTGTGGTGTCAATGCCAAGTTTATCATCGGTGATGTCACTGAAAGAAACAGAATGGTAACAGGAACTAAATGTATACACCATACATTTCAAACAACAGGTTGGCAAATACACAAATCTACAGAATATAGTATTAAGACGCAACAAAGTGAGACGACTCTCATGCCCCATGATCAACCAGTAAAGCAATTGAAATTGACATGTTCTCTTGGGAAGGGAGAGACTGCCAAGTGTAACTTTTTGGACATTAACAGACTACATACTTCGACCACGAATGTCATCAAGAAGCTGAAGGCAAACGTTGCGCGTTGTGGCATTCCATCTGTCGTAGTTACCGACAATGGACCTCAATGCACCTCTACAGAATGTCAGGACTTTGATAAAAAAATGGGAAAACGAGTGGCCCTGGGCATCAAACTGCCAACGGCAAGGCAGAAGCTGCTGTGAAATCAGCGAAAAACATGCTAAAGAAATGTGAAATATTGAGGACCGACCCTTACATTGCCCTGTTGTATATACGCACGCAACAGGCCGAATCCAAGAGTCGTGACCAATCCTGCACAAAGTTCTGCAACAGACGCACAACAACGTCGCTTCAAATGACTGGCAAACTCATAGCACCATGAGGCGAAGACTGCGGGAATCGGGATATGGACAATTTAATGGCAAAAATACAGGCGACCGAATATGACAAAACGGCGAAAGACCTGCCGGTCCTGGAGGAAGGAGATGTTGTGATCAACTTTTCTACAACTTTGATTTCTATGTTGTGTTGGTATGGTCAACCGTTTTATTTCGTTGAAGGATATTTTAATATTCCATACTAGCGTCCTTAAATTTGTGTATTTCATGTAACTAGCATTAAAGGATTCCCGGATGTGGCCTTTGTTGTTGTGCCGTCTAAACCTGACCGAACCATTAATTCCATACATACATAAGAAATATATATATATTGAAACACTATTACGGCATAGCGTACGGTGCGTTGGTGCTCGACGTGGTGTTCTGGATTGTGGAGAGGGTGTGTGAGTGGGGGGTCAATAAGGTTTACACATGAAACCAGGGGGCAACCAGTATTGCTCTCTGTATCCGCCATTTTGCCGTTCACTCATGAAGACACGACGAACCGTGCAGATTTTGGCGAAGTACTCACTGAGACTACATCAATAGTTGGTATCACACAAGACATGTATCCACAAGCTTGCTCCAAGGACTGAGACAGCTGTGATACACGACCCTCTGATCACCGAGCAGACACGCTAACCCTTGTACTGCAAACCGTTATTCCACAGTCGGGTCACCAACGCGTCTACTTAATATACCACCTGAAAGCCGAGGCCGGCACAACGCACTAAAACTTGGAGTAAACGCAGTTGTTGCGCGAAATATCTACTAAAACATTAATGAAGTCGACAAACTAATCTTTTTAAAATGCCTTTATTTATGTCAAAATGTCAGGCGGTGATGCGGCGAATTGAGGGTCACAGGGACATGGTATTGACCTCGATTGGCGTCCTGCCATCCCCGCTACTCTCCGCTACACTTCTGTTCTGCATTTCAACAGCAGTTCCGGCACAAAAAACAAACTGTTGTGATATAAACAAATGATTAAAACATATGGTGGTCCTTTATTCAGTAGCAGGGCATTGCGTGTGTACTATCCTCGGTGCTTCACGCCTGCGTATTCACAAGTATCAATGACAGAGGCGACGCCTTAGTATCGTATTAGATCGTCACACAAGATAAGCTAATGCCGATCATTTGCCCATCGTTAGTGCACCTACAAATCCAATTGTGGCAAGATATTATTTGTACATAATCTATTTATGCACATTACATGTACTTAATGTGGTTATGCCAGTTGCAATGCCAGTAACTTACTCTTTCTCTGCAGCGCTTGTATTTGCGCCGACTGCGCCCTGGTGGTCCTGGTGGTGGCTGCAGTATGACCCAGGTCCGCATCTACATTATAAACACAGTACGGCTGTCACTCACCCCTAATGCCCCAGCATGTAACACTGGAAAAACGTTGACAAAACAAGATCCACAAAGGTAATAACAAAAAAAATGATAAGAGGAATACGGATTACTTACATACACCCCTCAGAGCCACGTCCAGATCCGTGCTTTCGACACCCGGTTCCCCCAGGGTTTCCTGGTCCATGACACGCCCGGCTACTGTGAACAAGTCGGCGAACATAATGAACAACAGAACCACGCTTCCTACCTAGGAGTCTTATTTTTAAATAAATCGTCCAAAAAGGGTACACAGTGATCCTTAGTTCCTTGACCTCGATTGGCGTCCTGCCATCCCCGCTACTCTCCGCTACACTTCTGTTCTGCATTTCAACAGCAGTTCCGGCACAAAAAACAAACTGTTGTGAAATAAACAAATGATTAAAACGTGTGGTGGTCGTTTACTCGGTATCAGGGCATTACGTGTTGACTATACGTGTTGCTTCACACCTGGGTGTTCACCCAGTATCAATGTCAGAGGCGACGCCTTAGCTTCATCTTAGATCGTCACACAAGATAAGCTAATGTCTCTCTTTTACCCAAATTGCCCATCTTTGTTGCACATAAAATGCCAATTTGTGACAATAATATATATTAAAATATCTGTCTTTAATGTTGTTCAACAATGCCAGTAACTTACCGTCTCGCTGCAGCGCTTGTAATTGCCCCGACTGTGCCCTGATGGTCCTGGTAGTGGCCACAATATGGCCCAGTTCGGCATCTACGCAATATATAAACAACGTAACATTAATTGACTTTTAATGCTTTAGAAACACTTAAAGGTTGATCACGGGTATGACCGCTCCTATATATGTGCAGCGACGCGACAGATTAAAAACGTTATGTTGGGACACATTCGTGACAAAATCCAAAACCCTATTTGGAAAGAAGTATTTTATGTACTAGTTAAAGAACGAGCTGGAGTGATTTATGTGGGGAATGCACGACAGCGAGTTCTTTAACGTACTTATAAAATTGTTGTAATAAGGCATTAGTTCTGCTCAATATTTGCGTGGTGCATTTTTTTGGATTGGACACACGAAATCGACAGCGTTAGGAAAGCAGCGGTTTGCTCTAAAATAAAAGAACATGGCAAGAGTAGTACAAGTAACATGAAGTCTCTACCAGCAATATTAAGGGCGCTGTGGCTATTTACAGGGGACCCCTATGTTATGTATATTTTCGATTTTGCCCATGTTTTAAGCCGTGTGACACTCTAAATGACTGAAAATAGGTGTTGTGGATCTTAGGGAATAAAAAAACCCGCAATTTTGAGGGTAACATATTTATCTCTTCATGTTCTGGATAGAATACTGTTTTTTCATGTTCCCATTCGGAAAATATGAGGTTTGATGAAAGATGAAAAGTCAAAGAGTCAAATTTTGTCACTGACAATTGTCCAAAGAAAGTCAATTTTGTTGATGGAAAATGCGTTATGGTAGCTAAAGCAGCCAGTTACACAAGTAATTTCACAGTATGTTCAATAATACTGTCTGACCGCCCAATGTGAGTAGTTCAGCCCATCGCCTATAACAAATGAGGTCACAGTCAAATGTAGAACATTGGGTCCCAATATGCACAATAAACGATATTTTGCAATGTTTTCTTACCCTTGCCTTCTCTTTGCCTCCCTTCGTTCGGTTCGATAGGACATAATGCTCGTCTGAGTAATATATATGCATAAACAGAACGCTCAGAAGGCGTACTATGTAACTGCCTATAGGGTACAACCCAAAGGTGCGAGGAAAAGACTTAAAATCAAGAATTTCCATTTTCATGCCAAAACCTTAATTTGGGGCGGGAAAGTAGCTTCTTTGCTATTTATCGCTACATTAAAGATATTTTTGCAAATGTTTTCGTCGATTATTGTAGTAGACAATACCTTCTTACCTATTTAATGCCTATCCGCATTTGTTGGCTCATTGGAACGTATTTGACCCCTCGGAAAGGGGAACATACGAGGGGGGGTAAGAGGGGTATCTCATCTCGGATCACAGAAATAAAATTCCCGCGTCACGAAATAAGAATCATGACAGTTCTCGATCACGGAAATAAGGTGCCCATCACAGATCACGGAAATCAGCAGACTTGATTTCATGTATAGGGTTAGTAATTCAAAAGAATGTGTGCGCCATAATGTGACAGCTTATGACATTGGTAGTGTGACAGTTGAACTGTTCTGGTGCTCGCCACATGAATTGTCATTTATTACGAAATGGCTTAATGACAAGATACAATAAAACTCGTTTCGCACGTAGCCAGTAGTAATAGGGTTATATATGGCAATAACCTAGATACTTCTGCCATATTCCACGATTTAATCAGCAATCAACAGCAGATTGCATAATCACAATGCTAGTATGATAGCACTCTGTTCACGTAAATATCTACGGGGCAAAATAGAAAAGTTGAACAGATAAGACAACGATTTCGTCCTTCTAAGCGAATACAAAGAGCTCAATATGTTCTCTATTCTCTAAAATCATCGTTCGTCGGTTATTGGGGCTGAATATGTACCCAGCTGTTTTACCCAAATTGCATGTTCACACTTAACACACTCATTGCGAGGGTTCATGTATGCTAAACCAATATGAAACAACAGCCAAGCGGCTTATTAACCATTTGTTGATTATTGTTAAAAAATATATATATTCGTGTAAGTGGAAAGAATATACGCCAAGTTTATTCGGCGCGGTAAGGTTAATCGTATTTAATTACCAGTTAGAGAGGCGTATTGTGGAGAGTAAACCCCATCACAAGCAGAATGAGTTCGACAGAAAGTGGACACCCATTGAGAGTGGGTTATTACGGTTAGTTTAGCCGTATGCTGAATTCACTCCTCATGCACGAAAAGAACAGAATCTCTATAGCCAATGTTTTCTTACTATATGTAAATGTCATGCCAGTTTCTTTCATGTAATAAAAAAAAAAAAAAAAAAATATGAAACAACAGGTTTAGTTGTCTCAGGATCTGAACTTATATTGTATATTGCTTTCGAGAGCCCGTGATGACGGTGATATGAGTTTTATCTAGTTCATCATGATCCAAAATGCATATAAATGCATCTTTTGCATATTTAATATTACAAATATTTCTGGCACCCGGAATACCGCTCTCAACAGAACGAAGAATCTCTTTCAGCCATGATTATTTGTTAATGTTATTAAGAAAATAACAATCCGGATCGGCGGATGTGAGATAGATATGACATAATGCACGATGAAGTGGCAAACCTAACAGAAGACGAAGTGTTTAGCCAAGGAGAGCCTACCAAGCAATCTTGCTCTTGCCACGACATATCTTCGCTGGTTTGGGCACGTTCCTCATATGCAAGGTGAACGCATTTCAAATTATATGCTCAGTGGCGAGCTTGCCGTCGGCAAAAGGCCAACTGGGCAACCAAAGCTGATGTTCAATGACGTTTGCAAACGCGACATGAATGATGTTAGCGTCGATATGGGTGGCTTTGTATCCGCAGTATTTGACGGCCCATAATTCAGAGGCGGATCCAGCGGGGGCGACTGCAACTCAAGCCACCCACCCCCTAGTCAATCCGAAGAAGCCCTCCTCCCCACCGACAGGTATAGCCCCAGTAGATTAAGTTTGATCTGTAATAGCCCTATAAATATACCTCCATGAAAATGATAAGGATGGCAGACGATGTGAATGCTTGTTTTTCTAGATCATGAGTGGGATTGGCTGACGATGTGAATGCTTGGCTTGTCATGATCGTGAGAGGTTTGGCTGAGGATGTGAATGCTTTGTTTGTCATGGCCATGAGATGGCATGGCAGACGATGTGAATGCTTTGTTTGTCATGGCCATGAGAGAGCATGGTTGACGAAGTGAATGCTTTGTTTGTCATGGCCATGGGAGGGCATGGCAGACGATGTGAATGCTTGGTTTGTCATGGCCGTGAGAGTGCATGGCGGACGATGTGAATGCTTTGTTTATTATGGCCATGAGAGGGCGTGGCAGACGATGTGAATGCTTTGTTTGTCATGGCCATGAGAGAGCATGGTTGATGAAGTGAATGCTTTGCTTGTCATGGCCATGGGAGGGAGACGATGTGAATGCTTGGTTTGTCATGGCAGTGAGAGTGCATGGCGGACGATGTGAATGCTTTGTTTATTATGGCCATGAGAGGGCTTGGCGGACGATGTGAATGCTTGGCTTGTCATGATCGTGGGAGGGTTTGGCTGGCGATGTGAATGCTTTGTTTGTCATGGCCATGAGATGGCATGGCAGACGATGTGGATGCTTTGTTTGTCATGGCCATGAGAGAGCATGGTTGACGAAGTGAATGCTTTGTTTGTCATGGCCATGGGAGGGCATGGCAGACGATGTGAATGCTTGGTTTGTCATGGCCGTGAGAGTGCATGGCGGACGATGTGAATGCTTTGTTTATTATGGCCATGAGAGGGCATGGCAGACGATGTGAATGCTTTGTTTGTCATGGCCATGAGAGAGCATGGTTGATGAAGTGAATGCTTTGCTTGTCATGGCCATGGGAGGGAGACGATGTGAATGCTTGGTTTGTCATGGCCGTGGTAGTGCATGGCAAACGATGTGAATGCTTTGTTTCGCATGGCGATGAGAAGGCATGGCAGACGATGTGAATGCTTGGTTTGTCATGAACGTGAGAGGGTTTGGCAGAAGGTTTTCATATTTGCTTTGTGATGGTCAGTCTGCAATGACCGTCCAAGGGCTTTGCAAACGACATGAAGGCCTTGTTTGTCATGAGCGTGAGAGGGTTTTGGCAGACGACGTGAATTCCTAGTTTGTCATGAACGCGAGATATCTCGGCAGACGATGTGAAATCCCCGGGGGAGGCACTATTATACTATACAAATCTGGTGGGGGGAGGGGGGTCCGCGGGTGTCTTGATGCCTGAGAGAGCGGATATTTGTGATGAAAAATATAGCCCTATAGAGAGGGCATTTATGATGAAAAAGATACCCTGATAGAACGGATATTTTAAAAACTTGCGGCCGGAATAGGGGGGGGGGGGGCTCTGAACATGTGCGTTTACAGAGCGAATTGCCGATAAAAAAATACCCCCTTCAGAGCGGATTTGGGCAGTGAAAAGGGGCGGGGGGTCGCGGAACCCAACAATGTATTCAGTACCCCCTCCCCCCCGTGGTGAAATCTTGGTACGGCATGACCGTGAGAGAGCTTGGCAGATGATGTAAATGCTTGGTTTATGACGACCGAGAGAGGCCTTGAAATACCATGTGAATGTTTGATTTGTCATGACTACCAGAAGGCATGGCAGACTGTGCAAATGCAGGAACGTGTTTACCCAACTGGTATATATTTGTATTATTTATGGCACAGATAAACACTTGGTGTCTTTATGAGCGTGAGTTTATTGAGTTTTCAAGGCCATCAGGCCCAAAATACACATGAAGTGTTTAAACTCTGAATATTCGCGTTGCAGGTGGTTGTAGGTGGGTAACTTTAAGAGGGCTGTTTTAGTGACCTTGGGGCCCAGGGCCTTCTTAATTCCGGCGTACATTGCCCGCATATTACCTCTATCTGAAGCCTCCTGGATCTCCTCATATGACAGGTAGCTTTAAGTAGTAGATCAAGTAGTTTTGTCTAGCGGGCCAACTTTGGTATACCGTCGGCCCAACAACATGAGGCCGCCAATTGACCGACGCATTGGACCACTGAATGTAAATTATAAATGAATAGATCTACACATTTTAGACTTCTTGATGATACCCTCCAAGCATGCCCGCAACAAATATAGTTCGATGTGACCAATGTCGTTCCCTAGCAATTCAGAGTGCTAAAATATTTCCGATATTTTGTCCGCAAAAAAGGAACTAAATGCCGAGAATCAGGGCAAAAGAACCCAACAAAGTCGCATTCACAATCATGAGTAATCCAGCAGATAAGCAAAAAATAGTGCATTTTGGGGTAAAAGCATGAAATTTGGCACACATGTGCGAAATACATGTTTAATCGAAGTTAGCTATAGTGTCAAGTGAGATTTGACCCCTGACTGCTATGGCGGCCATTTTTCAAAATGGCGGACAATCCCACCAATAATACGCGACATCTTGGAAACTAAGAATGATAAAACTGTTATTTTGATGTCAATCCATATATTTTCGGGTACGCAGATACCAAAAAGTGATTATTAAACATCTTGGAGCAACGCATCAGCCATTTTCCAAGATGGCGGCCAAGGCTAGCACAAATACTTAATATCTCGAAAACTAAGAGGCATAGAACCATTTTTTTTCATAGCTATACATGGTTTTTGGGGTCGAAGACTTAAAAAAATGCGTTATTGGGTATCGAAGACACACGCATCCGCCATTTTTCAAGATGGCGGACAAGGCTAGCACCGCTACTTAAATATCTCGAAAACTAAGAGGCGTACAACCATTATATTGACACCTATACATAGGTTGTTGGGGTAGAAGACTCCAAAAAAGGCATTATAGTGTATCCAGGACACACGCATTCGCCATTTTCCAAGATGGCGGACAAGGCCAAGAGTGAACAGGCGTAGAACTATTTTATTGCTACATATATATACGGCATTGGAGTCGAAGACGTCACAAAAGGCCTTATTGAGTATCCAGGACCATTTTCCTCGTTTCGTGTCCGTTGCACCAAACTAAATCCAGTGTGCCAAATTTCATGCTTTTACCACAGAATGCACAATTCGGCCTAATTTTGTCGCTTATCCGCTGGACTAGCGCAAATCACAATCACAAGTGAAACGGAAGTCACGGATCACGATAACAATTGCTTCCAATCACACATCACGGATTTGCAGTTTTACCCAGATCACGATCACGGGAATTACTTCGACCACGAATCACGTAAAAAAACCCTCCTCAGTTTTGCCCATTGGGGAGCGTCTCGGACTACTCTCTCTCTGTTTTGTAGGTGCTGGTATCCGCCAAGTTGAGGAGCTGCCGGCCGACCTCTGAGTGGTACGTGAGCAGTGAGTCTGGAATGGACCAGAGTCCGGACTCTCTGGAACGCCAGGTCCGCGGGGTTATCCTCTTCACCCCGTTCTCCCCGGATATAAGGGGGTGCGGCTGTCCGCTGCCCTGGCTGCTGGCCCCACCCCCCTCCAGGCTTCGGATCAGCCTCTCCCAGTACACCCCGATGTCGGGACCCCTCCCGCTGGCCTGGGGGTCACCCCTCCCGCCGGCCTGGGGGTAGCCCCTCCCGCCGGCCTGGGGGTCACCCGTCTCGCCGGCCTGGGGGTCGCCCCTCCCACCGGCCTCGGGGTCACCCCTCCCGCCGGCCTCGGGGTCACCCCTCCCGCCGGCCTGAAGGTCACCCCCCCTCTCGTCGGCATGGGGGTCACCCCTCCGGCCGGCCTGGAGGTCACCCTTCCCGCTGGCCTGGGGGTCACCCCTCCTCCCGCTGGCCTGGGGTTCACCCATCCCGCTGGCCTGGGGGTCACCCCTCCTCCCGCTGGCCAGGGGGTCACCCATCCCGCTGGCCTGGGGGTCACCCCTCCCGCTGACCTGGGAGTCACCGCTCCAACGTCCACCCAGAAAGTCCTCCAATACCAAGTATTTAATGAAGGCCGACTTGATGTGTATCCATGGCTTGGCATTGATGCCGACGGCCTCCCACAGAGCGGGGTGCAGGACCCCGGGGTACCTCGTCAGGTCGCCGGCCTCGCGGGTCAGTGCCTGACAGAGAGGGCAGTCCTCGGGGGCGTGGCGGGGCACCCCCAGGGCCGGTTGCCCCGAGCCACAGTGCGCCCTGTGTATTGCGGCCACCAACAAACCCACTCTACTCCTGAACATGCCGAGCCCCGCCCCAAAGCCGCCCGACCGCTCCCTGTCAGGGAGCTGCAGCTGCCTTGTAGCCAGGGAGCGGGTCACAAAGTGCCACAAACCCGAGAGGTCAACTAGCTCAGCCACGTCACTCCCAGATTCCAGGTCTGCTCCGCCCACCGACTGGCGGCCCCCAGTGGCTCCGCCCACCGACTGGGCGGCCTCAGTGGCTCCGCCCACCGACTGGGCGCCCTCAGTGGCTCCGCCCACCGACTGGGCGCCCTCAGTGGCTCCGCCCACCGACTGTTGGCCCTCAGTGGTTCCGCCCACCGACTGGGCGCCCTGAGTGGTTCCGCCCACCGACGTGTGGCCCTCAGTGGCTCCGCCCACCGACGTGTGGCTCTTAGTGGCTCCGCCCACCGACTGGGCGCCCTCAGTGGCTCCGCCCACCGACGTGTGGCTCTTAGTGGCTCCGCCCACCGACTGGGCGCCCTCAGTGGCTCCGCCCACCGACGTGTGGCCCTCAGTGGTTCCGCCCACCGACTGGGCGCCCTCAGTGGTTCCGCCCACCGACGTGTGGCCCTCAGTGGTTCCGCCCACCGACTGGGCGCCCTCAGTGGCTCCGCCCACCGACTGTTGGCCCTCAGTGGTTCCGCCCACCGACTGGGCGCCCTGAGTGGTTCCGCCCACCGACGTGTGGCCCTCAGTGGCTCCGCCCACCGACGTGTGGCTCTTAGTGGCTCCGCCCACCGACTGGGCGCCCTCAGTGGCTCCGCCCACCGACGTGTGGCTCTTAGTGGCTCCGCCCACCGACTGGGCGCCCTCAGTGGCTCCGCCCACCGACGTGTGGCCCTCAGTGGTTCCGCCCACCGACTGGGCGCCCTCAGTGGCTCCGCCCACCGACTGGGCGCCCTGAGTGGCTCCGCCCACCGACGTGTGGCCCTCAGTGGTTCCGCCCACCGACTGGGCGCCCTCAGTGGCTCCGCCCACCGACGTGTGGCCCTCAGTGGCTCCGCCCACCGACTGGGCGCCCTCAGTGGCTCCGCCCACCGACGTGTGGCCCTCAGTGGCTCCGCCCTCGCCAGGCGCACTCGGCTGGTCATCAGCGCAGCCACTGGCCAGTCTCTTCACCGCGTCACGTACTCGCTGGACTTGGGGTGGCGGGGGTTTCCACTCGAGGAAGCGGCGCGCCAGCAGCTTGAGGCTGCGGATGAGGCGCACGCAGGATGAGGCGGGTCCCAGGGAGTGCAGTGCCCTCGTCTCCAGCACCGTGGTCGAAAGTGTCCACTCGTACCGCCCGGGGACGACTTGGACGTTGTATGACTCGTTCCTGGGCAGCTCGGCCATCTCGACCAGGCGGTCCGTCAGGGCCCGGGTCGCCGCCTGCTGACTACTCTGCGGTACGCAGAAGCCCAGCGTGATGTCCACGGTGTTCGGAGGGTCGTCGCGCCACACCGTCGTGATGGTGACGGCGGGGAGGGTCTCACGGACCCCGCTGTATGTGGTGGGGGTCAGCCCGGCCTGGCACAGTCCCTCGGGGAGGGAGGTCGTCGCCAAGGACTCACCCAGCAGGCGACAGAACAATACGAACATGGGGGCCGGACGAATGCCGAACCGTCCGTCTTGGTGGGGCCACAGGACTGAGTCCCACTTCTCCCCCGCCCCCGCCGCCGCCCCTCCCCCGGTCTGGAGGGCAGCGAGGGTCTGGCCTCTGACAAAGACACACCACTGTGACTGCCCCTCCCGCTCCACCTCCAGGTCGGCGCTGTGTATGGACACCACACAGTCGTACTCGTCCGGGGTCGGGCTGACCCGCGTCCGGTCAAAGTAGCTGCCGACCCCCAGAGGACGCGCCGCTTGGAAGAGCGGGCAGCGCCGCGCCATGGCCTTCACCAGTGTCTGCACCAGTCGCTCGATGGCCAACCCTTTGCCCTTGGTCATGGGGTCCCCGTAGGCGAAGGCGTTCCTCTCCAGGGCCAGGGCCTCGGCCTGCAGGGCGTGGCCGGGGCGAGCCGCGGGCCTTAGGGCCAATCGCTCAACCCTCGCCCTGTAGACCGCGATGACGTCATGCCACCGGACGTCCGGTGTCAAGTGGTGCCGCCACTGGACACCGCCGCGCTGGGCGCATGGGTACGTGGTGACCGGGGTGGTGACCGGGGTGGTGACCGGGCTGGTGACCGGGGTGGTGACCGGGGTGGTGACCGGGGTGGTGACCGGGGTGGTGACCGGGCTGGTGACCGGGCTGGTGACCGGGGTGGTGACCGGGGTGGTGACCGGAGTGGTGACCGGGGTGGTTACCGGGGTGGTGACTGGGGTGGTGACCTGGTCAAAGCTTCTCTTCCTGTTCCTGCGTAAAGCAAAGCGCAAACTGTAGACCATACAACCCACAAGTATTACCTTGAGACCGATGATGTTGTAACTACTAGCGATGATGTCGCGCTTGTCATTGATATATATATATCAAGGTATGTATCAATATCTCAATTATGACGAGCAACTATTATATATTTGACCTGAGTACATCAGGATACGGACACGAGGACACGAGGACACGAGGACACGAGGACCAGGTCATGCTGATACTGTCTATAAAATAGACTAAGTTCATGGTTTACGCCTGGTTTAAGATTAGAAACAAAAATTGGCGTCATCGGGACAAAATCAGATATTTCAACATTCAACAACAGTAACAGTTTATTTAATTATAAAAGAAATATTTAGCATATACAATCTGACCTGGAGAATTATGTTTCCAGTAACGGGGATAGGGACCAATGACAGACACTGTATATGACCAGCCTCCGATAGGCCAAGGCGTGACCTGTTTCCAGTAACGGGGATAGGGACCAATGACAGACACTGTACATGATCAGCCTCCGATAGGTATAGGCGTGACCTGTTTCCAGTAACGGGGATAGGGACCAATGACAGACACTGTATATGACCAGCCTCCGATAGGCCTAGGCGTGACCTGTTTCCAGTAACGGGGATAGGGACCAATGACAGACACTGTATATGATCAGCCTCCGATAGGCCTAGGCGTGACCTGTTTCCAGTGACGGGGATAGGGACCACTGACAGACACTGTATATGACCAGCCTCCGATAGGCATAGGCGTGATCTGTTTCTAGTAACGGGGATAGGGACCAATGACAGACACTGTATATGATCAGCCTCCGATAGGCCTAGGCGTGACCTGTTTCCAGTAACGGGGATAGGGACCAATGACCGACACTGTATATGACCAGCCTCCGATAGGCCAAGGCGTGACCTGTTTCCAGTAACGGGGATAGGGACCAATGACAGACACTGTATATGACCAGCCTCCGATAGGCCTAGGCGTGACCTGTTTCCAGTAACGGGGATAGGGACCAATGACAGACACTGTATATGACCAGCCTCCGATAGACCAAGGCGTGACCTGTTTCCAGTAACGGGGATAGGGACCAATGACAGACACTGTATATGACCAGCCTCCGATAGGCCTAGGCGTGACCTGTTTCCAGTAACGGGGATAGGGACCAATGACAGACACTGTATATGACCAGCCTCCGATAGACCAAGGCGTGACCTGTTTCCAGTAACGGGGATAGAGACCAATGACCGACACTGTATATGACCAGCCTCCGATAGGCCTGGGCGTGACCTGTTTCCAGTAACGGGGATAGGAACCAATGACAGACACTGTATATGACCAGCCTCCGATAGGCCAAGGCGTGACCTGTTTCCAGTAACGGGGATAGGGACCAATGACAGACACTGTATATGACCAGCCTCCGATAGGCCGAGGCGTGACCTGTTTCCAGTAACGGGGATAGGGACCAATGACCGACACTGTATATGACCAGCCTCCGATAGGCCGAGGCGTGACCTGTTTCCAGTAACGGGGATAGAGACCAATGACCGACACTGTATATGACCAGCCTCCGATAGGCCGAGGCGTGACCTGTTTCCAGTAACGGGGATAGGGACCAATGACCGACACTGTATATGACCAGCCTCCGATAGGCCGAGGCGTGACCTGTTTCCAGTAACGGGGATAGGGACCAATGACAGACACTGTATATGATCAGCCTCCGATAGGCCTAGGCGTGACCTGTTTCCAGTAACGGGGATAGAGACCAATGACAGACACTGTATATGATCAGCCTCCGATAGGCCAAGGCGTGACCTGTTTCAAGTAACGGGGATAGGGACCAATGACAGACACTGTATATGACCAGCCTCCGATAGGCCGAGGCGTGACCTGTTTCAAGTAACGGGGATAGGGACCAATGACAGACACTGTATATGATCAGCCTCCGATAGGCCGAGGCGTGACTTGTTTCCAGTAACGGGGATAGGGATCAATGACCGACACTGTATATGATCAGCCTCCGATAGGCCAAGGCGCGACCTGTTTCCAGTAAAGAGGATAGGGACCAATGACAGACACTGTATATGACCAGCCTCCGATAGACCAAGGCGTGACCCGTTTTCAGTAACGGGGATAGGGACCAATGACCGACACTGTATATGATCAGCCTCCGATAGGCCAAGGCGCGACCTGTTTCCAGTAAAGAGGATAAGGACCAATGACAGACACTGTATATGATCAGCCTCCGATAGGCCAAGGCGTGACCTGTTTCCAGTAACGGGGATAGGGACCAATGACAGACACTGTATATGATCAGCCTCCGATAGGCCAAGGCGCGACCTGTTTCCAGTAACGGGGATAGGGACCAATGACAGACACTGTATATGATCAGCCTCCGATAGGCCTAGGCGTGACCTGTTTCCAGTAACGGGGATAGGAACCAATGACAGACACTGTATATGATCAGCCTCCGATAGGCCAAGGCGTGACCTGTTTCCAGTAACGGGGATAGGGACCAATGACAGACACTGTATATGACCAGCCTCCGATAGGCCAAGGCGTGACCTGTTTCCAGTAACGGGGATAGGGACCAATGACCGACACTGTATATGACCAGCCTCCGATAGGCCAAGGCGTGACCTGTTTCCAGTAACGGGGATAGGGACCAATGACCGACACTGTATATGATCAGCCTCCGATAGGCCTAGGCGTGACCTGTTTCCAGTAACGGGGATAGGGAACAATGACAGACACTGTATATGATCAGCCTCCGATAGGCCAAGGCGTGACCTGTTTCCAGTAACGGGGATAGGGACCAATGACAGACACTGTAAATGACCAGCCTCCGATAGGCCAAGGCGTGACCTGTTTCCAGTAACGGGGATAGGGACCAATGACAGACACTGTATATGATCAGCCTCCGATAGGCCAAGGCGTGACCGGTTTCCAGTAACGGGGATAGGGACCAATGACAGACACTGTATATGACCAGCCTCCGATACGCCGAGGCGTGACCTGTTTCCAGTAACGGGAATAGGGACCAATGACCGACACTGTATATGACCAGCCTCCGATAGGTCTAGGCGCGACCTGTTTCCAGTAACGGGGATAGAGACCAATGACCGACACTGTCTATGACCAGCCTCCGATAGGCCGAGGCGTGACCTGTTTCCAGTAACGGGGATAGGGACCAATGACCGACACTGTATATGATCAGCCTCCGATAGGCCAAGGCGCGACCTGTTTCCAGTAAAGAGGATAGGGACCAATGACAGACACTGTATATGATCAGCCTCCGATAGGCCAAGGCGTGACCTGTTTCCAGTAACGGGGATAGGGACCAATGACAGACACTGTATATGACCAGCCTCCTATAGGCCAAGGCGTGACCTGTTTCCAGTAACGGGGATAGGGACCAATGACAGACACTGTATATGATCAGCCTCCGATAGGCCTAGGCGTGACCTGTTTCCAGTAACGGGGATAGGGACCACTGACAGACACTGTATATGATCAGCCTCCGATAGGCCAAGGCGTGACCTGTTTCCAGTAACGGGGATAGGGACCAATGACAGACACTGTATATGACCAGCCTCCGATAGGCCAAGGCGTGACCTGTTTCCAGTAACGGGGATAGGGACCAATGACAGACACTGTATATGACCAGCCTCCGATAGGCCAAGGCGTGACCTGTTTCCAGTAACGGGGATAGGGACCAATGACAGACACTGTATATGATCAGCCTCCGATAGGCCTAGGCGTGACCTGTTTCCAGTAACGGGGATAGGGAACAATGACAGACACTGTATATGATCAGCCTCCGATAGGCCAAGGCGTGACCTGTTTCCAGTAACGGGGATAGGGACCAATGACAGACACTGTAAATGACCAGCCTCCGATAGGCCAAGGCGTGACCTGTTTCCAGTAACGGGGATAGGGACCAATGACAGACACTGTATATGATCAGCCTCCGATAGGCCAAGGCGTGACCGGTTTCCAGTAACGGGGATAGGGACCAATGACAGACACTGTATATGACCAGCCTCCGATAGGCCGAGGCGTGACCTGTTTCCAGTAACGGGGATAGAGACCAATGACAGACACTGTATATGATCAGCCTCCGATAGGCCAAGGCGTGACCTGTTTCCAGTAACGGGGATAGGGACCAATGACAGACACTGTATATGACCAGCCTCCGATAGGCCGAGGCGTGACCTGTTTCCAGTAACGGGGATAGAGACCAATGACAGACACTGTATATGATCAGCCTCCGATAGGCCAAGGCGTGACCTGTTTCCAGTAACGGGGATAGGGACCAATGACAGACACTGTATATGACCAGCCTCCGATAGGCCTAGGCGTGACCTGTTTCCAGTAACGGGGAAAGGGACCAATGACAGACACTGTATATGACCAGCCTCCGATAGGCCAAGGTGTGACCTGTTTCCAGTAACGGGGATAGGGACCAATGACAGACACTGTATATGACCAGCCTCCGATAGGCCTAGGCGTGACCTGTTTCCAGTAACGGGGATAGGGACCACAGACAGACACTGTATATGACCAGCCTCCGATAGGCCTAGGCGTGACCTGTTTCCAGTAACGGGGATAGGGACCAATGACAGACACTGTATATGACCAGCCTTCGATAGGCCTAGGCGTGACCTGTTTCCAGTAACGGGGTTAGGGACCAATGACAGACACTGTATATGATCAGCCTCCGATAGGCCTAGGCGTGACCTGTTTCCAGTAACGGGGATAGGGACCACTGACAGACACTGTATATGACCAGCCTCCCATAGGCCTAGGCGTGACCTGTTTCCAGTAACGGGGATAGGGACCACTGACAGACACTGTATATGATCAGCCTCCGATAGGCATAGGCGTGACCTGTTTCCAGTAACGGGGATAGGGATCAATGACAGACACTGTATATGACCAGCCTCCGATAGGCCTAGGCGTGACCTGTTTCCAGTAACGGGGATAGGGACCACTGACAGACACTGTATATGATCAGCCTCCGATAGGCCAAGGCGTGACCTGTTTCCAGTAACGGGGATAGGGACCAATGACCGACACTGTATATGACCAGCCTCCGATAGGCCTGGGCGTGACCTGTTTCCAGTAACGGGGATAGGAACCAATGACAGACACTGTATATGACCAGCCTCCGATAGGCCAAGGCGTGACCTGTTTCAAGTAACGGGGATAGGGACCAATGACAGACACTGTATATGACCTGCCTCCGATAGGCCGAAGCGTGACCTGTTTCCAGTAACGGGGATAGGGACCAATGACCGACACTGTATATGACCAGCCTCCGATAGGCCGAGGCGTGACCTGTTTCCAGTAACGGGGATAGAGACCAATGACAGACACTGTATATGATCAGCCTCCGATAGGCCTAGGCGTGACCTGTTTCCAGTAACGTGGATAGAGACCAATGACAGACACTGTATATGATCAGCCTCCGATAGGCCAAGGCGTGACCTGTTTCAAGTAACGGGGATAGGGACCAATGACAGACACTGTATATGACCAGCCTCCGATAGACCGAGGCGTGACCGGTTTCAAGTAACGGGGATAGGGACCAATGACAGACACTGTATATGACCAGCCTCCGATAGGCCGAGGCGTGACCTGTTTCCAGTAACGGGGATAGGGACCAATGACCGACACTGTATATGACCAGCCTCCGATAGGTCTAGGCGCGACCTGTTTCCAGTAACGGGGATAGGGACCAATGACCGACACTGTATATGACCAGCCTCCGATAGGCCGAGGCGTGACCTGTTTCCAGTAACGGGGATAGGGACCAATGACCGACACTGTATATGATCAGCCTCCGATAGGCCAAGGCGCGACCTGTTTCCAGTAAAGAGGATAGGGACCAATGACAGACACTGTATATGATCAGCCTCCGATAGGCCAAGGCGTGACCTGTTTCCAGTAACGGGGATAGGGACCAATGACAGACACTGTATATGACCAGCCTCCGATAGGCCAAGGCGTGACCTGTTTCCAGTAACGGGGATAGGGACCAATGACAGACACTGTATATGATCAGCCTCCGATAGGCCTAGGCGTGACCGGTTTCCAGTAACGGGGATAGGGACCAATGACAGACACTGTATATGATCAGCCTCCGATAGGCCAAGGCGTGACCTGTTTCCAGTAACGGGGATAGGGACCAATGACAGACACTGTATATGACCAGCCTCCGATAGGCCAAGGCGTGACCTGTTTCCAGTAACGGGGATAGGGACCAATGACCGACACTGTATATGACCAGCCTCCGATAGGCCAAGGCGTGACCTGTTTCCAGTAACGGGGATAGGGACCAATGACAGACACTGTATATGATCAGCCTCCGATAGGCCTAGGCGTGACCTGTTTCCAGTAACAGGGATAGGGAACAATGACAGACACTGTATATGATCAGCCTCCGATAGGCCAAGGCGTGACCTGTTTCCAGTAACGGGGATAGGGACCAATGACAGACACTGTAAATGACCAGCCTCCGATAGGCCAAGGCGTGACCTGTTTCCAGTAACGGGGATAGGGACCAATGACAGACACTGTATATGATCAGCCTCCGATAGGCCAAGGCGTGACCGGTTTCCAGTAACGGGGATAGGGACCAATGACAGACACTGTATATGACCTGCCTCCGATAGGCCGAGGCGTGACCTGTTTCCAGTAACGGGGATAGGGACCAATGACCGACACTGTATATGACCAGCCTCCGATAGGCCGAGGCGTGACCTGTTTCCAGTAACGGGGATAGAGACCAATGACAGACACTGTATATGATCAGCCTCCGATAGGCCTAGGCGTGACCTGTTTCCAGTAACGTGGATAGAGACCAATGACAGACACTGTATATGATCAGCCTCCGATAGGCCAAGGCGTGACCTGTTTCAAGTAACGGGGATAGGGACCAATGACAGACACTGTATATGACCAGCCTCCGATAGACCGAGGCGTGACCTGTTTCAAGTAACGGGGATAGGGACCAATGACAGACACTGTATATGACCAGCCTCCGATAGGCCGAGGCGTGACCTGTTTCCAGTAACGGGGATAGGGACCAATGACCGACACTGTATATGACCAGCCTCCGATAGGTCTAGGCGCGACCTGTTTCCAGTAACGGGGATAGGGACCAATGACCGACACTGTATATGACCAGCCTCCGATAGGCCGAGGCGTGACCTGTTTCCAGTAACGGGGATAGGGACCAATGACAGACACTGTATATGATCAGCCTCCGATAGGCCAAGGCGCGACCTGTTTCCACTAAAGAGGATAGGGACCAATGACAGACACTGTATATGATCAGCCTCCGATAGGCCAAGGCGTGACCTGTTTCCAGTAACGGGGATAGGGACCAATGACAGACACTGTATATGACCAGCCTCCGATAGGCCAAGGCGTGACCTGTTTCCAGTAACGGGGATAGGGACCAATGACAGACACTGTATATGATCAGCCTCCGATAGGCCTAGGCGTGACCTGTTTCCAGTAACGGGGATAGGGACCAATGACAGACACTGTATATGATCAGCCTCCGATAGGCCAAGGCGTGACCTGTTTCCAGTAACGGGGATAGGGACCAATGAGAGACACTGTATATGACCAGCCTCCGATAGGCCAAGGCGTGACCTGTTTCCAGTAACGGGGATAGGGACCAATGACCGACACTGTATATGACCAGCCTCCGATAGGCCAAGGCGTGACCTGTTTCCAGTAACGGGGATAGGGACCAATGACAGACACTGTATATGATCAGCCTCCGATAGGCCTAGGCGTGACCTGTTTCCAGTAACGGGGATAGGGAACAATGACAGACACTGTATATGATCAGCCTCCGATAGGCCAAGGCGTGACCTGTTTCCAGTAACGGGGATAGGGACCAATGACAGACACTGTAAATGACCAGCCTCCGATAGGCCAAGGCGTGACCTGTTTCCAGTAACGGGGATAGGGACCAATGACAGACACTGTATATGATCAGCCTCCGATAGGCCAAGGCGTGACCTGTTTCCAGTAACGGGGATAGGGACCAATGACCGACACTGTATATGATCAGCCTCCGATAGGCCTAGGCGTGATCTGTTTCTAGTAACGGGGATAGGGACCAATGACCGACACTGTATATGACCAGCCTCCGATAGGTCTAGGCGCGACCTGTTTCCAGTAACGGGGATAGAGACCAATGACCGACACTGTATATGACCAGCCTCCGATAGGCCGAGGCGTGACCTGTTTCCAGTAACGGGGATAGGGACCAATGACAGACACTGTATATGATCAGCCTCCGATAGGCCTAGGCGTGATCTGTTTCTAGTAACGGGGATAGGGACCAATGACCGACACTGTATATGACCAGCCTCCGATAGGTCTAGGCGCGACCTGTTTCCAGTAACGGGGATAGAGACCAATGACCGACACTGTATATGACCAGCCTCCGATAGGCCGAGGCGTGACCTGTTACCAGTAACGGGGATAGGGACCAATGACCGACACTGTATATGATCAGCCTCCGATAGGCCAAGGCGCGACCTGTTTCCAGTAAAGAGGATAGGGACCAATGACAGACACTGTATATGATCAGCCTCCGATAGGCCAAGGCGTGACCTGTTTCCAGTAACGGGGATAGGGACCAATGACAGACACTGTATATGACCAGCCTCCGATAGGCCAAGGCGTGACCTGTTTCCAGTAACGGGGATAGGGACCAATGACAGACACTGTATATGATCAGCCTCCGATAGGCCTAGGCGTGACCTGTTTCCAGTAACGGGGATAGGGACCACTGACAGACACTGTATATGATCAGCCTCCGATAGGCCAAGGCGTGACCTGTTTCCAGTAACGGGGATAGGGACCAATGACAGACACTGTATATGACCAGCCTCCGATAGGCCAAGGCGTGACCTGTTTCCAGTAACGGGGATAGGGACCAATGACAGACACTGTATATGACCAGCCTCCGATAGGCCAAGGCGTGACCTGTTTCCAGTAACGGGGATAGGGACCAATGACAGACACTGTATATGATCAGCCTCCGATAGGCCTAGGCGTGACCTGTTTCCAGTAACGGGGATAGGGAACAATGACAGACACTGTATATGATCAGCCTACGATAGGCCAAGGCGTGACCTGTTTCCAGTAACGGGGATAGGGACCAATGACAGACACTGTAAATGACCAGCCTCCGATAGGCCAAGGCGTGACCTGTTTCCAGTAACGGGGATAGGGACCAATGACAGACACTGTATATGATCAGCCTCCGATAGGCCAAGGCGTGACCGGTTTCCAGTAACGGGGATAGGGACCAATGACCGACAATGTATATGACCAGCCTCCGATAGGCCGAGGCGTGACCTGTTTCCAGTAACGGGGATAGAGACCAATGACAGACACTGTATATGATCAGCCTCCGATAGGCCAAGGCGTGACCTGTTTCCAGTAACGGGGATAGGGACCAATGACAGACACTGTATATGACCAGCCTCCGATAGGCCGAGGCGTGACCTGTTTCCAGTAACGGGGATAGAGACCAATGACAGACACTGTATATGATCAGCCTCCGATAGGCCAAGGCGTGACCTGTTTCCAGTAACGGGGATAGGGACCAATGACAGACACTGTATATGACCAGCCTCCGATAGGCCTAGGCGTGACCTGTTTCCAGTAACGGGGAAAGGGACCAATGACAGACACTGTATATGACCAGCCTCCGATAGGCCAAGGTGTGACCTGTTTCCAGTAACGGGGATAGGGACCAATGACAGACACTGTAAATGACCAGCCTCCGATAGGCCTAGGCGTGACCTGTTTCCAGTAACGGGGATAGGGACCACAGACAGACACTGTATATGACCAGCCTCCGATAGGCCTAGGCGTGACCTGTTTCCAGTAACGGGGATAGGGACCAATGACAGACACTGTATATGACCAGACTTCGATAGGCCTAGGCGTGACCTGTTTCCAGTAACGGGGTTAGGGACCAATGACAGACACTGTATATGATCAGCCTCCGATAGGCCTAGGCGTGACCTGTTTCCAGTAACGGGGATAGGGACCACTGACAGACACTGTATATGACCAGCCTCCGATAGGCCTAGGCGTGACCTGTTTCCAGTAACGGGGATAGGGACCACTGACAGACACTGTATATGATCAGCCTCCGATAGGCCTAGGCGTGACCTGTTTCCAGTAACGGGGATAGGGATCAATGACAGACACTGTATATGACCAGCCTCCGATAGGCCTAGGCGTGACCTGTTTCCAGTAACGGGGATAGGGACCACTGACAGACACTGTATATGATCAGCCTCCGATAGGCCTAGGCGTGATCTGTTTCTAGTAACGGGGATAGGGACCAATGGCAGACACTGTATATGACCAGCCTCCGATAGGCCAACGCGTGGCCTGTTTCCAGTAAAGGGGATAGGGACCAATGACAGACACTGTATATGACCCGCCTCCGATAGGCCTTGGCGTGACCTGTTTCCAGTAACGGGGATAGGGACCAATGACAGACACTGTATATGATCAGCCTCCGATAGGCCAAGGCGTGACCTGTTTCCAGTAAAGGGGATAGGGACCAATGACAGAAACTGTATATGATCAGCCTCCGATAGGCCTAGGCGTGACCTGTTTCCAGTAACGGGGATAGGGACCAATGACAGACACTGTATATGACCAGCCTCGGATAGGCCTAGGCGTGACCTGTTTCCAGTAACGGGGATAGGGACCAATGACAGACACTGTATATGACCAGCCTCCGATAGGCCTAGGCGTGACCTGTTTCCAGTAACGGGGATAGGGACCAATGACAGACACTGTATATGATCAGCCTCCGATAGGCCTAGGCGTGACCTGTTTCCAGTAACGGGGATAGGGACCAATGACATACACTGTATATGATCAGCCTCCGATAGGCCAAGGCGTGACCTGTTTCCAGTAACGGGGATAGAGACCAATGACAGACACTGTATATGATCAGCCTCCGATAGGCCTAGGCGTGACCTGTTTCCAGTAACGGGGATAGGGACCAATGACAGACACTGTATATGACCAGCCACCGATAGGCCGAGGCGTGACCTGTTTCCAGTAACGGGGATAGAGACCAATGACAGACACTGTATATGATCAGCCTCCGATAGGCCAAGGCGTGACCTGTTTCCAGTAACGGGGATAGGGACCAATGACAGACACTGTATATGACCAGCCTCCGATAGGCCTAGGCGTGACCTGTTTCCAGTAACGGGGATAGGGACCAATGGCAGACACTGTATATGACCAGGCTCCGATAGGCCTAGGCGTGACCTGTTTCCAGTAACGGGGATAGGGACCAATGGCAGACATTGTATATGACCAGCCTCCGATAGGCCAAGGCGTGACCTGTTTCCAGTAACGGGGATAGGGACCAATGACAGACACTGTATATGACCAGCCTCCGATAGGCCAAGGCGTGACCTGTTTCTAGTAACGGGGATAGGGACCAATGACAGACACTGTATATGATCAGCCTCCGATAGGCCTAGGCGTGACCTGTTTCCAGTAACGGGGATAGAGACCAATGACAGACACTGTATATGACCAGCCTCCGATAGGCCAAGGCGTGACCTGTTTCCAGTAACGGGGATAGGGACCAATGGCAGACACTGTATATGATCAGTCTCCGATAGGCCAAGGCGTGACCGGTTTCCAGTAACGGGGATAGGGACCAATGACAGACACTGTATATGACCAGCCTCCGATAGGCCTAGGCGTGACCTGTTTCCAGTAACGGGGATAGGGACCAATGACAGACACTGTATATGACCAGCCTCCGATAGACCTAGGCGTGACCTGTTTCTAGTAACGGGGATAGGGACCAATGACAGACACTGTATATGATCAGCCTCCGATAGGCCTGGGCGTGACCTGTTTCCAGTAACGGGGATAGGGACCAATGACAGACACTGTATATGACCAGCCTCCGATAGGCCTAGGCGCGGCCTGTTTCCAGTAACGGGGATAGGGACCAATGACCGACACTGTATATGATCAGCCTCCGATAGGCCAAGGCGTGACCTTTTTCAAGTAACGGGGATAGGGACCACTGACAGACACTGTATATGTCCAGCCTCCGGTAGGCCTAGGCGTGATCTGTTTCTAGTAACGGGGATAGGGACCAATGGCAGACACTGTATATGACCAGCCTCCGATAGGCCAAGGCGTGACCTGTTTCCAGTAACGGGGATAGGGACCAATGACAGACACTGTATATGACCAGCCTCCGATAGGCCTAGGCGGGATCTGTTTCTAGTAACGGGGATAGGGACCAATGACAGACACTGTATATGACCAGCCTCCGATAGGCCTAGGCGTGACCTGTTTCCAGTAACGGGGATAGGGACCAATGACCGACAATGTATATGATCAGCCTCCGATAGGCCTAGGCGTGACCTGTTTCCAGTAACGGGGATAGGGACCAATGACAGACACTGTATATGACCAGCCTCCGATAGGCCAAGGCGTGACCTGTTTCCAGTAACGGGGATAGGGACCAATGACAGACACTGTATATGACCAGCCTCCGATAGGCCAAGGCGTGACCTGTTTCTAGTAACGGGGATAGGGACCAATGACAGACACTGTATATGATCAGCCTCCGATAGGCCTAGGCGTGACCTGTTTCCAGTAACGGGGATAGAGACCAATGACAGACACTGTATATGACCAGCCTCCGATAGGCCAAGGCGTGACCTGTTTCCAGTAACGGGGATAGGGACCAATGGCAGACACTGTATATGATCAGTCTCCGATAGGCCAAGGCGTGACCGGTTTCCAGTAACGGGGATAGGGACCAATGACAGACACTGTATATGACCAGCCTCCGATAGGCCTAGGCGTGACCTGTTTCCAGTAACGGGGATAGGGACCAATGACAGACACTGTATATGACCAGCCTCCGATAGACCTAGGCGTGACCTGTTTCTAGTAACGGGGATAGGGACCAATGACAGACACTGTATATGATCAGCCTCCGATAGGCCTGGGCGTGACCTGTTTCCAGTAACGGGGATAGGGACCAATGACAGACACTGTATATGACCAGCCTCCGATAGGCCTAGGCGCGGCCTGTTTCCAGTAACGGGGATAGGGACCAATGACCGACACTGTATATGATCAGCCTCCGATAGGCCAAGGCGTGACCTTTTTCAAGTAACGGGGATAGGGACCACTGACAGACACTGTATATGTCCAGCCTCCGGTAGGCCTAGGCGTGATCTGTTTCTAGTAACGGGGATAGGGACCAATGGCAGACACTGTATATGACCAGCCTCCGATAGGCCAAGGCGTGACCTGTTTCCAGTAACGGGGATAGGGACCAATGACAGACACTGTATATGACCAGCCTCCGATAGGCCTAGGCGGGATCTGTTTCTAGTAACGGGGATAGGGACCAATGACAGACACTGTATATGACCAGCCTCCGATAGGCCTAGGCGTGACCTGTTTCCAGTAACGGGGATAGGGACCAATGACCGACAATGTATATGATCAGCCTCCGATAGGCCTAGGCGTGACCTGTTTCCAGTAACGGGGATAGGGACCAATGACAGACACTGTATATGACCAGCCTCCGATAGGCCAAGGCGTGACCTGTTTCCAGTAACGGGGATAGGGACCAATGACAGACACTGTATATGACCAGCCTCCGATAGGCCTAGGCGTGACCTGTTTCCAGTAACGGGGATAGGGACCAATGACAGACACTGTATATGACCACCCTCCGATAGGCCAAGGCGTGACCTGTTTCCAGTAAAGGGAATAGGGACCAATGAACGACACTGTATATGACCAGCCTCCGATAGGCCTAGGCGTGACCAGTTTCCAGTAACGGGGATAGGGACCAATGACAGACACTGTATATGATCAGCCTCCGATAGGCCTAGGCGTGATCTGTTTCTAGTAACGGGGATAGGGACCAATGACCGACACTGTATATGATCAGCCTTCGATAGGCCAAGGCGTGATCTGTTTCCAGTAACGGGGATAGGGACCAATGACAGACACTGTATATGATCAGCCTTCGATAGGCCAAGGCGTGACCTGTTTCCAGTAACGGGGATAGGAACCAATGACAGACACTGTATATGATCAGCCTCCGATAGGCCTAGGCGTGACCTGTTTCCAGTGACGGGGATAGAGACCAATGACAGACACTGTATATGACCAGCCTCCGATAGGCCAAGGCGTGACCTGTTTCCAGTGACGGGGATAGAGACCAATGACAGACACTGTATATGACCAGCCTCCGATAGGCCTAGGCGTGACCTGTTTCCAGTGACGGGGATAGAGACCAATGACAGACACTGTATATGACCAGCCTCCGATACACCTAGGCGTGACCTGTTTCCAGTAACGGGGATAGAGACCAATGACAGACACTGTATATGACCAGCCTCCGATAGGCCTAGGCGTGACCTGTTTCCAGTGACGGGGATAGAGACCAATGACAGACACTGTATATGACCAGCCTCCGATAGGCCTAGGCGTGACCTGTTTCCAGTGACGGGGATAGAGACCAATGACAGACACTGTATATGACCAGCCTCCGATACACCTAGGCGTGACCTGTTTCCAGTAACGGGGATAGGGACCAATGACAGACACTGTATATGACCACCCTCCGATAGGCCAAGGCGTGACCTGTTTCCAGTAAAGGGAATAGGGACCAATGAACGACACTGTATATGACCAGCCTCCGATAGGCCTAGGCGTGACCTGTTTCCAGTAACGGGGATAGGGACCAATGACAGACACTGTATATGATCAGCCTCCGATAGGCCTAGGCGTGATCTGTTTCTAGTAACGGGGATAGGGACCAATGACCGACACTGTATATGATCAGCCTTCGATAGGCCAAGGCGTGATCTGTTTCCAGTAACGGGGATAGGGACCAATGACAGACACTGTATATGATCAGCCTTCGATAGGCCAAGGCGTGACCTGTTTCCAGTAACGGGGATAGGGACCAATGACCGACACTGTATATGATCAGCCTCCGATAGGCCTAGGCGTGATCTGTTTCTAGTAACGGGGATAGGGACCAATGACCGACACTGTATATGATCAGCCTTCGATAGGCCAAGGCGTGATCTGTTTCCAGTAACGGGGATAGGGACCAATGACAGACACTGTATATGATCAGCCTTCGATAGGCCAAGGCGTGACCTGTTTCCAGTAACGGGGATAGGGACCAATGACAGACACTGTATATGATCAGCCTCCGATAGGCCTAGGCGTGACCTGTTTCCAGTGACGGGGATAGAGACCAATGACAGACACTGTATATGACCAGCCTCCGATAGGCCAAGGCGTGACCTGTTTCCAGTAACGGGGATAGGGACCAATGACAGACACTGTATATGATCAGCCTCCGATAGGCCTAGGCGTGACCTGTTTCCAGTAACGGGGATAGGGACCAATGACAGACACTGTATATGATCAGCCTCCGATAGGCCTAGGCGTGACCTGTTTCCAGTAACGGGGATAGGGACCACTGACAGACACTGTGTATGACCAGCCTCCGATAGGCCAAGGCGTGACCTGTTTCTAGTAACGGGGATAGGGACCAATGACCGACACTGTATATGATCAGCCTCCGATAGGCCAAGGCGTGGCCTGTTTCCAGTAACGGGGATAGGGGCCAATGACAGACACTGTATATGACCAGCCTCCGATAGGCCTAGGCGTGACCTGTTTCCAGTAACGGGGATAGGGACCAATGACAGACACTGTATATGACCAGACTCCGATAGGCCTAGGCGTGACCTGTTTCCAGTAACGGGGATAGGGACCAATGACCGACACTGTATATGACCAGCCTCCGATAGGCCTAGGCGTGACCTGTTTCCAGTAACGGGGATAGGGACCAATGACCGACACTGTATATGATCAGCCTCCGATAGGCCTAGGCGTGACCTGTTTCCAGTAACGGGGATAGGGACCAATGACAGACACTGTATATGACCAGCCTCCGATAGGCCAAGGCGTGACCTGTTTCCAGTAACGGGGATAGGGACCAATGACAGACACTGTATATGACCAGCCTCCGATAGGCCTAGGCGTGACCTGTTTCCAGTAACGGGGATAGGGACCAATGACAGACACTGTATATGACCACCCTCCGATAGGCCAAGGCGTGACCTGTTTCCAGTAAAGGGAATAGGGACCAATGAACGACACTGTATATGACCAGCCTCCGATAGGCCTAGGCGTGACCTGTTTCCAGTAACGGGGATAGGGACCAATGGCAGACACTGTATATGATCAGCCTCCGATAGGCCTAGGCGTGACCTGTTTCCAGTAACGGGGATAGGGACCAATGACAGACACTGTATATGATCAGCCTTCGATAGGCCAAGGCGTGATCTGTTTCCAGTAACGGGGATAGGGACCAATGACAGACACTGTATATGATCAGCCTCCGATAGGCCAAGGCGTGACCTGTTTCCAGTAACGGGGATAGGAACCAATGACAGACACTGTATATGATCAGCCTCCGATAGGCCTAGGCGTGACCTGTTTCCAGTGACGGGGATAGAGACCAATGACAGACACTGTATATGACCAGCCTCCGATAGACCTAGGCGTGACCTGTTTCCAGTAACGGGGATAGGGACCAATGACAGACACTGTATATGATCAGCCTCCGATAGGCCTAGGCGTGACCTGTTTCCAGTAACGGGGATAGGGACCACTGACAGACACTGTATATGACCAGCCTCCGATAGGCCAAGGCGTGACCTGTTTCTAGTAACGGGGATAGGGACCAATGACCGACACTGTATATGATCAGCCTCCGATAGGCCAAGGCGTGGCCTGTTTCCAGTAACGGGGATAGGGACCAATGACAGACACTGTATATGACCAGACTCCGATAGGCCTAGGCGTGACCTGTTTCCAGTAACGGGGATAGGGACCAATGACCGACACTGTATATGACCAGACTCCGATAGGCCTAGGCGTGACCTGTTTCCAGTAACGGGGATAGGGACCAATGACCGACACTGTATATGACCAGACTCCGATAGGCCAAGGCGTGGCCTGTTTCCAGTAACGGGGATAGGGACCAATGACAGACACTGTATATGACCAGACTCCGATAGGCCTAGGCGTGACCTGTTTCCAGTAACGGGGATAGGGACCAATGACAAACACTGTATATGATCAGCCTCCGATAGGCCAAGCCGTGACCTGTTTCCAGTAACGGGGATAGGGACCAATGACAGACACTGTATATGACCAGCCTCCGATAGGCCTAGGCGTGACCTGTTTCCAGTAACGGGGATAGGGACCAATGACAGACACTGTATATGACCAGACTCCGATAGGCCTAGGCGTGACCTGTTTCCAGTAACGGGGATAGGGACCAATGACAGACACTGTATATGACCAGACTCCGATAGGCCTAGGCGTGACCTGTTTCCAGTAACGGGGATCGGGACCAATGACCGACACTGTATATGATCAGCCTCCGATAGGCCTAGGCGTGACCTGTTTCCAGTAAAGGGAATAGGGAGCAATGAACGACACTGTATATGACCTGCCTCCGATAGGCCAAGGCGTGACCTGTTTCCAGTAACGGGGATAGGGACCAATGACAGACACTGTATATGATCAGCCTCCGATAGGCCTAGGCGTGACCTGTTTCCAGCAACGGGGATAGGGACCAATGACAGACACTGTATATGACCAGCCTCCGATAGGCCAAGGCGTGACCTGTTTCCAGTAACGAGGATAGGGACCAATGACAGACACTGTATATGATCAGCCTCCGATAGGCCTAGGCGTGACCTGTTTCCAGTAACGGGGATAGGGACCAATGACAGACACTGTATATGACCAGCCTCCGATAGGCCTAGGCGTGACCTGTTTCCAGTAACGGGGATAGGGACCAATGACAGACACTGTATATGACCAGCCTCCGATAGGCCTAGGCGTGACCTGTTTCCAGTAACGGGGATAGGGACCAATGACAGACACTGTATATGACCAGCCTCCGATAGGCCAAGGCGTGACCTGTTTCCAGTAACGAGGATAGGGACCAATGACAGACACTGTATATGATCAGCCTCCGATAGGCCTAGGCGTGACCTGTTTCCAGTAACGGGGATAGGGACCAATGACAGACACTGTATATGACCAGCCTCCGATAGGCCAAGGCGTGACCTGTTTCCAGTAACGGGGATAGGGACCAATGACCGACACTGTATATGACCAGCCTCCGATAGGCCTAGGCGTGATCTGTTTCTAGTAACGGGGATAGGGACCAATGACCGCCATTGTATATGATCAGCCTCCGATAGGCCAAGGCGTGACCTGTTTCCAGTAACGGGGATAGGGACCAATGACAGACACTGTATATGATCAGCCTCCGATCAGCCTAGGCGTGACCTGTTTCCAGTAACGGGGATAGGGACCACTGACAGACACTGTATATGACCAGCCTCCGATAGGCCAAGGCGTGACCTGTTTCCAGTAACGGGGATAGGGACCAATGACCGACACTGTATATGATCAGCCTCCGATCAGCCTAGGCGTGATCTGTTTATAGAAACGGGGATAGGGACCAATGACCGACACTGTATATGACCAGCCTCCGATAGGCCTAGGCGTGATCTTTTTCTAGTAACGGGGATAGGGACCAATGACAGACACTGTATATGATCAGCCTCCGATAGGCCTAGGCGTGATCTGTTTCCAGTAACGGGGATAGGGACCAATGACCGACACTGTATATGATCAGCCTCCGATAGGCCTAGGTGTGACCTGTTTCCAGTAACGGGGATAGGGACCACTGACAGACACTGTATATGATCAGCCTCCGATAGGCCAAGGCGTGACCTGTTTCCAGTAACGGGGATAGGGACCAATGACAGACACTGTATATGACCAGCCTCCGATAGGCCAAGGCGTGACCTGTTTCCAGTAACGGGGATAGGGACCAATGACAGACACTGTATATGACCAGCCTCCGATAGGCCAAGGCGTGACCTGTTTCCAGTAACGGGGATAGGGACCAATGACAGACACTGTATATGATCAGCCTCCGATAGGCCTAGGCGTGACCTGTTTCCAGTAACGGGGATAGGGAACAATGACAGACACTGTATATGATCAGCCTCCGATAGGCCAAGGCGTGACCTGTTTCCAGTAACGGGGATAGGGACCAATGACAGACACTGTAAATGACCAGCCTCCGATAGGCCAAGGCGTGACCTGTTTCCAGTAACGGGGATAGGGACCAATGACAGACACTGTATATGATCAGCCTCCGATAGGCCAAGGCGTGACCGGTTTCCAGTAACGGGGATAGGGACCAATGACAGACACTGTATATGACCAGCCTCCGAAAAGCCGAGGCGTGACCTGTTTCCAGTAACGGGGATAGAGACCAATGACAGACACTGTATATGATCAGCCTCCGATAGGCCAAGGCGTGACCGGTTTCCAGTAACGGGGATAGGGACCAATGACAGACACTGTATATGACCAGCCTCCGATAGGCCGAGGCGTGACCTGTTTCCAGTAATGGGGATAGAGACCAATGACAGACACTGTATATGATCAGCCTCCGATCGGCTAAGGCGTGACCTGTTTCCAGTAACGGGGATAGGGACCAATGACAGACACTGTATATGACCAGCCTCCGATAGGCCTAGGCGTGACCTGTTTCCAGTAACGGGGAAAGGGACCAATGACAGACACTGTATATGACCAGCCTCCGATAGGCCAAGGTGTGACCTGTTTCCAGTAACGGGGATAGGGACCAATGACAGACACTGTATATGACCAGCCTCCGATAGGCCTAGGCGTGACCTGTTTCCAGTAACGGGGATACGGACCACAGACAGACACTGTATATGACCAGCCTCCGATAGGCCTAGGCGTGACCTGTTTCCAGTAACGGGGATAGGGACCAATGACAGACACTGTATATGACCAGCCTTCGATAGGCCTAGGCGTGAGCTGTTTCCAGTAACGGGGTTAGGGACCAATGTCAGACACTGTATATGATCAGCCTCCGATAGGCCTAGGCGTGACCTGTTTCCAGTAACGGGGATAGGGACCACTGACAGACACTGTATATGACCAGCCTCCGATAGGCCTAGGCGTGACCTGTTTCCAGTAACGGGGATAGGGACCACTGACAGACACTGTATATGATCAGCCTCCGATAGGCCTAGGCGTGACCTGTTTCCAGTAACGGGGATAGGGATCAATGACAGACACTGTATATGACCAGCCTCCGATAGGCCTAGGCGTGACCTGTTTCCAGTAACGGGGATAGGGACCACTGACAGACACTGTATATGATCAGCCTCCGATAGGCCTAGGCGTGATCTGTTTCTAGTAACGGGGATAGGGACCAATGGCAGACACTGTATATGACCAGCCTCCGATAGGCCAAGGCGTGGCCTGTTTCCAGTAAAGGGGACAGGGACCAATGACAGACACTGTATATGACCCGCCTCCGATAGGCCTTGGCGTGACCTGTTTCCAGTAACGGGGATAGGGACCAATGACAGACACTGTATATGATCAGCCTCCGATAGGCCAAGGCGTGACCTGTTTCCAGTAAAGGGGATAGGGACCAATGACAGAAACTGTATATGATCAGCCTCCGATAGGCCTAGGCGTGACCTGTTTCCAGTAACGGGGATAGGGACCAATGACAGACACTGTATATGACCAGCCTCCGATAGGCCTAGGCGTGACCTGTTTCCAGTAACGGGGATAGGGACCAATGACAGACACTGTATATGACCAGCCTCCGATAGGCCTAGGCGTGATCTGTTTCTAGTAACGGGGATAGGGACCAATGACCGACACTGTATATGATCAGCCTTCGATAGGCCAAGGCGTGATCTGTTTCCAGTAACGGGGATAGGGACCAATGACAGACACTGTATATGATCAGCCTTCGATAGGCCAAGGCGTGACCTGTTTCCAGTAACGGGGATAGGGACCAATGACAGACACTGTATATGATCAGCCTCCGATAGGCCTAGGCGTGACCTGTTTCCAGTGACGGGGATAGAGACCAATGACAGACACTGTATATGACCAGCCTCCGATAGGCCAAGGCGTGACCTGTTTCCAGTAACGGGGATAGGGACCAATGACAGACACTGTATATGATCAGCCTCCGATAGGCCTAGGCGTGACCTGTTTCCAGTAACGGGGATAGGGACCAATGACAGACACTGTATATGATCAGCCTCCGATAGGCCTAGGCGTGACCTGTTTCCAGTAACGGGGATAGGGACCACTGACAGACACTGTGTATGACCAGCCTCCGATAGGCCAAGGCGTGACCTGTTTCTAGTAACGGGGATAGGGACCAATGACCGACACTGTATATGATCAGCCTCCGATAGGCCAAGGCGTGGCCTGTTTCCAGTAACGGGGATAGGGGCCAATGACAGACACTGTATATGACCAGCCTCCGATAGGCCTAGGCGTGACCTGTTTCCAGTAACGGGGATAGGGACCAATGACAGACACTGTATATGACCAGACTCCGATAGGCCTAGGCGTGACCTGTTTCCAGTAACGGGGATAGGGACCAATGACCGACACTGTATATGACCAGCCTCCGATAGGCCTAGGCGTGACCTGTTTCCAGTAACGGGGATAGGGACCAATGACCGACACTGTATATGATCAGCCTCCGATAGGCCTAGGCGTGACCTGTTTCCAGTAACGGGGATAGGGACCAATGACAGACACTGTATATGACCAGCCTCCGATAGGCCAAGGCGTGACCTGTTTCCAGTAACGGGGATAGGGACCAATGACAGACACTGTATATGACCAGCCTCCGATAGGCCTAGGCGTGACCTGTTTCCAGTAACGGGGATAGGGACCAATGACAGACACTGTATATGACCACCCTCCGATAGGCCAAGGCGTGACCTGTTTCCAGTAAAGGGAATAGGGACCAATGAACGACACTGTATATGACCAGCCTCCGATAGGCCTAGGCGTGACCTGTTTCCAGTAACGGGGATAGGGACCAATGGCAGACACTGTATATGATCAGCCTCCGATAGGCCTAGGCGTGACCTGTTTCCAGTAACGGGGATAGGGACCAATGACAGACACTGTATATGATCAGCCTTCGATAGGCCAAGGCGTGATCTGTTTCCAGTAACGGGGATAGGGACCAATGACAGACACTGTATATGATCAGCCTCCGATAGGCCAAGGCGTGACCTGTTTCCAGTAACGGGGATAGGAACCAATGACAGACACTGTATATGATCAGCCTCCGATAGGCCTAGGCGTGACCTGTTTCCAGTGACGGGGATAGAGACCAATGACAGACACTGTATATGACCAGCCTCCGATAGACCTAGGCGTGACCTGTTTCCAGTAACGGGGATAGGGACCAATGACAGACACTGTATATGATCAGCCTCCGATAGGCCTAGGCGTGACCTGTTTCCAGTAACGGGGATAGGGACCACTGACAGACACTGTATATGACCAGCCTCCGATAGGCCAAGGCGTGACCTGTTTCTAGTAACGGGGATAGGGACCAATGACCGACACTGTATATGATCAGCCTCCGATAGGCCAAGGCGTGGCCTGTTTCCAGTAACGGGGATAGGGACCAATGACAGACACTGTATATGACCAGACTCCGATAGGCCTAGGCGTGACCTGTTTCCAGTAACGGGGATAGGGACCAATGACCGACACTGTATATGACCAGACTCCGATAGGCCTAGGCGTGACCTGTTTCCAGTAACGGGGATAGGGACCAATGACCGACACTGTATATGACTAGACTCCGATAGGCCAAGGCGTGGCCTGTTTCCAGTAACGGGGATAGGGACCAATGACAGACACTGTATATGACCAGACTCCGATAGGCCTAGGCGTGACCTGTTTCCAGTAACGGGGATAGGGACCAATGACAAACACTGTATATGATCAGCCTCCGATAGGCCAAGCCGTGACCTGTTTCCAGTAACGGGGATAGGGACCAATGACAGACACTGTATATGACCAGCCTCCGATAGGCCTAGGCGTGACCTGTTTCCAGTAACGGGGATAGGGACCAATGACAGACACTGTATATGACCAGACTCCGATAGGCCTAGGCGTGACCTGTTTCCAGTAACGGGGATAGGGACCAATGACAGACACTGTATATGACCAGACTCCGATAGGCCTAGGCGTGACCTGTTTCCAGTAACGGGGATAGGGACCAATGACCGACACTGTATATGATCAGCCTCCGATAGGCCTAGGCGTGACCTGTTTCCAGTAAAGGGAATAGGGAGCAATGAACGACACTGTATATGACCTGCCTCCGATAGGCCAAGGCGTGACCTGTTTCCAGTAACGGGGATAGGGACCAATGACAGACACTGTATATGATCAGCCTCCGATAGGCCTAGGCGTGACCTGTTTCCAGCAACGGGGATAGGGACCAATGACAGACACTGTATATGACCAGCCTCCGATAGGCCAAGGCGTGACCTGTTTCCAGTAACGAGGATAGGGACCAATGACAGACACTGTATATGATCAGCCTCCGATAGGCCTAGGCGTGACCTGTTTCCAGTAACGGGGATAGGGACCAATGACAGACACTGTATATGACCAGCCTCCGATAGGCCTAGGCGTGACCTGTTTCCAGTAACGGGGATAGGGACCAATGACAGACACTGTATATGACCAGCCTCCGATAGGCCTAGGCGTGACCTGTTTCCAGTAACGGGGATAGGGACCAATGACAGACACTGTATATGACCAGCCTCCGATAGGCCAAGGCGTGACCTGTTTCCAGTAACGAGGATAGGGACCAATGACAGACACTGTATATGATCAGCCTCCGATAGGCCTAGGCGTGACCTGTTTCCAGTAACGGGGATAGGGACCAATGACAGACACTGTATATGACCAGCCTCCGATAGGCCAAGGCGTGACCTGTTTCCAGTAACGGGGATAGGGACCAATGACCGACACTGTATATGACCAGCCTCCGATAGGCCTAGGCGTGATCTGTTTCTAGTAACGGGGATAGGGACCAATGACCGCCATTGTATATGATCAGCCTCCGATAGGCCAAGGCGTGACCTGTTTCCAGTAACGGGGATAGGGACCAATGACAGACACTGTATATGATCAGCCTCCGATCAGCCTAGGCGTGACCTGTTTCCAGTAACGGGGATAGGGACCACTGACAGACACTGTATATGACCAGCCTCCGATAGGCCAAGGCGTGACCTGTTTCCAGTAACGGGGATAGGGACCAATGACCGACACTGTATATGATCAGCCTCCGATCAGCCTAGGCGTGATCTGTTTATAGAAACGGGGATAGGGACCAATGACCGACACTGTATATGACCAGCCTCCGATAGGCCTAGGCGTGATCTTTTTCTAGTAACGGGGATAGGGACCAATGACAGACACTGTATATGATCAGCCTCCGATAGGCCTAGGCGTGATCTGTTTCCAGTAACGGGGATAGGGACCAATGACCGACACTGTATATGATCAGCCTCCGATAGGCCTAGGTGTGACCTGTTTCCAGTAACGGGGATAGGGACCACTGACAGACACTGTATATGATCAGCCTCCGATAGGCCAAGGCGTGACCTGTTTCCAGTAACGGGGATAGGGACCAATGACAGACACTGTATATGACCAGCCTCCGATAGGCCAAGGCGTGACCTGTTTCCAGTAACGGGGATAGGGACCAATGACAGACACTGTATATGACCAGCCTCCGATAGGCCAAGGCGTGACCTGTTTCCAGTAACGGGGATAGGGACCAATGACAGACACTGTATATGATCAGCCTCCGATAGGCCTAGGCGTGACCTGTTTCCAGTAACGGGGATAGGGAACAATGACAGACACTGTATATGATCAGCCTCCGATAGGCCAAGGCGTGACCTGTTTCCAGTAACGGGGATAGGGACCAATGACAGACACTGTAAATGACCAGCCTCCGATAGGCCAAGGCGTGACCTGTTTCCAGTAACGGGGATAGGGACCAATGACAGACACTGTATATGATCAGCCTCCGATAGGCCAAGGCGTGACCGGTTTCCAGTAACGGGGATAGGGACCAATGACAGACACTGTATATGACCAGCCTCCGAAAAGCCGAGGCGTGACCTGTTTCCAGTAACGGGGATAGAGACCAATGACAGACACTGTATATGATCAGCCTCCGATAGGCCAAGGCGTGACCGGTTTCCAGTAACGGGGATAGGGACCAATGACAGACACTGTATATGACCAGCCTCCGATAGGCCGAGGCGTGACCTGTTTCCAGTAATGGGGATAGAGACCAATGACAGACACTGTATATGATCAGCCTCCGATCGGCCAAGGCGTGACCTGTTTCCAGTAACGGGGATAGGGACCAATGACAGACACTGTATATGACCAGCCTCCGATAGGCCTAGGCGTGACCTGTTTCCAGTAACGGGGAAAGGGACCAATGACAGACACTGTATATGACCAGCCTCCGATAGGCCAAGGTGTGACCTGTTTCCAGTAACGGGGATAGGGACCAATGACAGACACTGTATATGACCAGCCTCCGATAGGCCTAGGCGTGACCTGTTTCCAGTAACGGGGATACGGACCACAGACAGACACTGTATATGACCAGCCTCCGATAGGCCTAGGCGTGACCTGTTTCCAGTAACGGGGATAGGGACCAATGACAGACACTGTATATGACCAGCCTTCGATAGGCCTAGGCGTGAGCTGTTTCCAGTAACGGGGTTAGGGACCAATGTCAGACACTGTATATGATCAGCCTCCGATAGGCCTAGGCGTGACCTGTTTCCAGTAACGGGGATAGGGACCACTGACAGACACTGTATATGACCAGCCTCCGATAGGCCTAGGCGTGACCTGTTTCCAGTAACGGGGATAGGGACCACTGACAGACACTGTATATGATCAGCCTCCGATAGGCCTAGGCGTGACCTGTTTCCAGTAACGGGGATAGGGATCAATGACAGACACTGTATATGACCAGCCTCCGATAGGCCTAGGCGTGACCTGTTTCCAGTAACGGGGATAGGGACCACTGACAGACACTGTATATGATCAGCCTCCGATAGGCCTAGGCGTGATCTGTTTCTTGTAACGGGGATAGGGACCAATGGCAGACACTGTATATGACCAGCCTCCGATAGGCCAAGGCGTGGCCTGTTTCCAGTAAAGGGGACAGGGACCAATGACAGACACTGTATATGACCCGCCTCCGATAGGCCTTGGCGTGACCTGTTTCCAGTAACGGGGATAGGGACCAATGACAGACACTGTATATGATCAGCCTCCGATAGGCCAAGGCGTGACCTGTTTCCAGTAAAGGGGATAGGGACCAATGACAGAAACTGTATATGATCAGCCTCCGATAGGCCTAGGCGTGACCTGTTTCCAGTAACGGGGATAGGGACCAATGACAGACACTGTATATGACCAGCCTCCGATAGGCCTAGGCGTGACCTGTTTCCAGTAACGGGGATAGGGACCAATGACAGACACTGTATATGACCAGCCTCCGATAGGCCTAGGCGTGACCTGTTTCCAGTAACGGGGATAGGGACCAATGACAGACACTGTATATGATCAGCCTCCGATAGGCCTAGGCGTGACCTGTTTCCAGTAACGGGGATAGGGACCAATGACATACACTGTATATGATCAGCCTCCGATAGGCCAAGGCGTGACCTGTTTCCAGTAACGGGGATAGAGACCAATGACAGACACTGTATATGATCAGCCTCCGATAGGCCTAGGCGTGACCTGTTTCCAGTAACGGGGATAGGGACCAATGACAGACACTGTATATGACCAGCCACCGATAGGCCGAGGCGTGACCTGTTTCCAGTAACGGGGATAGAGACCAATGACAGACACTGTATATGATCAGCCTCCGATAGGCCAAGGCGTGACCTGTTTCCAGTAACGGGGATAGGGACCAATGACAGACACTGTATATGACCAGCCTCCGATAGGCCTAGGCGTGACCTGTTTCCAGTAACGGGGATAGGGACCAATGGCAGACACTGTATATGACCAGGCTCCGATAGGCCTAGGCGTGACCTGTTTCCAGTAACGGGGATAGGGACCAATGGCAGACATTGTATATGACCAGCCTCCGATAGGCCAAGGCGTGACCTGTTTCCAGTAACGGGGATAGGGACCAATGACAGACACTGTATATGACCAGCCTCCGATAGGCCAAGGCGTGACCTGTTTCTAGTAACGGGGATAGGGACCAATGACAGACACTGTATATGATCAGCCTCCGATAGGCCTAGGCGTGACCTGTTTCCAGTAACGGGGATAGAGACCAATGACAGACACTGTATATGACCAGCCTCCGATAGGCCAAGGCGTGACCTGTTTCCAGTAACGGGGATAGGGACCAATGGCAGACACTGTATATGATCAGTCTCCGATAGGCCAAGGCGTGACCGGTTTCCAGTAACGGGGATAGGGACCAATGACAGACACTGTATATGACCAGCCTCCGATAGGCCTAGGCGTGACCTGTTTCCAGTAACGGGGATAGGGACCAATGACAGACACTGTATATGACCAGCCTCCGATAGACCTAGGCGTGACCTGTTTCTAGTAACGGGGATAGGGACCAATGACAGACACTGTATATGATCAGCCTCCGATAGGCCTGGGCGTGACCTGTTTCCAGTAACGGGGATAGGGACCAATGACAGACACTGTATATGACCAGCCTCCGATAGGCCTAGGCGCGACCTGTTTCCAGTAACGGGGATAGGGACCAATGACCGACACTGTATATGATCAGCCTCCGATAGGCCAAGGCGTGACCTGTTTCAAGTAACGGGGATAGGGACCACTGACAGACACTGTATATGTCCAGCCTCCGGTAGGCCTAGGCGTGATCTGTTTCTAGTAACGGGGATAGGGACCAATGACCGACACGGTATATGATCAGCCTTCGATAGGCCAAGGCGTGATCTGTTTCCAGTAACGGGGATAGGGACCAATGACAGACACTGTATATGATCAGCCTTCGATAGGCCAAGGCGTGACCTGTTTCCAGTAACGGGGATAGGAACCAATGACAGACACTGTATATGATCAGCCTCTGATAGGCCTAGGCGTGACCTGTTTCCAGTGACGGGGATAGAGACCAATGACAGACACTGTATATGACCAGCCTCCGATACACCTAGGCGTGACCTGTTTCCAGTAACGGGGATAGGGACCAATGACAGACACTGTATATGACCACCCTCCGATAGGCCAAGGCGTGACCTGTTTCCAGTAAAGGGAATAGGGACCAATGAACGACACTGTATATGACCAGCCTCCGATAGGCCTAGGCGTGACCTGTTTCCAGTAACGGGGATAGGGACCAATGACAGACACTGTATATGATCAGCCTCCGATAGGCCTAGGCGTGATCTGTTTCTAGTAACGGGGATAGGGACCAATGACCGACACTGTATATGATCAGCCTTCGATAGGCCAAGGCGTGATCTGTTTCCAGTAACGGGGATAGGGACCAATGACAGACACTGTATATGATCAGCCTTCGATAGGCCAAGGCGTGACCTGTTTCCAGTAACGGGGATAGGAACCAATGACAGACACTGTATATGATCAGCCTCCGATAGGCCTAGGCGTGACCTGTTTCCAGTGACGGGGATAGAGACCAATGACAGACACTGTATATGACCAGCCTCCGATAGGCCAAGGCGTGACCTGTTTCCAGTAACGGGGATAGGGACCAATGACAGACACTGTATATGATCAGCCTCCGATAGGCCTAGGCGTGACCTGTTTCCAGTAACGGGGATAGGGACCAATGACAGACACTGTATATGATCAGCCTCCGATAGGCCTAGGCGTGACCTGTTTCCAGTAACGGGGATAGGGACCACTGACAGACACTGTGTATGACCAGCCTCCGATAGGCCAAGGCGTGACCTGTTTCTAGTAACGGGGATAGGGACCAATGACCGACACTGTATATGATCAGCCTCCGATAGGCCAAGGCGTGGCCTGTTTCCAGTAACGGGGATAGGGGCCAATGACAGACACTGTATATGACCAGCCTCCGATAGGCCTAGGCGTGACCTGTTTCCAGTAACGGGGATAGGGACCAATGACAGACACTGTATATGAACAGACTCCGATAGGCCTAGGCGTGACCTGTTTCCAGTAACGGGGATAGGGACCAATGACCGACACTGTATATGACCAGCCTCCGATAGGCCTAGGCGTGACCTGTTTCCAGTAACGGGGATAGGGACCAATGACCGACACTGTATATGATCAGCCTCCGATAGGCCTAGGCGTGACCTGTTTCCAGTAACGGGGATAGGGACCAATGACAGACACTGTATATGACCAGCCTCCGATAGGCCAAGGCGTGACCTGTTTCCAGTAACGGGGATAGGGACCAATGACAGACACTGTATATGACCAGCCTCCGATAGGCCTAGGCGTGACCTGTTTCCAGTAACGGGGATAGGGACCAATGACAGACACTGTATATGACCACCCTCCGTTAGGCCAAGGCGTGACCTGTTTCCAGTAAAGGGAATAGGGACCAATGAACGACACTGTATATGACCAGCCTCCGATAGGCCTAGGCGTGACCTGTTTCCAGTAACGGGGATAGGGACCAATGGCAGACACTGTATATGATCAGCCTCCGATAGGCCTAGGCGTGACCTGTTTCCAGTAACGGGGATAGGGACCAATGACAGACACTGTATATGATCAGCCTTCGATAGGCCAAGGCGTGATCTGTTTCCAGTAACGGGGATAGGGACCAATGACAGACACTGTATATGATCAGCCTCCGATAGGCCAAGGCGTGACCTGTTTCCAGTAACGGGGATAGGGACCAATGACAGACACTGTATATGATCAGCCTCCGATAGGCCTAGGCGTGACCTGTTTCCAGTAACGGGGATAGGGACCACTGACAGACACTGTATATGACCAGCCTCCGATAGGCCAAGGCGTGACCTGTTTCTAGTAACGGGGATAGGGACCAATGACCGACACTGTATATGATCAGCCTCCGATGGGCCAAGGCGTGGCCTGTTTCCAGTAACGGGGATAGGGACCAATGACAGACACTGTATATGACCAGACTCCGATAGGCCTAGGCGTGACCTGTTTCCAGTAACGGGGATAGGGACCAATGACCGACACTGTATATGACCAGACTCCGATAGGCCTGGGCGTGACCTGTTTCCAGTAACGGGGATAGGGACCAATGACCGACACTGTATATGACCAGACTCCGATAGGCCAAGGCGTGGCCTGTTTCCAGTAACGGGGATAGGGACCAATGACAGACACTGTATATGACCAGACTCCGATAGGCCTAGGCGTGACCTGTTTCCAGTAACGGGGATAGGGACCAATGACAGACACTGTATATGATCAGCCTCCGATAGGCCAAGCCGTGACCTGTTTCCAGTAACGGGGATAGGGACCAATGACAGACACTGTATATGACCAGCCTCCGATAGGCCTAGGCGTGACCTGTTTCCAGTAACGGGGATAGGGACCAATGACAGACACTCTATATGACCAGACTCCGATAGGCCTAGGCGTGACCTGTTTCCAGTAACGGGGATAGGGACCAATGACAGACACTGTATATGACCAGACTCCGATAGGCCTAGGCGTGACCTGTTTCCAGTAACGGGGATAGGGACCAATGACCGACACTGTATATGATCAGCCTCCGATAGGCCTAGGCGTGACCTGTTTCCAGTAAAGGGAATAGGGAGCAATGAACGACACTGTATATGACCTGCCTCCGATAGGCCAAGGCGTGACCTGTTTCCAGTAACGGGGATAGGGACCAATGACAGACACTGTATATGATCAGCCTCCGATAGGCCTAGGCGTGACCTGTTTCCAGTAACGGGGATAGGGACCAATGACAGACACTGTATATGACCAGCCTCCGATAGGCCAAGGCGTGACCTGTTTCCAGTAACGAGGATAGGGACCAATGACAGACACTGTATATGATCAGCCTCCGATAGGCCTAGGCGTGACCTGTTTCCAGTAACGGGGATAGGGACCAATGACAGACACTGTATATGACCAGCCTCCGATAGGCCTAGGCGTGACCTGTTTCCAGTAACGGGGATAGGGACCAATGACAGACACTGTATATGACCAGCCTCCGATAGGCCTAGGCGTGACCTGTTTCCAGTAACGGGGATAGGGACCAATGACAGACACTGTATATGACCAGCCTCCGATAGGCCAAGGCGTGACCTGTTTCCAGTAACGAGGATAGGGACCAATGACAGACACTGTATATGATCAGCCTCCGATAGGCCTAGGCGTGACCTGTTTCCAGTAACGGGGATAGGGACCAATGACAGACACTGTATATGACCAGCCTCCGATAGGCCAAGGCGTGACCTGTTTCCAGTAACGGGGATAGGGACCAATGACCGACACTGTATATGACCAGCCTCCGATAGGCCTAGGCGTGATCTGTTTCTAGTAACGGGGATAGGGACCAATGACCGCCATTGTATATGATCAGCCTCCGATAGGCCAAGGCGTGACCTGTTTCCAGTAACGGGGATAGGGACCAATGACAGACACTGTATATGATCAGCCTCCGATCAGCCTAGGCGTGACCTGTTTCCAGTAACGGGGATAGGGACCACTGACAGACACTGTATATGACCAGCCTCCGATAGGCCAAGGCGTGACCTGTTTCCAGTAACGGGGATAGGGACCAATGACCGACACTGTATATGATCAGCCTCCGATCAGCCTAGGCGTGATCTGTTTATAGAAACGGGGATAGGGACCAATGACCGACACTGTATATGACCAGCCTCCGATAGGCCTAGGCGTGATCTTTTTCTAGTAACGGGGATAGGGACCAATGACAGACACTGTATATGATCAGCCTCCTATAGGCCTAGGCGTGATCTGTTTCCAGTAACGGGGATAGGGACCAATGACCGACACTGTATATGATCAGCCTCCGATAGGCCTAGGCGTGACCTGTTTCCAGTAACGGGGATAGGGACCACTGACAGACACTGTATATGATCAGCCTCCGATAGGCCAAGGCGTGACCTGTTTCCAGTAACGGGGATAGGGACCAATGACAGACACTGTATATGACCAGCCTCCGATAGGCCAAGGCGTGACCTGTTTCCAGTAACGGGGATAGGGACCAATGACAGACACTGTATATGACCAGCCTCCGATAGGCCAAGGCGTGACCTGTTTCCAGTAACGGGGATAGGGACCAATGACAGACACTGTATATGATCAGCCTCCGATAGGCCTAGGCGTGACCTGTTTCCAGTAACGGGGATAGGGAACAATGACAGACACTGTATATGATCAGCCTCCGATAGGCCAAGGCGTGACCTGTTTCCAGTAACGGGGATAGGGACTAATGACAGACACTGTATATGACCAGCCTCCGATAGGCCTAGGCGTGACCTGTTTCCAGTAACGGGGATAGGGACCAATGACAGACACTGTATATGATCAGCCTCCGATAGGCCAAGGCGTGACCGGTTTCCAGTAACGGGGATAGGGACCAATGACAGACACTGTATATGACCAGCCTCCGAAAGGCCGAGGCGTGACCTGTTTCCAGTAACGGGGATAGAGACCAATGACAGACACTGTATATGATCAGCCTCCGATAGGCCAAGGCGTGACCGGTTTCCAGTAACGGGGATAGGGACCAATGACAGACACTGTATATGACCAGCCTCCGATAGGCCGAGGCGTGACCTGTTTCCAGTAACGGGGATAGAGACCAATGACAGACACTGTATATGATCAGCCTCCGATAGGCCAAGGCGTGACCTGTTTCCAGTAACGGGGATAGGGACCAATGACAGACACTGTATATGACCAGCCTCCGATAGGCCTAGGCGTGACCTGTTTCCAGTAACGGGGATAGGGACCAATGACAGACACTGTATATGACCAGCCTCCGATAGGCCAAGGTGTGACCTGTTTCCAGTAACGGGGATAGGGACCAATGACAGACACTGTATATGACCAGCCTCCGATAGGCCTAGGCGTGACCTGTTTCCAGTAACGGGGATAGGGACCACAGACAGACACTGTATATGACCAGCCTCCGATAGGCCTAGGCGTGACCTGTTTCCAGTAACGGGGATAGGGACCAATGACAGACACTGTATATGACCAGCCTTCGATAGGCCTAGGCGTGACCTGTTTCCAGTAACGGGGTTAGGGACCAATGACAGACACTGTATATGATCAGCCTCCGATAGGCCTAGGCGTGACCTGTTTCCAGTAACGGGGATAGGGACCACTGACAGACACTGTATATGACCAGCCTCCGATAGGCCTAGGCGTGACCTGTTTCCAGTAACGGGGATAGGGACCACTGACAGACACTGTATATGATCAGCCTCCGATAGGCCTAGGCGTGACCTGTTTCCAGTAACGGGGATAGGGATCAATGACAGACACTGTATATGACCAGCCTCCGATAGGCCTAGGCGTGACCTGTTTCCAGTAACGGGGATAGGGACCACTGACAGACACTGTATATGATCAGCCTCCGATAGGCCTAGGCGTGATCTGTTTCTAGTAACGGGGATAGGGACCAATGGCAGACACTGTATATGACCAGCCTCCGATAGGCCAAGGCGTGGCCTGTTTCCAGTAAAGGGGATAGGGACCAATGACAGACACTGTATATGACCCGCCTCCGATAGGCCTTGGCGTGACCTGTTTCCAGTAACGGGGATAGGGACCAATGACAGACACTGTATATGATCAGCCTCCGATAGGCCAAGGCGTGACCTGTTTCCAGTAAAGGGGATAGGGACCAATGACAGAAACTGTATATGATCAGCCTCCGATAGGCCTAGGCGTGACCTGTTTCCAGTAACGGGGATAGGGACCAATGACAGACACTGTATATGATCAGCCTCCGATAGGCCTAGGCGTGACCTGTTTCCAGTAACGGGGATAGGGACCAATGACAGGCACTGTATATGACCAGCCTCCGATAGGCCTAGGCGTGACCTGTTTCCAGTAACGGGGATAGGGACCAATGACAGACACTGTATATGATCAGCCTCCGATAGGCCTAGGCGTGACCTGTTTCCAGTAACGGGGATAGGGACCAATGACATACACTGTATATGATCAGCCTCCGATAGGCCAAGGCGTGACCTGTTTCCAGTAACGGGGATAGAGACCAATGACAGACACTGTATATGACCAGCCTCCGATAGGCCAAGGCGTGACCTGTTTCTAGTAACGGGGATAGGGACCAATGACAGACACTGTATATGATCAGGCTCCGATAGGCCTAGGCGTGACCTGTTTCCAGTAACGGGGATAGAGACCAATGACAGACACTGTATATGACCAGCCTCCGATAGGCCAAGGCGTGACCTGTTTCCAGTAACGGGGATAGGGACCAATGGCAGACACTGTATATGATCAGTCTCCGATAGGCCAAGGCGTGACCGGTTTCCAGTAACGGGGATAGGGACCAATGACAGACACTGTATATGACCAGCCTCCGGTAGGCCTAGGCGTGACCTGTTTCCAGTAACGGGGATAGGGACCAATGACAGACACTGTATATGACCAGCCTCCGATAGACCTAGGCGTGACCTGTTTCTAGTAACGGGGATAGGGACCAATGACAGACACTGTATATGATCAGCCTCCGATAGGCCTGGGCGTGACCTGTTTCCAGTAACGGGGATAGGGACCAATGACAGACACTGTATATGACCAGCCTCCGATAGGCCTAGGCGCGACCTGTTTCCAGTAACGGGGATAGGGACCAATGACCGACACTGTATATGATCAGCCTCCGATAGGCCAAGGCGTGACCTGTTTCAAGTAACGGGGATAGGGACCACTGACAGACACTGTATATGTCCAGCCTCCGGTAGGCCTAGGCGTGATCTGTTTCTAGTAACGGGGATAGGGACCAATGGCAGACACTGTATATGACCAGCCTCCGATAGGCCAAGGCGTGACCTGTTTCCAGTAACGGGGATAGGGACCAATGACAGACACTGTATATGACCAGCCTCCGATAGGCCTAGGCGGGATCTGTTTCTAGTAACGGGGATAGGGACCAATGACAGACACTGTATATGACCAGCCTCCGATAGGCCTAGGCGTGACCTGTTTCCAGTAACGGGGATAGGGACCAATGACCGACACTGTATATGATCAGCCTCCGATAGGCCTAGGCGTGACCTGTTTCCAGTAACGGGGATAGGGACCAATGACAGACACTGTATATGACCAGCCTCCGATAGGCCAAGGCGTGACCTGTTTCCAGTAACGGGGATAGGGACCAATGACAGACACTGTATATGACCAGCCTCCGATAGGCCTAGGCGTGACCTGTTTCCAGTAACGGGGATAGGGACCAATGACAGACACTGTATATGACCACCCTCCGATAGGCCAAGGCGTGACCTGTTTCCAGTAAAGGGAATAGGGACCAATGAACGACACTGTATATGACCAGCCTCCGATAGGCCTAGGCGTGACCTGTTTCCAGTAACGGGGATAGGGACCAATGACAGACACTGTATATGATCAGCCTCCGATAGGCCTAGGCGTGATCTGTTTCTAGTAACGGGGATAGGGACCAATGACCGACACTGTATATGATCAGCCTTCGATAGGCCAAGGCGTGATCTGTTTCCAGTAACGGGGATAGGGACCAATGACAGACACTGCATATGATCAGCCTTCGATAGGCCAAGGCGTGACCTGTTTCCAGTAACGGGGATAGGAACCAATGACAGACACTGTATATGATCAGCCTCCGATAGGCCTAGGCGTGACCTGTTTCCAGTGACGGGGATAGAGACCAATGACAGACACTGTATATGACCAGCCTCCGATAGACCTAGGCGTGACCTGTTTCCAGTAACGGGGATAGGGGCCAATGACAGACACTGTATATGATCAGCCTTCGATAGGCCTAGGCGTGACCTGTTTCCAGTAACGGGGATAGGGACCACTGACAGACACTGTGTATGACCAGCCTCCGATAGGCCAAGGCGTGACCTGTTTCTAGTAACGGGGATAGGGACCAATGACCGACACTGTATATGATCAGCCTCCGATAGGCCAAATCGTGGCCTGTTTCCAGTAACGGGGATAGGGGCCAATGACAGACACTGTATATGACCAGCCTCCGATAGGCCTAGGCGTGACCTGTTTCCAGTAACGGGGATAGGGACCAATGACAGACACTGTATATGACCAGCCTCCGATAGGCCTAGGCGTGACCTGTTTCCAGTAACGGGGATAGGGACCACAGACAGACACTGTATATGACCAGCCTCCGATAGGCCTAGGCGTGACCTGTTTCCAGTAACGGGGATAGGGACCAATGACAGACACTGTATATGACCAGCCTTCGATAGGCCTAGGCGTGACCTGTTTCCAGTAACGGGGTTAGGGACCAATGACAGACACTGTATATGATCAGCCTCCGATAGGCCTAGGCGTGACCTGTTTCCAGTAACGGGGATAGGGACCACTGACAGACACTGTATATGACCAGCCTCCGATAGGCCTAGGCGTGACCTGTTTCCAGTAACGGGGATAGGGACCACTGACAGACACTGTATATGATCAGCCTCCGATAGGCCTAGGCGTGACCTGTTTCCAGTAACGGGGATAGGGATCAATGACAGACACTGTATATGACCAGCCTCCGATAGGCCTAGGCGTGACCTGTTTCCAGTAACGGGGATAGGGACCACTGACAGACACTGTATATGATCAGCCTCCGATAGGCCTAGGCGTGATCTGTTTCTAGTAACGGGGATAGGGACCAATGGCAGACACTGTATATGACCAGCCTCCGATAGGCCAAGGCGTGGCCTGTTTCCAGTAAAGGGGATAGGGACCAATGACAGACACTGTATATGACCCGCCTCCGATAGGCCTTGGCGTGACCTGTTTCCAGTAACGGGGATAGGGACCAATGACAGACACTGTATATGATCAGCCTCCGATAGGCCAAGGCGTGACCTGTTTCCAGTAAAGGGGATAGGGACCAATGACAGAAACTGTATATGATCAGCCTCCGATAGGCCTAGGCGTGACCTGTTTCCAGTAACGGGGATAGGGACCAATGACAGACACTGTATATGATCAGCCTCCGATAGGCCTAGGCGTGACCTGTTTCCAGTAACGGGGATAGGGACCAATGACAGGCACTGTATATGACCAGCCTCCGATAGGCCTAGGCGTGACCTGTTTCCAGTAACGGGGATAGGGACCAATGACAGACACTGTATATGATCAGCCTCCGATAGGCCTAGGCGTGACCTGTTTCCAGTAACGGGGATAGGGACCAATGACATACACTGTATATGATCAGCCTCCGATAGGCCAAGGCGTGACCTGTTTCCAGTAACGGGGATAGAGACCAATGACAGACACTGTATATGACCAGCCTCCGATAGGCCAAGGCGTGACCTGTTTCTAGTAACGGGGATAGGGACCAATGACAGACACTGTATATGATCAGGCTCCGATAGGCCTAGGCGTGACCTGTTTCCAGTAACGGGGATAGAGACCAATGACAGACACTGTATATGACCAGCCTCCGATAGGCCAAGGCGTGACCTGTTTCCAGTAACGGGGATAGGGACCAATGGCAGACACTGTATATGATCAGTCTCCGATAGGCCAAGGCGTGACCGGTTTCCAGTAACGGGGATAGGGACCAATGACAGACACTGTATATGACCAGCCTCCGGTAGGCCTAGGCGTGACCTGTTTCCAGTAACGGGGATAGGGACCAATGACAGACACTGTATATGACCAGCCTCCGATAGACCTAGGCGTGACCTGTTTCTAGTAACGGGGATAGGGACCAATGACAGACACTGTATATGATCAGCCTCCGATAGGCCTGGGCGTGACCTGTTTCCAGTAACGGGGATAGGGACCAATGACAGACACTGTATATGACCAGCCTCCGATAGGCCTAGGCGCGACCTGTTTCCAGTAACGGGGATAGGGACCAATGACCGACACTGTATATGATCAGCCTCCGATAGGCCAAGGCGTGACCTGTTTCAAGTAACGGGGATAGGGACCACTGACAGACACTGTATATGTCCAGCCTCCGGTAGGCCTAGGCGTGATCTGTTTCTAGTAACGGGGATAGGGACCAATGGCAGACACTGTATATGACCAGCCTCCGATAGGCCAAGGCGTGACCTGTTTCCAGTAACGGGGATAGGGACCAATGACAGACACTGTATATGACCAGCCTCCGATAGGCCTAGGCGGGATCTGTTTCTAGTAACGGGGATAGGGACCAATGACAGACACTGTATATGACCAGCCTCCGATAGGCCTAGGCGTGACCTGTTTCCAGTAACGGGGATAGGGACCAATGACCGACACTGTATATGATCAGCCTCCGATAGGCCTAGGCGTGACCTGTTTCCAGTAACGGGGATAGGGACCAATGACAGACACTGTATATGACCAGCCTCCGATAGGCCAAGGCGTGACCTGTTTCCAGTAACGGGGATAGGGACCAATGACAGACACTGTATATGACCAGCCTCCGATAGGCCTAGGCGTGACCTGTTTCCAGTAACGGGGATAGGGACCAATGACAGACACTGTATATGACCACCCTCCGATAGGCCAAGGCGTGACCTGTTTCCAGTAAAGGGAATAGGGACCAATGAACGACACTGTATATGACCAGCCTCCGATAGGCCTAGGCGTGACCTGTTTCCAGTAACGGGGATAGGGACCAATGACAGACACTGTATATGATCAGCCTCCGATAGGCCTAGGCGTGATCTGTTTCTAGTAACGGGGATAGGGACCAATGACCGACACTGTATATGATCAGCCTTCGATAGGCCAAGGCGTGATCTGTTTCCAGTAACGGGGATAGGGACCAATGACAGACACTGCATATGATCAGCCTTCGATAGGCCAAGGCGTGACCTGTTTCCAGTAACGGGGATAGGAACCAATGACAGACACTGTATATGATCAGCCTCCGATAGGCCTAGGCGTGACCTGTTTCCAGTGACGGGGATAGAGACCAATGACAGACACTGTATATGACCAGCCTCCGATAGACCTAGGCGTGACCTGTTTCCAGTAACGGGGATAGGGGCCAATGACAGACACTGTATATGATCAGCCTTCGATAGGCCTAGGCGTGACCTGTTTCCAGTAACGGGGATAGGGACCACTGACAGACACTGTGTATGACCAGCCTCCGATAGGCCAAGGCGTGACCTGTTTCTAGTAACGGGGATAGGGACCAATGACCGACACTGTATATGATCAGCCTCCGATAGGCCAAATCGTGGCCTGTTTCCAGTAACGGGGATAGGGGCCAATGACAGACACTGTATATGACCAGCCTCCGATAGGCCTAGGCGTGACCTGTTTCCAGTAACGGGGATAGGGACCAATGACAGACACTGTATATGACCAGACTCCGATAGGCCTAGGCGTGACCTGTTTCCAGTAACGGGGATAGGGACCAATGACCGACACTGTATATGACCAGCCTCCGATAGGCCTAGGCGTGACCTGTTTCCAGTAACGGGGATAGGGACCAATGACAGACACTGTATATGACCACCCTCCGATAGGCCAAGGCGTGACCTGTTTCCAGTAAAGGGTATAGGGACCAATGAACGACACTGTATATGACCAGCCTCCGATAGGCCTAGGCGTGACCTGTTTCCAGTAACGGGGATAGGGACCAATGGCAGACACTGTATATGATCAGCCTCCGATAGGCCTAGGCGTGACCTGTTTCCAGTAACGGGGATAGGGACCAATGACAGACACTGTATATGATCAGCCTTCGATAGGCCAAGGCGTGATCTGTTTCCAGTAACGGGGATAGGGACCAATGACAGACACTGTATATGATCAGCCTCCGATAGGCCAAGGCGTGACCTGTTTCCAGTAACGGGGATAGGAACCAATGACAGACACTGTATATGATCAGCCTCCGATAGGCCTAGGCGTGACCTGTTTCCAGTGACGGGGATAGAGACCAATGACAGACACTGTATATGACCAGCCTCCGATAGACCTAGGCGTGACCTGTTTCCAGTAACGGGGATAGGGACCAATGACAGACACTGTATATGATCAGCCTCCGATAGGCCTAGGCGTGACCTGTTTCCAGTAACGGGGATAGGGACCACTGACAGACACTGTATATGACCAGCCTCCGATAGGCCAAGGCGTGACTTGTTTCTAGTAACGGGGATAGGGACCAATGACCGACACTGTATATGATCAGCCTCCGATAGGCCAAGGCGTGGCCTGTTTCCAGTAACGGGGATAGGGACCAATGACAGACACTGTATATGACCAGACTCCGATAGGCCTAGGCGTGACCTGTTTCCAGTAACGGGGATAGGGACCAATGACCGACACTGTATATGACCAGCCTCCGATAGGCCAAGCCGTGACCTGTTTCCAGTAACGGGGATAGGGACCAATGACAGACACTGTATATGACCAGCCTCCGATAGGCCTAGGCGTGACCTGTTTCCAGTAACGGGGATAGGGACCAATGACAGACACTGTATATGACCAGACTCCGATAGGCCTAGGCGTGACCTGTTTCCAGTAACGGGGATAGGGACCAATGACCGACACTGTATATGACCAGCCTCCGATAGGCCAAGCCGTGACCTGTTTCTAGTAACGGGGATAGGGACCAATGACCGACACTGTATATGATCAGACTCCGATAGGCCTAGGCGTGACCTGTTTCCAGTAACGGGGATAGGGACCAATGACCGACAATGTATATGACCAGCCTCCGATAGGCCAAGGCGTGACCTGTTTCCAGTAACGGGGATAGGGACCAATGACAGACACTGTATATGATCAGCCTCCGATAGGCCTAGGCGTGACCTGTTTCCAGTAACGGGGATAGGGACCAATTACAGACACTGTATATGACCAGCCTCCGATAGGCCAAGGCGTGACCTGTTTCCAGTAACGAGGATAGGGACCAATGACAGACACTGTATATGATCAGCCTCCGATAGGCCTAGGCGTGACCTGTTTCCAGTAACGGGGATAGGGACCAATGACAGACACTGTATATGACCAGCCTCCGATAGGCCTAGGCGTGACCTGTTTCCAGTAACGGGGATAGGGACCAATGACAGACACTGTATATGACCAGCCTCCGATAGGCCTAGGCGTGACCTGTTTCCAGTAACGGGGATAGGGACCAATGACAGACACTGTATATGACCAGCCTCCGATAGGCCAAGGCGTGACCTGTTTCCAGTAACGAGGATAGGGACAAATGACAGACACTGTATATGATCAGCCTCCGATAGGCCTAGGCGTGACCTGTTTCCAGTAACGGGGATAGGGACCAATGACAGACACTGTATATGACCAGCCTCCGATAGGCCAAGGCGTGACCTGTTTCCAGTAACGGGGATAGGGACCAATGACCGACACTGTATATGACCAGCCTCCGATAGGCCTAGGCGTGATCTGTTTCTAGTAACGGGGATAGGGACCAATGACCGCCATTGTATATGATCAGCCTCCGATAGGCCAAGGCGTGACCTGTTTCCAGTAACGGGGATAGGGACCAATGACAGACACTGTATATGATCAGCCTCCGATCAGCCTAGGCCTGACCTGTTTCCAGTAACGGGGATAGGGACCACTGACAGACACTGTATATGACCAGCCTCCGATAGGCCAAGGCGTGACCTGTTTCCAGTAACGGGGATAGGGACCAATGACCGACACTGTATATGATCAGCCTCCGATCAGCCTAGGCGTGATCTGTTTATAGAAACGGGGATAGGGACCAATGACCGACACTGTATATGACCAGCCTCCGATAGGCCTAGGCGTGATCTTTTTCTAGTAACGGGGATAGGGACCAATGACAGACACTGTATATGATCAGCCTCCGATAGGCCTAGGCGTGATCTGTTTCCAGTAACGGGGATAGGGACCAATGACCGACACTGTATATGATCAGCCTCCGATAGGCCTAGGCGTGACCTGTTTCCAGTAACGGGGATAGGGACCAATGACAGACACTGTATATGACCAGCCTCCGATAGGCCTAGGCGTGATCTGTTTATAGTAACGGGGATAGGGACCAATGACCGACACTGTATATGACCAGCCTCCGATAGGCCTAGGCGTGATCTGTTTCTAGTAACGGGGATAGGGACCAATGACCGACACTGTATATGATCAGCCTCCGATAGGCCTAGGTGTGATCTGTTTCCAGTAACGGGGATAGGGACCAATGACAGACACTGTATATGACCAGCCTCCGATAGGCCTAGGCGTGATCTGTTTATAGTAACGGGGATAGGGACCAATGACCGACACTGTATATGACCAGCCTCCGATAGGCCTAGGCGTGATCGTTTTCTAGTAACGGGGATAGGGACCAATGACCGACACTGTATATGACCAGCCTCCGATAGGCCTAGGCGTGATCTGTTTCCAGTAACGGGGATAGGGACCAATGACAGACACTGTATATGATCAGCCTCCGATAGGTCTAGGCGTGACCTGTTTCCAGTAACGGGGATAGGGACCAATGACAGACACTGTATATGATCAGCCTCCGATAGGCCTAGGCGTGACCTGTTTCCAGTAACGGGGATAGGGACCAATGACAGACACTGCATATGACCAGCCTCCGATAGGCCTAGGCGTGACCTGTTTCCAGTAACGGGGATAGGGACCAATGACCGACACTGTATATGATCAGCCTCCCATAGGCCTAGGCGTGATCTGTTTCCAGTAACGGGGATAGGGACCAATGACCGACACTGTATATGACCACCCTCCGATAGGCCAAGGCGTGACCTGTTTCCGGTAAAGGGAATAGGGACCAATGAACGACACTGTATATGACCAGCCTCCGATAGGCCTAGGCGTGACCTGTTTCCAGTAACGGGGATAGGGACCAATGACAGACACTATATATGATCAACCTCCGATAGGCCTAGGCGTGACCTGTTTCCAGTAACGGGGATAGGGACCAATGACAGACACTGTATATGACCAGCCTCCGATAGGCCTAGGCGTGATCTGTTTCTAGTAACGGGGATAGGGACCAATGACCGACACTGTATATGATCAGCCTCCGATAGGCCAAGGCGTGATCTGTTTCCAGTAACGGGGATAGGAACCAATGACAGACACTGTATATGATCAGCCTCCGATAGGCCAAGGCGTGACCTGTTTCCAGTAACGGGGATAGGAACCAATGACAGACACTGTATATGATCAGCCTCCGATAGGCCTAGGCGTGACCTGTTTCCAGTGACGGGGATAGAGACCAATGACAGACACTGTATATGACCAGCCTCCGATAGACCTAGGCGTGACCTGTTTCCAGTAACGGGGATAGGGACCAATGACAGACACTGTATATGATCAGCCTCCGATAGGCCTAGGCGTGACCTGTTTCCAGTAACGGGGATAGGGACCACTGACAGACACTGTATATGACCAGCCTCCGATAGGCCAAAGCGTGACCTGTTTCTAGTAACGGGGATAGGGACCAATGACAGACACTGTATATGATCAGCCTCCGATAGGCCAAGGCGTGACCTGTTTCCAGTAACGGGGATAGAGACCAATGACAGACACTGTATATGACCAGCCTCCGATAGGCCAAGGCGTGACCTGTTTCCAGTAACGGGGATAGGGACCAATGACAGACACTGTATATGATCAGCCTCCGATAGGCCAAGGCGTGACCTGTTTCCAGTAACGGGGATAGAGACCAATGACAGACACTGTATATGATCAGCCTCCGATAGGCCAAGGCGTGACCTGTTTCTAGTAACGGGGATAGGGACCAATGACCGACACTGTATATGATCAGCCTCCGATAGGCCAAGGCGTGACCTGTTTCCAGTAACGGGGATAGGGACCAATGACAGACACTGTATATGATCAGCCTCCGATAGGCCTAGGCGTGACCTGTTTCCAGTAACGGGGATAGGGACCAATGACCGACACTGTATATGATCAGCCTCCGATAGGCCTAGGCGTGACCTGTTTCCAGTAACGGGGATAGGGACCAATGACCGACACTGTATATGACCAGCCTCCGATAGGCCTAGGCGTGACCTGTTTCCAGTAACGGGGATAGGGACCAATGACAGACACTGTATATGATCAGCCTCCGATAGGCCTAGGCGTGATCTGTTTCCAGTAACGGGGATAGGGACCAATGACCGACACTGTATATGATCAGCCTCCGATAGGCCTAGGCGTGACCTGTTTCCAGTAACGGGGATAGGGACCAATGACCGACATTGTATATGACCAGCCTCCGATAGGCCTAGGCGTGATCTGTTTCTAGTAACGGGGATAGGGACCAATGACCGACACTGTATATGACCAGCCTCCGATAGGCCTAGGCGTGATCTGTTTCTAGTAACGGGGATAGGGACCAATGACCGACACTGTATATGATCAGCCTCCGATAGGCCTAGGCGTGATCTGTTTCCAGTAACGGGGATAGGGACCAATGACAGACACTGTATATGACCAGCCTCCGATAGGCCTAGGCGTGATCTGTTTATAGTAACGGGGATAGGGACCAATGACCGACACTGTATATGACCAGCCTCCGATAGGCCTAGGCGTGATCGTTTTCTAGTAACGGGGATAGGGACCAATGACAGACACTGTATATGATCAGCCTCCGATAGGCCTAGGCGTGATCTGTTTATAGTAACGGGGATAGGGACCAATGACCGACACTGTATATGACCAGCCTCCGATAGGCCTAGGCGTGATCTGTTTCCAGTAACGGGGATAGGGACCAATGACCGACACTGTATATGATCAGCCTCCGATAGGCCTAGGCGTGACCTGTTTCCAGTAACGGGGATAGGGACCAATGACAGACACTGTATATGATCAGCCTCCGATAGGCCTAGGCGTGACCTGTTTCCAGTAACGGGGATAGGGACCAATGACAGACACTGTATATGACCAGCCTCCGATAGGCCTAGGCGTGACCTGTTTCCAGTAACGGGGATAGGGACCAATGACCGACACTGTATATGATCAGCCTCCCATAGGCCTAGGCGTGATCTGTTTCCAGTAACGGGGATAGGGACCAATGACCGACACTGTATATGACCAGCCTCCGATAGGCCTAGGCGTGACCTGTTTCCAGTAACGGGGATAGGGACCAATGACCGACACTGTATATGACCAGCCTCCGATAGGCCAAGGCGTGACCTGTTTCCAGTAACTGGGATAGGGACCAATGACCTACACTGTATATGATCAGCCTCCGATAGGCCAAGGCGTGATCTGTTTCCAGTAACGGGGATAGGGACCAATGACAGACACTGTATATGACCAGCCTCCGATAGGCCTAGGCGTGATCTGTTTATAGTAACGGGGATAGGGACCAATGACCGACACTGTATATGACCAGCCTCCGATAGGCCTAGGCGTGATCTGTTTCTAGTAACGGGGATAGGGACCAATGACCGACACTGTATATGATCAGCCTCCGATAGGCCAAGGCGTGACCTGTTTCCAGTAACGGGGATAGGGACCAATGACAGACACTGTATATGACCACCCTCCGATAGGCCTAGGCGTGATCTGTTTCTAGTAACGGGGATAGGGACCAATGACCGACACTGTATATGATCAGCCTCCGATAGGCCTAGGCGTGATCTGTTTATAGTAACGGGGATAGGGACCAATGACCGACACTGTATATGACCAGCCTCCGATAGGCCTAGGCGTGATCTGTTTCTAGTAACGGGGATAGGGACCAATGACCGACACTGTATATGATCAGCCTCCGATAGGCCAAGGCGTGACCTGTTTCCAGTAACGGGGATAGGGACCAATGACAGACACTGTATATGATCAGCCTCCGATCAGCCTAGGCGTGACCTGTTTCCAGTAACGGGGATAGGGACCACTGACAGACACTGTATATGACCAGCCTCCGATAGGCCAAGGCGTGACCTGTTTCCAGTAACGGGGATAGGGACCAATGACCGACACTGTATATGATCAGCCTCCGATCAGCCTAGGCGTGACCTGTTTCCAGTAACGGGGATAGGGACCACTGACAGACACTGTATATGACCAGCCTCCGATGGGCCTAGGCGTGATCTGTTTCCAGTAACGGGGATAGGGACCAATGACAGACACTGTATATGATCAGCCTCCGATCAGCCTAGGCGTGACCTGTTTCCAGTAACGGGGATAGGGACCACTGACAGACACTGTATATGACCAGCCTCCGATAGGCCAAGGCGTGACCTGTTTCCAGTAACGGGGATAGGGACCAATGACCGACACTGTATATGATCAGCCTCCGATAGGCCAAGGCGTGACCTGTTTCCAGTAACGGGGATAGGGACCACTGACAGACACGTTATATGACCAGCCTCCGATAGGCCTAGGCGTGATCTGTTTCTAGTAACGGGGATAGGGACCACTGACAGACACTGTATATGACCAGCCTCCGATAGGCCTAGGCGTGATCTGTTTCTAGTAACGGGGATAGGGACCAATGACCGACACTGTATATGATCAGCCTCCGATAGGCCTAGGCGTGATCCGTTTATAGTAACGGGGATAGGGACCAATGACAGACACTGTATATGGCCAGCCTCCGATAGGCCAAGGCGTGACCTATTTCCAGTAACGGGGATAGGGACCAATGACCGATACTGTATATGATCAGCCTCCGATAGGCCTAGGCGTGACCTGTTTCCAGTAACGGGGATAGGGACCAATGACAGACACTGTATATGACCAGCCTCCGATAGGCCTAGGCGTGACCTGTTTCCAGTAACGGGGATAGGGACCAATGACAGACACTGTATATGACCAGCCTCCGATAGGCCTAGGCGTGACCTGTTTCCAGTAACGGGGATAGGGACCAATGACCGACACTGTATATGACCAGCCTCCGATAGGCCTAGGCGTGACCTGTTTCCCGTAACGGGGATAGAGACCAATGACAGACACTGTATATGATCAGACCCCGATAGTCCAAGGCGTGACCTGTTTCCAGTAACGGGGATAGGGACCAATGACCGACACTGTATATGATCAGCCTCCGATAGGCCAAGGCGTGACCTGTTTCCAGTAACGGGGATAGGGACCAATGACCGACACTGTATATGATCAGCCTCCGATAGGCCAAGGCGTGACCTGTTTCCAGTAACGGGGATAGGGACCAATGACAGACACTGTATATGATCAGCCTCCGATAGGCCAAGGCGTGACCTGTTTCCAGTAACGGGGATAGGGACCAATGACAGACACTGTATATGGCCAGCCTCCGATAGGCCAAGGCGTGACCTGTTTCCAGTAACGGGGATAGGGACCAATGACCGATACTGTATATGATCAGCCTCCGATAGGCCTAGGCGTGACCTGTTTCCAGTAACGGGGATAGGGACCAATGACAGACACTGTATATGACCAGCCTCCGATAGGCCTAGGCGTGACCTGTTTCCAGTAACGGGGATAGGGACCAATGACAGACACTGTATATGACCAGCCTCCGATAGGCCTAGGCGTGACCTGTTTCCAGTAACGGGGATAGGGACCAATGACCGACACTGTATATGACCAGCCTCCGATAGGCCTAGGCGTGACCTGTTTCCCGTAACGGGGATAGGGACCAATGACAGACACTGTATATGATCAGACCCCGATAGGCCAAGGCGTGACCTGTTTCCAGTAACGGGGATAGGGACCAATGACCGACACTGTATATGATCAGCCTCCGATAGGCCAAGGCGTGACCTGTTTCCAGTAACGGGGATAGGGACCAATGACCGACACTGTATATGATCAGCCTCCGATAGGCCAAGGCGTGACCTGTTTCCAGTAACGGGGATAGGGACCAATGACAGACACTGTATATGATCAGCCACCGATAGGCCAAGGCGTGACCTGTTTCCAGTAACGGGGATAGGGACCAATGACAGACACTGTATATGATCAGCCTCCGATAGGCCTAGGCGTGACCTGTTTCCAGTAACGGGGATAGGGACCAATGACCGACACTGTATATGACCAGCCTCCGATAGGCCAAGGCGTGACCTGTTTCCAGTAACGGGGATAGGGACCAATGACAGACACTGTATATGACCAGCCTCCGATAGGCCAAGGCGTGACCTGTTTCTAGTAACGGGGATAGGGACCAATGACAGACACTGTATATGACCAGCCTCCGATAGGCCAAGGCGTGACTTGTTTCCAGTAACGGGGATAGGGACCAATGACAGACACTGTATATGATCAGCCTCCGATAGGCCTAGGCGTGACCTGTTTCCAGTAACGGGGATAGTTACCAATGACAGACACTGTGTATGACCAGCCTCCGATAGGCCTAGGCGTGACCTGTTTCCAGTAACGGGGATAGAGACCAATGACAGACACTGTATATGACCAGCCTCCGATAGGCCAAGGCGTGACCTGTTTCCAGTAACGGGGATAGGGACCAATGACAGACACTGTATATGACCAGCCTCCGATAGGCCTAGGCGTGACCTGTTTCCAGTAACGGGGATAGGGACCAATGACAGACACTGTATATGATCAGCCTCCGATAGGCCTAGGCGTGACCTGTTTCCAGTAACGGGGATAGGGACCAATGACAGACACTGTATATGATCAGCCTCCGATAGGCCTAGGCGTGACCTGTTTCCACTAACGGGGATAGGGACCAATGACCGACACTGTATATGATCAGCTTCCGATAGGCCTAGGCGTGATCTGTTTCCAGTAACGGGGATAGGGACCAATGACCGACACTGTATATGATCAGCCTCCGATAGGCCTAGGCGTGACCTGTTTCCAGTAACGGGGATAGGGACCAATGACCGACACTGTATATGATCAGCCTCCGATAGGCCTAGGCGTGATCTGTTTCCAGTAACGGGGATAGGGACCAATGACAGACACTGTATATGACCAGCCTCCGATAGGCCAAGGCGTAACCTGTTTCTAGTAACGGGGATAGGGACCAATGACAGACACTGTATATGACCAGCCTCCGATAGGCCAAGGCGTGACCTGTTTCCAGTAACGGGGATAGGGACCAATGACAGACACTGTATATGATCAGCCTCCGATAGGCCAAGGCGTGACCTGTTTCCAGTAACGGGGATAGGGACCAATGACCGACACTGTATATGATCAGCCTCCCATAGGCCTAGGCGTGATCTGTTTCCAGTAACGGGGATAGGGACCAATGACCGACACTGTATATGACCAGCCTCCGATAGGCCTAGGCGTGACCTGTTTCCAGTAACGGGGATAGGGACCAATGACCGACACTGTATATGACCAGCCTCCGATAGGCCAAGGCGTGACCTGTTTCCAGTAACGGGGATAGGGACCAATGACCGACACTGTATATGATCAGCCTCCGATAGGCCAAGGCGTGACCTGTTTCCAGTAACGGGGATAGGGACCAATGACAGACACTGTATATGACCAGCCTCCGATAGGCCAAGGCGTGACCTGTTTCCAGTAACGGGGATAGGGACCAATGACAGACACTGTATATGACCAGCCTCCGATAGGCCTAGCCGTGATCTGTTTATAGTAACGGGGATAGGGACCAATGACCGACACTGTATATGATCAGCCTCCGATAGGCCAAGGCGTGATCTGTTTCCAGTAACGGGGATAGGGACCAATGACAGACACTGTATATGATCAGCCTCCGATAGGCCAAGGCGTGACCTGTTTCCAGTAACGGGGATAGGAACCAATGACAGACACTGTATATGATCAGCCTCCGATAGGCCTAGGCGTGACCTGTTTCCAGTGACGGGGATAGAGACCAATGACAGACACTGCATATGATCAGCCTCCGATAGGCCTAGGCGTGACCTGTTTCCAGTAACGGGGATAGGGACCACTGACAGACACTGTATATGACCAGCCTCCGATAGGCCAAGGCGTGACCTGTTTCTAGTAACGGGGATAGGGACCAATGACCGACACTGTATATGATCAGCCTCCGATAGGCCAAGGCGTGACCTGTTTCCAGTAACGGGGATAGGGACCAATGACAGACACTGGATATGACCAGCCTCCGATAGGCCTAGGCGTGACCTGTTTCCAGTAACGGGGATAGGGACCAATGACAGACACTGTATATGACCAGCCTCCGATAGGCCTAGGCGTGACCTGTTTCCAGTAACAGGGATAGGGACCAATGACCGACACTGTATATGACCAGCCTCCGATAGGCCAAAGCGTGACCTGTTTCTAGTAACGGGGATAGGGACCAATGACCGACACTGTATATGATCAGCCTCCGATTGGCCTAGGCGTGACCTGTTTCCAGTAACGGGGATAGGGACCAATGACCGACACTGTATATGATCAGCCTCCGATAGGCCTAGGCGTGACCTGTTTCCAGTAAAGGGAATAGGGAGCAATGAACGACACTGTATATGACCAGCCTCCGATAGGCCAAGGCGTGACCTGTTTCCAGTAACGGGGATAGGGACCAATGAAAGACACTGTATACGATCAGCCTCCGATAGGCCTAGGCGTGACCTGTTTCCAGCAACGGGGATAGGGACCAATGACAGACACTGTATATGACCAGCCTCCGATAGGCCTAGGCGTGACCTGTTTCCAGTAACGGGGATAGGGACCAATGACAGACACTGTATATGACCAGCCTCCGATAGGCCTAGGCGTGACCTGTTTCCAGTAACGGGGATAGGGACCAATGACCGACACTGTATATGACCAGCCTCCGATAGGCCTAGGCGTGACCTGTTTCCAGTAACGGGGATAGGGACCAATGACAGACACTGTATATGACCAGCCTCCGATAGGCCAAGGCGTGACCTGTTTCCAGTAACGAGGATAGGGACCAATGACAGACACTGTATATGATCAGCCTCCGATAGGCCTAGGCGTGACCTGTTTCCCGTAACGGGGATAGGGACCAATGACAGACACTGTATATGACCAGCCTCCGATAGGCCTAGGCGTGACCTGTTTCCAGTAACGGGGATAGGGACCAATGTCAGACACTGTATATGACCAGCCTCCGATAGGCCTAGGCGTGACCTGTTTCCAGTAACGGGGATAGGGACCAATGACAGACACTGTATATGACCAGCCTCCGATAGGCCAAGGCGTGACCTGTTTCTAGTAACGGGGATAGGGACATATGACCGACACTGTATATGACCAGCCTCCGATAGGCCTAGGCGTGATCTGTTTCTAGTAACGGGGATAGGGACCAATGACCGACACTGTATATGATCAGCCTCCGATAGGCCAAGGCGTGACCTGTTTCCAGTAACGGGGATAGGGACCAATGACAGACACTGTATATGATCAGCCTCCGATCAGCCTAGGCGTGACCTGTTTCCAGTAACGGGGATAGGGACCACTGACAGACACTGTATATGACCAGCCTCCGATAGGCCAAGGCGTGACCTGTTTCCACTAACGGGGATAGGGACCAATGACAGACACTGTATATGATCAGCCTCCGATAGGCCAAGGCGTGACCTGTTTCCAGTAACGGGGATAGGGACCAATGACAGACACTGTATATGATCAGCCTCCGATCAGCCTAGGCGTGACCTGTTTCCAGTAACGGGGATAGGGACCACTGACAGACACTGTATATGACCAGCCTCCGATAGGCCAAGGCGTGACTTGTTTCCAGTAACGGGGATAGGGACCAATGACAGACACTGTATATGATCAGCCTCCGATAGGCCTAGGCGTGACCTGTTTCCAGTAACGGGGATAGTTACCAATGACAGACACTGTGTATGACCAGCCTCCGATAGGCCTAGGCGTGACCTGTTTCCAGTAACGGGGATAGAGACCAATGACAGACACTGTATATGACCAGCCTCCGATAGGCCAAGGCGTGACCTGTTTCCAGTAACGGGGATAGGGACCAATGACAGACACTGTATATGACCAGCCTCCGATAGGCCTAGGCGTGACCTGTTTCCAGTAACGGGGATAGGGACCAATGACAGACACTGTATATGATCAGCCTCCGATAGGCCTAGGCGTGACCTGTTTCCAGTAACGGGGATAGGGACCAATGACAGACACTGTATATGATCAGCCTCCGATAGGCCTAGGCGTGACCTGTTTCCACTAACGGGGATAGGGACCAATGACCGACACTGTATATGATCAGCTTCCGATAGGCCTAGGCGTGATCTGTTTCCAGTAACGGGGATAGGGACCAATGACCGACACTGTATATGATCAGCCTCCGATAGGCCTAGGCGTGACCTGTTTCCAGTAACGGGGATAGGGACCAATGACCGACACTGTATATGATCAGCCTCCGATAGGCCTAGGCGTGATCTGTTTCCAGTAACGGGGATAGGGACCAATGACAGACACTGTATATGACCAGCCTCCGATAGGCCAAGGCGTAACCTGTTTCTAGTAACGGGGATAGGGACCAATGACAGACACTGTATATGACCAGCCTCCGATAGGCCAAGGCGTGACCTGTTTCCAGTAACGGGGATAGGGACCAATGACAGACACTGTATATGATCAGCCTCCGATAGGCCAAGGCGTGACCTGTTTCCAGTAACGGGGATAGGGACCAATGACCGACACTGTATATGATCAGCCTCCCATAGGCCTAGGCGTGATCTGTTTCCAGTAACGGGGATAGGGACCAATGACCGACACTGTATATGACCAGCCTCCGATAGGCCTAGGCGTGACCTGTTTCCAGTAACGGGGATAGGGACCAATGACCGACACTGTATATGACCAGCCTCCGATAGGCCAAGGCGTGACCTGTTTCCAGTAACGGGGATAGGGACCAATGACCGACACTGTATATGATCAGCCTCCGATAGGCCAAGGCGTGACCTGTTTCCAGTAACGGGGATAGGGACCAATGACAGACACTGTATATGACCAGCCTCCGATAGGCCAAGGCGTGACCTGTTTCCAGTAACGGGGATAGGGACCAATGACAGACACTGTATATGACCAGCCTCCGATAGGCCTAGGCGTGATCTGTTTATAGTAACGGGGATAGGGACCAATGACCGACACTGTATATGATCAGCCTCCGATAGGCCAAGGCGTGATCTGTTTCCAGTAACGGGGATAGGGACCAATGACAGACACTGTATATGATCAGCCTCCGATAGGCCAAGGCGTGACCTGTTTCCAGTAACGGGGATAGGAACCAATGACAGACACTGTATATGATCAGCCTCCGATAGGCCTAGGCGTGACCTGTTTCCAGTGACGGGGATAGAGACCAATGACAGACACTGCATATGATCAGCCTCCGATAGGCCTAGGCGTGACCTGTTTCCAGTAACGGGGATAGGGACCACTGACAGACACTGTATATGACCAGCCTCCGATAGGCCAAGGCGTGACCTGTTTCTAGTAACGGGGATAGGGACCAATGACCGACACTGTATATGATCAGCCTCCGATAGGCCAAGGCGTGACCTGTTTCCAGTAACGGGGATAGGGACCAATGACAGACACTGGATATGACCAGCCTCCGATAGGCCTAGGCGTGACCTGTTTCCAGTAACGGGGATAGGGACCAATGACAGACACTGTATATGACCAGCCTCCGATAGGCCTAGGCGTGACCTGTTTCCAGTAACAGGGATAGGGACCAATGACCGACACTGTATATGACCAGCCTCCGATAGGCCAAAGCGTGACCTGTTTCTAGTAACGGGGATAGGGACCAATGACCGACACTGTATATGATCAGCCTCCGATTGGCCTAGGCGTGACCTGTTTCCAGTAACGGGGATAGGGACCAATGACCGACACTGTATATGATCAGCCTCCGATAGGCCTAGGCGTGACCTGTTTCCAGTAAAGGGAATAGGGAGCAATGAACGACACTGTATATGACCAGCCTCCGATAGGCCAAGGCGTGACCTGTTTCCAGTAACGGGGATAGGGACCAATGAAAGACACTGTATACGATCAGCCTCCGATAGGCCTAGGCGTGACCTGTTTCCAGCAACGGGGATAGGGACCAATGACAGACACTGTATATGACCAGCCTCCGATAGGCCTAGGCGTGACCTGTTTCCAGTAACGGGGATAGGGACCAATGACAGACACTGTATATGACCAGCCTCCGATAGGCCTAGGCGTGACCTGTTTCCAGTAACGGGGATAGGGACCAATGACCGACACTGTATATGACCAGCCTCCGATAGGCCTAGGCGTGACCTGTTTCCAGTAACGGGGATAGGGACCAATGACAGACACTGTATATGACCAGCCTCCGATAGGCCAAGGCGTGACCTGTTTCCAGTAACGAGGATAGGGACCAATGACAGACACTGTATATGATCAGCCTCCGATAGGCCTAGGCGTGACCTGTTTCCCGTAACGGGGATAGGGACCAATGACAGACACTGTATATGACCAGCCTCCGATAGGCCTAGGCGTGACCTGTTTCCAGTAACGGGGATAGGGACCAATGACAGACACTGTATATGACCAGCCTCCGATAGGCCTAGGCGTGACCTGTTTCCAGTAACGGGGATAGGGACCAATGACAGACACTGTATATGACCAGCCTCCGATAGGCCAAGGCGTGACCTGTTTCTAGTAACGGGGATAGGGACATATGACCGACACTGTATATGACCAGCCTCCGATAGGCCTAGGCGTGATCTGTTTCTAGTAACGGGGATAGGGACCAATGACCGACACTGTATATGATCAGCCTCCGATAGGCCAAGGCGTGACCTGTTTCCAGTAACGGGGATAGGGACCAATGACAGACACTGTATATGATCAGCCTCCGATCAGCCTAGGCGTGACCTGTTTCCAGTAACGGGGATAGGGACCACTGACAGACACTGTATATGACCAGCCTCCGATAGGCCAAGGCGTGACCTGTTTCCACTAACGGGGATAGGGACCAATGACCGACACTGTATATGATCAGCCTCCGATCAGCCTAGGCGTGACCTGTTTCCAGTAACGGGGATAGGGACCACTGACAGACACTGTATATGACCAGCCTCCGATAGGCCTAGGCGTGATCTGTTTCTAGTAACGGGGATAGAGACCAATGACCGACACTGTATATGATCAGCCTCCGATCAGCCTAGGCGTGACCTGTTTCCAGTAACGGGGATAGGGACCACTGACAGACACTGTATATGACCAGCCTCCGATAGGCCTAGGCGTGATCTGTTTCTAGTAACGGGGATAGGGACCAATGACAGACACTGTATATGACCAGCCTCCGATAGGCCTGGGCGTGACCTGTTTCCAGTAACGGGGATAGGGACCAATGACCGACACTGTATATGACCAGCCTCCGATAGGCCTAGGCGTGATCTGTTTCCAGTAACGGGAATAGGGACCAATGACCGACACTGTATATGACCAGCCTCCGATAGGCCTAGGCGTGATCTTTTTCTAGTAACGGGGATAGGGACCAATGACAGACACTGTATATGATCAGCCTCCGATAGGCCTAGGCGTGATCTGTTTATAGTAACGGGGATAGGGACCAATGACAGACACTGTATATGATCAGCCTCCGATAGGCCTAGGCGTGATCTGTTTATAGTAACGGGGATAGGGACCAATGACCGACACTGTATATGACCACCCTCCGATAGGCCTAGGAGTGATCTGTTTCCAGTAACGGGGATAGGGACCAATGACCGACACTGTATATGATCAGCCTCCGATAGGCCTAGGCTTGATCTGTTTCCAGTAACGGGGATAGGGACCAATGACAGACACTGTATATGATCAGCCTCCGATAGGCCAAGGCGTGATCTGTTTCTAGTAACGGGGATAGGGACCAATGACAGACACTGTATATGACCAGCCTCCGATAGGCCTAGGCGTGACCTGTTTCCAGTAACGGGGATAGGGACCAATGACAGACACTGTATATGACCAGCCTCCGATAGGCCTAGGCTTGATCTGTTTATAGTAACGGGGATAGGGACCAATGACCGACACTGTATATGACCAGCCTCCGATAGGCCAAGGCGTGACCTGTTTCCAGTAACGGGGATAGGGACCAATGACAGACACTGTATACGATCAGCCTCCGATAGGCCTAGGCGTGACCTGTTTCCAGCAACGGGGATAGGGACTAATGACAGACACTGTATATGACCAGCCTCCGATTGGCCAAGGCGTGACCTGTTTCCAGTAACGAGGATAGGGACCAATGACAGACACTGTATATGATCAGCCTCCGATAGGCCTAGGCGTGACCTGTTTCCCGTAACGGGGATAGGGACCAATGACAGACACTGTATATGACCAGCCTCCGATAGGCCTAGGCGTGACCTGTTTCCAGTAACGGGGATAGGGACCAATGACAGACACTGTATATGACCAGCCTCCGATAGGCCTAGGCGTGACCTGTTTCCAGTAACGGGGATAGGGACCAATGACAGACACTGTATATGACCAGCCTCCGATAGGCCAAGGCGTGACCTGTTTCTAGTAACGGGGATAGGGACATATGACCGACACTGTATATGACCAGCCTCCGATAGGCCTAGGCGTGATCTGTTTCTAGTAACGGGGATAGGGACCAATGACCGACACTGTATATGATCAGCCTCCGATAGGCCAAGGCGTGACCTGTTTCCAGTAACGGGGATAGTGACCAATGACAGACACTGTATATGATCAGCCTCCGATCAGCCTAGGCGTGACCTGTTTCCAGTAACGGGGATAGGGACCACTGACAGACACTGTATATGACCAGCCTCCGATAGGCCAAGGCGTGACCTGTTTCCACTAACGGGGATAGGGACCAATGACCGACACTGTATATGATCAGCCTCCGATCAGCCTAGGCGTGACCTGTTTCCAGTAACGGGGATAGGGACCACTGACAGACACTGTATATGACCAGCCTCCGATAGGCCTAGGCGTGATCTGTTTCTAGTAACGGGGATAGGGACCAATGACAGACACTGTATATGACCAGCCTCCGATAGGCCTGGGCGTGACCTGTTTCCAGTAACGGGGATAGGGACCAATGACCGACACTGTATATGACCAGCCTCCGATAGGCCTAGGCGTGATCTGTTTCCAGTAACGGGAATAGGGACCAATGACCGACACTGTATATGACCAGCCTCCGATAGGCCTAGGCGTGATCTTTTTCTAGTAACGGGGATAGGGACCAATGACAGACACTGTATATGATCAGCCTCCGATAGGCCTAGGCGTGATCTGTTTATAGTAACGGGGATAGGGACCAATGACAGACACTGTATATGATCAGCCTCCGATAGGCCTAGGCGTGATCTGTTTATAGTAACGGGGATAGGGACCAATGACCGACACTGTATATGACCACCCTCCGATAGGCCTAGGCGTGATCTGTTTCCAGTAACGAGGATAGGGACCAATGACCGACACTGTATATGATCAGCCTCCGATAGGCCTAGGCTTGATCTGTTTATAGTAACGGGGATAGGGACCAATGACCGACACTGTATATGACCAGCCTCCGATAGGCCTAGGCGTGATCTGTTTCCAGTAACGGGGATAGGGACCAATGACCGACACTGTATATGACCAGCCTCCGATAGGCCTAGGCGTGATCTGTTTCCAGTAACGGGGATAGGGACCAATGACCGACACTGTATATGACCAGCCTCCGATAGGCCTAGGCGTGATCTGTTTCCAGTAACGGGGATAGGGACCAATGACAGACACTGTATATGATCAGCCTCCGATAGGCCTAGGCTTGATCTGTTTATAGTAACGGGGATAGGGACCAATGACCGACACTGTATATGACCAGCCTCCGATAGGCCTAGGCGTGACCTGTTTCCAGTAACGGGGATAGGGACCAATGACAGACACTGTATATGATCAGCCTCCGATAGGCCTAGGCTTGATCTGTTTATAGTAACGGGGATAGGGACCAATGACCGACACTGTATATGACCAGCCTCCAATAGGCCTAGGCGTGACCTGTTTCCAGTAACGGGGATAGGGACCAATGACCGACACTGTATATGACCAGCCTCCGATAGGCCTAGGCGTGATCTGTTTCCAGTAACGGGGATAGGGACCAATGACAGACACTGTATATGATCAGCCTCCGATAGGCCTAGGCTTGATCTGTTTATAGTAACGGGGATAGGGACCAATGACCGACACTGTATGTGATCAGCCTCCGATAGGCCTAGGCGTGATCTGTTTATAGTAACGGGGATAGGGACCAATGACCGACACTGTATATGACCAGCCTCCGATAGGCCTAGGCGTGATCTGTTTCCAGTAACGCGGATAGGGACCAATGACCGACACTGTATATGACCAGCCTCCGATAGGCCTAGGCGTGATCTGTTTCCAGTAACGGGGATAGGGACCAATGACCGACACTGTATATGACCAGCCACCGATAGGCCTAGGCGTGATCTGTTTCCAGTAACGGGGATAGGGACCAATGACCGACACTGTATATGACCAGCCTCCGATAGGCCTAGGCGTGATCTGTTTCCAGTAACGGGGATAGGGACCAATGACAGACACTGTATATGATCAGCCTCCGATAGGCCTAGGCGTGATCTGTTTCCAGTAACGGGGATAGGGACCAATGACCGACACTGTATATGACCAGCCTCCGATAGGCCTAGGCGTGATCTGTTTCCAGTAACGGGGATAGGGACCAATGACCGACACTGTATATGACCAGCCTCCGATAGGCCTAGGCGTGATCTGTTTCCAGTAACGGGGATAGGGACCAATGACCGACACTGTATATGACCAGCCTCCGATAGGCCTAGGCGTGATCTGTTTCCAGTAACGGGGATAGGGACCAATGACCGACACTGTATATGACCAGCCTCCGATAGGCCTAGGCGTGATCTGTTTCCAGTAACGGGGATAGGGACCAATGACAGACACTGTATATGACCAGCCTCCGATAGGCCTAGGCGTGACCTGTTTCCAGTAACGGGGATAGGGACCAATGACAGACACTGTATATGATCAGCCTCCGATAGGCCTAGGCGTGACCTGTTTCCAGTAACGGGGATAGGGACCAATGACAGACACTGTATATGACCAGCCTCCGATAGGCCAAGGCGTGACCTGTTTCCAGTAACGGGGATAGGGACCAATGACAGACACTGTATATGACCAGCCTCCGATAGGCCTAGGCGTGATCTGTTTCTAGTAACGGGGATAGGGACCAATGACCGACACTGTATATGATCAGCCTCCGATAGGCCAAGGCTTGACCTGTTTCCAGTAACGGGGATAGGGACCAATGACAGACACTGTATATGACCACCCTCCGATAGGCCTAGGCGTGATCTGTTTCTAGTAACGGGGATAGGGACCAATGACCGACACTGTATATGATCGGCCTCCGATAGGCCTAGGCGTGATCTGTTTATAGTAACGGGGATAGGGACCAATGACCGACACTGTATATGACCAGCCTCCGATAGGCCTAGGCGTGATCTGTTTCTAGTAACGGGGATAGGGACCAATGACCGACACTGTATATGATCAGCCTCCGATAGGCCAAGGCGTGACCTGTTTCCGGTAACGGGGATAGGGACCAATGACAGACACTGTATATGATCAGCCTCCGATCAGCCTAGGCGTGACCTGTTTCCAGTAACGGGGATAGGGACCACTGACAGACACTGTATATGACCAGCCTCCGATAGGCCAAGGCGTGACCTGTTTCCAGTAACGGGGATAGGGACCAATGACCGACACTGTATATGATCAGCCTCCGATCAGCCTAGGCGTGACCTGTTTCCAGTAACGGGGATAGGGACCACTGACAGACACTGTATATGACCAGCCTCCCATAGGCCTAGGCGTGATCTGTTTCCAGTAACGGGGATAGGGACCAATGACAGACACTGTATATGATCAGCCTCCGATCAGCCTAGGCGTGACCTGTTTCCAGTAACGGGGATAGGGACCACTGACAGACACTGTATATGACCAGCCTCCGATAGGCCAAGGCGTGACCTGTTTCCAGTAACGGGGATAGGGACCAATGACCGACACTGTATATGATCAGCCTCCGATAGGCCTAGGCGTGACCTGTTTCCAGTAACGGGGATAGGGACCAATGACCGACACTGTATATGATCAGCCTCCGATAGGCCTAGGCGTGACCTGTTTCCAGTAACGGGGATAGGGACCAATGACAGACACTGTATATGACCAGCCTCCGATAGGCCAAGGCGTGACCTGTTTCCAGTAACTGGGATAGGGACCAATGACCGACACTGTATATGATCAGCCTCCGATAGGCCAAGGCGTGACCTGTTTCCAGTAACGGGGATAGGGACCAATGACAGACACTGTATATGATCAGCCTCCGATAGGCCAAGCCGTGACCTGTTTCCAGTAACGGGGATAGGGACCAATGACAGACACTGTATATGACCAGCCTCCGATAGGCCTAGGCGTGATCTGTTTCTAGTAACGGGGATAGGGACCAATGACCGACACTGTATATGATCAGCCTCCGATAGGCCTAGGCGTGACCTGTTTCCAGTAACGGGGATAGGGACCAATGACAGACACTGTATATGATCAACCTCCGATAGGCCAAGGCGTGACCTGTTTCCAGTAACGGGGATAGGGACCAATGACCGACACTGTATATGACCACCCTCCGATAGGCCTAGGCGTGACCTGTTTCCAGTAACGGGGATAGGGACCAATGACAGACACTGTATATGACCAGCCTCCGATAGGCCTAGGCGTGATCTGTTTATAGTAACGGGGATAGGGACCAATGACCGACACTGTATATGACCAGCCTCCGATAGGCCTAGGCGTGATCTGTTTCTAGTAACGAGGATAGGGACCAATGACCGACACTGTATATGATCAGCCTCCGATAGGCCAAGGCGTGACCTGTTTCCAGTAACGGGGATAGGGACCAATGACAGACACTGTATATGACCACCCTCCGATAGGCCTAGGCGTGATCTGTTTCTAGTAACGGGGATAGGGACCAATGACCGACACTGTATATGATCAGCCTCCGATAGGCCTAGGCGTGATCTGTTTATAGTAACGGGGATAGGGACCAATGACCGACACTGTATATGACCAGCCTCCGATAGGCCTAGGCGTGATCTGTTTCTAGTAACGGGGATAGGGACCAATGACCGACACTGTATATGATCAGCCTCCGATAGGCCAAGGCGTGACCTGTTTCCAGTAACGGGGATAGGGACCAATGACAGACAGTGTATATGATCAGCCTCCGATCAGCCTAGGCGTGACCTGTTTCCAGTAACGGGGATAGGGACCACTGACAGACACTGTATATGACCAGCCTCCGATAGGCCAAGGCGTGACCTGTTTCCAGTAACGGGGATAGGGACCAATGACCGACACTGTATATGATCAGCCTCCGATCAGCCTAGGCGTGACCTGTTTCCAGTAACGGGGATAGGGACCACTGACAGACACTGTATATGACCAGCCTCCGATAGGCCTAGGCGTGATCTGTTTCCAGTAACGGGGATAGGGACCAATGACAGACACTGTATATGATCAGCCTCCGATCAGCCTAGGCGTGACCTGTTTCCAGTAACGGGGATAGGGACCACTGACAGACACTGTATATGACCAGCCTCCGATAGGCCAAGGCGTGACCTGTTTCCAGTAACGGGGATAGGGACCAATGACAGACACTGTATATGATCAGCCTCCGATAGGCCTAGGCGTGACCTGTTTCCAGTAACGGGGATAGGGACCAATGACAAGCACTGTATATGACCAGCCTCCGATAGGCCTAGGCGTGACCTGTTTCCAGTAACGGGGATAGAGACCAATGACAGACACTGTATATGACCAGCCTCCGATAGGCCAAGGCGTGACCTGTTTCCAGTAACGGGGATAGGGACCAATGACAGACACTGTCTACGACCAGCCTCCGATAGGCCTAGGCGTGACCTGTTTCCAGTAACGGGGATAGAGACCAATGACAGACACTGTATATGACCAGCCTACGATAGGCCAAGGCGTGACCTGTTTCCAGTAACGGGGATAGGGACCAATGACAGACACTGTATATGATCAGCCTCCGATAGGCCTAGGCGTGACCTGTTTCCAGTAACGGGGATAGGGACCAATGACAGACACTGTATATGATCAGCCTCCGATAGGCCTAGGCGTGACCTGTTTCCAGTAACGGGGATAGGGACCAATGACCGACACTGTATATGATCAGCCTCCGATAGGCCTAGGCGTGACCTGTTTCCAGTAACGGGGATAGGGACCAATGACCGACACTGTCTACGACCAGCCTCCGATAGGCCTAGGCGTGACCTGTTTCCAGTAACGGGGATAGAGACCAATGACAGACACTGTATATGACCAGCCTACGATAGGCCAAGGCGTGACCTGTTTCCAGTAACGGGGATAGGGACCAATGACAGACACTGTATATGATCAGCCTCCGATAGGCCTAGGCGTGACCTGTTTCCAGTAACGGGGATAGGGACCAATGACCGACACTGTATATGATCAGCCTCCGATAGGCCTAGGCGTGATCTGTTTCCAGTAACAGGGATAGGGACCAATGACCGACACTGTATATGATCAGCCTCCGATAGGCCTAGGCGTGACCTGTTTCCAGTAACGGGGATAGGGACCAATGACAGACACTGTATATGATCAGCCTCCGATAGGCCAAGGCGTGACCTGTTTCCAGTAACGGGGATAGGGACCAATGACAGACACTGTATATGACCAGCCTCCGATAGGCCTAGGCGTGATCTGTTTCTAGTAACGGGGATAGGGACCAATGACCGACACTGTATATGATCAGCCTCCGATAGGCCAAGGCGTGATCTGTTTCCAGTAACGGGGATAGGGACCAATGACAGACACTGTATATGATCAGCCTCCGATAGGCCAAGGCGTGACCTGTTTCCAGTAACGGGGATAGGGACCAATGACAGACACTGTATATGACCAGCCTCCGATAGGCCTAGGCGTGATCTGTTTCTAGTAACGGGGATAGGGACCAATGACCGACACTGTATATGATCAGCCTCCGATAGGCCAAGGCGTGATCTGTTTCCAGTAACGGGGATAGGGACCAATGACAGACACTGTATATGATCAGCCTCCGATAGGCCAAGGCGTGACCTGTTTCCAGTAACGGGGATAGGAACCAATGACAGACACTGTATATGATCAGCCTCCGATAGGCCTAGGCGTGACCTGTTTCCAGTGACGGGGATAGAGACCAATGACAGACACTGTATATGACCAGCCTCCGATAGACCTAGGCGTGACCTGTTTCCAGTAACGGGGATAGGGACCAATGACAGACACTGTATATGTTCAGCCTCCGATAGGCCAAGGCGTGACCTGTTTCCACTAACGGGGATAGGGACCAATGACCGACACTGTATATGATCAGCCTCCGATCAGCCTAGGCGTGACCTGTTTCCAGTAACGGGGATAGGGACCACTGACAGACACTGTATATGACCAGCCTCCGATAGGCCTAGGCGTGATCTGTTTCTAGTAACGGGGATAGGGACCAATGACAGACACTGTATATGACCAGCCTCCGATAGGCCTGGGCGTGACCTGTTTCCAGTAACGGGGATAGGGACCAATGACCGACACTGTATATGACCAGCCTCCGATAGGCCTAGGCGTGATCTGTTTCCAGTAACGGGAATAGGGACCAATGACCGACACTGTATATGACCAGCCTCCGATAGGCCTAGGCGTGATCTTTTTCTAGTAACGGGGATAGGGACCAATGACAGACACTGTATATGATCAGCCTCCGATAGGCCTAGGCGTGATCTGTTTATAGTAACGGGGATAGGGACCAATGACAGACACTGTATATGATCAGCCTCCGATAGGCCTAGGCGTGATCTGTTTATAGTAACGGGGATAGGGACCAATGACCGACACTGTATATGACCACCCTCCGATAGGCCTAGGCGTGATCTGTTTCCAGTAACGAGGATAGGGACCAATGACCGACACTGTATATGATCAGCCTCCGATAGGCCTAGGCTTGATCTGTTTATAGTAACGGGGATAGGGACCAATGACCGACACTGTATATGACCAGCCTCCGATAGGCCTAGGCGTGATCTGTTTCCAGTAACGGGGATAGGGACCAATGACCGACACTGTATATGACCAGCCTCCGATAGGCCTAGGCGTGATCTGTTTCCAGTAACGGGGATAGGGACCAATGACCGACACTGTATATGACCAGCCTCCGATAGGCCTAGGCGTGATCTGTTTCCAGTAACGGGGATAGGGACCAATGACAGACACTGTATATGATCAGCCTCCGATAGGCCTAGGCTTGATCTGTTTATAGTAACGGGGATAGGGACCAATGACCGACACTGTATATGACCAGCCTCCGATAGGCCTAGGCGTGACCTGTTTCCAGTAACGGGGATAGGGACCAATGACAGACACTGTATATGATCAGCCTCCGATAGGCCTAGGCTTGATCTGTTTATAGTAACGGGGATAGGGACCAATGACCGACACTGTATATGACCAGCCTCCAATAGGCCTAGGCGTGACCTGTTTCCAGTAACGGGGATAGGGACCAATGACCGACACTGTATATGACCAGCCTCCGATAGGCCTAGGCGTGATCTGTTTCCAGTAACGGGGATAGGGACCAATGACAGACACTGTATATGATCAGCCTCCGATAGGCCTAGGCTTGATCTGTTTATAGTAACGGGGATAGGGACCAATGACCGACACTGTATATGATCAGCCTCCGATAGGCCTAGGCGTGATCTGTTTATAGTAACGGGGATAGGGACCAATGACCGACACTGTATATGACCAGCCTCCGATAGGCCTAGGCGTGATCTGTTTCCAGTAACGCGGATAGGGACCAATGACCGACACTGTATATGACCAGCCTCCGATAGGCCTAGGCGTGATCTGTTTCCAGTAACGGGGATAGGGACCAATGACCGACACTGTATATGACCAGCCACCGATAGGCCTAGGCGTGATCTGTTTCCAGTAACGGGGATAGGGACCAATGACCGACACTGTATATGACCAGCCTCCGATAGGCCTAGGCGTGATCTGTTTCCAGTAACGGGGATAGGGACCAATGACAGACACTGTATATGATCAGCCTCCGATAGGCCTAGGCGTGATCTGTTTCCAGTAACGGGGATAGGGACCAATGACCGACACTGTATATGACCAGCCTCCGATAGGCCTAGGCGTGATCTGTTTCCAGTAACGGGGATAGGGACCAATGACCGACACTGTATATGACCAGCCTCCGATAGGCCTAGGCGTGATCTGTTTCCAGTAACGGGGATAGGGACCAATGACCGACACTGTATATGACCAGCCTCCGATAGGCCTAGGCGTGATCTGTTTCCAGTAACGGGGATAGGGACCAATGACCGACACTGTATATGACCAGCCTCCGATAGGCCTAGGCGTGATCTGTTTCCAGTAACGGGGATAGGGACCAATGACAGACACTGTATATGACCAGCCTCCGATAGGCCTAGGCGTGACCTGTTTCCAGTAACGGGGATAGGGACCAATGACAGACACTGTATATGATCAGCCTCCGATAGGCCTAGGCGTGACCTGTTTCCAGTAACGGGGATAGGGACCAATGACAGACACTGTATATGACCAGCCTCCGATAGGCCAAGGCGTGACCTGTTTCCAGTAACGGGGATAGGGACCAATGACAGACACTGTATATGACCAGCCTCCGATAGGCCTAGGCGTGATCTGTTTCTAGTAACGGGGATAGGGACCAATGACCGACACTGTATATGATCAGCCTCCGATAGGCCAAGGCTTGACCTGTTTCCAGTAACGGGGATAGGGACCAATGACAGACACTGTATATGACCACCCTCCGATAGGCCTAGGCGTGATCTGTTTCTAGTAACGGGGATAGGGACCAATGACCGACACTGTATATGATCGGCCTCCGATAGGCCTAGGCGTGATCTGTTTATAGTAACGGGGATAGGGACCAATGACCGACACTGTATATGACCAGCCTCCGATAGGCCTAGGCGTGATCTGTTTCTAGTAACGGGGATAGGGACCAATGACCGACACTGTATATGATCAGCCTCCGATAGGCCAAGGCGTGACCTGTTTCCGGTAACGGGGATAGGGACCAATGACAGACACTGTATATGATCAGCCTCCGATCAGCCTAGGCGTGACCTGTTTCCAGTAACGGGGATAGGGACCACTGACAGACACTGTATATGACCAGCCTCCGATAGGCCAAGGCGTGACCTGTTTCCAGTAACGGGGATAGGGACCAATGACCGACACTGTATATGATCAGCCTCCGATCAGCCTAGGCGTGACCTGTTTCCAGTAACGGGGATAGGGACCACTGACAGACACTGTATATGACCAGCCTCCCATAGGCCTAGGCGTGATCTGTTTCCAGTAACGGGGATAGGGACCAATGACAGACACTGTATATGATCAGCCTCCGATCAGCCTAGGCGTGACCTGTTTCCAGTAACGGGGATAGGGACCACTGACAGACACTGTATATGACCAGCCTCCGATAGGCCAAGGCGTGACCTGTTTCCAGTAACGGGGATAGGGACCAATGACCGACACTGTATATGATCAGCCTCCGATAGGCCTAGGCGTGACCTGTTTCCAGTAACGGGGATAGGGACCAATGACCGACACTGTATATGATCAGCCTCCGATAGGCCTAGGCGTGACCTGTTTCCAGTAACGGGGATAGGGACCAATGACAGACACTGTATATGACCAGCCTCCGATAGGCCAAGGCGTGACCTGTTTCCAGTAACTGGGATAGGGACCAATGACCGACACTGTATATGATCAGCCTCCGATAGGCCAAGGCGTGACCTGTTTCCAGTAACGGGGATAGGGACCAATGACAGACACTGTATATGATCAGCCTCCGATAGGCCAAGCCGTGACCTGTTTCCAGTAACGGGGATAGGGACCAATGACAGACACTGTATATGACCAGCCTCCGATAGGCCTAGGCGTGATCTGTTTCTAGTAACGGGGATAGGGACCAATGACCGACACTGTATATGATCAGCCTCCGATAGGCCTAGGCGTGACCTGTTTCCAGTAACGGGGATAGGGACCAATGACAGACACTGTATATGATCAACCTCCGATAGGCCAAGGCGTGACCTGTTTCCAGTAACGGGGATAGGGACCAATGACCGACACTGTATATGACCACCCTCCGATAGGCCTAGGCGTGACCTGTTTCCAGTAACGGGGATAGGGACCAATGACAGACACTGTATATGACCAGCCTCCGATAGGCCTAGGCGTGATCTGTTTATAGTAACGGGGATAGGGACCAATGACCGACACTGTATATGACCAGCCTCCGATAGGCCTAGGCGTGATCTGTTTCTAGTAACGAGGATAGGGACCAATGACCGACACTGTATATGATCAGCCTCCGATAGGCCAAGGCGTGACCTGTTTCCAGTAACGGGGATAGGGACCAATGACAGACACTGTATATGACCACCCTCCGATAGGCCTAGGCGTGATCTGTTTCTAGTAACGGGGATAGGGACCAATGACCGACACTGTATATGATCAGCCTCCGATAGGCCTAGGCGTGATCTGTTTATAGTAACGGGGATAGGGACCAATGACCGACACTGTATATGACCAGCCTCCGATAGGCCTAGGCGTGATCTGTTTCTAGTAACGGGGATAGGGACCAATGACCGACACTGTATATGATCAGCCTCCGATAGGCCAAGGCGTGACCTGTTTCCAGTAACGGGGATAGGGACCAATGACAGACAGTGTATATGATCAGCCTCCGATCAGCCTAGGCGTGACCTGTTTCCAGTAACGGGGATAGGGACCACTGACAGACACTGTATATGACCAGCCTCCGATAGGCCAAGGCGTGACCTGTTTCCAGTAACGGGGATAGGGACCAATGACCGACACTGTATATGATCAGCCTCCGATCAGCCTAGGCGTGACCTGTTTCCAGTAACGGGGATAGGGACCACTGACAGACACTGTATATGACCAGCCTCCGATAGGCCTAGGCGTGATCTGTTTCCAGTAACGGGGATAGGGACCAATGACAGACACTGTATATGATCAGCCTCCGATCAGCCTAGGCGTGACCTGTTTCCAGTAACGGGGATAGGGACCACTGACAGACACTGTATATGACCAGCCTCCGATAGGCCAAGGCGTGACCTGTTTCCAGTAACGGGGATAGGGACCAATGACAGACACTGTATATGATCAGCCTCCGATAGGCCTAGGCGTGACCTGTTTCCAGTAACGGGGATAGGGACCAATGACAAGCACTGTATATGACCAGCCTCCGATAGGCCTAGGCGTGACCTGTTTCCAGTAACGGGGATAGAGACCAATGACAGACACTGTATATGACCAGCCTCCGATAGGCCAAGGCGTGACCTGTTTCCAGTAACGGGGATAGGGACCAATGACAGACACTGTCTACGACCAGCCTCCGATAGGCCTAGGCGTGACCTGTTTCCAGTAACGGGGATAGAGACCAATGACAGACACTGTATATGACCAGCCTACGATAGGCCAAGGCGTGACCTGTTTCCAGTAACGGGGATAGGGACCAATGACAGACACTGTATATGATCAGCCTCCGATAGGCCTAGGCGTGACCTGTTTCCAGTAACGGGGATAGGGACCAATGACAGACACTGTATATGATCAGCCTCCGATAGGCCTAGGCGTGACCTGTTTCCAGTAACGGGGATAGGGACCAATGACCGACACTGTATATGATCAGCCTCCGATAGGCCTAGGCGTGACCTGTTTCCAGTAACGGGGATAGGGACCAATGACCGACACTGTCTACGACCAGCCTCCGATAGGCCTAGGCGTGACCTGTTTCCAGTAACGGGGATAGAGACCAATGACAGACACTGTATATGACCAGCCTACGATAGGCCAAGGCGTGACCTGTTTCCAGTAACGGGGATAGGGACCAATGACAGACACTGTATATGATCAGCCTCCGATAGGCCTAGGCGTGACCTGTTTCCAGTAACGGGGATAGGGACCAATGACCGACACTGTATATGATCAGCCTCCGATAGGCCTAGGCGTGATCTGTTTCCAGTAACAGGGATAGGGACCAATGACCGACACTGTATATGATCAGCCTCCGATAGGCCTAGGCGTGACCTGTTTCCAGTAACGGGGATAGGGACCAATGACAGACACTGTATATGATCAGCCTCCGATAGGCCAAGGCGTGACCTGTTTCCAGTAACGGGGATAGGGACCAATGACAGACACTGTATATGACCAGCCTCCGATAGGCCTAGGCGTGATCTGTTTCTAGTAACGGGGATAGGGACCAATGACCGACACTGTATATGATCAGCCTCCGATAGGCCAAGGCGTGATCTGTTTCCAGTAACGGGGATAGGGACCAATGACAGACACTGTATATGATCAGCCTCCGATAGGCCAAGGCGTGACCTGTTTCCAGTAACGGGGATAGGGACCAATGACAGACACTGTATATGACCAGCCTCCGATAGGCCTAGGCGTGATCTGTTTCTAGTAACGGGGATAGGGACCAATGACCGACACTGTATATGATCAGCCTCCGATAGGCCAAGGCGTGATCTGTTTCCAGTAACGGGGATAGGGACCAATGACAGACACTGTATATGATCAGCCTCCGATAGGCCAAGGCGTGACCTGTTTCCAGTAACGGGGATAGGAACCAATGACAGACACTGTATATGATCAGCCTCCGATAGGCCTAGGCGTGACCTGTTTCCAGTGACGGGGATAGAGACCAATGACAGACACTGTATATGACCAGCCTCCGATAGACCTAGGCGTGACCTGTTTCCAGTAACGGGGATAGGGACCAATGACAGACACTGTATATGTTCAGCCTCCGATAGGCCTAGGCGTGACCTGTTTCCAGCAACGGGGATAGGGACCACTGACAGACACTGTATATGACCAGCCTCCGATAGGCCAAGGCGTGACCTGTTTCTAGTAACGGGGATAGGGACCAATGACAGACACTGTATATGACCAGCCTCCGATAGGCCTAGGCGTGACCTGTTTCCAGTAACGGGGATAGGGACCAATGACCGACACTGTATATGACCAGCCTCCGATAGGCCAAGGCGTGACCTGTTTCTAGTAACGGGGATAGGGACCAATGACCGACACTGTATATGATCAGCCTCCGATAGGCCTAGGCGTGACCTGTTTCCAGTAACGGGGATAGGGACCAATGACCGACACTGTATATGATCAGCCTCCGATAGGCCTAGGCGTGACCTGTTTCCAGTCAAGGGAATAGGGAGCAATGAACGACACTGTATATGACCAGCCTCCGATAGGCCAAGGCGTGACCTGTTTCCAGTAACGGGGATAGGGACCAATGACAGACACTGTATATGACCAGCCTCCGATAGGCCTAGGCGTGACCTGTTTCCAGTAACGGGGATAGGGACCAATGACAGACACTGTATATGACCAGCCTCCGATAGGCCTAGGCGTGACCTGTTTCCAGTAACGGGGATAGGGACCAATGACCGACACTGTATATGACCAGCCTCCGATAGGCCAAGGCGTGACCTGTTTCCAGTAACGGGGATAGGGACCAATGACCGACACTGTATATGATCAGCCTCCGATAGGCCAAGGCGTGATCTGTTTCCAGTAACGGGGATAGGGACCAATGACAGACACTGTATATGATCAGCCTCCGATAGGCCAAGGCGTGACCTGTTTCCAGTAACGGGGATAGGAACCAATGACAGACACTGTATATGATCAGCCTCCGATAGGCCTAGGCGTGACCTGTTTCCAGTGACGGGGATAGAGACCAATGACAGACACTGTATATGACCAGCCTCCGATAGACCTAGGCGTGACCTGTTTCCAGTAACGGGGATAGGGACCAATGACAGACACTGTATATGATCAGCCTCCGATAGGCCTAGGCGTGACCTGTTTCCAGTAACGGGGATAGGGACCACTGACAGACACTGTATATGACCAGCCTCCGATAGGCCAAGGCGTGACCTGTTTCTAGTAACGGGGATAGGGACCAATGACAGACACTGTATATGACCAGCCTCCGATAGGCCAAGGCGTGACCTGTTTCCAGTAACGGGGATAGGGACCAATGACAGACACTGTATATGATCAGCCTCCGATAGGCCTAGGCGTGATCTGTTTCTAGTAACGGGGATAGGGACCAATGACAGACACTGTATATGACCAGCCTCCGATAGGCCTAGGCGTGACCTGTTTCCAGTAACGGGGATACGGACCGATGACAGACACTGTATATGACCAGCCTCCGATAGGCCAAGGCGTGACCTGTTTCCAGTAACGGGGATAGGGACCAATGACAGACACTGTATATGATCAGCCTCCGATAGGCCAAGGCGTGACCTGTTTCCAGTAACGGGGATAGGGACCAATGACAGACACTGTATATGACCAACCTCCGATAGGCCTAGGCGTGACCTGTTTCCAGTAACGGGGATAGGGACCAATGACAGACACTGTAAATGACCAGCCTCCGATAGGCCTAGGCGTGACCTGTTTCCAGTAACGGGGATAGGGACCAATGACCGACACTGTATATGACCAGCCTCCGATAGGCCAAGGCGTGACCTGTTTCTAGTAACGGGGATAGGGACCAATGACAGACACTGTATATGATCAGCCTCCGATAGGCCTAGGCGTGACCTGTTTCCAGTAACGGGGATAGGGACCAATGACCGACACTGTATATGATCAGCCTCCGATAGGCCTAGGCGTGACCTGTTTCCAGTAAAGGGAATAGGGAGCAATGAACGACACTGTATATGACCAGCCTCCGATAGGCCAAGGCGTGACCTGTTTCCAGTAACGGGGATAGGGACCAATGACAGACACTGTATATGATCAGCCTCCGATAGGCCTAGGCGTGACCTGTTTCCAGTAACGGGGATAGGGACTAATGACAGACACTGTATATGACCAGCCTCCGATAGGCCAAGGCGTGACCTGTTTCCAGTAACGAGGATAGGGACCAATGACAGACACTGTATATGATCAGCCTCCGATAGGCCTAGGCGTGACCTGTTTCCCGTAACGGGGATAGGGACCAATGACAGACACTGTATATGACCAGCCTCCGATAGGCCTAGGCGTGACCTGTTTCCAGTAACGGGGATAGGGACCAATGACAGACACTGTATATGACCAGCCTCCGATAGGCCTAGGCGTGACCTGTTTCCAGTAACGGGGATAGGGACCAATGACAGACACTGTATATGACCAGCCTCCGATAGGCCAAGGCGTGACCTGTTTCTAGTAACGGGGATAGGGACCAATGACCGACACTGTATATGACCAGCCTCCGATAGGCCTAGGCGTGATCTGTTTCTAGTAACGGGGATAGGGACCAATGACCGACACTGTATATGATCAGCCTCCGATAGGCCAAGGCGTGACCTGTTTCCAGTAACGGGGATAGGGACCAATGACAGACACTGTATATGATCAGCTTCCGATAGGCCTAGGCGTGATCTGTTTCCAGTAACGGGGATAGGGACCAATGACAGACACTGTATATGATCAGCCTCCGATAGGCCAAGGCGTGACCTGTTTCCAGTAACGGGGATAGGGACCAATGACAGACACTGTATATGACCAGCCTCCGATAGGCCTAGGCGTGACCTGTTTCCAGTAACGGGGATAGGGACCACTGACAGACACTGTATATGACCAGCCTCCGATAGGCCAAGGCGTGACCTGTTTCCACTAACGGGGATAGGGACCAATGACCGACACTGTATATGATCAGCCTCCGATCAGCCTAGGCGTGACCTGTTTCCAGTAACCGGGATAGGGACCACTGACCGACACTGTATATGACCAGCCTCCGATAGGCCTAGGCGTGATCTGTTTCTAGTAACGGGGATAGAGTCCAATGACAGACACTGTATATGACCAGCCTCCGATAGGCCTAGGCGTGATCTGTTTCTAGTAACGGGGATAGGGACCAATGACAGACACTGTATATGACCAGCCTCCGATAGGCCTGGGCGTGACCTGTTTCCAGTAACGGGGATAGGGACCAATGACCGACACTGTATATGACCAGCCTCAGATAGGCCTAGGCGTGATCTGTTTCCAGTAACGGGGATAGGGACCAATGACCGACACTGTATATGACCAGCCTCCGATAGGCCTAGGCGTGATCTTTTTCTAGTAACGGGGATAGGGACCAATGACAGACACTGTATATGATCAGCCTCCGATAGGCCTAGGCGTGATCTGTTTATAGTAACGGGGATAGGGACCAATGACAGACACTGTATATGATCAGCCTCCGATAGGCCTAGGCGTGATCTGTTTATAGTAACGGGGATAGGGACCAATGACCGACACTGTATATGACCAGCCTCCGATAGGCCTAGGCGTGATCTGTTTCCAGTAACGGGGATAGGGACCAATGACCGACACTGTATATGATCAGCCTCCGATAGGCCTAGGCTTGATCTGTTTATAGTAACGGGGATAGGGACCAATGACCGACACTGTATATGACCAGCCTCCGATAGGCCTAGGCGTGATCTGTTTCTAGTAACGGGGATAGGGACAAATGACCGACACTGTATATGATCAGCCTCCGATAGGCCAAGGCTTGACCTGTTTCCAGTAACGGGGATAGGGACCAATGACAGACACTGTATATGACCACCCTCCGATAGGCCTAGGCGTGATCTGTTTCTAGTAACGGGGATAGGGACCAATGACCGACACTGTATATGATCAGCCTCCGATAGGCCTAGGCGTGATCTGTTTATAGTAACGGGGATAGGGACCAATGACCGACACTGTATATGACCAGCCTCCGATAGGCCTAGGCGTGATCTGTTTCTAGTAACGGGGATAGGGACCAATGACCGACACTGTATATGATCAGCCTCCGATAGGCCAAGGCGTGACCTGTTTCTAGTAACGGGGATAGGGACCAATGACCGACACTGTATATGATCAGCCTCCGATAGGCCTAGGCGTGATCTGTTTATAGTAACGGGGATAGGGACCAATGACCGACACTGTATATGACCAGCCTCCGATAGGCCTAGGCGTGATCTGTTTCTAGTAACGGGGATAGGGACCACTGACAGACACTGTATATGACCAGCCTCCGATAGGCCTAGGCGTGATCTGTTTCCAGTAACGGGGATAGGGACCAATGACAGACACTGTATATGATCAGCCTCCGATCAGCCTAGGCGTGACCTGTTTCCAGTAACGGGGATAGGGACCACTGACAGACACTGTATATGACCAGCCTCCGATACGCCAAGGCGTGACCTGTTTCCAGTAACGGGGATAGGGACCAATGACCGACACTGTATATGATCGGCCTCCGATAGGCCAAAGCGTGACCTGTTTCCAGTAACGGGGATAGGGACCAATGACAGACACTGTATATGACCAGCCTCCGATAGGCCTAGGCGTGATCTGTTTCTAGTAACGGGGATAGGGACCACTGACAGACACTGTATATGACCAGCCTCCGATAGGCCTAGGCGTGATCTGTTTCTAGTAACGGGGATAGGGACCAATGACCGACACTGTATATGATCAGCCTCCGATAGGCCTAGGCGTGATCTGTTTATAGTAACGGGGATAGGGACCAATGACAGACACTGTATATGACCAGCCTCCGATAGGCCTAGGCGTGACCTGTTTCCAGTAACGGGGATAGGGACCAATGACCGATACTGTATATGATCAGCCTCCGATAGGCCTAGGCGTGACCTGTTTCCAGTAACGGGGATAGGGACCAATGACAGACACTGTATATGACCAGCCTCCGATAGGCCTTGGCGTGACCTGTTTCCAGTAACGGGGATAGGGACCAATGACAGACACTGTATATGACCAGCCTCCGATAGGCCTAGGCGTGACCTGTTTCCAGTAACGGGGATAGGGACCAATGACCGACACTGTATATGACCAGCCTCCGATAGGCCTAGGCGTGACCTGTTTCCAGTAACGGGGATAGGGACCAATGACAGACACTGTATATGATCAGCCTCCGATAGGCCAAGGCGTGACCTGTTTCCAGTAACGGGGATAGGGACCAATGACCGACACTGTATATGATCAGCCTCCGATAGGCCAAGGCGTGACTTGTTTCCAGTAACGGGGATAGGGACCAATGACCGACACTGTATATGATCAGCCTCCGATAGGCCAAGGCGTGACCTGTTTCCAGTAACGGGGATAGGGACCAATGACAGACACTGTATATGATCAGCCTCCGATAGGCCAAGGCGTGACCTGTTTCCATTAAGGGGGATAGGGACCAATGACAGACACTGTATATGATCAGCCTCCGATAGGCCTAGGCGTGACCTGTTTCCAGTAACGGGGATAGGGACCAATGACCGACACTGTATATGACCAGCCTCCGATAGGCCAAGGCGTGACCTGTTTCCAGTAACGGGGATAGGGACCAATGACAGACACTGTATATGACCAGCCTCCGATAGGCCAAGGCGTGACCTGTTTCTAGTAACGGGGATAGGGACCAATGACAGACACTGTATATGACCAGCCTCCGATAGGCCAAGGCGTGACCTGTTTCCAGTAACGGGGATAGGGACCAATGACAGACACTGTATATGATCAGCCTCCGATAGGCCTAGGCGTGACCTGTTTCCAGTAACGGGGATAGGGACCAATGACAGACACTGTATATGACCAGCCTCCGATAGGCCTAGGCGTGACCTGTTTCCAGTAACGGGGATAGAGACCAATGACAGACACTGTATATGACCAGCCTCCGATAGGCCAAGGCGTGACCTGTTTCCAGTAACGGGGATAGGGACCAATGACAGGCACTGTATATGACCAGCCTCCGATAGGCCTAGGCGTGACCTGTTTCCAGTAACGGGGATAGAGACCAATGACAGACACTGTATATGACCAGCCTCCGATAGGCCAAGGCGTGACCTGTTTCCAGTAACGGGGATAGGGACCAATGACAGACACTGTATATGATCAGCCTCCGATAGGCCTAGGCGTGACCTGTTTCCAGTAACGGGGATAGGGACCAATGACAGACACTGTATATGATCAGCCTCCGATAGGCCTAGGCGTGACCTGTTTCCAGTAACGGGGATAGAGACCAATGACAGACATTGTATATGATCAGCCTCCGATAGGCCAGGGCGTGACCTGTTTCCAGTAACGGGGATAGGGACCAATGACAGACACTGTATATGACCAGCCTCCGATAGGCCTAGGCGTGATCTGTTTCCAGTAACGGGGATAGGGACCAATGACCGACACTGTATATGATCAGCCTCCGATAGGCCTAGGCGTGACCTGTTTCCAGTAACGGGGATAGGGACCAATGACCGACACTGTATATGATCAGCCTCCGATAGGCCTAGGCGTGATCTGTTTCCAGTAACGGGGATAGGGACCAATGACAGACACTGTATATGACCAGCCTCCGATAGGCCAAGGCGTAACCTGTTTCTAGTAACGGGGATAGGGACCAATGACAGACACTGTATATGACCAGCCTCCGATAGGCCAAGGCGTGACCTGTTTCCAGTAACGGGGATAGGGACCAATGACAGACACTGTATATGATCAGCCTCCGATAGGCCTAGGCGTGATCTGTTTCCAGTAACGGGGCTAGGACCAATGACCGACACTGTATATGACCAGCCTCCGATAGGCCTAGGCGTGACCTGTTTCCAGTAACGGGGATAGGGACCAATGACCGACACTGTATATGACCAGCCTCCGATAGGCCAAGGCGTGACCTGTTTCCAGTAACGGGGATAGGGACCAATGACCGACACTGTATATGATCAGCCTCCGATAGGCCAAGGCGTGACCTGTTTCCAGTAACGGGGATAGGGACCAATGACAGACACTGTATATGATCAGCCTCCGATAGGCCAAGGCGTGACCTGTTTCCAGTAACGGGGATAGGGACCAATGACCGACACTGTATATGATCAGCCTCCGATAGGCCAAGGCGTGACCTGTTTCCAGTAACGGGGATAGGGAACAATGACAGACACTGTATATGATCAGCCTCCGATAGGCCAAGGCGTGACCTGTTTCCAGTAACGGGGATAGGGACCAATGACAGACACTGTATATGATCAGCCTCCGATAGGCCTAGGCGTGACCTGTTTCCAGTAACGGGGATAGGGACCAATGACCGACACTGTATATGACCAGCCTCCGATAGGCCAAGGCGTGACCTGTTTCCAGTAACGGGGATAGGGACCAATGACAGACACTGTATATGACCAGCCTCCGATAGGCCAAGGCGTGACCTGTTTCTAGTAACGGGGATAGGGACCAATGACAGACACTGTATATGACCAGCCTCCGATAGGCCAAGGCGTGACCTGTTTCCAGTAACGGGGATAGGGACCAATGACAGACACTGTATATGATCAGCCTCCGATAGGCCTAGGCGTGACCTGTTTCCAGTAACGGGGATAGGGACCAATGACAGACACTGTATATGACCAGCCTCCGATAGGCCTAGGCGTGACCTGTTTCCAGTAACGGGGATAGAGACCAATGACAGACACTGTATATGACCAGCCTCCGATAGGCCAAGGCGTGACCTGTTTCCAGTAACGGGGATAGGGACCAATGACAGACACTGTATATGATCAGCCTCCGATAGGCCTAGGCGTGACCTGTTTCCAGTAACGGGGATAGGGACCAATGACAGACATTGTATATGATCAGCCTCCGATAGGCCAAGGCGTGACCTGTTTCCAGTAACGGGGATAGGGACCAATGACAGACACTGTATATGACCAGCCTCCGATAGGCCAAGGCGTGACCTGTTTCCAGTAACGGGGATAGAGACCAATGACAGACACTGTATATGACCAGCCTCCGATAGGCCAAGGCGTGACCTGTTTCCAGTAACGGGGATAGGGACCAATGACAGACACTGTATATGATCAGCCTCCGATAGGCCTAGGCGTGACCTGTTTCCAGTAACGGGGATAGGGACCAATGACAGACACTGTATATGATCAGCCTCCGATAGGCCAAGGCGTGACCTGTTTCCAGTAACGGGGATAGGGACCAATGACCGACACTGTATATGATCAGCCTCCGATAGGCCTAGGCGTGACCTGTTTCCAGTAACGGGGATAGCGAGCAATGACCGACACTGTATATGATCAGCCTCCGATAGGCCTAGGCGTGATCTGTTTGCAGTAACGGGGATAGGGACCAATGACAGACACTGTATATGACCAGCCTCCGATAGGCCAAGGCGTGACCTGTTTCTAGTAACGGGGATAGGGACCAATGACAGACACTGTATATGATCAGCCTCCGATAGGCCAAGGCGTGACCTGTTTCCAGTAACGGGGATAGGGACCAATGACAGACACTGTATATGATCAGCCTCCGATAGGCCTAGGCGTGACCTGTTTCCAGTAACGGGGATAGGGACCAATGACCGACACTGTATATGATCAGCCTCCGATAGGCCTAGGCGTGATCTGTTTCCAGTAACGGGGATAGGGACCAATGACCGACACTGTATATGACCAGCCTCCGATAGGCCTAGGCGTGACCTGTTTCCAGTAACGGGGATAGGGACCAATGACCGACACTGTATATGACCAGCCTCCGATAGGCCTAGGCGTGACCTGTATCAGTAACGGGGATAGGGACCAATGACAGACACTGTATATGATCAGCCTCCGATAGGCCTAGGCGTGACCTGTATCAGTAACGGGGATAGGGACCAATGACAGACACTGTATATGACCAGCCTCCGATAGGCCAAGGCGCGACCTGTTTCCAGTAACGGCGATAGGGACCAATGGCAGACACTGTATATGACCAGCCTCCGATAGGCCTAGGCGTGACCTGTTTCCAGTAACGGGGATAGGGACCAATGACAGACACTGTATATGACCAGCCTCCGATAGGCCAAGGCGCGACCTGTTTCCAGTAACGGGGATAGGGACCAATGACAGACACTGTATATGATCAGCCTCCGATAGGCCTAGGCGTGATCTGTTTCCAGTAACGGGGATAGGGCCCAATGACCGACACTGTATATGACCAGCCTCCGATAGGCCAAGGCGTGACCTGTTTCCAGTAACGGGGATAGGGACCAATGACAGACACTGTATATGACCAGCCTCCGATAGGCCTAGGCGTGATCTGTTTCTAGTAACGGGGATAGGGACCAATGACCGACACTGTATATGATCAGCCTCCGATAGGCCTAGGCGTGACCTGTTTCCAGTAACGGGGATAGGGACCAATGACAGACACTGTATATGACCAGCCTCCGATAGGCCCAGGCGTGATCTGTTTCTAGTAACGGGGATAGGGACCAATGACAGACACTGTATATGATCAGCCTCCAATAGGCCAAGGCGTGACCTGTTTCCAGTAACGGGGATAGGGACCAATGACAGACACTGTATGTGATCAGCCTCCGATAGGCCTAGGCGTGACCTGTTTCAAGTAACGGGGATAGGGACCAATGACAGACACTGTATATGACCAGCCTCCGATAGGCCTAGGCGTGACCTGTTTCCAGTAACGGGGATAGGGACCAATGACAGACACTGTATATGATCAGCCTCCGATAGGCCAAGGCGTGATCTGTTTCCAGTAACGGGGATAGGGACCAATGACCGACACTGTATATGACCAGCCTCCGATAGGCCAAGGCGTGACCTGTTTCCAGTAACGGGGATAGGGACCAATGACAGACACTGTATATGATCAGCCTCCGATAGGCCTAGGCGTGACCTGTTTCCAGTAACGGGGATAGGGACCAATGACAGACACTGTATATGACCAGCCTCCGATAGGCCAAGGCGTGACCTGTTTCCAGTAACGGGGATAGGGACCAATGACAGACACTGTATATGATCAGCCTCCGATAGGCCTAGGCGTGACCTGTTTCCAGTAACGGGGATAGGGACCAATGACAGACACTGTATATGACCAGCCTCCGATAGGCCAAGGCGTGACCTGTTTCCAGTAACGGGGATAGGGACCAATGACAGACACTGTATATGATCAGCCTCCGATAGGCCTAGGCGTGACCTGTTTCCAGTAACGGGGATAGGGACCAATGACAGACACTGTATATGACCAGCCTCCGATAGGCCTAGGCGTGACCTGTTTCCAGTAACGGGGATAGGGACCAATGACAGACACTGTATATGATCAGCCTCCGATAGGCCTAGGCGTGACCTGTATCAGTAACGGGGATAGGGACCAATGACAGACACTGTATATGACCAGCCTCCGATGGGCCTAGGCGTGACCTGTTTCCAGTAACGGGGATAGGGACCAATGACAGACACTGTATATGACCAGCCTCCGATAGGCCAAGGCGCGACCTGTTTCCAGTAACGGCGATAGGGACCAATGGCAGACACTGTATATGATCAGCCTCCGATAGGCCTAGGCGTGACCTGTTTCCAGTAACGGGGATAGGGACCAATGACAGACACTGTATATGACCAGCCTCCGATAGGCCTAGGCGTGATCTGTTTCTAGTAACGGGGATAGGGACCAATGACAGACACTGTATATGATCAGCCTCCGATAGGCCTAGGCGTGACCTGTTTCCAGTAACGGGGATAGGGACCAATGACAGACACTGTATATGACCAGCCTCCGATAGGCCAAGGCGCGACCTGTTTCCAGTAACGGGGATAGGGACCAATGACAGACACTGTATATGATCAGCCTCCGATAGGCCTAGGCGTGACCTGTTTCTAGTAACGGGGATAGGGCCCAATGACCGACACTGTATATGACCAGCCTCCGATAGGCCAAGGCGTGACCTGTTTCCAGTAACGGGGATAGGGACCAATGACAGACACTGTATATGACCAGCCTCCGATAGGCCTAGGCGTGATCTGTTTCTAGTAACGGGGATAGGGACCAATGACCGACACTGTATATGATCAGCCTCCGATAGGCCTAGGCGTGACCTGTTTCCAGTAACGGGGATAGGGACCAATGACAGACACTGTATATGACCAGCCTCCGATAGGCCTAGGCGTGATCTGTTTCTAGTAACGGGGATAGGGACCAATGACAGACACTGTATATGATCAGCCTCCGATAGGCCAAGGCGTGACCTGTTTCCAGTAACGGGGATAGGGACCAATGACAGACACTGTATGTGATCAGCCTCCGATAGGCCTAGGCGTGACCTGTTTCAAGTAACGGGGATAGGGACCAATGACAGACACTGTATATGACCAGCCTCCGATAGGCCTAGGCGTGACCTGTTTCCAGTAACGGGGATAGGGACCAATGACAGACACTGTATATGATCAGCCTCCGATAGGCCAAGGCGTGATCTGTTTCCAGTAACGGGGATAGGGACCAATGACCGACACTGTATATGACCAGCCTCCGATAGGCCAAGGCGTGACCTGTTTCCAGTAACGGGGATAGGGACCAATGACAGACACTGTATATGATCAGCCTCCGATAGGCCTAGGCGTGACCTGTTTCCAGTAACGGGGATAGGGACCAATGACAGACACTGTATATGACCAGCCTCCGATAGGCCTAGGCGTGACCTGTTTCCAGTAACGGGGATAGGGACCAATGACAGACACTGTATATGATCAGCCTCCGATAGGCCTAGGCGTGACCTGTTTCCAGTAACGGGGATAGGGACCAATGACAGACACTGTATATGACCAGCCTCCGATAGGCCAAGGCGTGACCTGTTTCCAGTAACGGGGATAGGGACCAATGACAGACACTGTATATGACCAGCCTCCGATAGGCCTAGGCGTGATCTGTTTCTAGTAACGGGGATAAGGAAAAATGACCGACACTGTATATGATCAGCCTCCGATAGGCCTAGGCGTGACCTGTTTCCAGTAACGGGGATAGGGACCAATGACAGACACTGTATATGACCAGCCTCCGATAGGCCAAGGCGTGACCTGTTTCCAGTAACGGGGATAGGGACCAATGACAGACACTGTATATGATCAGCCTCCAATAGGCCTAGGCGTGACCTGTTTCCAGTAACGGGGATAGGGACCAATGACAGACACTGTACATGACCAGCCTCCGATAGGCCAAGGCGTGACCTGTTTCCAGTAACGGGGATAGGGACCAATGACAGACACTGTATATGATCAGCCTCCGATAGGCCTAGGCGTGACCTGTTTCCAGTAACGGGGATAGGGACCAATGACAGACACTGTATATGACCAGCCTCCGATAGGCCTAGGCGTGACCTGTTTCCAGTAACGGGGATAGGGACCAATGACAGACACTGTATATGATCAGCCTCCGATAGGCCTAGGCGTGATCTGTTTCCAGTAACGGGGATAGGGACCAATGACAGACACCGTATATGATCAGCCTCCGATAGGCCTAGGCGTGACCTGTTTCCAGTAACGGGGATAGGGACCAATGACAGACACTGTATATGATCAGCCTCCGATAGGCCTAGGCGTGATCTGTTTTCAGTAACGGGGATAGGGACCAATGACAGACACTGTATATGATCAGCCTCCGATAGGCCTAGGCGTGACCTGTTTCCAGTAACGGGGATAGGGACCAATGACAGACACTGTATATGATCAGCCTCCGATAGGCCTAGGCGTGACCTGTTTCCAGTAACGGGGATAGGGACCAATGACAGACACTGTATATGACCAGCCTCCGATAGGCCTAGGCGTGACCTGTTTCCAGTAACGGGGATAGGGACCAATGACAGACACTGTATATGATCAGCCTCCGATAGGCCAAGGCGTGACCTGTTTCCAGTAACGGGGATAGGGACCAATGACAGACACTGTATATGACCAGCCTCCGATAGGCCTAGGCGTGACCTGTTTCCAGTAACGGGGATAGGGACCAATGACAGACACTGTATATGACCAGCCTCCGATAGGCCAAGGCGTGACCTGTTTCCAGTAACGGGGATAGGGACCAATGACCGACACTGTATATGATCAGCCTCCGATAGGCCTAGGCGTGACCTGTGTCCAGTAACGGGGATAGGGACCAATGACAGACACTGTATATGACCAGCCTCCGATAGGCCAAGGCGTGACCTGTTTCCAGTAACGGGGATAGGGACCAATGACAGACACTGTATATGATCAGCCTCCGATAGGCCAAGGCGTGATCTGTTTCTAGTAACGGGGATAGGGACCAATGACCGACACTGTATATGATCAGCCTCCGATAGGCCTAGGCGTGACCTGTTTCCAGTAACGGGGATAGGGACCAATGACCGACACTGTATTTGATCAGCCTCCGATAGGCCTAGGCGTGACCTGTTTCCAGTAACGGGGATAGGGACCAATGACAGACACTGTATATGACCAGTCTCCGATAGGCCAAGGCGTGACCTGTTTCCAGTAACGGGGATAGGGACCAATGACAGACACTGTATATGATCAGCCTCCGATAGGCCTAGGCGTGACCTGTTTCCAGTAACGGGGATAGGGACCAATGACAGACACTGTATATGATCAGCCTCCGATAGGCCAAGGCGTGACCTGTTTCCAGTAACGGGGATAGGGACCAATGACAGACACTGTATATGACCAGCCTCCGATAGGCCAAGGCGCGACCTGTTTCCAGTAACGGGGATAGGGACCAATGACAGACACTGTATATGATCAGCCTCCGATAGGCCTAGGCGTGATCTGTTTCCAGTAACGGGGATAGGGCCCAATGACCGACACTGTATATGACCAGCCTCCGATAGGCCAAGGCGTGACCTGTTTCCAGTAACGGGGATAGGGACCAATGACAGACACTGTATATGACCAGCCTCCGATAGGCCTAGGCGTGATCTGTTTCTAGTAACGGGGATAGGGACCAATGACCGACACTGTATATGATCAGCCTCCGATAGGCCTAGGCGTGACCTGTTTCCAGTAACGGGGATAGGGACCAATGACAGACACTGTATATGACCAGCCTCCGATAGGCCCAGGCGTGATCTGTTTCTAGTAACGGGGATAGGGACCAATGACAGACACTGTATATGATCAGCCTCCGATAGGCCAAGGCGTGACCTGTTTCCAGTAACGGGGATAGGGACCAATGACAGACACTGTATGTGATCAGCCTCCGATAGGCCTAGGCGTGACCTGTTTCAAGTAACGGGGATAGGGACCAATGACAGACACTGTATATGACCAGCCTCCGATAGGCCTAGGCGTGACCTGTTTCCAGTAACGGGGATAGGGACCAATGACAGACACTGTATATGATCAGCCTCCGATAGGCCAAGGCGTGATCTGTTTCCAGTAACGGGGATAGGGACCAATGACCGACACTGTATATGACCAGCCTCCGATAGGCCAAGGCGTGACCTGTTTCCAGTAACGGGGATAGGGACCAATGACAGACACTGTATATGATCAGCCTCCGATAGGCCTAGGCGTGACCTGTTTCCAGTAACGGGGATAGGGACCAATGACAGACACTGTATATGACCAGCCTCCGATAGGCCAAGGCGTGACCTGTTTCCAGTAACGGGGATAGGGACCAATGACAGACACTGTATATGATCAGCCTCCGATAGGCCTAGGCGTGACCTGTTTCCAGTAACGGGGATAGGGACCAATGACAGACACTGTATATGACCAGCCTCCGATAGGCCAAGGCGTGACCTGTTTCCAGTAACGGGGATAGGGACCAATGACAGACACTGTATATGATCAGCCTCCGATAGGCCTAGGCGTGACCTGTTTCCAGTAACGGGGATAGGGACCAATGACAGACACTGTATATGACCAGCCTCCGATAGGCCTAGGCGTGACCTGTTTCCAGTAACGCGGATAGGGACCAATGACAGACACTGTATATGATCAGCCTCCGATAGGCCTAGGCGTGACCTGTATCAGTAACGGGGATAGGGACCAATGACAGACACTGTATATGACCAGCCTCCGATAGGCCTAGGCGTGACCTGTTTCCAGTAACGGGGATAGGGACCAATGACAGACACTGTATATGACCAGCCTCCGATAGGCCAAGGCGCGACCTGTTTCCAGTAACGGCGATAGGGACCAATGGCAGACACTGTATATGATCAGCCTCCGATAGGCCAAGGCGTGATCTGTTTCCAGTAACGGGGATAGGGACCAATGACAGACACTGTATATGACCAGCCTCCGATAGGCCTAGGCGTGATCTGTTTCTAGTAACGGGGATAGGGACCAATGACAGACACTGTATATGATCAGCCTCCGATAGGCCTAGGCGTGACCTGTTTCCAGTAACGGGGATAGGGACCAATGACAGACACTGTATATGACCAGCCTCCGATAGGCCAAGGCGCGACCTGTTTCCAGTAACGGCGATAGGGACCAATGGCAGACACTGTATATGATCAGCCTCCGATAGGCCAAGGCGTGATCTGTTTCCAGTAACGGGGATAGGGACCAATGACAGACACTGTATATGACCAGCCTCCGATAGGCCTAGGCGTGACCTGTTTCCAGTAACGGGGATAGGAACCAATGACAGACACTGTATATGATCAGCCTCCGATAGGCCTAGGCGTGACCTGTTTCCAGTAACGGGGATAGGGACCAATGACAGACACTGTATATGATCAGCCTCCGATAGGCCTAGGCGTGACCTGTTTCTAGTAACGGGGATAGGGCCCAATGACCGACACTGTATATGACCAGCCTCCGATAGGCCAAGGCGTGACCTGTTTCCAGTAACGGGGATAGGGACCAATGACAGACACTGTATATGACCAGCCTCCGATAGGCCTAGGCGTGATCTGTTTCTAGTAACGGGGATAGGGACCAATGACCGACACTGTATATGATCAGCCTCCGATAGGCCTAGGCGTGACCTGTTTCCAGTAACGGGGATAGGGACCAATGACAGACACTGTATATGACCAGCCTCCGATAGGCCTAGGCGTGATCTGTTTCTAGTAACGGGGATAGGGACCAATGACAGACACTGTATATGATCAGCCTCCGATAGGCCAAGGCGTGACCTGTTTCCAGTAACGGGGATAGGGACCAATGACAGACACTGTATGTGATCAGCCTCCGATAGGCCTAGGCGTGACCTGTTTCAAGTAACGGGGATAGGGACCAATGACAGACACTGTATATGACCAGCCTCCGATAGGCCTAGGCGTGACCTGTTTCCAGTAACGGGGATAGGGACCAATGACAGACACTGTATATGATCAGCCTCCGATAGGCCAAGGCGTGATCTGTTTCCAGTAACGGGGATAGGGACCAATGACCGACACTGTATATGACCAGCCTCCGATAGGCCAAGGCGTGACCTGTTTCCAGTAACGGGGATAGGGACCAATGACAGACACTGTATATGATCAGCCTCCGATAGGCCTAGGCGTGACCTGTTTCCAGTAACGGGGATAGGGACCAATGACAGACACTGTATATGACCAGCCTCCGATAGGCCTAGGCGTGACCTGTTTCCAGTAACGGGGATAGGGACCAATGACAGACACTGTATATGATCAGCCTCCGATAGGCCTAGGCGTGACCTGTTTCCAGTAACGGGGATAGGGACCAATGACAGACACTGTATATGACCAGCCTCCGATAGGCCAAGGCGTGACCTGTTTCCAGTAACGGGGATAGGGACCAATGACAGACACTGTATATGACCAGCCTCCGATAGGCCTAGGCGTGATCTGTTTCTAGTAACGGGGATAAGGAAAAATGACCGACACTGTATATGATCAGCCTCCGATAGGCCTAGGCGTGACCTGTTTCCAGTAACGGGGATAGGGACCAATGACAGACACTGTATATGACCAGCCTCCGATAGGCCAAGGCGTGACCTGTTTCCAGTAACGGGGATAGGGACCAATGACAGACACTGTATATGATCAGCCTCCAATAGGCCTAGGCGTGACCTGTTTCCAGTAACGGGGATAGGGACCAATGACAGACACTGTACATGACCAGCCTCCGATAGGCCAAGGCGTGACCTGTTTCCAGTAACGGGGATAGGGACCAATGACAGACACTGTATATGATCAGCCTCCGATAGGCCTAGGCGTGACCTATTTCCAGTAACGGGGATAGGGACCAATGACAGACACTGTATATGACCAGCCTCCGATAGGCCTAGGCGTGACCTGTTTCCAGTAACGGGGATAGGGACCAATGACAGACACTGTATATGATCAGCCTCCGATAGGCCTAGGCGTGATCTGTTTCCAGTAACGGGGATAGGGACCAATGACAGACACCGTATATGATCAGCCTCCGATAGGCCTAGGCGTGACCTGTTTCCAGTAACGGGGATAGGGACCAATGACAGACACTGTATATGATCAGCCTCCGATAGGCCTAGGCGTGATCTGTTTTCAGTAACGGGGATAGGGACCAATGACAGACACTGTATATGATCAGCCTCCGATAGGCCTAGGCGTGACCTGTTTCCAGTAACGGGGATAGGGACCAATGACAGACACTGTATATGATCAGCCTCCGATAGGCCTAGGCGTGACCTGTTTCCAGTAACGGGGATAGGGACCAATGACAGACACTGTATATGACCAGCCTCCGATAGGCCTAGGCGTGACCTGTTTCCAGTAACGGGGATAGGGACCAATGACAGACACTGTATATGATCAGCCTCCGATAGGCCAAGGCGTGACCTGTTTCCAGTAACGGGGATAGGGACCAATGACAGACACTGTATATGACCAGCCTCCGATAGGCCTAGGCGTGACCTGTTTCCAGTAACGGGGATAGGGACCAATGACAGACACTGTATATGACCAGCCTCCGATAGGCCAAGGCGTGACCTGTTTCCAGTAACGGGGATAGGGACCAATGACCGACACTGTATATGATCAGCCTCCGATAGGCCTAGGCGTGACCTGTGTCCAGTAACGGGGATAGGGACCAATGACAGACACTGTATATGACCAGCCTCCGATAGGCCAAGGCGTGACCTGTTTCCAGTAACGGGGATAGGGACCAATGACAGACACTGTATATGATCAGCCTCCGATAGGCCAAGGCGTGATCTGTTTCTAGTAACGGGGATAGGGACCAATGACCGACACTGTATATGATCAGCCTCCGATAGGCCTAGGCGTGACCTGTTTCCAGTAACGGGGATAGGGACCAATGACCGACACTGTATTTGATCAGCCTCCGATAGGCCTAGGCGTGACCTGTTTCCAGTAACGGGGATAGGGACCAATGACAGACACTGTATATGACCAGTCTCCGATAGGCCAAGGCGTGACCTGTTTCCAGTAACGGGGATAGGGACCAATGACAGACACTGTATATGATCAGCCTCCGATAGGCCTAGGCGTGACCTGTTTCCAGTAACGGGGATAGGGACCAATGACAGACACTGTATATGATCAGCCTCCGATAGGCCAAGGCGTGACCTGTTTCCAGTAACGGGGATAGGGACCAATGACAGACACTGTATATGACCAGCCTCCGATAGGCCAAGGCGTGACCTGTTTCCAGTAACGGGGATAGAGACCAATGACAGACACTGTATATGACCAGCCTCCGATAGGCCAAGGCGTGACCTGTTTCCAGTAACGGGGATAGGGACCAATGACAGACACTGTATATGATCAGCCTCCGATAGGCCTAGGCGTGACCTGTTTCCAGTAACGGGGATAGGGACCAATGACAGACACTGTATATGATCAGCCTCCGATAGGCCAAGGCGTGACCTGTTTCCAGTAACGGGGATATGGACCAATGACCGACACTGTATATGATCAGCCTCCGATAGGCCTAGGCGTGACCTGTTTCCAGTAACGGGGATAGCGAGCAATGACCGACACTGTATATGATCAGCCTCCGATAGGCCTAGGCGTGATCTGTTTGCAGTAACGGGGATAGGGACCAATGACAGACACTGTATATGACCAGCCTCCGATAGGCCAAGGCGTGACCTGTTTGTAGTAACGGGGATAGGGACCAATGACAGACACTGTATATGACCAGCCTCCGATAGGCCAAGGCGTGACCTGTTTCCAGTAACGGGGATAGGGACCAATGACAGACACTGTATATGATCAGCCTCCGATAGGCCTAGGCGTGACCTGTTTCCAGTAACGGGGATAGGGACCAATGACCGACACTGTATATGATCAGCCTCCGATAGGCCTAGGCGTGATCTGTTTCCAGTAAGGGGGATAGGGACCAATGACCGACACTGTGTATGACCAGCCTCCGATAGGCCTAGGCGTGACCTGTTTCCAGTAACGGGGATAGGGACCAATGACCGACACTGTATATGACCAGCCTCCGATAGGCCAAGGCGTGACCTGTTTCTAGTAACGGGGATAGGGACCAATGACAGACACTGTATATGACCAGCCTCCGATAGGCCAAGGCGTGACCTGTTTCCAGTAACGGGGATAGGGACCAATGACAGACACTGTATATGATCAGCCTCCGATAGGCCTAGGCGTGACCTGTATCAGAAACGGGGATAGGGACCAATGACAGACACTGTATATGATCAGCCTCCGATAGGCCTAGGCGTGACCTGTATCAGTAACGGGGATAGGGACCAATGACAGACACTGTATATGATCAGCCTCCGATAGCCCTAGGCGTGACCTGTATCAGTAACGGGGATAGGGACCAATGACAGACACTGTATATGACCAGCCTCCGATAGGCCAAGGCGCGACCTGTTTCCAGTAACGGCGATAGGGACCAATGGCAGACACTGTATATGATCAGCCTCCGATAGGCCTAGGCGTGATCTGTTTCCAGTAACGGGGATAGGGACCAATGACAGACACTGTATATGATCAGCCTCCGATAGGCCTAGGCGTGATCTGTTTCCAGTAACGGGGATAGGGCCCAATGACCGACACTGTATATGACCAGCCTCCGATAGGCCAAGGCGTGACCTGTTTCCAGTAACGGGGATAGGGACCAATGACAGACACTGTATATGACCAGCCTCCGATAGGCCTAGGCGTGATCTGTTTCTAGTAACGGGGATAGGGACCAATGACCGACACTGTATATGATCAGCCTCCGATAGGCCTAGGCGTGACCTGTTTCCAGTAACGGGGATAGGGACCAATGACAGACACTGTATATGACCAGCCTCCGATAGGCCTAGGCGTGATCTGTTTCTAGTAACGGGGATAGGGACCAATGACAGACACTGTATATGATCAGCCTCCGATAGGCCAAGGCGTGACCTGTTTCCAGTAACGGGGATAGGGACCAATGACAGACACTGTATGTGATCAGCCTCCGATAGGCCTAGGCGTGACCTGTTTCAAGTAACGGGGATAGGGACCAATGACAGACACTGTATATGACCAGCCTCCGATAGGCCTAGGCGTGACCTGTTTCCAGTAACGGGGATAGGGACCAATGACAGACACTGTATATGATCAGCCTCCGATAGGCCAAGGCGTGGTCTGTTTCCAGTAACGGGGATAGGGACCAATGACCGACACTGTATATGACCAGCCTCCGATAGGCCAAGGCGTGACCTGTTTCCAGTAACGGGGATAGGGACCAATGACAGACACTGTATATGATCAGCCTCCGATAGGCCTAGGCGTGACCTGTTTCCAGTAACGGGGATAGGGACCAATGACAGACACTGTATATGACCAGCCTCCGATAGGCCAAGGCGTGACCTGTTTCCAGTAACGGGGATAGGGACCAATGACAGACACTGTATATGATCAGCCTCCGATAGGCCTAGGCGTGACCTGTTTCCAGTAACGGGGATAGGGACCAATGACAGACACTGTATATGACCAGCCTCCGATAGGCCAAGGCGTGACCTGTTTCCAGTAACGGGGTTAGGGACCAATGACAGACACTGTATATGATCAGCCTCCGATAGGCCTAGGCGTGACCTGTTTCCAGTAACGGGGATAGGGACCAATGACAGACACTGTATATGACCAGCCTCCGATAGGCCAAGGCGTGACCTGTTTCCAGTAACGGGGATAGGGACCAATGACAGACACTGTATATGATCAGCCTCCGATAGGCCTAGGCGTGACCTGTATCAGTAACGGGGATAGGGACCAATGACAGACACTGTATATGACCAGCCTCCGATAGGCCAAGGCGCGACCTGTTTCCAGTAACGGGGATAGGGACCAATGACAGCCACTGTATATGATCAGCCTCCGATAGGCCTAGGCGTGACCTGTATCAGTAACGGGGATAGGGACCAATGACAGACACTGTATATGACCAGCCTCCGATAGGCCAAGGCGTGACCTGTTTCCAGTAACGGGGATAGGGACCAATGACAGACACTGTATATGATCAGCCTCCGATAGGCCTAGGCGTGACCTGTATCAGTAACGGGGATAGGGACCAATGACAGACACTGTATATGACCAGCCTCCGATAGGCCAAGGCGCGACCTGTTTCCAGTAACGGGGATAGGGACCACTGACAGACACTGTATATGACCAGCCTCCGATAGGCCTAGGCGTGACCTGTTTCCAGTAACGGGGATAGGGACCAATGACAGACACTGTATATGATCAGCCTCCGATAGGCCTAGGCGTGATCTGTTTATAGTAACGGGGATAGGGACCAATGACAGACACTGTATATGATCAGCCTCCGATAGGCCTAGGCGTGACCTGTTTCCAGTAACGGGGATAGGGACCAATGACCGACACTGTATATGACCAGCCTCCGATAGGCCTAGGCGTGATCTGTTTATAGTAACGGGGATAGGGACCAATGACCGACACTGTATATGATCAGCCTCCGATAGGCCTAGGCGTGACCTGTTTCCAGTAACGGGGATAGGGACCAATGACAGACACTGTATATGATCAGCCTCCGATAGGCCTAGGCGTGATCTGTTTCCAGTAACGGGGATAGGGCCCAATGACCGACACTGTATATGACCAGCCTCCGATAGGCCAAGGCGTGACCTGTTTCCAGTAACGGGGATAGGGACCAATGACAGACACTGTATATGACCAGCCTCCGATAGGCCTAGGCGTGATCTGTTTCTAGTAACGGGGATAGGGACCAATGACCGACACTGTATATGATCAGCCTCCGATAGGCCTAGGCGTGACCTGTTTCCAGTAACGGAGATAGGGACCAATGACAGACACTGTATATGACCAGCCTCCGATAGGCCTAGGCGTGATCTGTTTCTAGTAACGGGGATAGGGACCAATGACAGACACTGTATATGATCAGCCTCCGATAGGCCAAGGCGTGACCTGTTTCCAGTAACGGGGATAGGGACCAATGACAGACACTGTATGTGATCAGCCTCCGATAGGCCTAGGCGTGACCTGTTTCAAGTAACGGGGATAGGGACCAATGACAGACACTGTATATGACCAGCCTCCGATAGGCCTAGGCGTGACCTGTTTCCAGTAACGGGGATAGGGACCAATGACAGACACTGTATATGATCAGCCTCCGATAGGCCAAGGCGTGATCTGTTTCCAGTAACGGGGATAGGGACCAATGACCGACACTGTATATGACCAGCCTCCGATAGGCCAAGGCGTGATCTGTTTGCAGTAACGGGGATAGGGACCAATGACAGACACTGTATATGACCAGCCTCCGATAGGCCAAGGCGTGACCTGTTTCTAGTAACGGGGATAGGGACCAATGACAGACACTGTATATGATCAGCCTCCGATAGGCCAAGGCGTGACCTGTTTCCAGTAACGGGGATAGGGACCAATGACAGACACTGTATATGATCAGCCTCCGATAGGCCTAGGCGTGACCTGTTTCCAGTAACGGGGATAGGGACCAATGACCGACACTGTATATGATCAGCCTCCGATAGGCCTAGGCGTGATCTGTTTCCAGTAACGGGGATAGGGACCAATGACCGACACTGTATATGACCAGCCTCCGATAGGCCTAGGCGTGACCTGTTTCCAGTAACGGGGATAGGGACCAATGACCGACACTGTATATGACCAGCCTCCGATAGGCCAAGGCGTGACCTGTTTCTAGTAACGGGGATAGGGACCAATGACAGACACTTTATATGACCAGCCTCCGATAGGCCAAGGCGTGACCTGTTTCCAGTAACGGGGATAGGGACCAATGACAGACACTGTATATGATCAGCCTCCGATAGGCCTAGGCGTGACCTGTATCAGTAACGGGGATAGGGACCAATGACAGACACTGTATATGATCAGCCTCCGATAGGCCTAGGCGTGACCTGTATCAGTAACGGGGATAGGGACCAATGACAGACACTGTATATGACCAGCCTCCGATAGGCCAAGGCGCGACCTGTTTCCAGTAACGGCGATAGGGACCAATGGCAGACACTGTATATGACCAGCCTCCGATAGGCCTAGGCGTGACCTGTTTCCAGTAACGGGGATAGGGACCAATGACAGACACTGTATATGACCAGCCTCCGATAGGCCAAGGCGCGACCTGTTTCCAGTAACGGGGATAGGGACCAATGACAGACACTGTATATGATCAGCCTCCGATAGGCCTAGGCGTGATCTGTTTCCAGTAACGGGGATAGGGCCCAATGACCGACACTGTATATGACCAGCCTCCGATAGGCCAAGGCGTGACCTGTTTCCAGTAACGGGGATAGGGACCAATGACAGACACTGTATATGACCAGCCTCCGATAGGCCTAGGCGTGATCTGTTTCTAGTAACGGGGATAGGGACCAATGACCGACACTGTATATGATCAGCCTCCGATAGGCCTAGGCGTGACCTGTTTCCAGTAACGGGGATAGGGACCAATGACAGACACTGTATATGACCAGCCTCCGATAGGCCCAGGCGTGATCTGTTTCTAGTAACGGGGATAGGGACCAATGACAGACACTGTATATGATCAGCCTCCGATAGGCCAAGGCGTGACCTGTTTCCAGTAACGGGGATAGGGACCAATGACAGACACTGTATGTGATCAGCCTCCGATAGGCCTAGGCGTGACCTGTTTCAAGTAACGGGGATAGGGACCAATGACAGACACTGTATATGACCAGCCTCCGATAGGCCTAGGCGTGACCTGTTTCCAGTAACGGGGATAGGGACCAATGACAGACACTGTATATGATCAGCCTCCGATAGGCCAAGGCGTGATCTGTTTCCAGTAACGGGGATAGGGACCAATGACCGACACTGTATATGACCAGCCTCCGATAGGCCAAGGCGTGACCTGTTTCCAGTAACGGGGATAGGGACCAATGACAGACACTGTATATGATCAGCCTCCGATAGGCCTAGGCGTGACCTGTTTCCAGTAACGGGGATAGGGACCAATGACAGACACTGTATATGACCAGCCTCCGATAGGCCAAGGCGTGACCTGTTTCCAGTAACGGGGATAGGGACCAATGACAGACACTGTATATGATCAGCCTCCGATAGGCCTAGGCGTGACCTGTTTCCAGTAACGGGGATAGGGACCAATGACAGACACTGTATATGACCAGCCTCCGATAGGCCAAGGCGTGACCTGTTTCCAGTAACGGGGATAGGGACCAATGACAGACACTGTATATGATCAGCCTCCGATAGGCCTAGGCGTGACCTGTTTCCAGTAACGGGGATAGGGACCAATGACAGACACTGTATATGACCAGCCTCCGATAGGCCTAGGCGTGACCTGTTTCCAGTAACGGGGATAGGGACCAATGACAGACACTGTATATGATCAGCCTCCGATAGGCCTAGGCGTGACCTGTATCAGTAACGGGGATAGGGACCAATGACAGACACTGTATATGACCAGCCTCCGATAGGCCTAGGCGTGACCTGTTTCCAGTAACGGGGATAGGGACCAATGACAGACACTGTATATGACCAGCCTCCGATAGGCCAAGGCGCGACCTGTTTCCAGTAACGGCGATAGGGACCAATGGCAGACACTGTATATGATCAGCCTCCGATAGGCCAAGGCGTGATCTGTTTCCAGTAACGGGGATAGGGACCAATGACAGACACTGTATATGACCAGCCTCCGATAGGCCTAGGCGTGATCTGTTTCTAGTAACGGGGATAGGGACCAATGACAGACACTGTATATGATCAGCCTCCGATAGGCCTAGGCGTGACCTGTTTCCAGTAACGGGGATAGGGACCAATGACAGACACTGTATATGACCAGCCTCCGATAGGCCAAGGCGCGACCTGTTTCCAGTAACGGCGATAGGGACCAATGGCAGACACTGTATATGATCAGCCTCCGATAGGCCAAGGCGTGATCTGTTTCCAGTAACGGGGATAGGGACCAATGACAGACACTGTATATGACCAGCCTCCGATAGGCCTAGGCGTGACCTGTTTCCAGTAACGGGGATAGGAACCAATGACAGACACTGTATATGATCAGCCTCCGATAGGCCTAGGCGTGACCTGTTTCCAGTAACGGGGATAGGGACCAATGACAGACACTGTATATGATCAGCCTCCGATAGGCCTAGGCGTGACCTGTTTCTAGTAACGGGGATAGGGCCCAATGACCGACACTGTATATGACCAGCCTCCGATAGGCCAAGGCGTGACCTGTTTCCAGTAACGGGGATAGGGACCAATGACAGACACTGTATATGACCAGCCTCCGATAGGCCTAGGCGTGATCTGTTTCTAGTAACGGGGATAGGGACCAATGACCGACACTGTATATGATCAGCCTCCGATAGGCCTAGGCGTGACCTGTTTCCAGTAACGGGGATAGGGACCAATGACAGACACTGTATATGACCAGCCTCCGATAGGCCTAGGCGTGATCTGTTTCTAGTAACGGGGATAGGGACCAATGACAGACACTGTATATGATCAGCCTCCGATAGGCCAAGGCGTGACCTGTTTCCAGTAACGGGGATAGGGACCAATGACAGACACTGTATGTGATCAGCCTCCGATAGGCCTAGGCGTGACCTGTTTCAAGTAACGGGGATAGGGACCAATGACAGACACTGTATATGACCAGCCTCCGATAGGCCTAGGCGTGACCTGTTTCCAGTAACGGGGATAGGGACCAATGACAGACACTGTATATGATCAGCCTCCGATAGGCCAAGGCGTGATCTGTTTCCAGTAACGGGGATAGGGACCAATGACCGACACTGTATATGACCAGCCTCCGATAGGCCAAGGCGTGACCTGTTTCCAGTAACGGGGATAGGGACCAATGACAGACACTGTATATGATCAGCCTCCGATAGGCCTAGGCGTGACCTGTTTCCAGTAACGGGGATAGGGACCAATGACAGACACTGTATATGACCAGCCTCCGATAGGCCTAGGCGTGACCTGTTTCCAGTAACGGGGATAGGGACCAATGACAGACACTGTATATGATCAGCCTCCGATAGGCCTAGGCGTGACCTGTTTCCAGTAACGGGGATAGGGACCAATGACAGACACTGTATATGACCAGCCTCCGATAGGCCAAGGCGTGACCTGTTTCCAGTAACGGGGATAGGGACCAATGACAGACACTGTATATGACCAGCCTCCGATAGGCCTAGGCGTGATCTGTTTCTAGTAACGGGGATAAGGAAAAATGACCGACACTGTATATGATCAGCCTCCGATAGGCCTAGGCGTGACCTGTTTCCAGTAACGGGGATAGGGACCAATGACAGACACTGTATATGACCAGCCTCCGATAGGCCAAGGCGTGACCTGTTTCCAGTAACGGGGATAGGGACCAATGACAGACACTGTATATGACCAGCCTCCGATAGGCCTAGGCGTGATCTGTTTCTAGTAACGGGGATAAGGAAAAATGACCGACACTGTATATGATCAGCCTCCGATAGGCCTAGGCGTGATCTGTTTCCAGTAACGGGGATAGGGACCAATGACCGACACTGTATATGACCAGCCTCCGATAGGCCTAGGCGTGACCTGTTTCCAGTAACGGGGATAGGGACCAATGACCGACACTGTATATGACCAGCCTCCGATAGGCCAAGGCGTGACCTGTTTCTAGTAACGGGGATAGGGACCAATGACAGACACTTTATATGACCAGCCTCCGATAGGCCAAGGCGTGACCTGTTTCCAGTAACGGGGATAGGGACCAATGACAGACACTGTATATGATCAGCCTCCGATAGACCTAGGCGTGACCTGTATCAGTAACGGGGATAGGGACCAATGACAGACACTGTATATGATCAGCCTCCGATAGGCCTAGGCGTGATCTGTTTCCAGTAACGGGGATAGGGACCAATGACAGACACCGTATATGATCAGCCTCCGATAGGCCTAGGCGTGACCTGTTTCCAGTAACGGGGATAGGGACCAATGACAGACACTGTATATGATCAGCCTCCGATAGGCCTAGGCGTGATCTGTTTTCAGTAACAGGGATAGGGACCAATGACAGACACTGTATATGATCAGCCTCCGATAGGCCTAGGCGTGACCTGTTTCCAGTAACGGGGATAGGGACCAATGACAGACACTGTATATGATCAGCCTCCGATAGGCCTAGGCGTGACCTGTTTCCAGTAACGGGGATAGGGACCAATGACAGACACTGTATATGACCAGCCTCCGATAGGCCTAGGCGTGACCTGTTTCCAGTAACGGGGATAGGGACCAATGACAGACACTGTATATGATCAGCCTCCGATAGGCCAAGGCGTGACCTGTTTCCAGTAACGGGGATAGGGACCAATGACAGACACTGTATATGACCAGCCTCCGATAGGCCTAGGCGTGACCTGTTTCCAGTAACGGGGATAGGGACCAATGACAGACACTGTATATGACCAGCCTCCGATAGGCCAAGGCGTGACCTGTTTCCAGTAACGGGGATAGGGACCAATGACCGACACTGTATATGATCAGCCTCCGATAGGCCTAGGCGTGACCTGTGTCCAGTAACGGGGATAGGGACCAATGACAGACACTGTATATGACCAGCCTCCGATAGGCCAAGGCGTGACCTGTTTCCAGTAACGGGGATAGGGACCAATGACAGACACTGTATATGATCAGCCTCCGATAGGCCAAGGCGTGATCTGTTTCTAGTAACGGGGATAGGGACCAATGACCGACACTGTATATGATCAGCCTCCGATAGGCCTAGGCGTGACCTGTTTCCAGTAACGGGGATAGGGACCAATGACCGACACTGTATTTGATCAGCCTCCGATAGGCCTAGGCGTGACCTGTTTCCAGTAACGGGGATAGGGACCAATGACAGACACTGTATATGACCAGTCTCCGATAGGCCAAGGCGTGACCTGTTTCCAGTAACGGGGATAGGGACCAATGACAGACACTGTATATGATCAGCCTCCGATAGGCCTAGGCGTGACCTGTTTCCAGTAACGGGGATAGGGACCAATGACAGACACTGTATATGATCAGCCTCCGATAGGCCAAGGCGTGACCTGTTTCCAGTAACGGGGATAGGGACCAATGACAGACACTGTATATGACCAGCCTCCGATAGGCCAAGGCGTGACCTGTTTCCAGTAACGGGGATAGAGACCAATGACAGACACTGTATATGACCAGCCTCCGATAGGCCAAGGCGTGACCTGTTTCCAGTAACGGGGATAGGGACCAATGACAGACACTGTATATGATCAGCCTCCGATAGGCCTAGGCGTGACCTGTTTCCAGTAACGGGGATAGGGACCAATGACAGACACTGTATATGATCAGCCTCCGATAGGCCAAGGCGTGACCTGTTTCCAGTAACGGGGATATGGACCAATGACCGACACTGTATATGATCAGCCTCCGATAGGCCTAGGCGTGACCTGTTTCCAGTAACGGGGATAGCGAGCAATGACCGACACTGTATATGATCAGCCTCCGATAGGCCTAGGCGTGATCTGTTTGCAGTAACGGGGATAGGGACCAATGACAGACACTGTATATGACCAGCCTCCGATAGGCCAAGGCGTGACCTGTTTGTAGTAACGGGGATAGGGACCAATGACAGACACTGTATATGACCAGCCTCCGATAGGCCAAGGCGTGACCTGTTTCCAGTAACGGGGATAGGGACCAATGACAGACACTGTATATGATCAGCCTCCGATAGGCCTAGGCGTGACCTGTTTCCAGTAACGGGGATAGGGACCAATGACCGACACTGTATATGATCAGCCTCCAATAGGCCTAGGCGTGATCTGTTTCCAGTAAGGGGGATAGGGACCAATGACCGACACTGTATATGACCAGCCTCCGATAGGCCTAGGCGTGACCTGTTTCCAGTAACGGGGATAGGGACCAATGACCGACACTGTATATGACCAGCCTCCGATAGGCCAAGGCGTGACCTGTTTCTAGTAACGGGGATAGGGACCAATGACAGACACTGTATATGACCAGCCTCCGATAGGCCAAGGCGTGACCTGTTTCCAGTAACGGGGATAGGGACCAATGACAGACACTGTATATGATCAGCCTCCGATAGGCCTAGGCGTGACCTGTATCAGAAACGGGGATAGGGACCAATGACAGACACTGTATATGATCAGCCTCCGATAGGCCTAGGCGTGACCTGTATCAGTAACGGGGATAGGGACCAATGACAGACACTGTATATGATCAGCCTCCGATAGCCCTAGGCGTGACCTGTATCAGTAACGGGGATAGGGACCAATGACAGACACTGTATATGACCAGCCTCCGATAGGCCAAGGCGCGACCTGTTTCCAGTAACGGCGATAGGGACCAATGGCAGACACTGTATATGATCAGCCTCCGATAGGCCTAGGCGTGATCTGTTTCCAGTAACGGGGATAGGGACCAATGACAGACACTGTATATGATCAGCCTCCGATAGGCCTAGGCGTGATCTGTTTCTAGTAACGGGGATAGGGCCCAATGACCGACACTGTATATGACCAGCCTCCGATAGGCCAAGGCGTGACCTGTTTCCAGTAACGGGGATAGGGACCAATGACAGACACTGTATATGACCAGCCTCCGATAGGCCTAGGCGTGATCTGTTTCTAGTAACGGGGATAGGGACCAATGACCGACACTGTATATGATCAGCCTCCGATAGGCCTAGGCGTGACCTGTTTCCAGTAACGGGGATAGGGACCAATGACAGACACTGTATATGACCAGCCTCCGATAGGCCTAGGCGTGATCTGTTTCTAGTAACGGGGATAGGGACCAATGACAGACACTGTATATGATCAGCCTCCGATAGGCCAAGGCGTGACCTGTTTCCAGTAACGGGGATAGGGACCAATGACAGACACTGTATGTGATCAGCCTCCGATAGGCCTAGGCGTGACCTGTTTCAAGTAACGGGGATAGGGACCAATGACAGACACTGTATATGACCAGCCTCCGATAGGCCTAGGCGTGACCTGTTTCCAGTAACGGGGATAGGGACCAATGACAGACACTGTATATGATCAGCCTCCGATAGGCCAAGGCGTGGTCTGTTTCCAGTAACGGGGATAGGGACCAATGACCGACACTGTATATGACCAGCCTCCGATAGGCCAAGGCGTGACCTGTTTCCAGTAACGGGGATAGGGACCAATGACAGACACTGTATATGATCAGCCTCCGATAGGCCTAGGCGTGACCTGTTTCCAGTAACGGGGATAGGGACCAATGACAGACACTGTATATGACCAGCCTCCGATAGGCCAAGGCGTGACCTGTTTCCAGTAACGGGGATAGGGACCAATGACAGACACTGTATATGATCAGCCTCCGATAGGCCTAGGCGTGACCTGTTTCCAGTAACGGGGATAGGGACCAATGACAGACACTGTATATGACCAGCCTCCGATATGCCAAGGCGTGACCTGTTTCTAGTAACGGGGATAGGGACCAATGACAGACACTGTATATGACCAGCCTCCGATAGGCCAAGGCGTGACCTGTTTCCAGTAACGGGGATAGGGACCAATGACAGACACTGTATATGATCAGCCTCCGATAGGCCTAGGCGTGACCTGTATCAGAAACGGGGATAGGGACCAATGACAGACACTGTATATGATCAGCCTCCGATAGGCCTAGGCGTGACCTGTATCAGTAACGGGGATAGGGACCAATGACAGACACTGTATATGATCAGCCTCCGATAGCCCTAGGCGTGACCTGTATCAGTAACGGGGATAGGGACCAATGACAGACACTGTATATGACCAGCCTCCGATAGGCCAAGGCGCGACCTGTTTCCAGTAACGGCGATAGGGACCAATGGCAGACACTGTATATGATCAGCCTCCGATAGGCCTAGGCGTGATCTGTTTCCAGTAACGGGGATAGGGACCAATGACAGACACTGTATATGATCAGCCTCCGATAGGCCTAGGCGTGATCTGTTTCCAGTAACGGGGATAGGGCCCAATGACCGACACTGTATATGACCAGCCTCCGATAGGCCAAGGCGTGACCTGTTTCCAGTAACGGGGATAGGGACCAATGACAGACACTGTATATGACCAGCCTCCGATAGGCCTAGGCGTGATCTGTTTCTAGTAACGGGGATAGGGACCAATGACCGACACTGTATATGATCAGCCTCCGATAGGCCTAGGCGTGACCTGTTTCCAGTAACGGGGATAGGGACCAATGACAGACACTGTATATGACCAGCCTCCGATAGGCCTAGGCGTGATCTGTTTCTAGTAACGGGGATAGGGACCAATGACAGACACTGTATATGATCAGCCTCCGATAGGCCAAGGCGTGACCTGTTTCCAGTAACGGGGATAGGGACCAATGACAGACACTGTATGTGATCAGCCTCCGATAGGCCTAGGCGTGACCTGTTTCAAGTAACGGGGATAGGGACCAATGACAGACACTGTATATGACCAGCCTCCGATAGGCCTAGGCGTGACCTGTTTCCAGTAACGGGGATAGGGACCAATGACAGACACTGTATATGATCAGCCTCCGATAGGCCAAGGCGTGGTCTGTTTCCAGTAACGGGGATAGGGACCAATGACCGACACTGTATATGACCAGCCTCCGATAGGCCAAGGCGTGACCTGTTTCCAGTAACGGGGATAGGGACCAATGACAGACACTGTATATGATCAGCCTCCGATAGGCCTAGGCGTGACCTGTTTCCAGTAACGGGGATAGGGACCAATGACAGACACTGTATATGACCAGCCTCCGATAGGCCAAGGCGTGACCTGTTTCCAGTAACGGGGATAGGGACCAATGACAGACACTGTATATGATCAGCCTCCGATAGGCCTAGGCGTGACCTGTTTCCAGTAACGGGGATAGGGACCAATGACAGACACTGTATATGACCAGCCTCCGATAGGCCAAGGCGTGACCTGTTTCCAGTAACGGGGTTAGGGACCAATGACAGACACTGTATATGATCAGCCTCCGATAGGCCTAGGCGTGACCTGTTTCCGGTAACGGGGATAGGGACCAATGACAGACACTCTATATGACCAGCCTCCGATAGGCCAAGGCGTGACCTGTTTCCAGTAACGGGGATAGGGACCAATGACAGACACTGTATATGATCAGCCTCCGATAGGCCTAGGCGTGACCTGTATCAGTAACGGGGATAGGGACCAATGACAGACACTGTATATGACCAGCCTCCGATAGGCCAAGGCGCGACCTGTTTCCAGTAACGGGGATAGGGACCAATGACAGCCACTGTATATGATCAGCCTCCGATAGGCCTAGGCGTGACCTGTATCAGTAACGGGGATAGGGACCAATGACAGACACTGTATATGACCAGCCTCCGATAGGCCAAGGCGTGACCTGTTTCCAGTAACGGGGATAGGGACCAATGACAGACACTGTATATGATCAGCCTCCGATAGGCCTAGGCGTGACCTGTATCAGTAACGGGGATAGGGACCAATGACAGACACTGTATATGACCAGCCTCCGATAGGCCAAGGCGCGACCTGTTTCCAGTAACGGGGATAGGGACCACTGACAGACACTGTATATGACCAGCCTCCGATAGGCCTAGGCGTGACCTGTTTCCAGTAACGGGGATAGGGACCAATGACAGACACTGTATATGATCAGCCTCCGATAGGCCTAGGCGTGATCTGTTTATAGTAACGGGGATAGGGACCAATGACAGACACTGTATATGATCAGCCTCCGATAGGCCTAGGCGTGACCTGTTTCCAGTAACGGGGATAGGGACCAATGACCGACACTGTATATGACCAGCCTCCGATAGGCCTAGGCGTGATCTGTTTATAGTAACGGGGATAGGGACCAATGACCGACACTGTATATGATCAGCCTCCGATAGGCCTAGGCGTGACCTGTTTCCAGTAACGGGGATAGGGACCAATGACAGACACTGTATATGATCAGCCTCCGATAGGCCTAGGCGTGATCTGTTTCCAGTAACGGGGATAGGGCCCAATGACCGACACTGTATATGACCAGCCTCCGATAGGCCAAGGCGTGACCTGTTTCCAGTAACGGGGATAGGGACCAATGACAGACACTGTATATGACCAGCCTCCGATAGGCCTAGGCGTGATCTGTTTCTAGTAACGGGGATAGGGACCAATGACCGACACTGTATATGATCAGCCTCCGATAGGCCTAGGCGTGACCTGTTTCCAGTAACGGGGATAGGGACCAATGACAGACACTGTATATGACCAGCCTCCGATAGGCCTAGGCGTGATCTGTTTCTAGTAACGGGGATAGGGACCAATGACAGACACTGTATATGATCAGCCTCCGATAGGCCAAGGCGTGACCTGTTTCCAGTAACGGGGATAGGGACCAATGACAGACACTGTATGTGATCAGCCTCCGATAGGCCTAGGCGTGACCTGTTTCAAGTAACGGGGATAGGGACCAATGACAGACACTGTATATGACCAGCCTCCGATAGGCCTAGGCGTGACCTGTTTCCAGTAACGGGGATAGGGACCAATGACAGACACTGTATATGATCAGCCTCCGATAGGCCAAGGCGTGATCTGTTTCCAGTAACGGGGATAGGGACCAATGACCGACACTGTATATGACCAGCCTCCGATAGGCCAAGGCGTGACCTGTTTCCAGTAACGGGGATAGGGACCAATGACAGACACTGTATATGATCAGCCTCCGATAGGCCTAGGCGTGACCTGTTTCCAGTAACGGGGATAGGGACCAATGACAGACACTGTATATGACCAGCCTCCGATAGGCCAAGGCGTGACCTGTTTCCAGTAACGGGGATAGGGACCAATGACAGACACTGTATATGATCAGCCTCCGATAGGCCTAGGCGTGACCTGTTTCCAGTAACGGGGATAGGGACCAATGACAGACACTGTATATGACCAGCCTCCGATAGGCCAAGGCGTGACCTGTTTCCAGTAACGGGGATAGGGACCAATGACAGACACTGTATATGACCAGCCTCCGATAGGCCTAGGCGTGATCTGTTTCTAGTAACGGGGATAAGGAAAAATGACCGACACTGTATATGATCAGCCTCCGATAGGCCTAGGCGTGACCTGTTTCCAGTAACGGGGATAGGGACCAATGACAGACACTGTATATGACCAGCCTCCGATAGGCCAAGGCGTGACCTGTTTCCAGTAACGGGGATAGGGACCAATGACAGACACTGTATATGATCAGCCTCCAATAGGCCTAGGCGTGACCTGTTTCCAGTAACGGGGATAGGGACCAATGACAGACACTGTACATGACCAGCCTCCGATAGGCCAAGGCGTGACCTGTTTCCAGTAACGGGGATAGGGACCAATGACAGACACTGTATATGATCAGCCTCCGATAGGCCTAGGCGTGACCTGTTTCCAGTAACGGGGATAGGGACCAATGACAGACACTGTATATGACCAGCCTCCGATAGGCCTAGGCGTGACCTGTTTCCAGTAACGGGGATAGGGACCAATGACAGACACTGTATATGATCAGCCTCCGATAGGCCTAGGCGTGATCTGTTTCCAGTAACGGGGATAGGGACCAATGACAGACACCGTATATGATCAGCCTCCGATAGGCCTAGGCGTGACCTGTTTCCAGTAACGGGGATAGGGACCAATGACAGACACTGTATATGATCAGCCTCCGATAGGCCTAGGCGTGATCTGTTTCCAGTAACGGGGATAGGGACCAATGACAGACACTGTATATGATCAGCCTCCGATAGGCCTAGGCGTGACCTGTTTCCAGTAACGGGGATAGGGACCAATGACAGACACTGTATATGACCAGCCTCCGATAGGCCTAGGCGTGACCTGTTTCCAGTAACGGGGATAGGGACCAATGACAGACACTGTATATGACCAGCCTCCGATAGGCCTAGGCGTGATCTGTTTCTAGTAACGGGGATAGGGACCAATGACAGACACTGTATATGATCAGCCTCCGATAGGCCTAGGCGTGACCTGTTTCAAGTAACGGGGATAGGGACCAATGACAGACACTGTATATGATCAGCCTCCGATAGGCCTAGGCGTGACCTGTTTCCAGTAACGGGGATAGGGACCAATGACAGACACTGTATATGATCAGCCTCCGATAGGCCAAGGCGTGACCTGTTTCCAGTAACGGGGATAGGGACCAATGACAGACACTGTATATGACCAGCCTCCGATAGGCCTAGGCGTGACCTGTTTCCAGTAACGGGGATAGGGACCAATGACAGACACTGTATATGACCAGCCTCCGATAGGCCAAGGCGTGACCTGTTTCCAGTAACGGGGATAGGGACCAATGACCGACACTGTATATGATCAGCCTCCGATAGGCCTAGGCGTGACCTGTGTCCAGTAACGGGGATAGGGACCAATGACAGACACTGTATATGACCAGCCTCCGATAGGCCAAGGCGTGACCTGTTTCCAGTAACGGGGATAGGGACCAATGACAGACACTGTATATGATCAGCCTCCGATAGGCCAAGGCGTGATCTGTTTCTAGTAACGGGGATAGGGACCAATGACCGACACTGTATATGATCAGCCTCCGATAGGCCTAGGCGTGACCTGTTTCCAGTAACGGGGATAGGGACCAATGACCGACACTGTATATGATCAGCCTCCGATAGGCCTAGGCGTGACCTGTTTCCAGTAACGGGGATAGGGACCAATGACAGACACTGTATATGACCAGCCTCCGATAGGCCTAGGCGTGACCTGTTTCCAGTAACGGGGATAGGAACCAATGACAGACACTGTATATGATCAGCCTCCGATAGGCCAAGGCGTGATCTGTTTCTAGTAACGGGGATAGGGACCAATGACAGACACTGTATATGATCAGCCTCCGATAGGCCTAGGCGTGACCTGTTTCAAGTAACGGGGATAGGGACCAATGACAGACACTGTATATGATCAGCCTCCGATAGGCCTAGGCGTGACCTGTTTCCAGTAACGGGGATAGGGACCAATGACAGACACTGTATATGATCAGCCTCCGATAGGCCAAGGCGTGACCTGTTTCCAGTAACGGGGATAGGGACCAATGACAGACACTGTATATGACCAGCCTCCGATAGGCCTAGGCGTGACCTGTTTCCAGTAACGGGGATAGGGACCAATGACAGACACTGTATATGATCAGCCTCCGATAGGCCAAGGCGTGACCTGTTTCCAGTAACGGGGATAGGGACCAATGACCGACACTGTATATGATCAGCCTCCGATAGGCCTAGGCGTGACCTGTGTCCAGTAACGGGGATAGGGACCAATGACAGACACTGTATATGACCAGCCTCCGATAGGCCAAGGCGTGACCTGTTTCCAGTAACGGGGATAGGGACCAATGACAGACACTGTATATGATCAGCCTCCGATAGGCCAAGGCGTGATCTGTTTCTAGTAACGGGGATAGGGACCAATGACCGACACTGTATATGATCAGCTTCCGATAGGCCTAGGCGTGACCTGTTTCCAGTAACGGGGATAGGGACCAATGACCGACACTGTATATGATCAGCCTCCGATAGGCCTAGGCGTGACCTGTTTCCAGTAACGGGGATAGGGACCAATGACAGACACTGTGTATGACCAGCCTCCGATAGGCCTAGGCGTGACCTGTTTCCAGTAACGGGGATAGGGACCAATGACAGACACTGTATATGATCAGCCTCCGATAGGCCAAGGCGTGACCTGTTTCCAGTAACGGGGATAGGGACCAATGACAGACACTGTGTATGACCAGCCTCCGATAGGCCTAGGCGTGACCTGTTTCCAGTAACGGGGATAGGGACCAATGACAGACACTGTATATGATCAGCCTCCGATAGGCCAAGGCGTGACCTGTTTCCAGTAACGGGGATAGGGACCAATGACAGACACTGTGTATGACCAGCCTCCGATAGGCCTAGGCGTGACCTGTTTCCAGTAACGGGGATAGGGACCAATGACCGACACTGTATATGACCAGCCTCCGATAGGCCAAGGCGTGACCTGTTTCCAGTAACGGGGATAGGGACCAATGACAGACACTGTATATGATCAGCCTCCGATAGGCCTAGGCGTGACCTGTTTCCAGTAACGGGGATAGGGACCAATGACAGACACTGTATATGACCAGCCTCCGATAGGCCAAGGCGTGACCTGTTTCCAGTAACGGGGATAGGGACCAATGACAGACACTGTATATGATCAGCCTCCAATAGGCCTAGGCGTGACCTGTTTCCAGTAACGGGGATAGGGACCAATGACAGACACTGTATATGACCAGCCTCCGATAGGCCAAGGCGTGACCTGTTTCCAGTAACGGGGATAGGGACCAATGACAGACACTGTATATGACCAGCCTCCGATAGGCCTAGGCGTGATCTGTTTCTAGTAACGGGGATAAGGAAAAATGACCGACACTGTATATGATCAGCCTCCGATAGGCCTAGGCGTGACCTGTTTCCAGTAACGGGGATAGGGACCAATGACAGACACTGTATATGACCAGCCTCCGATAGGCCAAGGCGTGACCTGTTTCCAGTAACGGGGATAGGGACCAATGACAGACACTGCATATGATCAGCCTCCAATAGGCCTAGGCGTGACCTGTTTCCAGTAACGGGGATAGGGACCAATGACAGACACTGTACATGACCAGCCTCCGATAGGCCAAGGCGTGACCTGTTTCCAGTAACGGGGATAGGGACCAATGACAGACACTGTATATGATCAGCCTCCGATAGGCCTAGGCGTGACCTGTTTCCAGTAACGGGGATAGGGACCAATGACAGACACTGTATATGACCAGCCTCCGATAGGCCTAGGCGTGACCTGTTTCCAGTAACGGGGATAGGGACCAATGACAGACACTGTATATGATCAGCCTCCGATAGGCCTAGGCGTGATCTGTTTCCAGTAACGGGGATAGGGACCAATGACAGACACCGTATATGATCAGCCTCCGATAGGCCTAGGCGTGACCTGTTTCCAGTAACGGGGATAGGGACCAATGACAGACACTGTATATGATCAGCCTCCGATAGGCCTAGGCGTGACCTGTTTCCAGTAACGGGGATAGGGACCAATGACAGACACTGTATATGACCAGCCTCCGATAGGCCTAGGCGTGACCTGTTTCCAGTAACGGGGATAGGGACCAATGACAGACACTGTATATGACCAGCCTCCGATAGGCCAAGGCGTGATCTGTTTCTAGTAACGGGGATAGGGACCAATGACAGACACTGTATATGATCAGCCTCCGATAGGCCAAGGCGTGATCTGTTTCTAGTAACGGGGATAGGGACCAATGACCGACACTGTATATGATCAGCCTCCGATAGGCCTAGGCGTGACCTGTTTCCAGTAACGGGGATAGGGACCAATGACCGACACTGTATTTGATCAGCCTCCGATAGGCCTAGGCGTGACCTGTTTCCAGTAACGGGGATAGGGACCAATGACAGACACTGTATATGACCAGTCTCCGATAGGCCAAGGCGTGACCTGTTTCCAGTAACGGGGATAGGGACCAATGACAGACACTGTATATGATCAGCCTCCGATAGGCCTAGGCGTGACCTGTTTCCAGTAACGGGGATAGGGACCAATGACAGACACTGTATATGATCAGCCTCCGATAGGCCAAGGCGTGACCTGTTTCCAGTAACGGGGATAGGGACCAATGACAGACACTGTATATGACCAGCCTCCGATAGGCCAAGGCGTGACCTGTTTCCAGTAACGGGGATAGGGACCAATGACCGACACTGTATATGACCAGCCTCCGATAGGCCAAGGCGTGACCTGTTTCTAGTAATGGGGATAGGGACCACTGACAGACACTGTATATGACCAGCCTCCGATAGGCCTGGGCGTGATCTGTTTCTAGTAACGGGGATAGGGACCAATGACAGACACTGTATATGACCAGCCTCCGATAGGCCTAGGCGTGACCTGTTTCCAGTAACGGGGATAGGGACCAATGACAGACACTGTATATGACCAGCCTCCGATAGGCCAAGGCGTGACCTGTTTCCAGTAACGGGGATAGGGACCAATGACAGACACTGTATATGATCAGCCTCCGATAGGCCTAGGCGTGACCTGTTTCTAGTAACGGGGATAGGGACCAATGACAGACACTCTATATGACCAGCCTCCGATAGACCTGGGCGTGACCTGTTTTCAGTAACGGAGATAGGGACCATTGACAGACACTGTATATGACCAGCCTCCGATAGGCCTGGGCGTGACCTGTTTCCAGTAACGGAGATAGGGACCAATGACAGACACTGTATATGACCAGCCTCCGATAGGCCTGGGCGTGACCTGTTTCCAGTAACGGGGATAGGGACCAATGACAGACACTGTATATGACCAGCCTCCGATAGGCCTGGGCGTGACCTGTTTCCAGTAACGGGGATAGGGACCAATGACAGACACTGTATATGACCAGCCTCCGATAGGCCTAGGCGTGATCTGTTTCTAGTAACGGGGATAGGGACCAATGACAGACACTGTATATGATCAGCCTCCGATAGGCCTAGGCGTGACCTGTTTCCAGTAACGGGGATAGGGACCAATGACAGACACTGTATATGATCAGCCTCCGATAGGCTTAGGCGTGATCTGTTTCCAGTAACGGAGATAGGGACCAATGACCGACACTGTATATGACCAGCCTCCGATAGGCCAAGGCGTGACCTGTTTCCAGTAACGGGGATAGGGACCAATGACAGCCACTGTATATGACCAGCCTCCGATAGGCCTAGGCGTGATCTGTTTCTAGTAACGGGGATAGGGACCAATGACCGACACTGTATATGATCAGCCTCCGATAGGCCTAGGCGTGACCTGTTTCCAGTAACGGGGATAGAGACCAATGACAGACACTGTATATGACCAGTCTCCGATAGGCCAAGGCGTGACCTGTTTCCAGTAACGGGGATAGGGACCAATGACAGACACTGTATATGATCAGCCTCCGATAGGCCTAGGCGTGATCTGTTTCTAGTAACGGGGATAGGGACCAATGACCGACACTGTATGTGACCAGCCTCCGATAGGCCTAGGCGTGATCTGTTTCTAGTAACGGGGATAGGGACCAATGACCGACACTGTATATGATCAGCCTCCGATAGGCCAAGGCGTGACCTGTTTCCAGTAACGGGGATAGGGACCAATGACAGACACTGTATATGACCAGCCTCCGATAGGCCAAGGCGTGACCTGTTTCCAGTAACGAGGACAGGGACCAATGACAGACACTGTATATGACCAGCCTCCGATAGGCCTAGGCGTGACCTGTTTCCAGTAACGGGGATAGGGACCAATGACAGACACTGTATATGACCAGCCTCCGATAGGCCAAGGCGTGACCTGTTTCCAGTAACGGGGATAGGGACCAATGACCGACACTGTATATGACCAGCCTCCGATATGCCAAGGCGTGACCTGTTTCCAGTAACGGGGATAGGGACCAATGACAGACACTGTATATCACCAACCTCCTATAGGCCTAGGCGTGATCTGTTTCTAGTAACGGGGATAGGGACCAACGACCGACACTGTATATGATCAGCCTCCGATAGGCCAAGGCGTGACCTGTTTCCAGTAACGGGGATAGGGACCAATGACAGACACTGTATATGACCAGCCTCCGATAGGCCAAGGCGTGACCTGTTTCCAGTAACGAGGATAGGGACCAATGACAGACACTGTATATGATCAGCCTCCGATAGGCCTAGGCGTGACCTGTTTCCAGTAACGGGGATAGGGACCAATGACCGACACTGTATATGACCAGCCTCCGATAGGCCAAGGCGTGACCTGTTTCCAGTAACGGGGATAGGGACCAATGACAGACCCTGTATATGACCAGCCTCCGATAGGCCTAGGCGTGATCTGTTTCTAGTAACGGGGATAGGGACCAATGACCGACACTGTATATGATCAGCCTCCGATAGGCCTAGGCGTGATCTGTTTCTAGTAACGGGGATAGGGACCAATGACAGACACTGTATATGATCAGCCTCCGATAGGCCTAGGCGTGATCTGTTCATAGTAACGGGGATAGGGACCAATGACAGACACTGTATATGACCAGCCTCCGATAGGCCTAGGCGTGACCTGTTTCTAGTAACGGGGATAGGGACCAATGACAGACACTGTATATGACCAGCCTCCGATAGGCCAAGGCGTGACCTGTTTCCAGTAACGGGGAAAGGGACCAATGACAGACACTGTATATGATCAGCCTCCGATAGGCCTAGGCGTGACCTGTTTCCAGTAACGGGGATAGGGACCAATGACAGACACTGTATATGACCAGCCTCCGATAGGCCTAGGCGTGACCTGTTTCTAGTAACGGGGATAGGGACCAATGACAGACACTGTATATGACCAGCCTCCGATAGGCCTAGGCGTGACCTGTTTCCAGTAACGGGGATAGGGACCAATGACAGACACTGTATATGACCAGCCTCCGATAGGCCAAGGCGTGACCTGTTTCCAGTAACGGGGATAGGGACCAATGACAGACACTGTATATGATCAGCCTCCGATAGGCCTAGGCGTGACCTGTTTCCAGTAACGGGGATAGGGACCAATGACAGACACTGTATATGACCAGCCTCCGATAGGCCTAGGCGTGACCTGTTTCCAGTAACGGGGATAGGGACCAATGACAGACACTGTATATGACCAGCCTCCGATAGGCCTAGGCGTGACCTGTTTCCAGTAACGGGGATAGGGACCACTGACAGACACTGTATATGACCAGCCTCCGATAGGCCTAGGCGTGACCTGTTTCCAGTAACGGGGATAGGGACCAATGACAGACACTGCATATGATCAGCCTCCGATAGGCCTAGGCGTGACCTGTTTCCAGTAACGGGGATAGGGACCAATGACAGACACTGTATATGACCAGCCTCCGATAGGCCGAGGCGTGACCTGTTTCCAGTAACGGGGATAGGGACCAATGACAGACACTGTATATGATCAGCCTCCGATAGGCCCAGGCGTGACCTGTTTCTAGTAACGGGGATAGGGACCAATGACAGACACTGTATATGACCAGCCTCCGATAGGCCTAGGCGTGACCTGTTTCCAGTAACGGGGATAGGGACCAATGACAGACACTGTATATGATCAGCCTCCGATAGGCCTAGGCGTGACCTGTTTCCAGTAACGGGGATAGGGACCAATGACAGACACTGTATATGACCAGCCTCCGATAGGCCAAGGCGTGACCTGTTTCCAGTAACGGGGATAGGGACCAATGACAGACACTGTATATGACCAGCCTCCGATAGGCCAAGGCGTGACCTGTTTCCAGTAACGGGGATAGGGACCAATGACAGACACTGTATATGATCAGCCACCGATAGGCCTAGGCGTGACCTGTTTCCAGTAACGGGGATAGGGACCAATGACAGACACTCTATATGACCAGCCTCCGATGGGCCTAGGCGTGACCTGTTTCCAGTAACGGGGATAGGGACCAATGACAGACACTGTATATGACCAGCCTCCGATAGGCCTAGGCGTGACCTGTTTCCAGTAACGGGGATAGGGACCACTGACAGACACTGTATATGACCAGCCTCCGATAGGCCTAGGCGTGACCTGTTTCCAGTAACGGGGATAGGGACCAATGACCGACACTGTATATGATCAGCCTCCGATAGGCCAAGGCGTGACCTGTTTCCAGTAACGGGGATAGGGACCAATGACACATACTGTATATGACCAGCCTCCGATAGGCCAAGGCGTGACCTGTTTCCAGTAACGGGGATAGGGACCAATGACAGACACTGTATATGACCAGCCTCCGATAGGCCAAGGCGTGACCTGTTTCCAGTAACGGGGATAGGGACCAATGACAGACACTGTATATGATCAGCCTCAGATAGGCCTAGGCGTGACCTGTTTCCAGTAACGGGGATAGGGACCAATGACAGACACTGTATATGACCAGCCTCCGATAGGTAAAGGCGTGACCTGTTTCCAGTAACGGGGATAGGGACCAATGACAGACACTGTATATAATCAGTCTCGGATAGGCCTAGGCGTGACCTGATTCCAGTGACGGGGATAGGGACCAATGACAGACACTGTATATGACCAGCCTCCAATAGGCCTAGGCGTGACCTGTTTCCAGTAACGGGGATAGGGACCAATGACAGACACTGTATATGACCAGCCTCCGATAGGCCTAGGCGTGACCTGTTTCCAGTAACGGGGATAGGGACCACTGACAGACAATGTATATGACCAGCCTCCGATAGGCCTAGGCGTGATCTGTTTCTAGTAACGGGGATAGGGACCAAGGACAGACACTGTATATGACCAGCCTCCGATAGGCCAAGGCGTGACCTGTTTCCAGTAACCGGGATAGGGACCACTGACAGACACTGTATATGACCAGCCTCCGATAGGCCTAGGCGGGATCTGTTTCCAGTAACGGGGATAGGGACCAATGACCGACACTGTATATGACCAGCCTCCGATAGGCCAAGGCGTGACCTGTTTCCAGTAACGGGGATAGGGACCAATGACAGACACTGTATATGACCAGCCTCCGATAGGCCAAGGCGTGACCTGTTTCCAGTAACGGGGATAGGGACCAATGACAGACACTGTATATGACCAGCCTCCGATAGGCCAAGGCGTGACCTGTTTCCAGTAACGGAGATAGGGACCAATGACAGACACTGTATATGACCAGCCTCCGATAGGCCAAGGCGTGACCTGTTTCCAGTAACGGGGATAGGGACCAATGACAGACACTGTATATGACCAGCCTCCGATAGGCCAAGGCGTGACCTGTTTCCAGTAACGGGGATAGGGACCAATGACAGACACTGTATATGATCAGCCTCCGATAGGCCTAGGCGTGACCTGTTTCCAGTAACGGGGATAGGGACCAATGACCGACACTGTATATGACCAGCCTCCGATAGGCCAAGGCGTGACCTGTTTCCAGTAACGGGGATAGGGACCAATGACAGACACTGTATATGATCAGCCTCCGATAGGCCTAGGCGTGATCTGTTTCTAGTAAGGGGGATAGGGACCAATGACTGACACTGTATATGATCAGCCTCCGATAGGCCTAGGCGTGATCTGTTTCTAGTAACGGGGATAGTGACCAATGACAGACACTGTATATGATCAGCCTCCGATAGGCCTAGGCGTGACCTGTTTGAAGTAACGGGGACCAATGACAGACACTGTATATGACCAGCCTCCGATAGGCCTAGGCGTGACCTGTTTCCAGTAACGGGGATAGGGACCAATGACAGACACTGTATATGACCAGCCTCCGATAGGCCTAGGCGTGACCTGTTTCCAGTAACGGGGATAGGGACCACTGACAGACACTGTATATGACCAGCCTCCGATAGGCCTAGGCGTGACCTGTTTCTAGTAACGGGGATAGGGACCAATGACAGACACTGTATATGACCAGCCTCCGATAGGCCAAGGCGTGACCTGTTTCCAGTAACGGGGAAAGGGACCAATGACAGACACTGTATATGATCAGCCTCCGATAGGCCTAGGCGTGACCTGTTTCCAGTAACGGGGATAGGGACCAATGACAGACACTGTATATGACCAGCCTCCGATAGGCCTAGGCGTGACCTGTTTCCAGTAACGGGGATAGGGACCACTGACAGACAATGTATATGACCAGCCTCCGATAGGCCTAGGCGTGATCTGTTTCTAGTAACGGGGATAGGGACCAAGGACAGACACTGTATATGACCAGCCTCCGATAGGCCAAGGCGTGACCTGTTTCCAGTAACCGGGATAGGGACCACTGACAGACACTGTATATGACCAGCCTCCGATAGGCCTAGGCGGGATCTGTTTCCAGTAACGGGGATAGGGACCAATGACCGACACTGTATATGACCAGCCTCCGATAGGCCAAGGCGTGACCTGTTTCCAGTAACGGGGATAGGGACCAATGACAGACACTGTATATGACCAGCCTCCGATAGGCCAAGGCGTGACCTGTTTCCAGTAACGGGGATAGGGACCAATGACAGACACTGTATATGACCAGCCTCCGATAGGCCAAGGCGTGACCTGTTTCCAGTAACGGAGATAGGGACCAATGACAGACACTGTATATGACCAGCCTCCGATAGGCCAAGGCGTGACCTGTTTCCAGTAACGGGGATAGGGACCAATGACAGACACTGTATATGACCAGCCTCCGATAGGCCAAGGCGTGACCTGTTTCCAGTAACGGGGATAGGGACCAATGACAGACACTGTATATGATCAGCCTCCGATAGGCCTAGGCGTGACCTGTTTCCAGTAACGGGGATAGGGACCAATGACCGACACTGTATATGACCAGCCTCCGATAGGCCAAGGCGTGACCTGTTTCCAGTAACGGGGATAGGGACCAATGACAGACACTGTATATGATCAGCCTCCGATAGGCCTAGGCGTGATCTGTTTCTAGTAAGGGGGATAGGGACCAATGACCGACACTGTATATGATCAGCCTCCGATAGGCCTAGGCGTGATCTGTTTCTAGTAACGGGGATAGTGACCAATGACAGACACTGTATATGATCAGCCTCCGATAGGCCTAGGCGTGACCTGTTTGAAGTAACGGGGATAGGGACCAATGACAGACACTGTATATGACCAGCCTCCGATAGGCCTAGGCGTGACCTGTTTCCAGTAACGGGGATAGGGACCAATGACAGACACTGTATATGACCAGCCTCCGATAGGCCTAGGCGTGACCTGTTTCCAGTAACGGGGATAGGGACCACTGACAGACACTGTATATGACCAGCCTCCGATAGGCCTAGGCGTGACCTGTTTCTAGTAACGGGGATAGGGACCAATGACAGACACTGTATATGACCAGCCTCCGATAGGCCAAGGCGTGACCTGTTTCCAGTAACGGGGAAAGGGACCAATGACAGACACTGTATATGATCAGCCTCCGATAGGCCTAGGCGTGACCTGTTTCCAGAAACGGGGATAGGGACCAATGACAGACACTGTATATGACCAGCCTCCGATAGGCCTAGGCGTGACCTGTTTCTAGTAACGGGGATAGGGACCAATGACAGACACTGTATATGACCAGCCTCCGATAGGCCTAGGCGTGACCTGTTTCCAGTAACGGGGATAGGGACCAATGACAGACACTGTATATGACCAGCCTCCGATAGGCCAAGGCGTGACCTGTTTCCAGTAACGGGGATAGGGACCAATGACAGACACTGTATATGATCAGCCTCCGATAGGCCTAGGCGTGACCTGTTTCCAGTAACGGGGATAGGGACCAATGACAGACACTGTATATGACCAGCCTCCGATAGGCCTAGGCGTGACCTGTTTCCAGTAACGGGGATAGGGACCAATGACAGACACTGTATATGACCAGCCTCCGATAGGCCTAGGCGTGACCTGTTTCCAGTAACGGGGATAGGGACCACTGACAGACACTGTATATGACCAGCCTCCGATAGGCCTAGGCGTGACCTGTTTCCAGTAACGGGGATAGGGACCAATGACAGACACTGCATATGATCAGCCTCCGATAGGCCTAGGCGTAACCTGTTTCCAGTAACGGGGATAGGGACCAATGACAGACACTGTATATGACCAGCCTCCGATAGGCCGAGGCGTGACCTGTTTCCAGTAACGGGGATAGGGACCAATGACAGACACTGTATATGATCAGCCTCCGATAGGCCCAGGCGTGACCTGTTTCTAGTAACGGGGATAGGGACCAATGACAGACACTGTATATGACCAGCCTCCGATAGGCCTAGGCGTGACCTGTTTCCAGTAACGGGGATAGGGACCAATGACAGACACTGTATATGATCAGCCTCCGATAGGCCTAGGCGTGACCTGTTTCCAGTAACGGGGATAGGGACCAATGACAGACACTGTATATGACCAGCCTCCGATAGGCCAAGGCGTGACCTGTTTCCAGTAACGGGGATAGGGACCAATGACAGACACTGTATATGACCAGCCTCCGATAGGCCAAGGCGTGACCTGTTTCCAGTAACGGGGATAGGGACCAATGACAGACACTGTATATGATCAGCCACCGATAGGCCTAGGCGTGACCTGTTTCCAGTAACGGGGATAGGGACCAATGACAGACACTCTATATGACCAGCCTCCGATGGGCCTAGGCGTGACCTGTTTCCAGTAACGGGGATAGGGACCAATGACAGACACTGTATATGACCAGCCTCCGATAGGCCTAGGCGTGACCTGTTTCCAGTAACGGGGATAGGGACCACTGACAGACACTGTATATGACCAGCCTCCGATAGGCCTAGGCGTGACCTGTTTCCAATAACGGGGATAGGGACCAATGACCGACACTGTATATGATCAGCCTCCGATAGGCCAAGGCGTGACCTGTTTCCAGTAACGGGGATAGGGACCAATGACACATACTGTATATGACCAGCCTCCGATAGGCCAAGGCGTGACCTGTTTCCAGTAACGGGGATAGGGACCAATGACAGACACTGTATATGACCAGCCTCCGATAGGCCAAGGCGTGACCTGTTTCCAGTAACGGGGATAGGGACCAATGACAGACACTGTATATGATCAGCCTCAGATAGGCCTAGGCGTGACCTGTTTCCAGTAACGGGGATAGGGACCAATGACAGACACTGTATATGACCAGCCTCCGATAGGTAAAGGCGTGACCTGTTTCCAGTAACGGGGATAGGGACCAATGACAGACACTGTATATAATCAGTCTCGGATAGGCCTAGGCGTGACCTGATTCCAGTGACGGGGATAGGGACCAATGACAGACACTGTATATGATCAGCCTCCGATAGGCCTAGGCGTGACCTGTTTCCAGTAACGGGGATAGGGACCAATGACAGACACTGTATATGACCAGCCTCCGATAGGCCTAGGCGTGACCTGTTTCCAGTAACGGGGATAGGGACCACTGACAGACAATGTATATGACCAGCCTCCGATAGGCCTAGGCGTGATCTGTTTCTAGTAACGGGGATAGGGACCAATGACAGACACTGTATATGACCAGCCTCCGATAGGCCAAGGCGTGACCTGTTTCCAGTAACCGGGATAGGGACCACTGACAGACACTGTATATGACCAGCCTCCGATAGGCCTAGGCGGGATCTGTTTCCAGTAACGGGGATAGGGACCAATGACCGACACTGTATATGACCAGCCTCCGATAGGCCAAGGCGTGACCTGTTTCCAGTAACGGGGATAGGGACCAATGACAGACACTGTATATGACCAGCCTCCGATAGGCCAAGGCGTGACCTGTTTCCAGTAACGGGGATAGGGACCAATGACAGACACTGTATATGACCAGCCTCCGATAGGCCAAGGCGTGACCTGTTTCCAGTAACGGGGATAGGGACCAATGACAGACACTGTATATGATCAGCCTCCGATAGGCCTAGGCGTGACCTGTTTCCAGTAACGGGGATAGGGACCAATGACCGACACTGTATATGACCAGCCTCCGATAGGCCAAGGCGTGACCTGTTTCCAGTAACGGGGATAGGGACCAATGACAGACACTGTATATGATCAGCCTCCGATAGGCCTAGGCGTGATCTGTTTCTAGTAAGGGGGATAGGGACCAATGACCGACACTGTATATGATCAGCCTCCGATAGGCCTAGGCGTGATCTGTTTCTAGTAACGGGGATAGTGACCAATGACAGACACTGTATATGATCAGCCTCCGATAGGCCTAGGCGTGACCTGTTTGAAGTAACGGGGATAGGGACCAATGACAGACACTGTATATGACCAGCCTCCGATAGGCCTAGGCGTGACCTGTTTCCAGTAACGGGGATAGGGACCAATGACAGACACTGTATATGACCAGCCTCCGATAGGCCTAGGCGTGACCTGTTTCCAGTAACGGGGATAGGGACCACTGACAGACACTGTATATGACCAGCCTCCGATAGGCCTAGGCGTGACCTGTTTCCAGTAACGGGGATAGGGACCAATGACAGACACTGTATATGATCAGCCTCCGATAGGCCTAGGCGTGACCTGTTTCCAGTAACGGGGATAGGGACCAATGACAGACACTGTATATGACCAGCCTCCGATAGGCCGAGGCGTGACCTGTTTCCAGTAACGGGGATAGGGACCAATGACAGACACTGTATATGATCAGCCTCCGATAGGCCCAGGCGTGACCTGTTTCCAGTAACGGGGATAGGGACCAATGACAGACACTGTATATGACCAGCCTCCGATAGGCCTAGGCGTGACCTGTTTCCAGTAACGGGGATAGGGACCAATGACAGACACTGTATATGATCAGCCTCCGATAGGCCTAGGCGTGACCTGTTTCCAGTAACGGGGATAGGGACCAATGACAGACACTGTATATGACCAGCCTCCGATAGGCCAAGGCGTGACCTGTTTCGAGTAACGGGGATAGGGACCAATGACAGACACTGTATATGACCAGCCTCCGATAGGCCAAGGCGTGACCTGTTTCCAGTAACGGGGATAGGGACCAATGACAGACACTGTATATGATCAGCCTCCGATAGGCCTAGGCGTGACCTGTTTCCAGTAACGGGGATAGGGACCAATGACAGACACTGTATATGACCAGCCTCCGATAGGCCTAGGCGTGACCTGTTTCCAGTAACGGGGATAGGGACCAATGACAGACACTGTATATGACCAGCCTCCGATAGGCCTAGGCGTGACCTGTTTCCAGTAACGGGGATAGGGACCACTGACAGACACTGTATATGACCAGCCTCCGATAGGCCTAGGCGTGACCTGTTTCCAGTAACGAGGATAGGGACCAATGACCGACACTATATATGATCAGCCTCCGATAGGCCAAGGCGTGACCTGTTTCCAGTAACGGGGATAGGGACCAATGACACACACTGTATATGACCAGCCTCCGATAGGCCAAGGCGTGACCTGTTTCCAGTAACGGGGATAGGGACCAATGACAGACACTGTATATGACCAGCCTCCGATAGGCCAAGGCGTGACCTGTTTCCAGTAACGGGGATAGGGACCAATGACAGACACTGTATATGATCAGCCTCAGATAGGCCTAGGCGTGACCTGTTTCCAGTAACGGGGATAGGGACCAATGACAGACACTGTATATGACCAGCCTCCGATAGGCCAAGGCGTGACCTGTTTCCAGTAACGGGGATAGGGACCAATGACAGACACTGTATATGATCAGTCTCCGATAGGCCTAGGCGTGACCTGTTTCCAGTAACGGGGATAGGGACCAATGACAGACACTGTATATGACCAGCCTCCTATAGGCCTAGGCGTGACCTGTTTCCAGTAACGGGGATAGGGACCAATGACAGACACTGTATATGACCAGCCTCCGATAGGCCTAGGCGTGACCTGTTTCCAGTAACGGGGATAGGGACCACTGACAGACACTGTATATGACCAGCCTCCGATAGGCCTAGGCGTGATCTGTTTCTAGTAACGGGGATAGGGACCAATGACAGACACTGTATATGACCAGCCTCCGATAGGCCAAGGCGTGACCTGTTTCCAGTAACGGGGATAGGGACCAATGACAGACACTGTATATGACCAGCCTCCGATAGGCCTAGGCGTGATCTGTTTCCAGTAACGGGGATAGGGACCAATGACCGACACTGTATATGACCAGCCTCCGATAGGCCAAGGCGTGACCTGTTTCCAGTAACGGGGATAGGGACCAATGACAGACACTGTATATGACCAGCCTCCGATAGGCCAAGGCGTGACCTGTTTCCAGTAACGGAGATAGGGACCAATGACAGACACTGTATATGACCAGCCTCCGATAGGCCAAGGCGTGACCTGTTTCCAGTAACGGGGATAGGGACCAATGACAGACACTGTATATGACCAGCCTCCGATAGGCCAAGGCGTGACCTGTTTCCAGTAACGGGGATAGGGACCAATGACAGACACTGTATATGATCAGCCTCCGATAGGCCTAGGCGTTACCTGTTTCCAGTAACGGGGATAGGGACCAATGACAGACACTGTATATGATCAGCCTCCGATAGGCCTAGGCGTGACCTGTTTCCAGTAACGGGGATAGGGACCAATGACAGACACTGTATATGATCAGCCTCCGATAGGCCTAGGCGTGACCTGTTTCCAGTAACGGGGATAGGGACCAATGACAGACACTGTATATGACCAGCCTCCGATAGGCCTAGGCGTGATCTGTTTATAGTAACGGGGATAGGGACCAATGACAGACACTGTATATGACCAGCCTCCGATAGGCCTAGGCGTGACCTGTTTCCAGTAACGGGGATAGGGACCAATGACAGACACTGTATATGATCAGCCTCCGATAGGCCTAGGCGTGACCTGTTTCCAGTAACGGGGATAGGGACCAATGACAGACACTGTATATGACCAGCCTCCGATAGGCCTAGGCGTGACCTGTTTCCAGTAACGGGGATAGGGACCAATGACAGACACTGTATATGACCAGCCTCCGATAGGCCTAGGCGTGACCTGTTTCCAGTAACGGGGATAGGGACCAATGACAGACACTGTATATGACCAGCCTCCGATAGGCCAAGGCGTGACCTGTTTCCAGTAACGGGGATAGGGACCAATGACAGACACTGTATATGACCAGTCTCCGATAGGCCTAGGCGTGATCTGTTTCTAGTAACGGGGATAGGGACCAATGACAGACACTGTATATGATCAGCCTCCGATAGGCCTAGGCGTGACCTGTTTCCAGTAACGGGGATAGGGACCAATGACAGACACTGTATATGACCAGCCTCCGATAGGCCAAGGCGTGACCTGTTTCCAGTAACGGGGATAGGGACCAATGACAGACACAGTATATGATCAGCCTCCGATAGGCCTAGGCGTGATCTGTTTCTAGTAACGGGGATAGGGACCAATGACAGACACTGTATATGATCAGCCTCCGATAGGCCTAGGCGTGATCTGTTTCTAGTAACGGGGATAGGGACCAATGACAGACACTGTATATGATCAGCCTCCGATAGGCCTAGGCGTGATCTGTTTCTAGAAACGGGGATAGGGACCAATGACAGACACTGTATATGACCAGCCTCCGATAGGCCAAGGCGTGACCTGTTTCCAGTAACGGGGATAGGGACCAATGACAGACACTGTATATGATCAGCCTCCGATAGGCCTAGGCGTGATCTGTTTCTAGTAACGGGGATAGGGACCAATGACAGACACTGTATATGATCAGCCTCCGATAGGCCTAGGCGTGACCTGTTTCCAGTAACGGAGATAGGGACCAATGACAGACACTGTATATGACCAGCCTCCGATAGGCCAAGGCGTGACCTGTTTCCAGTAACGGGGATAGGGACCAATGACAGACACTGTATATGACCAGCCTCCGATAGGCCAAGGCGTGACCTGTTTCCAGTAACGGGGATAGGGACCAATGACAGACACTGTATATGATCAGCCTCCGATAGGCCTAGGCGTGACCTGTTTCCAGTAACGGGGATAGGGACCAATGACCGACACTGTATATGACCAGCCTCCGATAGGCCAAGGCGTGACCTGTTTCCAGTAACGGGGATAGGGACCAATGACAGACACTGTATATGATCAGCCTCCGATAGGCCTAGGCGTGATCTGTTTCTAGTAAGGGGGATAGGGACCAATGACCGACACTGTATATGATCAGCCTCCGATAGGCCTAGGCGTGATCTGTTTCTAGTAACGGGGATAGTGACCAATGACAGACACTGTATATGATCAGCCTCCGATAGGCCTAGGCGTGACCTGTTTGAAGTAACGGGGATAGGGACCAATGACAGACACTGTATATGACCAGCCTCCGATAGGCCTAGGCGTGACCTGTTTCCAGTAACGGGGATAGGGACCAATGACAGACACTGTATATGACCAGCCTCCGATAGGCCTAGGCGTGACCTGTTTCCAGTAACGGGGATAGGGACCACTGACAGACACTGTATATGACCAGCCTCCGATAGGCCTAGGCGTGACCTGTTGCCAGTAACGGGGATAGGGACCAATGACAGACACTGTATATGATCAGCCTCCGATAGGCCTAGGCGTGACCTGTTTCCAGTAACGGGGATAGGGACCAATGACAGACACTGTATATGACCAGCCTCCGATAGGCCGAGGCGTGACCTGTTTCCAGTAACGGGGATAGGGACCAATGACAGACACTGTATATGATCAGCCTCCGATAGGCCCAGGCGTGACCTGTTTCCAGTAACGGGGATAGGGACCAATGACAGACACTGTATATGACCAGCCTCCGATAGGCCTAGGCGTGACCTGTTTCCAGTAACGGGGATAGGGACCAATGACAGACACTGTATATGATCAGCCTCCGATAGGCCTAGGCGTGACCTGTTTCCAGTAACGGGGATAGGGACCAATGACAGACACTGTATATGACCAGCCTCCGATAGGCCAAGGCGTGACCTGTTTCGAGTAACGGGGATAGGGACCAATGACAGACACTGTATATGACCAGCCTCCGATAGGCCAAGGCGTGACCTGTTTCCAGTAACGGGGATAGGGACCAATGACAGACACTGTATATGATCAGCCTCCGATAGGCCTAGGCGTGACCTGTTTCCAGTAACGGGGATAGGGACCAATGACAGACACTGTATATGACCAGCCTCCGATAGGCCTAGGCGTGACCTGTTTCCAGTAACGGGGATAGGGACCAATGACAGACACTGTATATGACCAGCCTCCGATAGGCCTAGGCGTGACCTGTTTCCAGTAACGGGGATAGGGACCACTGACAGACACTGTATATGACCAGCCTCCGATAGGCCTAGGCGTGACCTGTTTCCAGTAACGAGGATAGGGACCAATGACCGACACTATATATGATCAGCCTCCGATAGGCCAAGGCGTGACCTGTTTCCAGTAACGGGGATAGGGACCAATGACACACACTGTATATGACCAGCCTCCGATAGGCCAAGGCGTGACCTGTTTCCAGTAACGGGGATAGGGACCAATGACAGACACTGTATATGACCAGCCTCCGATAGGCCAAGGCGTGACCTGTTTCCAGTAACGGGGATAGGGACCAATGACAGACACTGTATATGATCAGCCTCAGATAGGCCTAGGCGTGACCTGTTTCCAGTAACGGGGATAGGGACCAATGACAGACACTGTATATGACCAGCCTCCGATAGGCCAAGGCGTGACCTGTTTCCAGTAACGGGGATAGGGACCAATGACAGACACTGTATATGATCAGTCTCCGATAGGCCTAGGCGTGACCTGTTTCCAGTAACGGGGATAGGGACCAATGACAGACACTGTATATGACCAGCCTCCTATAGGCCTAGGCGTGACCTGTTTCCAGTAACGGGGATAGGGACCAATGACAGACACTGTATATGACCAGCCTCCGATAGGCCTAGGCGTGACCTGTTTCCAGTAACGGGGATAGGGACCACTGACAGACACTGTATATGACCAGCCTCCGATAGGCCTAGGCGTGATCTGTTTCTAGTAACGGGGATAGGGACCAATGACAGACACTGTATATGACCAGCCTCCGATAGGCCAAGGCGTGACCTGTTTCCAGTAACGGGGATAGGGACCAATGACAGACACTGTATATGACCAGCCTCCGATAGGCCTAGGCGTGATCTGTTTCCAGTAACGGGGATAGGGACCAATGACCGACACTGTATATGACCAGCCTCCGATAGGCCAAGGCGTGACCTGTTTCCAGTAACGGGGATAGGGACCAATGACAGACACTGTATATGACCAGCCTCCGATAGGCCAAGGCGTGACCTGTTTCCAGTAACGGGGATAGGGACCAATGACAGACACTGTATATGACCAGCCTCCGATAGGCCAAGGCGTGACCTGTTTCCAGTAACGGAGATAGGGACCAATGACAGACACTGTATATGACCAGCCTCCGATAGGCCAAGGCGTGACCTGTTTCCAGTAACGGGGATAGGGACCAATGACAGACACTGTATATGACCAGCCTCCGATAGGCCAAGGCGTGACCTGTTTCCAGTAACGGGGATAGGGACCAATGACAGACACTGTATATGATCAGCCTCCGATAGGCCTAGGCGTTACCTGTTTCCAGTAACGGGGATAGGGACCAATGACAGACACTGTATATGATCAGCCTCCGATAGGCCTAGGCGTGACCTGTTTCCAGTAACGGGGATAGGGAGCAATGACAGACACTGTATATGATCAGCCTCCGATAGGCCTAGGCGTGACCTGTTTCCAGTAACGGGGATAGGGACCAATGACAGACACTGTATATGACCAGCCTCCGATAGGCCTAGGCGTGATCTGTTTATAGTAACGGGGATAGGGACCAATGACAGACACTGTATATGACCAGCCTCCGATAGGCCTAGGCGTGACCTGTTTCCAGTAACGGGGATAGGGACCAATGACAGACACTGTATATGATCAGCCTCCGATAGGCCTAGGCGTGACCTGTTTCCAGTAACGGGGATAGGGACCAATGACAGACACTGTATATGACCAGCCTCCGATAGGCCTAGGCGTGACCTGTTTCCAGTAACGGGGATAGGGACCAATGACAGACACTGTATATGACCAGCCTCCGATAGGCCTAGGCGTGACCTGTTTCCAGTAACGGGGATAGGGACCAATGACAGACACTGTATATGACCAGCCTCCGATAGGCCAAGGCGTGACCTGTTTCCAGTAACGGGGATAGGGACCAATGACAGACACTGTATATGACCAGTCTCCGATAGGCCTAGGCGTGATCTGTTTCTAGTAACGGGGATAGGGACCAATGACCGACACTGTATATGATCAGCCTCCGATAGGCCTAGGCGTGACCTGTTTCCAGTAACGGGGATAGGGACCAATGACAGACACTGTATATGACCAGCCTCCGATAGGCCAAGGCGTGACCTGTTTCCAGTAACGGGGATAGGGACCAATGACAGACACTGTATATGATCAGCCTCCGATAGGCCTAGGCGTGATCTGTTTCTAGTAACGGGGATAGGGACCAATGACAGACACTGTATATGACCAGCCTCCGATAGGCCTAGGCGTGACCTGTTTCCAGTAACGGGGATAGGGACCGATGACAGACACTGTATATGACCAGCCTCCGATAGGCCAAGGCGTGACCTGTTTCCAGTAACGGGGATAGGGACCAATGACAGACACTGTATATGATCAGCCTCCGATAGGCCTAGGCGTGATCTGTTTCTAGTAACGGGGATAGGGACCAATGACAGACACTGTATATGATCAGCCTCCGATAGGCCTAGGCGTGACCTGTTTCCAGTAACGGGGATAGGGACCAATGACAGACACTGTATATGATCAGCCTCCGATAGGCCTAGGCGTGATCTGTTTCTAGTAACGGGGATAGGGACCAATGACAGACACTGTATATGATCAGCCTCCGATAGGCCTAGGCGTGATCTGTTTCTAGTAACGGGGATAGGGACCAATGACAGACACTGTATATGATCAGCCTCCGATAGGCCTAGGCGTGATCTGTTTCTAGTAACGGGGATAGGGACCAATGACAGACACTGTATATGACCAGCCTCCGATAGGCCAAGGCGTGACCTGTTTCCAGTAACGGGGATAGGGACCAATGACAGACACTGTATATGATCAGCCTCCGATAGGCCTAGGCGTGATCTGTTTCTAGTAACGGGGATAGGGACCAATGACAGACACTGTATATGACCAGCCTCCGATAGGCCAAGGCGTGACCTGTTTCCAGTAACGGGGATAGGGACCAATGACAGACACTGTATATGATCAGCCTCCGATAGGGCTAGGCGTGACCTGTTTCCAGTAACGGGGATAGGGACCAATGACAGACACTGTATATGACCAGCTTCCGATAGGCCAAGGCGTGACCTGTTTCCAGTAACGGGGATAGGGACCAATGACAGACACTGTATATGACCAGCCTCCGATAGGCCAAGGCGTGACCTGTTTCCAGTAACGGGGATAGGAACCAATGACAGACACTGTATATGATCAGCCTCCGATAGGCCAAGGCGTGACCTGTTTCCAGTAACGGGGATAGGGACCAATGACAGACACTGTATATGACCAGCCTCCGATAGGCCTAGGCGTGATCTGTTTCTAGTAACGGGGATAGGGACCAATGACAGACACTGTATATGATCAGCCTCCGATAGGCCTAGGCGTGACCTGTTTCCAGCAACGGGGATAGGGACCAATGACAGACACTGTATATGACCAGCCTCCGATAGGCCAAGGCGTGACCTGTTTCCAGTAACGGGGATAGGGACCAATGACAGACACTGTATATGATCAGCCTCCGATAGGCCTAGGCGTGACCTGTTTCCAGTAACGGGGATAGGGACCAATGACAGACACTGTATATGACCAGCTTCCGATAGGCCAAGGCGTGACCTGTTTCCAGTAACGGGGATAGGGACCAATGACAGACACTGTATATGACCAGCCTCCGATAGGCCAAGGCGTGACCTGTTTCCAGTAACGGGGATAGGGACCACTGACAGACACTGTATATGATCAGCCTCCGATAGGCCTAGGCGTGACCTGTTTCCAGTAACGGGGATAGGGACCAATGACAGACACTGTATATGATCAGCCTCCGATAGGCCTAGGCGTGACCTGTTTCCAGTAACGGGGATAGGGACCAATGACAGACACTGTATATGACCAGCCTCCGATAGGCCTAGGCGTGATCTGTTTATAGTAACGGGGATAGGGACCAATGACAGACACTGTATATGACCAGCCTCCGATAGGCCTAGGCGTGACCTGTTTCCAGTAACGGGGATAGGGACCAATGACAGACACTGTATATGATCAGCCTCCGATAGGCCTAGGCGTGACCTGTTTCCAGTAACGGGGATAGGGACCAATGACAGACACTGTATATGACCAGCCTCCGATAGGCCTAGGCGTGACCTGTTTCCATTAACGGGGATAGGGACCAATGACAGACACTGTATATGACCAGCCTCCGATAGGCCTAGGCGTGACCTGTTTCCAGTAACGGGGATAGGGACCAATGACCGACACTGTATATGACCAGCCTCCGATAGGCCTAGGCGTGACCTGTTTCCAGTAACGGGGATAGGGACCAATGACAGACACTGTATATGATCAGCCTCCGATAGGCCTAGGCGTGACCTGTTTCCAGTAACGGGGATAGGGACCAATGACCGACACTGTATATGACCAGCCTCCGATAGGCCTAGGCGTGATCTGTTTCTAGTAACGGGGATAGGGACCAATGACCGACACTGTATATGACCAGCCTCCGATAGGCCTAGGCGTGACCTGTTTCCAGTAACGGGGATAGGGACCAATGACCGACACTGTATATGACCAGCCTCCGATAGGCCTAGGCGTGACCTGTTTCCAGTAACGGGGATAGGGACCAATGACAGACACTGTATATGACCAGCCTCCGGTAGGCCTAGGCGTGATCTGTTTCTATTAACGGGGATAGGGACCAATGACAGACACTGTATATGACCAGCCTCCGATAGGCCTAGGCGTGACCTGTTTCCCGTAACGGGGATAGGGACCAATGACCGACACTGTATATGATCAGCCTCCGATAGGCCTAGGCGTGACCTGTTTCCAGTAACGGGGATAGGGACCAATGACCGACACTGTATATGACCAGCCTCCGATAGGCCAAGGCGTGACCTGTTTCCAGTAACGGGGATAGGGACCAATGACAGACACTGTATATGACCAGCCTCCGATAGGCCTAGGCGTGACCTGTTTCCAGTAACGGGGATAGGGACCAATGACAGACACTGTATATGATCAGCCTCCGATAGGCCTAGGCGTGATCTGTTTCTAGTAACGGGGATAGGGACCAATGACAGACACTGTATATGATCAGCCTCCGATAGGCCAAGGCGTGACCTGTTTCCAGTAACGGGGATAGGGACCAATGACAGACACAGTATATGACCAGCCTCCGATAGGCCTAGGCGTGATCTGTTTCTAGTAACGGGGATAGGGACCAATGACAGACACTGTATATGATCAGCCTCCGATAGGCCAAGGCGTGACCTGTTTCCAGTAACGGGGATAGGGACCAATGACAGACACTGTATATGACCAGCCTCCGATAGGCCTAGGCGTGATCTGTTTCTAGTAACGGGGATAGGGACCAATGACAGACACTGTATATGATCAGCCTCCGATAGGCCTAGGCGTGACCTGTTTCCAGCAACGGGGATAGGGACCAATGACAGACACTGTATATGACCAGCCTCCGATAGGCCAAGGCGTGACCTGTTTCCAGTAACGGGGATAGGGACCAATGACAGACACTGTATATGATCAGCCTCCGATAGGCCTAGGCGTGACCTGTTTCCAGTAACGGGGATAGGGACCAATGACAGACACTGTATATGACCAGCTTCCGATAGGCCAAGGCGTGACCTGTTTCCAGTAACGGGGATAGGGACCAATGACAGACACTGTATATGATCAGCCTCCGATAGGCCTAGGCGTGACCTGTTTCCAGTAACGGGGATAGGGACCAATGACAGACACTGTATATGACCAGCCTCCGATAGGCCAAGGCGTGACCTGTTTCCAGTAACGGGGATAGGGACCAATGACAGACACTGTATATGATCAGCCTCCGATAGGCCTAGGCGTGACCTGTTTCCAGTAACGGGGATAGGGACCAATGACAGACACTGTATATGATCAGCCTCCGATAGGCCTAGGCGTGACCTGTTTCCAGTAACGGGGATAGGGACCAATGACAGACACTGTATATGACCAGCCTCCGATAGGCCTAGGCGTGATCTGTTTATAGTAACGGGGATAGGGACCAATGACAGACACTGTATATGACCAGCCTCCGATAGGCCTAGGCGTGACCTGTTTCCAGTAACGGGGATAGGGACCAATGACAGACACTGTATATGATCAGCCTCCGATAGGCCTAGGCGTGACCTGTTTCCAGTAACGGGGATAGGGACCAATGACAGACACTGTATATGACCAGCCTCCGATAGGCCTAGGCGTGACCTGTTTCCAGTAACGGGGATAGGGACCAATGACAGACACTGTATATGACCAGCCTCCGATAGGCCTAGGCGTGACCTGTTTCCAGTAACGGGGATAGGGACCAATGACCGACACTGTATATGACCAGCCTCCGATAGGCCTAGGCGTGACCTGTTTCCAGTAACGGGGATAGGGACCAATGACAGACACTGTATATGATCAGCCTCCGATAGGCCTAGGCGTGACCTGTTTCCAGTAACGGGGATAGGGACCAATGACCGACACTGTATATGACCAGCCTCCGATAGGCCTAGGCGTGATCTGTTTCTAGTAACGGGGATAGGGACCAATGACCGACACTGTATATGACCAGCCTCCGATAGGCCTAGGCGTGACCTGTTTCCAGTAACGGGGATAGGGACCAATGACCGACACTGTATATGACCAGCCTCCGATAGGCCTAGGCGTGACCTGTTTCCAGTAACGGGGATAGGGACCAAGGACAGACACTGTATATGACCAGCCTCCGGTAGGCCTAGGCGTGATCTGTTTCTAGTAACGGGGATAGGGACCAATGACAGACACTGTATATGACCAGCCTCCGATAGGCCTAGGCGTGATCTGTTTCTAGTAACGGGGATAGGGACCAATGACAGACACTGTATATGATCAGCCTCCGATAGGCCTAGGCGTGATCTGTTTATAGTAACGGGGATAGGGACCAATGACAGACACTGTATATGACCAGCCTCCGATAGGCCAAGGCGTGACCTGTTTCCAGTAACGGGGATAGGGACCAATGACAGACACTGTATATGATCAGCCTCCGATAGGCCTAGGCGTGATCTGTTTCTAGTAACGGGGATAGGGACCAATGACAGACACTGTATATGACCAGCCTCCGATAGGCCTAGGCGTGACCTGTTTCCAGTAACGGGGATAGGGACCAATCACAGACACTGTATATGATCAGCCTCCGATAGGCCAAGGCGTGACCTGTTTCTAGTAACGGGGATAGGGACCAATGACAGACACTGTATATGACCAGGCTCCGATAGGCCTAGGCGTGACCTGTTTCCAGTAACGGGGATAGGGACCACGGACAGACACTGTATATGACCAGCCTCCGATAGGCCTAGGCGTGACCTGTTTCCAGTAACGGGGATAGGGACCAATGACAGACACTGTATATGACCAGCCTCCGATAGGCCTAGGCGTGATCTGTTTCTAGTAACGGGGATAGGGACCAATGACAGACACTGTATATGATCAGCCTACGATAGGCCTAGGCGTGACCTGTTTCCAGCAACGGGGATAGGGACCAATGACAGACACAGTATATGACCAGCCTCCGATAGGCCAAGGCGTGACCTGTTTCCAGTAACGGGGATAGGGACCAATGACAGACACTGTATATGACCAGCCTCCGATAGGCCTAGGCGTGATCTGTTTCTAGTAACGGGGATAGGGACCAATGACAGACACTGTATATGATCAGCCTCCGATAGGCCTAGGCGTGACCTGTTTCCAGCAACGGGGATAGGGACCAATGACAGACACTGTATATGACCAGCCTCCGATAGGCCAAGGCGTGACCTGTTTCCAGTAACGGGGATAGGGACCAATGACAGACACTGTATATGATCAGCCTCCGATAGGCCTAGGCGTGACCTGTTTCCAGTAACGGGGATAGGGACCAATGACAGACACTGTATATGACCAGCTTCCGATAGGCCAAGGCGTGACCTGTTTCCAGTAACGGGGATAGGGACCAATGACAGACACTGTATATGACCAGCCTCCGATAGGCCAAGGCGTGACCTGTTTCCAGTAACGGGGATAGGAACCAATGACAGACACTGTATATGATCAGCCTCCGATAGGCCAAGGCGTGACCTGTTTCCAGTAACGGGGATAGGGACCAATGACAGACACTGTATATGACCAGCCTCCGATAGGCCTAGGCGTGATCTGTTTCTAGTAACGGGGATAGGGACCAATGACAGACACTGTATATGATCAGCCTCCGATAGGCCTAGGCGTGACCTGTTTCCAGCAACGGGGATAGGGACCAATGACAGACACTGTATATGACCAGCCTCCGATAGGCCAAGGCGTGACCTGTTTCCAGTAACGGGGATAGGGACCAATGACAGACACTGTATATGATCAGCCTCCGATAGGCCTAGGCGTGACCTGTTTCCAGTAACGGGGATAGGGACCAATGACAGACACTGTATATGACCAGCTTCCGATAGGCCAAGGCGTGACCTGTTTCCAGTAACGGGGATAGGGACCAATGACAGACACTGTATATGACCAGCCTCCGATAGGCCAAGGCGTGACCTGTTTCCAGTAACGGGGATAGGGACCAATGACAGACACTGTATATGATCAGCCTCCGATAGGCCTAGGCGTGACCTGTTTCCAGTAACGGGGATAGGGACCAATGACAGACACTGTATATGATCAGCCTCCGATAGGCCTAGGCGTGACCTGTTTCCAGTAACGGGGATAGGGACCAATGACAGACACTGTATATGACCAGCCTCCGATAGGCCTAGGCGTGATCTGTTTATAGTAACGGGGATAGGGACCAATGACAGACACTGTATATGACCAGCCTCCGATAGGCCTAGGCGTGACCTGTTTCCAGTAACGGGGATAGGGACCAATGACAGACACTGTATATGATCAGCCTCCGATAGGCCTAGGCGTGACCTGTTTCCAGTAACGGGGATAGGGACCAATGACAGACACTGTATATGACCAGCCTCCGATAGGCCTAGGCGTGACCTGTTTCCAGTAACGGGGATAGGGACCAATGACAGACACTGTATATGACCAGCCTCCGATAGGCCTAGGCGTGACCTGTTTCCAGTAACGGGGATAGGGACCAATGACCGACACTGTATATGACCAGCCTCCGATAGGCCTAGGCGTGACCTGTTTCCAGTAACGGGGATAGGGACCAATGACAGACACTGTATATGATCAGCCTCCGATAGGCCTAGGCGTGACCTGTTTCCAGTAACGGGGATAGGGACCAATGACCGACACTGTATATGACCAGCCTCCGATAGGCCTAGGCGTGATCTGTTTCTAGTAACGGGGATAGGGACCAATGACCGACACTGTATATGACCAGCCTCCGATAGGCCTAGGCGTGACCTGTTTCCAGTAACGGGGATAGGGACCAATGACCGACACTGTATATGACCAGCCTCCGATAGGCCTAGGCGTGACCTGTTTCCAGTAACGGGGATAGGGACCAATGACAGACACTGTATATGACCAGCCTCCGGTAGGCCTAGGCGTGATCTGTTTCTATTAACGGGGATAGGGACCAATGACAGACACTGTATATGACCAGCCTCCGATAGGCCTAGGCGTGACCTGTTTCCCGTAACGGGGATAGGGACCAATGACCGACACTGTATATGATCAGCCTCCGATAGGCCTAGGCGTGACCTGTTTCTAGTAACGGGGATAGGGACCAATGACCGACACTGTATATGACCAGCCTCCGATAGGCCAAGGCGTGACCTGTTTCCAGTAACGGGGATAGGGACCAATGACAGACACTGTATATGACCAGCCTCCGATAGGCCAAGGCGTGACCTGTTTCTAGTAACGGGGATAGGGACCAATGACAGACACTGTATATGGTCAGCCTCCGATAGGCCAAGGCGTGACCTGTTTCCAGTAACGGGGATAGGGACCAATGACAGACACAGTATATGACCAGCCTCCGATAGGCCTAGGCGTGATCTGTTTCTAGTAACGGGGATAGAGACCAATGACAGACACTGTATATGACCAGCCTCCGGTAGGCCTAGGCGTGACCTGTTTCCAGTAACGGGGATAGGGACCAATGACAGACACTGTATATGACCAGCCTCCGGTAGGCCTAGGCGTGATCTGTTTCTATTAACGGGGATAGGGACCAATGACAGACACTGTACATGACCAGCCTCCGATAGGCCTAGGCGTGACCTGTTTCCCGTAACGGGGATAGGGACCAATGACCGACACTGTATATGATCAGCCTCCGATAGGCCTAGGCGTGACCTGTTTCCAGTAACGGGGATAGGGACCAATGACCGACACTGTATATGACCAGCCTCCGATAGGCCAAGGCGTGACCTGTTTCCAGTAACGGGGATAGGGACCAATGACAGACACTGTATATGACCAGCCTCCGATAGGCCAAGGCGTGACCTGTTTCTAGTAACGGGGATAGGGACCAATGACAGACACTGTATATGGTCAGCCTCCGATAGGCCAAGGCGTGACCTGTTTCCAGTAACGGGGATAGGGACCAATGACAGACACAGTATATGACCAGCCTCCGATAGGCCTAGGCGTGACCTGTTTCCCGTAACGGGGATAGGGACCAATGACCGACACTGTATATGATCAGCCTCCGATAGGCCTAGGCGTGACCTGTTTCCAGTAACGGGGATAGGGACCAATGACCGACACTGTATATGACCAGCCTCCGATAGGCCAAGGCGTGACCTGTTTCCAGTAACGGGGATAGGGACCAATGACAGACACTGTATATGACCAGCCTCCGATAGGCCAAGGCGTGACCTGTTTCTAGTAACGGGGATAGGGACCAATGACAGACACTGTATATGGTCAGCCTCCGATAGGCCAAGGCGTGACCTGTTTCCAGTAACGGGGATAGGGACCAATGACAGACACAGTATATGACCAGCCTCCGATAGGCCTAGGCGTGATCTGTTTCTAGTAACGGGGATAGGGACCAATGACAGACACTGTATATGATCAGCCTCCGATAGGCCTAGGCGTGACCTGTTTCCAGTAACGGGGATAGGGACCAATGACAGACACTGTATATGACCAGCCTCCGATAGGCCAAGGCGTGACCTGTTTCCAGTAACGGGGATAGGGACCAATGACAGACACTGTATATGATCAGCCTCCGATAGGCCTAGGCGTGACCTGTTTCCAGTAACGGGGATAGGGACCAATGACAGACACTGTATATGACCAGCTTCCGATAGGCCAAGGCGTGACCTGTTTCCAGTAACGGGGATAGGGACCAATGACAGACACTGTATATGACCAGCCTCCGATAGGCCAAGGCGTGACCTGTTTCCAGTAACGGGGATAGGGACCAATGACAGACACTGTATATGATCAGCCTCCGATAGGCCTAGGCGTGACCTGTTTCCAGTAACGGGGATAGGGACCAATGACAGACACTGTATATGATCAGCCTCCGATAGGCCTAGGCGTGACCTGTTTCCAGTAACGGGGATAGGGACCAATGACAGACACTGTATATGACCAGCCTCCGATAGGCCTAGGCGTGATCTGTTTATAGTAACGGGGATAGGGACCAATGACAGACACTGTATATGACCAGCCTCCGATAGGCCTAGGCGTGACCTGTTTCCAGTAACGGGGATAGGGACCAATGACAGACACTGTATATGATCAGCCTCCGATAGGCCTAGGCGTGACCTGTTTCCAGTAACGGGGATAGGGACCAATGACAGACACTGTATATGACCAGCCTCCGATAGGCCTAGGCGTGACCTGTTTCCAGTAACGGGGATAGGGACCAATGACAGACACTGTATATGACCAGCCTCCGATAGGCCTAGGCGTGACCTGTTTCCAGTAACGGGGATAGGGACCAATGACCGACACTGTATATGACCAGCCTCCGATAGGCCTAGGCGTGACCTGTTTCCAGTAACGGGGATAGGGACCAATGACAGACACTGTATATGATCAGCCTCCGATAGGCCTAGGCGTGACCTGTTTCCAGTAACGGGGATAGGGACCAATGACCGACACTGTATATGACCAGCCTCCGATAAGCCTAGGCGTGATCTGTTTCTAGTAACGGGGATAGGGACCAATGACCGACACTGTATATGACCAGCCTCCGATAGGCCTAGGCGTGACCTGTTTCCAGTAACGGGGATAGGGACCAATGACCGACACTGTATATGACCAGCCTCCGATAGGCCTAGGCGTGACCTGTTTCCAGTAACGGGGATAGGGACCAATGACAGACACTGTATATGACCAGCCTCCGGTAGGCCTAGGCGTGATCTGTTTCTAGTAACGGGGATAGGGACCAATGACAGACACTGTATATGACCAGCCTCCGATAGGCCTAGGCGTGACCTGTTTCCAGTAACGGGGATAGGGACCAATGACCGACACTGTATATGATCAGCCTCCGATAGGCCTAGGCGTGACCTGTTTCCAGTAACGGGGATAGGGACCAATGACCGACACTGTATATGACCAGCCTCCGATAGGCCAAGGCGTGACCTGTTTCCAGTAACGGGGATAGGGACCAATGACAGACACTGTATATGACCAGCCTCCGATAGGCCTAGGCGTGACCTGTTTCCAGTAACGGGGATAGGGACCAATGACAGACACTGTATATGATCAGCCTCCGATAGGCCTAGGCGTGACCTGTTTCCAGTAACGGGGATAGGGACCAATGACAGACACTGTATATGACCAGCCTCCGATAGGCCTAGGCGTGATCTGTTTATAGTAACGGGGATAGGGACCAATGACAGACACTGTATATGACCAGCCTCCGATAGGCCTAGGCGTGACCTGTTTCCAGTAACGGGGATAGGGACCAATGACAGACACTGTATATGATCAGCCTCCGATAGGCCTAGGCGTGACCTGTTTCCAGTAACGGGGATAGGGACCAATGACAGACACTGTATATGACCAGCCTCCGATAGGCCTAGGCGTGACCTGTTTCCAGTAACGGGGATAGGGACCAATGACAGACACTGTATATGACCAGCCTCCGATAGGCCTAGGCGTGACCTGTTTCCTGTAACGGGGATAGGGACCAATGACCGACACTGTATATGATCAGCCTCCGATAGGCCTAGGCGTGACCTGTTTCCAGTAACGGGGATAGGGACCAATGACCGACACTGTATATGACCAGCCTCCGATAGGCCAAGGCGTGACCTGTTTCCAGTAACGGGGATAGGGACCAATGACAGACACTGTATATGACCAGCCTCCGATAGGCCTAGGCGTGATCTGTTTCTAGTAACGGGGATAGGGACCAATGACAGACACTGTATATGATCAGCCTCCGATAGGCTTAGGCGTGACCTGTTTCCAGTAACGGGGATAGGGACCAATGACAGACACTGTATATGACCAGCCTCCGATAGGCCGAGGCGTGACCTGTTTCCAGTAACGGGGATAGGGACCAATGACAGACACTGTATATGATCAGCCTCCGATAGGCCTAGGCGTGACCTGTTTCCAGTAACGGGGATAGGGACCAATGACAGACACTGTATATGACCAGCCTCCGATAGGCCAAGGCGTGACCTGTTTCCAGTAACGGGGATAGGGACCAATGACAGACACTGTATATGACCAGCCTCCGATAGGCCAAGGCGTGACCTGTTTCCAGTAACGGGGATAGGGACCAATGACAGACACTGTATATGACCAGCCTCCGATAGGCCAAGGCGTGACCTGTTTCCAGTAACGGGGATAGGGACCAATGACAGACACTGTATATGATCAGCCTCCGATAGGCCTAGGCGTGACCTGTTTCCAGTAACGGGGATAGGGACCAATGACAGACACTGTATATGACCAGCCTCCGATAGGCCAAGGCGTGACCTGTTTCCAGCAACGGGGATAGGGACCAATGACAGACACTGTATATGATCAGTCTCCGATAGGCCTAGGCCTGACCTGTTTCCAGTAACGGGGATAGGGACCAATGACAGACACTGTATATGATCAGCCTCCGATAGGCCTAGGCGTGACCTGTTTCCAGTAACGGGGATAGGGACCAATGACAGACACTGTATATGATCAGCCTCCGATAGGCCTAGGCGTGACCTGTTTCCAGTAACGGGGATAGGGACCAATGACAGACACTGTATATGATCAGCCTCCCATAGGCCTAGGCGTGACCTGTTTCCAGTAACGGGGATAGGGACCAATGACAGACACTGTATATGACCAGCCTCCGATAGGCCTAGGCGTGATCTGTTTATAGTAACGGGGATAGGGACCAATGACAGACACTGTATATGACCAGCCTCCGATAGGCCTAGGCGTGACCTGTTTCCAGTAACGGGGATAGGGACCAATGACAGACACTGTATATGACCAGCCTCCGATAGGCCTAGGCGTGACCTGTTTCCAGTAACGGGGATAGGGACCAATGACAGACACTGTATATGACCAGCCTCCGATAGGCCTAGGCGTGACCTGTTTCCAGTAACGGGGATAGGGACCAATGACAGACACTGTATATGACCAGCCTCCGATAGGCCAAGGCGTGACCTGTTTCCAGTAACGGGGATAGGGACCAATGACAGACACTGTATATGACCAGTCTCCGATAGGCCTAGGCGTGATCTGTTTCTAGTAACGGGGATAGGGACCAATGACAGACACTGTATATGATCAGCCTCCGATAGGCCTAGGCGTGACCTGTTTCCAGTAACGGGGATAGGGACCAATGACAGACACTGTATATGACCAGCCTCCGATAGGCCAAGGCGTGACCTGTTTCCATTAACGGGGATAGGGACCAATGACAGACACTGTATATGATCAGCCTCCGATAGGCCTAGGCGTGACCTGTTTCCAGTAACGGGGATAGGGACCAATGACAGACACTGTATATGACCAGCCTCCGATAGGCCAAGGCGTGACCTGTTTCCAGTAACGGGGATAGGGACCAATGACAGACACTGTATATGATCAGCCTCCGATAGGCCTAGGCGTGATCTGTTTCTAGTAACGGGGATAGGGACCAATGACAGACACTGTATATGACCAGCCTCCGATAGGCCTAGGCGTGACCTGTTTCCAGTAACGGGGATAGGGACCGATGACAGACACTGTATATGACCAGCCTCCGATAGGCCAAGGCGTGACCTGTTTCCAGTAACGGGGATAGGGACCAATGACAGACACTGTATATGACCAGCCTCCGATAGGCCTAGGCGTGATCTGTTTCTAGTAACGGGGATAGGGAACAATGACAGACACTGTATATGATCAGCCTCCGATAGGCCTAGGCGTGGCCTGTTTCCAGTAACGGGGATAGGGACCAATGACAGACACTGTATATGACCAGCTTCCGATAGGCCAAGGCGTGACCTGTTTCCAGTAACGGGGATAGGGACCAATGACAGACACTGTATATGACCAGAATCCGATAGGCCAAGGCGTGACCTGTTTCCAGTAACGGGGATAGGGACCAATGACAGACACTGTATATGATCAGCCTCCGATAGGCCTAGGCGTGACCTGTTTCCAGTAACGGGGATAGGGACCAATGACAGACACTGTATATGATCAGCCTCCGATAGGCCTAGGCGTGACCTGTTTCCAGTAACGGGGATAGGGACCAATGACAGACACTGTATATGACCAGCCTCCGATAGGCCTAGGCGTGATCTGTTTATAGTAACGGGGATAGGGACCAATGACAGACACTGTATATGACCAGCCTCCGATAGGCCTAGGCGTGACCTGTTTCCAGTAACGGGGATAGGGACCAATGACAGACACTGTATATGATCAGCCTCCGATAGGCCTAGGCGTGACCTGTTTCCAGTAACGGGGATAGGGACCAATGACAGACACTGTATATGACCAGCCTCCGATAGACCTAGGCGTGACCTGTTTCCAGTAACGGGGATAGGGACCAATGACAGACACTGTATATGACCAGCCTCCGATAGGCCTAGGCCTGACCTGTTTCCAGTAACGGGGATAGGGACCAATGACCGACACTGTATATGATCAGCCTCCGATAGGCCTAGGCGTGACCTGTTTCCAGTAACGGGGATAGGGACCAATGACCGACACTGTATATGACCAGCCTCCGATAGGCCAAGGCGTGACCTGTTTCCAGTAACGGGGATGGGAACCAATGACAGACACTGTATATGACCAGCCTCCGGTAGGCCTAGGCGTGATCTGTTTCCAGTAACGGGGATAGGAACCAATGACAGACACTGTATATGACCAGCCTCCGATAGGCCTAGGCGTGACCTGTTTGCAGTAAAGGGGATAGGGACCAATGACCGACACTGTATATGATCAGCCTCCGATAGGCCTAGGCGTGACCTGTTTCCAGTAACGGGGATAGGGACCAATGACCGACACTGTATATGACCAGCCTCCGATAGGCCTAGGCGTGACCTGTTTCCAGTAACGGGGATAGGGACCAATGACAGACACTGTATATGATCAGCCTCCGATAGGCCTAGGCGTGACCTGTTTCCAGTAACGGGGATAGGGACCAATGACAGACACTGTATATGACCAGCCTCCGATAGGCCTAGGCGTGACCTGTTTCCAGTAAGGGGGATAGGGACCAATGACAGACACTGTATATGACCAGCCTCCGATAGGCCTAGGCGTGACCTGTTTCCAGTAACGGGGATAGGGACGAATGACCGACACTGTATATGATCAGCCTCCGATAGGCCTAGGCGTGACCTGTTTCCAGTAACGGGGATAGGGACCAATGACAGACACTGTATATGATCAGCCTCCGATAGGCCTAGGCGTGACCTGTTTCCAGTAACGGGGATAGGGACCAATGACCGACACTGTATATGACCAGCCTCCGATAGGCCTAGGCGTGACCTGTTTCCAGTAACGGGGATAGGGACCAATGACAGACACTGTATATGACCAGCCTCCGGTAGGCCTAGGCGTGATCTGTTTCTAGTAACGGGGATAGGGACCAATGACAGACACTGTATATGACCAGCCTCCGATAGGCCTAGGCGTGACCTGTTTCCAGTAACGGGGATAGGGACCAATGACCGACACTGTATATGATCAGCCTCCGATAGGCCTAGGCGTGACCTGTTTCCAGTAACGGGGATAGGGACCAATGACCGACACTGTATATGACCAGCCTCCGATAGGCCAAGGCGTGACCTGTTTCCAGTAACGGGGATAGGGACCAATGACAGACACTGTATATGACCAGCCTCCGATAGGCCTAGGCGTGACCTGTTTCCAGTAACGGGGATAGGGACCAATGACAGACACTGTATATGATCAGCCTCCGATAGGCCTAGGCGTGACCTGTTTCCAGTAACGGGGATAGGGACCAATGACAGACACTGTATATGACCAGCCTCCGATAGGCCTAGGCGTGATCTGTTTATAGTAACGGGGATAGGGACCAATGACAGACACTGTATATGACCAGCCTCCGATAGGCCTAGGCGTGACCTGTTTCCAGTAACGGGGATAGGGACCAATGACAGACACTGTATATGATCAGCCTCCGATAGGCCTAGGCGTGACCTGTTTCCAGTAACGGGGATAGGGACCAATGACAGACACTGTATATGACCAGCCTCCGATAGGCCTCGGCGTGACCTGTTTCCAGTAACGGGGATAGGGACCAATGACAGACACTGTATATGACCAGCCTCCGATAGGCCTAGGCGTGACCTGTTTCCTGTAACGGGGATAGGGACCAATGACCGACACTGTATATGATCAGCCTCCGATAGGCCTAGGCGTGACCTGTTTCCAGTAACGGGGATAGGGACCAATGACCGACACTGTATATGACCAGCCTCCGATAGGCCAAGGCGTGACCTGTTTCCAGTAACGGGGATAGGGACCAATGACAGACACTGTATATGACCAGCCTCCGATAGGCCTAGGCGTGATCTGTTTCTAGTAACGGGGATAGGGACCAATGACAGACACTGTATATGATCAGCCTCCGATAGGCTTAGGCGTGACCTGTTTCCAGTAACGGGGATAGGGACCAATGACAGACACTGTATATGACCAGCCTCCGATAGGCCGAGGCGTGACCTGTTTCCAGTAACGGGGATAGGGACCAATGACAGACACTGTATATGATCAGCCTCCGATAGGCCTAGGCGTGACCTGTTTCCAGTAACGGGGATAGGGACCAATGACAGACACTGTATATGACCAGCCTCCGATAGGCCAAGGCGTGACCTGTTTCCAGTAACGGGGATAGGGACCAATGACAGACACTGTATATGACCAGCCTCCGATAGGCCAAGGCGTGACCTGTTTCCAGTAACGGGGATAGGGACCAATGACAGACACTGTATATGACCAGCCTCCGATAGGCCAAGGCGTGACCTGTTTCCAGTAACGGGGATAAGGACCAATGACAGACACTGTATATGATCAGCCTCCGATAGGCCTAGGCGTGACCTGTTTCCAGTAACGGGGATAGGGACCAATGACAGACACTGTATATGACCAGCCTCCGATAGGCCAAGGCGTGACCTGTTTCCAGCAACGGGGATAGGGACCAATGACAGACACTGTATATGATCAGTCTCCGATAGGCCTAGGCCTGACCTGTTTCCAGTAACGGGGATAGGGACCAATGACAGACACTGTATATGATCAGCCTCCGATAGGCCTAGGCGTGACCTGTTTCCAGTAACGGGGATAGGGACCAATGACAGACACTGTATATGATCAGCCTCCGATAGGCCTAGGCGTGACCTGTTTCCAGTAACGGGGATAGGGACCAATGACAGACACTGTATATGATCAGCCTCCCATAGGCCTAGGCGTGACCTGTTTCCAGTAACGGGGATAGGGACCAATGACAGACACTGTATATGACCAGCCTCCGATAGGCCTAGGCGTGATCTGTTTATAGTAACGGGGATAGGGACCAATGACAGACACTGTATATGACCAGCCTCCGATAGGCCTAGGCGTGACCTGTTTCCAGTAACGGGGATAGGGACCAATGACAGACACTGTATATGACCAGCCTCCGATAGGCCTAGGCGTGACCTGTTTCCAGTAACGGGGATAGGGACCAATGACAGACACTGTATATGACCAGCCTCCGATAGGCCTAGGCGTGACCTGTTTCCAGCAACGGGGATAGGGACCAATGACAGACACTGTATATGACCAGCCTCCGATAGGCCAAGGCGTGACCTGTTTCCAGTAACGGGGATAGGGACCAATGACAGACACTGTATATGACCAGTCTCCGATAGGCCTAGGCGTGATCTGTTTCTAGTAACGGGGATAGGGACCAATGACAGACACTGTATATGATCAGCCTCCGATAGGCCTAGGCGTGACCTGTTTCCAGTAACGGGGATAGGGACCAATGACAGACACTGTATATGACCAGCCTCCGATAGGCCAAGGCGTGACCTGTTTCCATTAACGGGGATAGGGACCAATGACAGACACTGTATATGATCAGCCTCCGATAGGCCTAGGCGTGACCTGTTTCCAGTAACGGGGATACGGACCAATGACAGACACTGTATATGACCAGCCTCCGATAGGCCAAGGCGTGACCTGTTTCCAGTAACGGGGATAGGGACCAATGACAGACACTGTATATGATCAGCCTCCGATAGGCCTAGGCGTGATCTGTTTCTAGTAACGGGGATAGGGACCAATGACAGACACTGTATATGACCAGCCTCCGATAGGCCTAGGCGTGACCTGTTTCCAGTAACGGGGATAGGGACCGATGACAGACACTGTATATGACCAGCCTCCGATAGGCCAAGGCGTGACCTGTTTCCAGTAACGGGGATAGGGACCAATGACAGACACTGTATATGACCAGCCTCCGATAGGCCTAGGCGTGATCTGTTTCTAGTAACGGGGATAGGGAACAATGACAGACACTGTATATGATCAGCCTCCGATAGGCCTAGGCGTGGCCTGTTTCCAGTAACGGGGATAGGGACCAATGACAGACACTGTATATGACCAGCTTCCGATAGGCCAAGGCGTGACCTGTTTCCAGTAACGGGGATAGGGACCAATGACAGACACTGTATATGACCAGAATCCGATAGGCCAAGGCGTGACCTGTTTCCAGTAACGGGGATAGGGACCAATGACAGACACTGTATATGATCAGCCTCCGATAGGCCTAGGCGTGACCTGTTTCCAGTAACGGGGATAGGGACCAATGACAGACACTGTATATGATCAGCCTCCGATAGGCCTAGGCGTGACCTGTTTCCAGTAACGGGGATAGGGACCAATGACAGACACTGTATATGACCAGCCTCCGATAGGCCTAGGCGTGATCTGTTTATAGTAACGGGGATAGGGACCAATGACAGACACTGTATATGACCAGCCTCCGATAGGCCTAGGCGTGACCTGTTTCCAGTAACGGGGATAGGGACCAATGACAGACACTGTATATGATCAGCCTCCGATAGGCCCAGGCGTGACCTGTTTCCAGTAACGGGGATAGGGACCAATGACAGACACTGTATATGACCAGCCTCCGATAGGCCTAGGCCTGACCTGTTTCCAGTAACGGGGATAGGGACCAATGACCGACACTGTATATGATCAGCCTCCGATAGGCCTAGGCGTGACCTGTTTCCAGTAACGGGGATAGGGACCAATGACCGACACTGTATATGACCAGCCTCCGATAGGCCAAGGCGTGACCTGTTTCCAGTAACGGGGATGGGAACCAATGACAGACACTGTATATGACCAGCCTCCGGTAGGCCTAGGCGTGATCTGTTTCCAGTAACGGGGATAGGAACCAATGACAGACACTGTATATGACCAGCCTCCGATAGGCCTAGGCGTGACCTGTTTGCAGTAAAGGGGATAGGGACCAATGACCGACACTGTATATGATCAGCCTCCGATAGGCCTAGGCGTGACCTGTTTCCAGTAACGGGGATAGGGACCAATGACCGACACTGTATATGACCAGCCTCCGATAGGCCTAGGCGTGACCTGTTTCCAGTAACGGGGATAGGGACCAATGATAGACACTGTATATGATCAGCCTCCGATAGGCCTAGGCGTGACCTGTTTCCTGTAACGGGGATAGGGACCAATGACAGACACTGTATATGACCAGCCTCCGATAGGCCTAGGCGTGACCTGTTTCCAGTAAGGGGGATAGGGACCAATGACAGACACTGTATATGACCAGCCTCCGATAGGCCTAGGCGTGACCTGTTTCCAGTAACGGGGATAGGGACCAATGACAGACACTGTATATGATCAGCCTCCGATAGGCCTAGGCGTGACCTGTTTCCAGTAACGGGGATAGGGACCAATGACCGACACTGTATATGACCAGCCTCCGATAGGCCTAGGCGTGATCTGTTTCTAGTAACGGGGATAGGGACCAATGACAGACACTGTATATGATCAGCCTCCGATAGGCCTAGGCGTGACCTGTTTCCAGTAACGGGGATAGGGACCAATGACAGACACTGTATATGACCAGCCTCCGATAGGCCTAGGCGTGATCTGTTTATAGTAACGGGGATAGGGACCAATGACAGACACTGTATATGACCAGCCTCCGATAGGCCTAGGCGTGACCTGTTTCCAGTAACGGGGATAGGGACCAATGACAGACACTGTATATGACCAGCCTCCGATAGGCCTAGGCGTGACCTGTTTCCAGTAACGGGGATAGGGACCAATGACCGACACTGTATATGATCAGCCTCCGATAGGCCTAGGCGTGACCTGTTTCCAGTAACGGGGATAGGGACCAATGACCGAGACTGTATATGACCAGCCTCCGATAGGCCAAGGCGTGACCTGTTTCCAGTAACGGGGATAGGGACCAATGACAGACACTGTATATGACCAGCCTCCGATAGGCCTAGGCGTGATCTGTTTCTAGTAACGGGGATAGGGACCAATGACAGACACTGTATATGACCAGCCTCCGATAGGCCTAGGCGTGACCTGTTTCCAGTAACGGGGATAGGGACCAATGACAGACACTGTATATGATCAGCCTCTGATAGGCCTAGGCGAGATCTGTTTATAGTAACGGGGATAGGGACCAATGACAGACACTGTATATGACCAGCCTCCGATAGGCCTAGGCGTGACCTGTTTCCAGTAACGGGGATAGGGACCACTGACAGACACTGTATATGATCAGCCTCCGATAGGCCTAGGCGTGATCTGTTTCTAGTAACGGGGATAGGGACCAATGACAGACACTGTATATGACCAGCCTCCGATAGGCCAAGGCGTGACCTGTTTCCAGTAACGGGGATAGGGACCAATGACAGACACTGTATATGACCAGCCTCCGATAGGCCAAGGCGTGACCTGTTTCCAGTAACGGGGATAGGGACCAATGACAGACACTGTATATGACCAGCCTCCGATAGGCCTAGGCGTGATCTGTTTCTAGTAACGGGGATAGGGACCAATGACAGACACTGTATATGATCAGCCTCCGATAGGCCTAGGCGTGACCTGTTTCCAGTAACGGGGATAGGGACCAATGACAGACACTGTATATGATCAGCCTCCGATAGGCCTAGGCGTGACCTGTTTCCAGTAACGGGGATAGGGACCAATGACAGACACTGTATATGATCAGCCTCCGATAGGCCTAGGCGTGACCTGTTTCCAGTAAAGGGGATAGGGACCAATGACAGACACTGTATATGATCAGCCTCCGATAGGCCTAGGCGTGACCTGTTTCCAGTAACGGGGATAGGGACCAATGACAGACACTGTATATGACCAGCCTCCGATAGGCCTAGGCGTGACCTGTTTCCAGTAACGGGGATAGGGACCAATGACAGACACTGTATATGACCAGCCTCCGATAGGCCTAGGCGTGACCTGTTTCCAGTAACGGGGATAGGGACCAATGACCGACACTGTATATGATCAGCCTCCGATAGGCCTAGGCGTGACCTGTTTCCAGTAACGGGGATAGGGACCAATGACCGACACTGTATATGACCAGCCTCCGATAGGCCAAGGCGTGACCTGTTTCCAGTAACGGGGATAGGGACCAATGACAGACACTGTATATGACCAGCCTCCGGTAGGCCTAGGCGTGATCTGTTTCTAGTAACGGGGATAGGGACCAATGACAGACACTGTATATGACCAGCCTCCGATAGGCCTAGGCGTGACCTGTTTCCAGTAACGGGGATATGGACCAATGACCGACACTGTATATGATCAGCCTCCGATAGGCCTAGGCGTGACCTGTTTCCAGTAACGGGTATAGGGACCAATGACCGACACTGTATATGACCAGCCTCCGATAGGCCTAGGCGTGACCTGTTTCCAGTAACGGGGATAGGGACCAATGACAGACACTGTATATGACCAGCCTCCGATAGGCCAAGGCGTGACCTGTTTCCAGTAACGGGGATAGGGACCAATGACAGACACTGTATATGACCAGCCTCCGGTAGGCCTAGGCGTGATCTGTTTATAGTAACGGGGATAGGGACCAATGACAGACACTGTATATGACCAGCCTCCGATAGGCCTAGGCGTGACCTGTTTCCAGTAACGGGGATAGGGACCAATGACAGACACTCTATATGATCAGCCTCCGATAGGCCTAGGCGTGACCTGTTTCCAGTAACGGGGATAGGGACCAATGACAGACACTGTATATGACCAGCCTCCGTTAGGCCTAGGCGTGACCTGTTTCCAGTAAGGGGGATAGGGACCAATGACAGACACTGTATATGACCAGCCTCCGATAGGCCTAGGCGTGACCTGTTTCCAGTAACGGGGATAGGGACCACTGACAGACACTGTATATGACCAGCCTCCGATAGGCCTAGGCGTGATCTGTTTATAGTAACGGGGATAGGGACCAATGACAGACACTGTATATGACCAGCCTCCGATAGGCCTAGGCGTGACCTGTTTCCAGTAACGGGGATAGGGACCAATGACCGACACTGTATATGATCAGCCTCCGATAGGCCTAGGCGTGACCTGTTTCCAGTAACGGGGATAGGGACCAATGACAGACACTGTATATGACCAGCCTCCGATAGGCCTAGGCGTGACCTGTTTCCAGTAAGGGGGATAGGGACCAATGACAGACACTGTATATGACCAGCCTCCGATAGGCCTAGGCGTGACCTGTTTCTAGTAACGGGGATAGGGACCAATGATCGACACTGTATATGATCAGCCTCCGATAGGCCTAGGCGTGACCTGTTTCCAGTAACGGGGATAGGGACCAATGACCGACACTGTATATGACCAGCCTCCGATAGGCCAAGGCGTGACCTGTTTCCAGTAACGGGGATAGGGACCAATGACATACACTGTATATGATCAGCCTCCGATAGGCCTAGGCGCGACCTGTTTCCAGTAACGGGGATAGGGACCAATGACAGACACTGTATATGACCAGCCTCCGATAGGCCAAGGCGTGACCTGTTTCCAGTAACGGGGATAGGGACCAATGACAGACACTGTATATGATCAGCCTCCGATAGGCCAAGGCGTGACCTGTTTCCAGTAACGGGGATAGGGACCAATGACAGACACTGTATATGACCTCCCTCCGATAGGCCAAGGCGTGACCTGTTTCCAGTAACGGGGATAGGGACCAATGACCGACACTGTATATGACCAGCCTCCGATAGGCCAAGGCGTGACCTGTTTCCAGTAACGGGGATAGGGACCAATGACCGACACTGTATATGACCAGCCTCCGATAGGCCAAGGCGTGACCTGTTTCCAGTAACGGGGATAGGGACCAATGACCGACACTGTATATGACCAGCCTCCGATAGGCCAAGGCGTGACCTGTTTCCAGTAACGGGGATAGGGACCAATGACCGACACTGTATATGACCAGCCTCCGATAGGCCAAGGCGTGACCTGTTTCCAGTAACGGGGATAGGGACCAATGACCGACACTGTATATGACCAGCCTCCGATAGGCCAAGGCGTGACCTGTTTCCAGTAACGGGGATAGGGACCAATGACCGACACTGTATATGACCAGCCTCCGATAGGCCTAGGCGTGACCTGTTTCTAGTAACGGGGATAGGGACCAATGACAGACACTGTATATGACCAGCCTCCGATAGGCCTAGGCGTGACCTGTTTCCAGTAACGGGGATAGGGACCAATGACCGACACTGTATCTGACCAGCCTCCGATAGGCCTAGGCGTGACCTGTTTCCAGTAACGGGGATAGGGACCAATGACCGACACTGTATATGACCAGCCTCCGATAGGCCAAGGCGTGACCTGTTTCCAGTAACGGGGATAGGGACCAATGACATACACTGTATATGACCAGCCTCCGATAGGCCTAGGCGTGATCTGTTTCTAGTAACGGGGATAGGGACCAATGACAGACACTTTATATGATCAGCCTCCGATAGGCCTAGGCGTGACCTGTTTCCAGTAACGGGGATAGGGACCAATGACAGACACTGTATATGACCAGCCTCCGATAGGCCTAGGCGTGACCTGTTTCCAGTAACGGGGATAGGGACAAATGCCAGACACTGTATATGACCAGCCTCCGATAGGCCTAGGCGTGATCTGTTTATAGTAACGGGGATAGGGACCAATGACAGACACTGTATATGACCAGCCTCCGATAGGCCTAGGGGTGACCTGTTTCCAGTAACGGGGATAGGGACCAATGACAGACACTGTATATGATCAGCCTCCGATAGGCCTAGGCGTGACCTGTTTCCAGTAACGGGGATAGGAACCAATGACAGCCACTGTATATGACCAGCCTCCGTTAGGCCTAGGCGTGACCTGTTTCCAGTAAGGGGGATAGGGACCAATGACAGACACTGTATATGACCAGCCTCCGATAGGCCTAGGCGTGACCTGTTTCCAGTAACGGGGATAGGGACCACTGACAGACACTGTATATGACCAGCCTCCGATAGGCCTAGGCGTGATCTGTTTATAGTAACGGGGATAGGGACCAATGACAGACACTGTATATGACCAGCCTCCGATAGGCCTAGGCGTGACCTGTTTCCAGTAACGGGGATAGGGACCAATGACCGACACTGTATATGATCAGCCTCCGATAGGCCTAGGCGTGACCTGTTTCCAGTAACGGGGATAGGGACCAATGACAGACACTGTATATGACCAGCCTCCGATAGGCCTAGGCGTGACCTGTTTCCAGTAAGGAGGATAGGGACCAATGACAGACACTGTATATGACCAGCCTCCGATAGGCCTAGGCGTGACCTGTTTCCAGTAATGGGGATAGGGACCAATGACAGACACTGTATATGACCAGCCTCCGATAGGCCTAGGCGTGATCTGTTTATAGTAACGGAGATAGGGACCAATGACAGACACTGTATATGACCAGCCTCCCATAGGCCTAGGCGTGACCTGTTTGCAGTAACGGGGATAGGGACCACTGACAGACACTGTATATGATCAGCCTCCGATAGGCCTAGGCGTGACCTGTTTCCAGTAACGGGGATAGGGACCAATGACCGACACTGTATATGACCAGCCTCCGATAGGCCAAGGCGTGACCTGTTTCCAGTCACGGGGATAGGGACCAATGACAGACACTGTATATGACCAGCCTCCGATAGGCCTAGGCGTGATCTGTTTCTAGTAACGGGGATAAGGACCAATGACAGACACTGTATATGACCAGCCTCCGATAGGCCTAGGCGTGACCTGTTTCCAGTAACGGGGATAGGGACCAATGACAGACACTGTATATGATCAGCCTCCGATAGGCCTAGGCGTGACCTGTTTCCAGTAACGAGGATAGGGACCAATGACAGACACTGTATATGACCAGCCTCCGATAGGCCTAGGCGTGACCTGTTTCCAGTAACGGGGATAGGGACCAATGACCGACACTGTATATGATCAGCCTCCGATAGGCCTAGGCGTGACCTGTTTCCAGTAACGGGGATAGGGACCAATGACAGACACTGTATATGACCAGCCTCCGATAGGCCTAGGCGTGACCTGTTTCCAGTAAGGGGGATAGGGACCAATGACAGACACTGTATATGACCAGCCTCCGATAGGCCTAGGCGTGACCTGTTTCTAGTAACGGGGATAGGGACCAATGACCGACACTGTATATGATCAGCCTCCGATAGGCCTAGGCGTGACCTGTTTCCAGTAACGGGGATAGGGACCAATGACCGACACTGTATATGACCAGCCTCCGATAGGCCAAGGCGTGACCTGTTTCCAGTAACGGGGATAGGGACCAATGACATACACTGTATATGATCAGCCTCCGATAGGCCTAGGCGCGACCTGTTTCCAGTAACGGGGATAGGGACCAATGACAGACACTGTATATGACCAGCCTCCGATAGGCCAAGGCGTGACCTGTTTCCAGTAACGGGGATAGGGACCAATGACAGACACTGTATATGACCAGCCTCCGATAGGCCAAGGCGTGACCTGTTTCCAGTAACGGGGATAGGGACCAATGACAGACACTGTATATGACCAGCCTCCGATAGGCCAAGGCGTGACCTGTTTCCAGTAACGGGGATAGGGACCAATGACCGACACTGTATATGACCAGCCTCCGATAGGCCAAGGCGTGACCTGTTTCCAGTAACGGGGATAGGGACCAATGACCGACACTGTATATGACCAGCCTCCGATAGGCCAAGGCGTGACCTGTTTCCAGTAACGGGGATAGGGACCAATGACCGACACTGTATATGACCAGCCTCCGATAGGCCAAGGCGTGACCTGTTTCCAGTAACGGGGATAGGGACCAATGACCGACACTGTATATGACCAGCCTCCGATAGGCCAAGGCGTGACCTGTTTCCAGTAACGGGGATAGGGACCAATGACCGACACTGTATATGACCAGCCTCCGATAGGCCAAGGCGTGACCTGTTTCCAGTAACGGGGATAGGGACCAATGACCGACACTGTATATGACCAGCCTCCGATAGGCCTAGGCGTGACCTGTTTCTAGTAACGGGGATAGGGACCAATGACAGACACTGTATATGACCAGCCTCCGATAGGCCTAGGCGTGACCTGTTTCCAGTAACGGGGATAGGGACCAATGACCGACACTGTATCTGACCAGCCTCCGATAGGCCTAGGCGTGACCTGTTTCCAGTAACGGGGATAGGGACCAATGACCGACACTGTATATGACCAGCCTCCGATAGGCCAAGGCGTGACCTGTTTCCAGTAACGGGGATAGGGACCAATGACATACACTGTATATGACCAGCCTCCGATAGGCCTAGGCGTGATCTGTTTCTAGTAACGGGGATAGGGACCAATGACAGACACTTTATATGATCAGCCTCCGATAGGCCTAGGCGTGACCTGTTTCCAGTAACGGGGATAGGGACCAATGACAGACACTGTATATGACCAGCCTCCGATAGGCCTAGGCGTGACCTGTTTCCAGTAACGGGGATAGGGACAAATGCCAGACACTGTATATGACCAGCCTCCGATAGGCCTAGGCGTGATCTGTTTATAGTAACGGGGATAGGGACCAATGACAGACACTGTATATGACCAGCCTCCGATAGGCCTAGGGGTGACCTGTTTCCAGTAACGGGGATAGGGACCAATGACAGACACTGTATATGATCAGCCTCCGATAGGCCTAGGCGTGACCTGTTTCCAGTAACGGGGATAGGGACCAATGACAGCCACTGTATATGACCAGCCTCCGTTAGGCCTAGGCGTGACCTGTTTCCAGTAAGGGGGATAGGGACCAATGACAGACACTGTATATGACCAGCCTCCGATAGGCCTAGGCGTGACCTGTTTCCAGTAACGGGGATAGGGACCACTGACAGACACTGTATATGACCAGCCTCCGATAGGCCTAGGCGTGATCTGTTTATAGTAACGGGGATAGGGACCAATGACAGACACTGTATATGACCAGCCTCCGATAGGCCTAGGCGTGACCTGTTTCCAGTAACGGGGATAGGGACCAATGACCGACACTGTATATGATCAGCCTCCGATAGGCCTAGGCGTGACCTGTTTCCAGTAACGGGGATAGGGACCAATGACAGACACTGTATATGACCAGCCTCCGATAGGCCTAGGCGTGACCTGTTTCCAGTAAGGAGGATAGGGACCAATGACAGACACTGTATATGACCAGCCTCCGATAGGCCTAGGCGTGACCTGTTTCCAGTAATGGGGATAGGGACCAATGACAGACACTGTATATGACCAGCCTCCGATAGGCCTAGGCGTGATCTGTTTATAGTAACGGAGATAGGGACCAATGACAGACACTGTATATGACCAGCCTCCCATAGGCCTAGGCGTGACCTGTTTGCAGTAACGGGGATAGGGACCACTGACAGACACTGTATATGATCAGCCTCCGATAGGCCTAGGCGTGACCTGTTTCCAGTAACGGGGATAGGGACCAATGACCGACACTGTATATGACCAGCCTCCGATAGGCCAAGGCGTGACCTGTTTCCAGTAACGGGGATAGGGACCAATGACAGACACTGTATATGACCAGCCTCCGATAGGCCTAGGCGTGATCTGTTTCTAGTAACGGGGATAAGGACCAATGACAGACACTGTATATGACCAGCCTCCGATAGGCCTAGGCGTGACCTGTTTCCAGTAACGGGGATAGGGACCAATGACAGACACTGTATATGATCAGCCTCCGATAGGCCTAGGCGTGACCTGTTTCCAGTAACGAGGATAGGGACCAATGACAGACACTGTATATGACCAGCCTCCGATAGGCCTAGGCGTGACCTGTTTCCAGTAACGGGGATAGGGACGAATGACCGACACCGTATATGACCAGCCTCCGATAGGCCTAGGCGTGACCTGTTTCCAGTAACGGGGATAGGGACCAATGACAGACACTGTATATGACCAGCCTCCGATAGGCCAAGGCGTGACCTGTTTCCAGTAACGGGGATAGGGACCAATGACAGACACTGTATATGACCAGCCTCCGATAGGCCTAGGCGTGATCTGTTTCTAGTAACGGGGATAGGGACCAATGACAGACACTGTATATGATCAGCCTCCGATAGGCCTAGGCGTGACCTGTTTCCAGTAACGGGGATAGGGACCAATGACCGACACTGTATATGATCAGCCTCCGATAGGCCTAGGCGTGACCTGTTTCCAGTAACGGGGATAGGGACCAATGACAGACACTGTATATGACCAGCCTCCGATAGGCCTAGGCGTGACCTGTTTCCAGTAAGGAGGATAGGGACCAATGACAGACACTGTATATGACCAGCCTCCGATAGGCCTAGGCGTGACCTGTTTCCAGTAATGGGGATAGGGACCAATGACAGACACTGTATATGACCAGCCTCCGATAGGCCTAGGCGTGATCTGTTTATAATAACGGAGATAGGGACCAATGACAGACACTGTATATGACCAGCCTCCCATAGGCCTAGGCGTGACCTGTTTGCAGTAACGGGGATAGGGACCACTGACAGACACTGTATATGATCAGCCTCCGATAGGCCTAGGCGTGACCTGTTTCCAGTAACGGGGATAGGGACCAATGACCGACACTGTATCTGACCAGCCTCCGATAGGCCTAGGCGTGACCTGTTTCCAGTAACGGGGATAGGGACCAATGACCGACACTGTATATGACCAGCCTCCGATAGGCCAAGGCGTGACCTGTTTCCAGTAACGGGGATAGGGACCAATGACATACACTGTATATGACCAGCCTCCGATAGGCCTAGGCGTGATCTGTTTCTAGTAACGGGGATAGGGACCAATGACAGACACTTTATATGATCAGCCTCCGATAGGCCTAGGCGTGACCTGTTTCCAGTAACGGGGATAGGGACCAATGACAGACACTGTATATGACCAGCCTCCGATAGGCCTAGGCGTGACCTGTTTCCAGTAACGGGGATAGGGACAAATGCCAGACACTGTATATGACCAGCCTCCGATAGGCCTAGGCGTGATCTGTTTATAGTAACGGGGATAGGGACCAATGACAGACACTGTATATGACCAGCCTCCGATAGGCCTAGGGGTGACCTGTTTCCAGTAACGGGGATAGGGACCAATGACAGACACTGTATATGATCAGCCTCCGATAGGCCTAGGCGTGACCTGTTTCCAGTAACGGGGATAGGGACCAATGACAGCCACTGTATATGACCAGCCTCCGTTAGGCCTAGGCGTGACCTGTTTCCAGTAAGGGGGATAGGGACCAATGACAGACACTGTATATGACCAGCCTCCGATAGGCCTAGGCGTGACCTGTTTCCAGTAACGGGGATAGGGACCACTGACAGACACTGTATATGACCAGCCTCCGATAGGCCTAGGCGTGATCTGTTTATAGTAACGGGGATAGGGACCAATGACAGACACTGTATATGACCAGCCTCCGATAGGCCTAGGCGTGACCTGTTTCCAGTAACGGGGATAGGGACCAATGACCGACACTGTATATGATCAGCCTCCGATAGGCCTAGGCGTGACCTGTTTCCAGTAACGGGGATAGGGACCAATGACAGACACTGTATATGACCAGCCTCCGATAGGCCTAGGCGTGACCTGTTTCCAGTAAGGAGGATAGGGACCAATGACAGACACTGTATATGACCAGCCTCCGATAGGCCTAGGCGTGACCTGTTTCCAGTAATGGGGATAGGGACCAATGACAGACACTGTATATGACCAGCCTCCGATAGGCCTAGGCGTGATCTGTTTATAGTAACGGAGATAGGGACCAATGACAGACACTGTATATGACCAGCCTCCCATAGGCCTAGGCGTGACCTGTTTGCAGTAACGGGGATAGGGACCACTGACAGACACTGTATATGATCAGCCTCCGATAGGCCTAGGCGTGACCTGTTTCCAGTAACGGGGATAGGGACCAATGACCGACACTGTATATGACCAGCCTCCGATAGGCCAAGGCGTGACCTGTTTCCAGTAACGGGGATAGGGACCAATGACAGACACTGTATATGACCAGCCTCCGATAGGCCTAGGCGTGATCTGTTTCTAGTAACGGGGATAAGGACCAATGACAGACACTGTATATGACCAGCCTCCGATAGGCCTAGGCGTGACCTGTTTCCAGTAACGGGGATAGGGACCAATGACAGACACTGTATATGATCAGCCTCCGATAGGCCTAGGCGTGACCTGTTTCCAGTAACGAGGATAGGGACCAATGACAGACACTGTATATGACCAGCCTCCGATAGGCCTAGGCGTGACCTGTTTCCAGTAACGGGGATAGGGACGAATGACCGACACCGTATATGACCAGCCTCCGATAGGCCTAGGCGTGACCTGTTTCCAGTAACGGGCATAGGGACCAATGACAGACACTGTATATGACCAGCCTCCGATAGGCCAAGGCGTGACCTGTTTCCAGTAACGGGGATAGGGACCAATGACAGACACTGTATATGACCAGCCTCCGATAGGCCTAGGCGTGATCTGTTTCTAGTAACGGGGATAGGGACCAATGACAGACACTGTATATGATCAGCCTCCGATAGGCCTAGGCGTGACCTGTTTCCAGTAACGGGGATAGGGACCAATGACAGACACTGTATATGACCAGCCTCCGATAGGCCAAGGCGTGACCTGTTTCCAGTAACGGGGATAGGGACCAATGACAGACACTGTATATGATCAGCCTCCGATAGGCCTAGGCGTGACCTGTTTCCAGTAACGGGGATAGGGACCAATGACAGACACTGTATATGACCAGCCTCCGATAGGCCAAGGCGTGACCTGTTTCCAGTAACGGGGATAGGGACCAATGACAGACACTGTATATGATCAGCCTCCGATAGGCCTAGGCGTGATCTGTTTTTAGTAACGGGGATAGGGACCAATGACAGACACTGTATATGACCAGCCTCCGATAGGCCTAGGCGTGACCTGTTTCCAGTAACGGGGATAGGGACCAATGACAGACACTGTATATGACCAGCCTCCGATAGGCCAAGGGGTGACCTGTTTCCAGTAACGGGGATAGGGACCAATGACAGACACTGTATATGACCAGCCTCCGATAGGCCTAGGCGCGATCTGTTTCTAGTAATGGGGATAGGGACCAATGAGAGACACTGTATATGATCAGCCTCCGATAGGCCTAGGCGTGACCTGTTTCCAGTAACGGGGATAGGGACCAATGAGAGACACTGTATATGACCAGCCTCCGATAGGCCAAGGCGTGACCTGTTTCTAGTAACGGGGATAGGGACCAATGACAGACACTGTATATGATCAGCCTCCGATAGGCCTAGGCGTGACCTGTTTCTAGTAACGGGGATAGGGACCAATGACAGACACTGTATATGATCAGCCTCCGATAGGCCTAGGCGTGACCTGTTTCCAGTAACGGGGATAGAGACCAATGACAGACACTGTATATGACCAGCCTCCGATAGGCCTAGGCGTGACCTGTTTCCAGTAACGGGGATAGGGACCAATGACAGACACTGTATATGACCAGCCTCCGATAGGCCTAGGCGTGACCTGTTTCTAGTAACGGGGATAGGGACCAATGACAGACACTGTATATGACCAGCCTCCGATAGCCCAAGGCGTGACCTGTTTCTAGTAACGGGGATAGGGACCAATGACAGACACTGTATATGATCAGCCTCCGATAGGCCTAGGCGTGACCTGTTTCCAGTAACGGGGATAGAGACCAATGACAGACACTGTATATGACCAGCCTCCGATAGGCCAAGGGGTGACCTGTTTCCAGTAACGGGGATAGGGACCAATGGCAGACACTGTATATGATCAGTCTCCGATAGGCCAAGGCGTGACGAGTTTCCAGTAACGGGGATAGGGACCAATGACAGACACTGTATATGACCAGCCTCCGATAGGCCTAGGCGTGACCTGTTTCCAGTAACGGGGATAGGGACCAATGACAGACACTGTATATGACCAGCCTCCGATAGGCCTAGGCGTGACCTGTTTCTAGTAACGGGGATAGGGACCAATGACAGACACTGTATATGATCAGCCTCCGATAGGCCTGGGCGTGACCTGTTTCCAGTAACGGGGATAGGGACCAATGACAGACACTGTATATGACCAGCCTCCGATAGGCCTAGGCGCAACCTGTTTCCAGTAACAGGGATAGGGACCAATGACCGACACTGTATATGATCAGCCTCCGATAGGCCAAGGCGTGACCTGTTTCCAGTAACGGGGATAGGGACCAATGACAGACACTGTATATGACCAGCCTCCGATAGGCCAAGGCGTGACCTGTTTCAAGTAACGGGGATAGGGACCACTGACAGACACTGTATATGACCAGCCTCCGATAGGCCTAGGCGTGATCTGTTTCTAGTAACGGGGATAGGGACCAATGGCAGACACTGTATATGACCAGCCTCCGATAGGCCAAGGCGTGACCTGTTTCCAGTAACGGGGATAGGGACCAATGACAGACACTGTATATGACCAGCCTCCGATAGGCCTAGGCGGGATCTGTTTCTAGTAACGGGGATAGGGACCAATGACAGACACTGTATATGACCAGCCTCCGATAGGCCTAGGCGTGACCTGTTTCCAGTAACGGGGATAGGGACCAGTGACCGACACTGTATATGACCAGCCTCCGATAGGCCTAGGCGTGACCTGTTTCCAGTAACGGGGATAGGGACCAATGACAGACACTGTATATGACCAGCCTCCGATAGGCCTAGGCGTGGCCTGTTTCCAGTAACGGGGATAGGGACCAATGACAGACACTGTATATGACCACCCTCCGATAGGCCAAGGCGTGACCTGTTTCCAGTAAAGGGAATAGGGACCAATGAACGACACTGTATATGACAAGCCTCCGATAGGCCTAGGCGTGACCTGTTTCCAGTAACGGGGATAGGGACCAATGACAGACACTGTATATGATCAGCCTCCGATAGGCCTAGGCGTGACCTGTTTCCAGTAACGGGGATAGGGACCAATGACAGACACTGTATATGACCAGCCTCCGATAGGCCTAGGCGTGATCTGTTTCTAGTAACGGGGATAGGGACCAATGACCGACACTGTATATGATCAGCCTCCGATAGGCCAAGGCGTGATCTGTTTCCAGTAACGGGGATAGGGACCAATGACAGACACTGTATATGATCAGCCTCCGATAGGCCAAGGCGTGACCTGTTTCCAGTAACGGGGATAGGAACCAATGACAGACACTGTATATGATCAGCCTCCGATAGGCCTAGGCGTGACCTGTTTCCAGTGACGGGGATAGAGACCAATGACAGACAATGTATATGACCAGCCTCCGATAGACCTAGGCGTGACCTGTTTCCAGTAACGGGGATAGGGACCAATGACAGACACTGTATATGATCAGCCTCCGATAGGCCTAGGCGTGACCTGTTTCCAGTAACGGGGATAGGGTCCACTGACAGACACTGTATATGACCAGCCTCCGATAGGCCAAGGCGTGACCTGTTTCTAGTAACGGGGATAGGGACCAATGACCGACACTGTATATGATCAGCCTCCGATAGGCCAAGGCGTGACCTGTTTCCAGTAACGGGGATAGGGACCAATGACAGACACTGTATATGACCAGCCTCCGATAGGCCTAGGCGTGACCTGTTTCCAGTAACGGGGATAGGGACCAATGACAGACACTGTATATGACCAGACTCCGATAGGCCTAGGCGTGACCTGTTTCCAGTAACGGGGATAGGAACCAATGACCGACACTGTATATGACCAGCCTCCGATAGGCCAAGGCGTGACCTGTTTCTAGTAACGGGGATAGGGACCAATGACCGACACTGTATATGATCAGCCTCCGATAGGCCTAGGCGTGACCTGTTTCCAGTAACGGGGATAGGGACCAATGACCGACACTGTATATGATCAGCCTCCGATAGGCCTAGGCGTGACCTGTTTCCAGTAAAGGGAATAGGGAGCAATGAACGACACTGTATATGACCAGCCTCCGATAGGCCAAGGCGTGACCTGTTTCCAGTAACGGGGATAGGGACCAATGACAGACACTGTATATGATCAGCCTCCGATAGGCCTAGGCGTGACCTGTTTCCAGTAACGGGGATAGGGACCAATGACAGACACTGTATATGACCAGCCTCCGATAGGCCAAGGCGTGACCTGTTTCCAGTAACGAGGATAGGGACCAATGACAGACACTGTACATGATCAACCTCCGATAGGCCTAGGCGTGACCTGTTTCCAGTAACGGGGATAGGGACCAATGACAGACACTGTATATGACCAGCCTCCGATAGGCCTAGGCGTGACCTGTTTCCAGTAACGGGAATAGGGACCAATGACAGACACTGTATATGACCAGCCTCCGATAGGCCTAGGCGTGACCTGTTTCCAGTAACGGGGATAGGGACCAATGACAGACACTGTATATGACCAGCCTCCGATAGGCCAAGGCGTGACCTGTTTCCAGTAACGAGGATAGGGACCAATGACAGACACTGTATATGATCAGCCTCCGATAGGCCTAGGCGTGACCTGTTTCCAGTAACGGGGATAGGGACCAATGACAGACACTGTATATGACCAGCCTCCGATAGGCCTAGGCGTGACCTGTTTCCAGTAACGGGGATAGGGACCAATGACCGACACTGTATATGACCAGCCTCCGATAGGCCTAGGCGTGATCTGTTTCTAGTAACGGGGATAGGGACCAATGACCGCCATTGTATATGATCAGCCTCCGATAGGCCAAGGCGTGACCTGTTTCCAGTAACGGGGATAGGGACCAATGACAGACACTGTATATGATCAGCCTCCGATCAGCCTAGGCGTGACCTGTTTCCAGTAACGGGGATAGGGACCACTGACAGACACTGTATATGACCAGCCTCCGATAGGCCAAGGCGTGACCTGTTTCCAGTAACGGGGATAGGGACCAATGACCGACACTGTATATGATCAGCCTCCGATAGGCCTAGGCGTGACCTGTTTCCAGTAACGGGGATAGGGACCAATGACAGACACTGTATATGACCAGCCTCCGATAGGCCTAGGCGTGATCTGTTTATAGTAACGGGGATAGGGACCAATGACCGACACTGTATATGACCAGCCTCCGATAGGCCTAGGCGTGATCTGTTTCTAGTAACGGGGATAGGGACCAATGACCGACACTGTATATGACCAGCCTCCGATAGGCCTAGGCGTGATCTGTTTCTAGTAACGGGGATAGGGACCAATGACCGACACTGTATATGATCAGCCTCCGATATGCCTAGGCGTGATCTGTTTATAGTAACGGGGATAGGGACCAATGACCGACACTGTATATGACCAGCCTCCGATAGGCCTAGGCGTGATCTGTTTCTAGTAACGGGGATAGGGACCAATGACAGACACTGTATATGATCAGCCTCCGATAGGCCTAGGCGTGATCTGTTTCCAGTAACGGGGATAGGGACCAATGACCGACACTGTATATGATCAGCCTCCGATAGGCCTAGGCGTGACCTGTTTCCAGTAACGGGGATAGGGACCAATGACAGACACTGTATATGACCAGCCTCCGATAGGCCTAGGCGTGATCTGTTTCCAGTAACGGGGATAGGGACCAATGACCGACACTGTATATGACCACCCTCCGATAGGCCAAGGCGTGACCTGTTTCCAGTAAAGGGAATAGGGACCAATGAACGACACTGTATATGACCAGCCTCCGATAGGCCTAGGCGTGACCTGTTTCCAGTAACGGGGATAGGGACCAATGACAGACACTGTATATGGTCAGCCTCCGATAGGCCTAGGCGTGACCTGTTTCCAGTAACGGGGATAGGGACCAATGACAGACACTGTATATGACCAGCCTCCGATAGGCCTAGGCGTGATCTGTTTCTAGTAACGGGGATAGGGACCAATGACCGACACAGTATATGATCAGCCTCCGATAGGCCAAGGCGTGATCTGTTTCCAGTAACGGGGATAGGGACCAATGACAGACACTGTATATGATCAGCCTCCGATAGGCCAAGGCGTGACCTGTTTCCAGTAACGGGGATAGGAACCAATGACAGACACTGTATATGATCAGCCTCCGATAGGCCTAGGCGTGACCTGTTTCCAGTGACGGGGATAGAGACCAATGACAGACACTGTATATGTCCAGCCTCCGATAGACCTAGGCGTGACCTGTTTCCAGTAACGGGGATAGGGACCAATGACAGACACTGTATATGATCAGCCTCCGATAGGCCTAGGCGTGACCTGTTTCCAGTAACGGGGATAGGGACCACTGACAGACACTGTATATGACCAGCCTCCGATAGGCCAAGGCGTGACCTGTTTCTAGTAACGGGGATAGGGACCAATGACCGACACTGTATATGATCAGCCTCCGATAGGCCAAGGCGTGACCTGTTTCCAGTAACGGGGATAGGGACCAATGACAGACACTGTATATGACCAGCCTCCGATAGGCCTAGGCGTGACCTGTTTCCAGTAACGGGGATAGGGACCAATGACAGACACTGTATATGACCAGACTCCGATAGGCCTGGGCTTGACCTGTTTCCAGTAACGGGGATAGGGACCAATGACCGACACTGTATATGACCAGCCTCCGATAGGCCAAGGCGTGACCTGTTTCTAGTAACGGGGATAGGGACCAATGACCGACACTGTATATGATCAGCCTCCGATAGGCCTAGGCGTGATCTGTTTCCAGTAACGGGGATAGGGACCAATGACCGACACTGTATATGATCAGGCTCCGATAGGCCTAGGCGTGACCTGTTTCCAGTAAAGGGAATAGGGAGCAATGAACGACACTGTATATGACCAGCCTCCGATAGGCCAAGGCGTGACCTGTTTCCAGTAACGGGGATAGGGACCAATGACAGACACTGTATATGATCAGCCTCCGATAGGCCTAGGCGTGACCTGTTTCCAGTAACGGGGATAGGGACCAATGACAGACACTGTATATGACCAGCCTCCGATAGGCCAAGGCGTGACCTGTTTCCAGTAACGAGGATAGGGACCAATGACAGACACTGTATATGATCAGCCTCCGATAAGCCTAGGCGTGACCTGTTTCCAGTAACGGGGATAGGGACCAATGACAGACACTGTATATGACCAGCCTCCGATAGGCCTAGTCGTGACCTGTTTCCAGTAACGGGGATAGGGACCAATGACAGACACTGTATATGACCAGCCTCCGATAGGCCTAGGCGTGACCTGTTTCCAGTAACGGGGATAGGGACCAAGGACAGACACTGTATATGACCAGCCTCCGATAGGCCAAGGCGTGACCTGTTTCCAGTAACGAGGATAGGGACCAATGACAGACACTGTATATGATCAGCCCCCGATAGGCCTAGGCGTGACCTGTTTCCAGTAACGGGGATAGGGAGCAATGACAGACACTGTATATGACCAGCCTCCGATAGGCCTAGGCGTGACCTGTTTCCAGTAACGGGGATAGGGACCAATGACCGACACTGTATATGACCAGCCTCCGATAGGCCTAGGCGTGATCTGTTTCTAGTAACGGGGATAGGGACCAATGACCGCCATTGTATATGATCAGCCTCCGATAGGCCAAGGCGTGACCTGTTTCCAGTAACGGGGATAGGGACCAATGACAGACACTGTATATGATCAGCCTCCGATCAGCCTAGGCGTGACCTGTTTCCAGCAACGGGGATAGGGACCACTGACAGACACTGTATATGACCAGCCTCCGATAGGCCAAGGCGTGACCTGTTTCCAGTAACGGGGATAGGGACCAATGACCGACACTGTATATGATCAGCCTCCGATCAGCCTAGGCGTGATCTGTTTATAGTAACGGGGATAGGGACCAATGCCCGACACTGTATATGACCAGCCTCCGATAGGCCTAGGCGTGATCTTTTTCTAGTAACGGGGATAGGGACCAATGACAGACACTGTATATGATCAGCCTCCGATAGGCCTAGGCGTGATCTGTTTCCAGTAACGGGGATAGGGACCAATGACAGACACTGTATATGACCAGCCTCCGATAGGCCTAGGCGTGACCTGTTTCCAGTAACGGGGATAGGGACCAATGACAGACACTGTATATGACCAGCCTCCGATAGGCCTAGGCGTGATCTGTTTCTAGTAACGGGGATAGGGACCAATGACCGACACTGTATATGATCAGCCTCCGATAGGCCTAGGCGTGACCTGTTTCCAGTAAAGGGAATAGGGAGCAATGAACGACACTGTATATGACCAGCCTCCGATAGGCCAAGGCGTGACCTGTTTCCAGTAACGGGGATAGGGACCAATGACAGACACTGTATATGATCAGCCTCCGATAGGCCTAAGCGTGACCTGTTTCCAGTAACGGGGATAGGGACCAATGACAGACACTGTATATGACCAGCCTCCGATAGGCCAAGGCGTGACCTGTTTCCAGTAACGAGGATAGGGACCAATGACAGACACTGCATATGATCAACCTCCGATAGGCCTAGGCGTGACCTGTTTCCAGTAACGGGGATAGGGACCAATGACAGACACTGTATATGACCAGCCTCCGATAGGCCTAGGCGTGACCTGTTTCCAGTAACGGGAATAGGGACCAATGACAGACACTGTATATGACCAGCCTCCGATAGGCCTAGGCGTGACCTGTTTCCAGTAACGGGGATAGGGACCAATGACAGACACTGTATATGACCAGCCTCCGATAGGCCAAGGCGTGACCTGTTTCCAGTAACGAGGATAGGGACCAATGACAGACACTGTATATGATCAGCCTCCGATAGGCCTAGGCGTGACCTGTTTCCAGTAACGGGGATAGGGACCAATGACAGACACTGTATATGACCAGCCTCCGATAGGCCTAGGCGTGACCTGTTTCCAGTAACGGGGATAGGGACCAATGACCGACACTGTATATGACCAGCCTCCGATAGGCCTAGGCGTGATCTGTTTCTAGTAACGGGGATAGGGACCAATGACCGCCATTGTATATGATCAGCCTCCGATAGGCCAAGGCGTGCCCTGTTTCCAGTAACGGGGATAGGGACCAATGACAGACACTGTATATGATCAGCCTCCGATCAGCCTAGGCGTGACCTGTTTCCAGTAACGGGGATAGGGACCACTGACAGACACTGTATATGACCAGCCTCCGATAGGCCAAGGCGTGACCTGTTTCCAGTAACGGGGATAGGGACCAATGACCGACACTGTATATGATCAGCCTCCGATAGGCCTAGGCGTGACCTGTTTCCAGTAACGGGGATAGGGACCAATGACAGACACTGTATATGACCAGCCTCCGATAGGCCTAGGCGTGATCTGTTTATAGTAACGGGGATAGGGACCAATGACCGACACTGTATATGACCAGCCTCCGATAGGCCTAGGCGTGATCTGTTTCTAGTAACGGGGATAGGGACCAATGACCGACACTGTATATGACCAGCCTCCGATAGGCCTAGGCGTGATCTGTTTCTAGTAACGGGGATAGGGACCAATGACCGACACTGTATATGATCAGCCTCCGATAGGCCTAGGCGTGATCTGTTTATAGTAACGGGGATAGGGACCAATGACCGACACTGTATATGACCAGCCTCCGATAGGCCTAGGCGTGATCTGTTTCTAGTAACGGGGATAGGGACCAATGACAGACACTGTATATGATCAGCCTCCGATAGGCCTAGGCGTGATCTGTTTCCAGTAACGGGGATAGGGACCAATGACCGACACTGTATATGATCAGCCTCCGATAGGCCTAGGCGTGACCTGTTTCCAGTAACGGGGATAGGGACCAATGACAGACACTGTATATGACCAGCCTCCGATAGGCCTAGGCGTGATCTGTTTCCAGTAACGGGGATAGGGACCAATGACCGACACTGTATATGACCACCCTCCGATAGGCCAAGGCGTGACCTGTTTCCAGTAAAGGGAATAGGGACCAATGAACGACACTGTATATGACCAGCCTCCGATAGGCCTAGGCGTGACCTGTTTCCAGTAACGGGGATAGGGACCAATGACAGACACTGTATATGGTCAGCCTCCGATAGGCCTAGGCGTGACCTGTTTCCAGTAACGGGGATAGGGACCAATGACAGACACTGTATATGATCAGCCTCCGATAGGCCTAGGCGTGACCTGTTTCCAGTAACGGGGATAGGGACCAATGACAGACACTGTATATGACCAGCCTCCGATAGGCCTAGGCGTGACCTGTTTCCAGTAACGGGGATAGGGACCAATGACCGACACTGTATATGATCAGCCTCCCATAGGCCTAGGCGTGATCTGTTTCCAGTAACGGGGATAGGGACCAATGACCGACACTGTATATGACCAGCCTCCGATAGGCCTAGGCGTGACCTGTTTCCAGTAACGGGGATAGGGACCAATGACCGACACTGTATATGACCAGCCTCCGATAGGCCAAGGCGTGACCTGTTTCCAGTAACTGGGATAGGGACCAATGACCGACACTGTATATGATCAGCCTCCGATAGGCCAAGGCGTGACCTGTTTCCAGTAACGGGGATAGGGACCAATGACAGACACTGTATATGATCAACCTCCGATAGGCCAAGGCGTGACCTGTTTCCAGTAACGGGGATAGGGACCAATGACAGACACTGTATATGACCAGCCTCCGATAGGCCTAGGCGTGATCTGTTTCTAGTAACGGGGATAGGGACCAATGACCGACACTGTATATGATCAGCCTCCGATAGGCCAAGGCGTGATCTGTTTCCAGTAACGGGGATAGGGACCAATGACAGACACTGTATATGACCAGCCTCCGATAGGCCAAGGCGTGACCTGTTTCCAGTAACGGGGATAGGGACCAATGACAGACACTGTATATGACCAGCCTCCGATAGGCCAAGGCGTGACCTGTTTCCAGTAACGGGGATAGGGACCAATGACCGACACTGTATATGACCAGCCTCCGATAGGCCTAGGCGTGACCTGTTTCCAGTAACGGGGATAGGGACCAATGACAGACACTGTATATGACCAGCCTCCGATAGGCCTAGGCGTGATATGTTTATAGTAACGGGGATAGGGACCAATGACCGACACTGTATATGACCAGCCTCCGATAGGCCTAGGCGTGATCTGTTTCTAGTAACGGGGATAGGGACCAATGACCGACACTGTATATGATCAGCCTCCGATAGGCCAAGGCGTGACCTGTTTCCAGTAACGGGGATAGGGACCAATGACAGACACTGTATATGACCACCCTCCGATAGGCCTAGGCGTGATCTGTTTCTAGTAACGGGGATAGGGACCAATGACCGACACTGTATATGATCAGCCTCCGATAGGCCTAGGCGTGACCTGTTTCCAGTAACGGGGATAGGGACCACTGACAGACACTGTATATGACCAGCCTCCGATAGGCCAAGGCGTGACCTGTTTCCAGTAACGGGGATAGGGACCAATGACCGACACTGTATATGATCAGCCTCCGATAGGCCTAGGCGTGACCTGTTTCCAGTAACGGGGATAGGGACCAATGACAGACACTGTATATGACCAGCCTCCGATAGGCCTAGGCGTGATCTGTTTATAGTAACGGGGATAGGGACCAATGACCGACACTGTATATGACCAGCCTCCGATAGGCCTAGGCGTGATCTGTTTCTAGTAACGGGGATAGGGACCAATGACCGACACTGTATATGACCAGCCTCCGATAGGCCTAGGCGTGATCTGTTTCTAGTAACGGGGATAGGGACCAATGACCGACACTGTATATGATCAGCCTCCGATAGGCCTAGGCGTGATCTGTTTATAGTAACGGGGATAGGGACCAATGACCGACACTGTATATGACCAGCCTCCGATAGGCCTAGGCGTGATCTGTTTCTAGTAACGGGGATAGGGACCAATGACAGACACTGTATATGATCAGCCTCCGATAGGCCTAGGCGTGATCTGTTTCCAGTAACGGGGATAGGGACCAATGACCGACACTGTATATGATCAGCCTCCGATAGGCCTAGGCGTGACCTGTTTCCAGTAACGGGGATAGGGACCAATGACAGACACTGTATATGACCAGCCTCCGATAGGCCTAGGCGTGATCTGTTTCCAGTAACGGGGATAGGGACCAATGACCGACACTGTATATGACCACCCTCCGATAGGCCAAGGCGTGACCTGTTTCCAGTAAAGGGAATAGGGACCAATGAACGACACTGTATATGACCAGCCTCCGATAGGCCTAGGCGTGACCTGTTTCCAGTAACGGGGATAGGGACCAATGACAGACACTGTATATGGTCAGCCTCCGATAGGCCTAGGCGTGACCTGTTTCCAGTAACGGGGATAGGGACCAATGACAGACACTGTATATGATCAGCCTCCGATAGGCCTAGGCGTGACCTGTTTCCAGTAACGGGGATAGGGACCAATGACAGACACTGTATATGACCAGCCTCCGATAGGCCTAGGCGTGACCTGTTTCCAGTAACGGGGATAGGGACCAATGACCGACACTGTATATGATCAGCCTCCCATAGGCCTAGGCGTGATCTGTTTCCAGTAACGGGGATAGGGACCAATGACCGACACTGTATATGACCAGCCTCCGATAGGCCTAGGCGTGACCTGTTTCCAGTAACGGGGATAGGGACCAATGACCGACACTGTATATGACCAGCCTCCGATAGGCCAAGGCGTGACCTGTTTCCAGTAACTGGGATAGGGACCAATGACCGACACTGTATATGATCAGCCTCCGATAGGCCAAGGCGTGACCTGTTTCCAGTAACGGGGATAGGGACCAATGACAGACACTGTATATGATCAACCTCCGATAGGCCAAGGCGTGACCTGTTTCCAGTAACGGGGATAGGGACCAATGACAGACACTGTATATGACCAGCCTCCGATAGGCCTAGGCGTGATCTGTTTCTAGTAACGGGGATAGGGACCAATGACCGACACTGTATATGATCAGCCTCCGATAGGCCAAGGCGTGATCTGTTTCCAGTAACGGGGATAGGGACCAATGACAGACACTGTATATGACCAGCCTCCGATAGGCCAAGGCGTGACCTGTTTCCAGTAACGGGGATAGGGACCAATGACAGACACTGTATATGACCAGCCTCCGATAGGCCAAGGCGTGACCTGTTTCCAGTAACGGGGATAGGGACCAATGACCGACACTGTATATGACCAGCCTCCGATAGGCCTAGGCGTGACCTGTTTCCAGTAACGGGGATAGGGACCAATGACAGACACTGTATATGACCAGCCTCCGATAGGCCTAGGCGTGATATGTTTATAGTAACGGGGATAGGGACCAATGACCGACACTGTATATGACCAGCCTCCGATAGGCCTAGGCGTGATCTGTTTCTAGTAACGGGGATAGGGACCAATGACCGACACTGTATATGATCAGCCTCCGATAGGCCAAGGCGTGACCTGTTTCCAGTAACGGGGATAGGGACCAATGACAGACACTGTATATGACCACCCTCCGATAGGCCTAGGCGTGATCTGTTTCTAGTAACGGGGATAGGGACCAATGACCGACACTGTATATGATCAGCCTCCGATAGGCCTAGGCGTGATCTGTTTATAGTAACGGGGATAGGGACCAATGACCGACACTGTATGTGACCAGCCTCCGATAGGCCTAGGCGTGATCTGTTTCTAGTAACGGGGATAGGGACCAATGACCGACACTGTATATGATCAGCCTCCGATAGGCCAAGGCGTGCCCTGTTTCCAGTAACGGGGATAGGGACCAATGACAGACACTGTATATGATCAGCCTCCGATCAGCCTAGGCGTGACCTGTTTCCAGTAACGGGGATAGGGACCACTGACAGACACTGTATATGACCAGCCTCCGATAGGCCAAGGCGTGACCTGTTTCCAGTAACGGGGATAGGGACCAATGACCGACACTGTATATGATCAGCCTCCGATAGGCCTAGGCGTGACCTGTTTCCAGTAACGGGGATAGGGACCAATGACAGACACTGTATATGACCAGCCTCCGATAGGCCTAGGCGTGATCTGTTTATAGTAACGGGGATAGGAACCAATGACCGACACTGTATATGACCAGCCTCCGATAGGCCTAGGCGTGATCTGTTTCTAGTAACGGGGATAGGGACCAATGACCGACACTGTATATGACCAGCCTCCGATAGGCCTAGGCGTGATCTGTTTCTAGTAACGGGGATAGGGACCAATGACCGACACTGTATATGATCAGCCTCCGATAGGCCTAGGCGTGATCTGTTTATAGTAACGGGGATAGGGACCAATGACCGACACTGTATATGACCAGCCTCCGATAGGCCTAGGCGTGATCTGTTTCTAGTAACGGGGATAGGGACCAATGACAGACACTGTATATGATCAGCCTCCGATAGGCCTAGGCGTGACCTGTTTCCAGTAACGGGGATAGGGACCAATGACAGACACTGTATATGATCAGCCTCCGATAGGCCTAGGCGTGACCTGTTTCCAGTAACGGGGATAGGGACCAATGACAGACACTGTATATGACCAGCCTCCGATAGGCCTAGGCGTGACCTGTTTCCAGTAACGGGGATAGGGACCAATGACCGACACTGTATATGATCAGCCTCCCATAGGCCTAGGCGTGATCTGTTTCCAGTAACGGGGATAGGGACCAATGACCGACACTGTATATGACCAGCCTCCGATAGGCCTAGGCGTGACCTGTTTCCAGTAACGGGGATAGGGACCAATGACCGACACTGTATATGACCAGCCTCCGATAGGCCAAGGCGTGACCTGTTTCCAGTAACTGGGATAGGGACCAATGACCGACACTGTATATGATCAGCCTCCGATAGGCCAAGGCGTGACCTGTTTCCAGTAACGGGGATAGGGACCAATGACAGACACTGTATATGATCAACCTCCGATAGGCCAAGGCGTGACCTGTTTCCAGTAACGGGGATAGGGACCAATGACAGACACTGTATATGACCAGCCTCCGATAGGCCTAGGCGTGATCTGTTTCTAGTAACGGGGATAGGGACCAATGACCGACACTGTATATGATCAGCCTCCGATAGGCCAAGGCGTGATCTGTTTCCAGTAACGGGGATAGGGACCAATGACAGACACTGTATATGACCAGCCTCCGATAGGCCAAGGCGTGACCTGTTTCCAGTAACGGGGATAGGGACCAATGACAGACACTGTATATGACCAGCCTCCGATAGGCCAAGGCGTGACCTGTTTCCAGTAACGGGGATAGGGACCAATGACCGACACTGTATATGACCAGCCTCCGATAGGCCTAGGCGTGACCTGTTTCCAGTAACGGGGATAGGGACCAATGACAGACACTGTATATGACCAGCCTCCGATAGGCCTAGGCGTGATATGTTTATAGTAACGGGGATAGGGACCAATGACCGACACTGTATATGACCAGCCTCCGATAGGCCTAGGCGTGATCTGTTTCTAGTAACGGGGATAGGGACCAATGACCGACACTGTATATGATCAGCCTCCGATAGGCCAAGGCGTGACCTGTTTCCAGTAACGGGGATAGGGACCAATGACAGACACTGTATATGACCACCCTCCGATAGGCCTAGGCGTGATCTGTTTCTAGTAACGGGGATAGGGACCAATGACCGACACTGTATATGATCAGCCTCCGATAGGCCTAGGCGTGACCTGTTTCCAGTAACGGGGATAGGGACCACTGACAGACACTGTATATGACCAGCCTCCGATAGGCCAAGGCGTGACCTGTTTCCAGTAACGGGGATAGGGACCAATGACCGACACTGTATATGATCAGCCTCCGATAGGCCTAGGCGTGACCTGTTTCCAGTAACGGGGATAGGGACCAATGACAGACACTGTATATGACCAGCCTCCGATAGGCCTAGGCGTGATCTGTTTATAGTAACGGGGATAGGGACCAATGACCGACACTGTATATGACCAGCCTCCGATAGGCCTAGGCGTGATCTGTTTCTAGTAACGGGGATAGGGACCAATGACCGACACTGTATATGACCAGCCTCCGATAGGCCTAGGCGTGATCTGTTTCTAGTAACGGGGATAGGGACCAATGACCGACACTGTATATGATCAGCCTCCGATAGGCCTAGGCGTGATCTGTTTATAGTAACGGGGATAGGGACCAATGACCGACACTGTATATGACCAGCCTCCGATAGGCCTAGGCGTGATCTGTTTCTAGTAACGGGGATAGGGACCAATGACAGACACTGTATATGATCAGCCTCCGATAGGCCTAGGCGTGATCTGTTTCCAGTAACGGGGATAGGGACCAATGACCGACACTGTATATGATCAGCCTCCGATAGGCCTAGGCGTGACCTGTTTCCAGTAACGGGGATAGGGACCAATGACAGACACTGTATATGACCAGCCTCCGATAGGCCTAGGCGTGATCTGTTTCCAGTAACGGGGATAGGGACCAATGACCGACACTGTATATGACCACCCTCCGATAGGCCAAGGCGTGACCTGTTTCCAGTAAAGGGAATAGGGAACAATGAACGACACTGTATATGACCAGCCTCCGATAGGCCTAGGCGTGACCTGTTTCCAGTAACGGGGATAGGGACCAATGACAGACACTGTATATGGTCAGCCTCCGATAGGCCTAGGCGTGACCTGTTTCCAGTAACGGGGATAGGGACCAATGACAGACACTGTATATGATCAGCCTCCGATAGGCCTAGGCGTGACCTGTTTCCAGTAACGGGGATAGGGACCAATGACAGACACTGTATATGACCAGCCTCCGATAGGCCTAGGCGTGACCTGTTTCCAGTAACGGGGATAGGGACCAATGACCGACACTGTATATGATCAGCCTCCCATAGGCCTAGGCGTGATCTGTTTCCAGTAACGGGGATAGGGACCAATGACCGACACTGTATATGACCAGCCTCCGATAGGCCTAGGCGTGACCTGTTTCCAGTAACGGGGATAGGGACCAATGACCGACACTGTATAGGACCAGCCTCCGATAGGCCAAGGCGTGACCTGTTTCCAGTAACTGGGATAGGGACCAATGACCGACACTGTATATGATCAGCCTCCGATAGGCCAAGGCGTGACCTGTTTCCAGTAACGGGGATAGGGACCAATGACAGACACTGTATATGATCAACCTCCGATAGGCCAAGGCGTGACCTGTTTCCAGTAACGGGGATAGGGACCAATGACAGACACTGTATATGACCAGCCTCCGATAGGCCTAGGCGTGATCTGTTTCTAGTAACGGGGATAGGGACCAATGACCGACACTGTATATGATCAGCCTCCGATAGGCCAAGGCGTGATCTGTTTCCAGTAACGGGGATAGGGACCAATGACAGACACTGTATATGACCAGCCTCCGATAGGCCAAGGCGTGACCTGTTTCCAGTAACGGGGATAGGGACCAATGACAGACACTGTATATGACCAGCCTCCGATAGGCCAAGGCGTGACCTGTTTCCAGTAACGGGGATAGGGACCAATGACCGACACTGTATATGACCAGCCTCCGATAGGCCTAGGCGTGACCTGTTTCCAGTAACGGGGATAGGGACCAATGACAGACACTGTATATGACCAGCCTCCGATAGGCCTAGGCGTGATATGTTTATAGTAACGGGGATAGGGACCAATGACCGACACTGTATATGACCAGCCTCCGATAGGCCTAGGCGTGATCTGTTTCTAGTAACGGGGATAGGGACCAATGACCGACACTGTATATGATCAGCCTCCGATAGGCCAAGGCGTGACCTGTTTCCAGTAACGGGGATAGGGACCAATGACAGACACTGTATATGACCACCCTCCGATAGGCCTAGGCGTGATCTGTTTCTAGTAACGGGGATAGGGACCAATGACAGACACTGTATATGACCAGCCTCCGATAGGCCTAGGCGTGATCTGTTTCTAGTAACGGGGATAGGGACCAATGACCGACACTGTATATGATCAGCCTCCGATAGGCCAAGGCGTGACCTGTTTCCAGTAACGGGGATAGGGACCAATGACAGACACTGTATATGACCACCCTCCGATAGGCCTAGGCGTGATCTGTTTCTAGTAACGGGGATAGGGACCAATGACAGACACTGTATATGACCAGCCTCCGATAGGCCAAGGCGTGACCTGTTTCCAGTAACGGGGATAGGGACCAATGACCGACACTGTATATGACCAGCCTCCGATAGGCCTAGGCGTGACCTGTTTCCAGTAACGGGGATAGGGACCAATGACAGACACTGTATATGACCAGCCTCCGATAGGCCTAGGCGTGATATGTTTATAGTAACGGGGATAGGGACCAATGACCGACACTGTATATGACCAGCCTCCGATAGGCCTAGGCGTGATCTGTTTCTAGTAACGGGGATAGGGACCAATGACCGACACTGTATATGATCAGCCTCCGATAGGCCAAGGCGTGACCTGTTTCCAGTAACGGGGATAGGGACCAATGACAGACACTGTATATGACCACCCTCCGATAGGCCTAGGCGTGATCTGTTTCTAGTAACGGGGATAGGGACCAATGACCGACACTGTATATGATCAGCCTCCGATAGGCCTAGGCGTGACCTGTTTCCAGTAACGGGGATAGGGACCACTGACAGACACTGTATATGACCAGCCTCCGATAGGCCAAGGCGTGACCTGTTTCCAGTAACGGGGATAGGGACCAATGACCGACACTGTATATGATCAGCCTCCGATAGGCCTAGGCGTGACCTGTTTCCAGTAACGGGGATAGGGACCAATGACAGACACTGTATATGACCAGCCTCCGATAGGCCTAGGCGTGATCTGTTTATAGTAACGGGGATAGGGACCAATGACCGACACTGTATATGACCAGCCTCCGATAGGCCTAGGCGTGATCTGTTTCTAGTAACGGGGATAGGGACCAATGACCGACACTGTATATGACCAGCCTCCGATAGGCCTAGGCGTGATCTGTTTCTAGTAACGGGGATAGGGACCAATGACCGACACTGTATATGATCAGCCTCCGATAGGCCTAGGCGTGATCTGTTTATAGTAACGGGGATAGGGACCAATGACCGACACTGTATATGACCAGCCTCCGATAGGCCTAGGCGTGATCTGTTTCTAGTAACGGGGATAGGGACCAATGACAGACACTGTATATGATCAGCCTCCGATAGGCCTAGGCGTGATCTGTTTCCAGTAACGGGGATAGGGACCAATGACCGACACTGTATATGATCAGCCTCCGATAGGCCTAGGCGTGACCTGTTTCCAGTAACGGGGATAGGGACCAATGACAGACACTGTATATGACCAGCCTCCGATAGGCCTAGGCGTGATCTGTTTCCAGTAACGGGGATAGGGACCAATGACCGACACTGTATATGACCACCCTCCGATAGGCCAAGGCGTGACCTGTTTCCAGTAAAGGGAATAGGGACCAATGAACGACACTGTATATGACCAGCCTCCGATAGGCCTAGGCGTGACCTGTTTCCAGTAACGGGGATAGGGACCAATGACAGACACTGTATATGGTCAGCCTCCGATAGGCCTAGGCGTGACCTGTTTCCAGTAACGGGGATAGGGACCAATGACAGACACTGTATATGATCAGCCTCCGATAGGCCTAGGCGTGACCTGTTTCCAGTAACGGGGATAGGGACCAATGACAGACACTGTATATGACCAGCCTCCGATAGGCCTAGGCGTGACCTGTTTCCAGTAACGGGGATAGGGACCAATGACCGACACTGTATATGATCAGCCTCCCATAGGCCTAGGCGTGATCTGTTTCCAGTAACGGGGATAGGGACCAATGACCGACACTGTATATGACCAGCCTCCGATAGGCCTAGGCGTGACCTGTTTCCAGTAACGGGGATAGGGACCAATGACAGACACTGTATATGATCAACCTCCGATAGGCCAAGGCGTGACCTGTTTCCAGTAACGGGGATAGGGACCAATGACAGACACTGTATATGACCAGCCTCCGATAGGCCTAGGCGTGATCTGTTTCTAGTAACGGGGATAGGGACCAATGACCGACACTGTATATGATCAGCCTCCGATAGGCCAAGGCGTGATCTGTTTCCAGTAACGGGGATAGGGACCAATGACAGACACTGTATATGACCAGCCTCCGATAGGCCAAGGCGTGACCTGTTTCCAGTAACGGGGATAGGGACCAATGACAGACACAGTATATGACCAGCCTCCGATAGGCCAAGGCGTGACCTGTTTCCAGTAACGGGGATAGGGACCAATGACCGACACTGTATATGACCAGCCTCCGATAGGCCTAGGCGTGACCTGTTTCCAGTAACGGGGATAGGGACCAATGACAGACACTGTATATGACCAGCCTCCGATAGGCCTAGGCGTGATATGTTTATAGTAACGGGGATAGGGACCAATGACCGACACTGTATATGACCAGCCTCCGATAGGCCTAGGCGTGATCTGTTTCTAGTAACGGGGATAGGGACCAATGACCGACACTGTATATGATCAGCCTCCGATAGGCCAAGGCGTGACCTGTTTCCAGTAACGGGGATAGGGACCAATGACAGACACTGTATATGACCACCCTCCGATAGGCCTAGGCGTGATCTGTTTCTAGTAACGGGGATAGGGACCAATGACCGACACTGTATATGATCAGCCTCCGATAGGCCTAGGCGTGATCTGTTTATAGTAACGGGGATAGGGACCAATGACCGACACTGTATGTGACCAGCCTCCGATAGGCCTAGGCGTGATCTGTTTCTAGTAACGGGGATAGGGACCAATGACCGACACTGTATATGATCAGCTTCCGATAGGCCAAGGCGTGACCTGTTTCCAGTAACGGGGATAGGGACCAATGACAGACACTGTATATGATCAGCCTCCGATCAGCCTAGGCGTGACCTGTTTCCAGTAACGGGGATAGGGACCACTGACAGACACTGTATATGACCAGCCTCCGATAGGCCAAGGCGTGACCTGTTTCCAGTAACGGGGATAGGGACCACTGACCGACACTGTATATGATCAGCCTCCGATCAGCCTAGGCGTGACCTGTTTCCAGTAACGGGGATAGGGACCACTGACAGACACTGTATATGACCAGCCTCCGATAGGCCTAGGCGTGATCTGTTTCCAGTAACGGGGATAGGGACCAATGACAGACACTGTATATGATCAGCCTCCGATCAGCCTAGGCGTGACCTGTTTCCAGTAACGGGGATAGGGACCACTGACAGACACTGTATATGACCAGCCTCCGATAGGCCAAGGCGTGACCTGTTTCCAGTAACGGGGATAGGGACCAATGACCGACACTGTTTATGATCAGCCTCCGATAGGCCTAGGCGTGACCTGTTTCCAGTAACGGGGATAGGGACCACTGACAGAAACGTTATATGACCAGCCTCCGATAGGCCTAGGCGTGATCTGTTTCTAGTAACGGGGATAGGGACCACTGACAGACACTGTATATGACCAGCCTCCGATAGGCCTAGGCGTGATCTGTTTCTAGTAACGGGGATAGGGACCAATGACCGACACTGTATATGATCAGCCTCCGATAGGCCTAGGCGTGATCCGTTTATAGTAACGGGGATAGGGACCAATGACAGACACTGTATATGGCCAGCCTCCGATAGGCCTAGGCGTGACCTGTTTCCAGTAACGGGGATAGGGACCAATGACCGATACTGTATATGATCAGCCTCCGATAGGCCTAGGCGTGACCTGTTTCCAGTAACGGGGATAGGGACCAATGACAGACACTGTATATGACCAGCCTCCGATAGGCCTAGGCGTGACCTGTTTCCAGTAACGGGGATAGGGACCAATGACAGACACTGTATATGACCAGCCTCCGATAGGCCTAGGCGTGACCTGTTTCCAGTAACGGGGATAGGGACCAATGACCGACACTGTATATGACCAGCCTCCGATAGGCCTAGGCGTGACCTGTTTCCAGTAACGGGGATAGGGACCAATGACAGACACTGTATATGATCAGCCCCCGATAGGCCAAGGCGTGACCTGTTTCCAGTAACGGGGATAGGGACCAATGACCGACACTGTATATGATCAGCCTCCGATAGGCCTAGGCGTGATCTGTTTATAGTAACGGGGATAGGGACCAATGACCGACACTGTATGTGACCAGCCTCCGATAGGCCTAGGCGTGATCTGTTTCTAGTAACGGGGATAGGGACCAATGACCGACACTGTATATGATCAGCCTCCGATAGGCCAAGGCGTGACCTGTTTCCAGTAACGGGGATAGGGACCAATGACAGACACTGTATATGATCAGCCTCCGATCAGCCTAGGCGTGACCTGTTTCCAGTAACGGGGATAGGGACCACTGACAGACACTGTATATGACCAGCCTCCGATAGGCCAAGGCGTGACCTGTTTCCAGTAACGGGGATAGGGACCACTGACCGACACTGTATATGATCAGCCTCCGATCAGCCTAGGCGTGACCTGTTTCCAGTAACGGGGATAGGGACCACTGACAGACACTGTATATGACCAGCCTCCGATAGGCCTAGGCGTGATCTGTTTCCAGTAACGGGGATAGGGACCAATGACAGACACTGTATATGATCAGCCTCCGATCAGCCTAGGCGTGACCTGTTTCCAGTAACGGGGATAGGGACCACCGACAGACACTGTATATGACCAGCCTCCGATAGGCCAAGGCGTGACCTGTTTCCAGTAACGGGGATAGGGACCAATGACCGACACTGTTTATGATCAGCCTCCGATAGGCCTAGGCGTGACCTGTTTCCAGTAACGGGGATAGGGACCACTGACAGAAACGTTATATGACCAGCCTCCGATAGGCCTAGGCGTGATCTGTTTCTAGTAACGGGGATAGGGACCACTGACAGACACTGTATATGACCAGCCTCCGATAGGCCTAGGCGTGATCTGTTTCTAGTAACGGGGATAGGGACCAATGACCGACACTGTATATGATCAGCCTCCGATAGGCCTAGGCGTGATCCGTTTATAGTAACGGGGATAGGGACCAATGACAGACACTGTATATGGCCAGCCTCCGATAGGCCAAGGCGTGACCTGTTTCCAGTAACGGGGATAGGGACCAATGACCGATACTGTATATGATCAGCCTCCGATAGGCCTAGGCGTGACCTGTTTCCAGTAACGGGGATAGGGACCAATGACAGACACTGTATATGACCAGCCTCCGATAGGCCTAGGCGTGACCTGTTTCCAGTAACGGGGATAGGGACCAATGACAGACACTGTATATGACCAGCCTCCGATAGGCCTAGGCGTGACCTGTTTCCAGTAACGGGGATAGGGACCAATGACCGACACTGTATATGACCAGCCTCCGATAGGCCTAGGCGTGACCTGTTTCCAGTAACGGGGATAGGGACCAATGACAGACACTGTATATGATCAGCCCCCGATAGGCCAAGGCGTGACCTGTTTCCAGTAACGGGGATAGGGACCAATGACCGACACTGTATATGATCAGCCTCCGATAGGCCAAGGCGTGACCTGTTTCCAGTAACGGGGATAGGGACCACTGACAGACACTGTATATGACCAGCCTCCGATAGGCCTAGGCGTGATCTGTTTCCAGTAACGGGGATAGGGACCAATGACAGACACTGTATATGATCAGCCTCCGATCAGCCTAGGCGTGACCTGTTTCCAGTAACGGGGATAGGGACCACTGACAGACACTGTATATGACCAGCCTCCGATAGGCCAAGGCGTGACCTGTTTCCAGTAACGGGGATAGGGACCAATGACCGACACTGTTTATGATCAGCCTCCGATAGGCCTAGGCGTGACCTGTTTCCAGTAACGGGGATAGGGACCACTGACAGAAACGTTATATGACCAGCCTCCGATAGGCCTAGGCGTGATCTGTTTCTAGTAACGGGGATAGGGACCACTGACAGACACTGTATATGACCAGCCTCCGATAGGCCTAGGCGTGATCTGTTTCTAGTAACGGGGATAGGGACCAATGACCGACACTGTATATGATCAGCCTCCGATAGGCCTAGGCGTGATCCGTTTATAGTAACGGGGATAGGGACCAATGACAGACACTGTATATGGCCAGCCTCCGATAGGCCAAGGCGTGACCTGTTTCCAGTAACGGGGATAGGGACCAATGACCGATACTGTATATGATCAGCCTCCGATAGGCCTAGGCGTGACCTGTTTCCAGTAACGGGGATAGGGACCAATGACAGACACTGTATATGACCAGCCTCCGATAGGCCTAGGCGTGACCTGTTTCCAGTAACGGGGATAGGGACCAATGACAGACACTGTATATGACCAGCCTCCGATAGGCCTAGGCGTGACCTGTTTCCAGTAACGGGGATAGGGACCAATGACCGACACTGTATATGACCAGCCTCCGATAGGCCTAGGCGTGACCTGTTTCCAGTAACGGGGATAGGGACCAATGACAGACACTGTATATGATCAGCCCCCGATAGGCCAAGGCGTGACCTGTTTCCAGTAACGGGGATAGGGACCAATGACCGACACTGTATATGATCAGCCTCCGATAGGCCAAGGCGTGACCTGTTTCCAGTAACGGGGATAGGGACCAATGACCGACACTCTATATGATCAGCTTGCGATAGGCCAAGGCGTGACCTGTTTCCAGTAACGGGGATAGGGACCAATGACAGACACTGTATATGATCAACCTCCGATAGGCCAAGGCGTGACCTGTTTCCAGTAACGGGGATAGGGACCAATGACAGACACTGTATATGATCAGCCTCCGATAGGCCTAGGCGTGACCTGTTTCCAGTAACGGAGATAGGGACCAAAGACCGACACTGTATATGAGCAGCCTCCGATAGGCCAAGGCGTGACCTGTTTCCAGTAACGGGGTTAGGGACCAATGACAGACACTGTATATGACCAGCCTCCGATAGGCCAAGGCGTGACCTGTTTCTAGTAACGGGGATAGGGACCAATGACAGACACTGTATATGACCAGCCTCCGATAGGCCAAGGCGTGACCTGTTTCCAGTAACGGGGATAGGGACCAATGACAGACACTGTATATGATCAGCCTCCGATAGGCCTAGGCGTGACCTGTTTCCAGTAACGGGGATAGGGACCAATGACAGACACTGTATATGACCAGCCTCCGATAGGCCTAGGCGTGACCTGTTTCCAGTAACGGGGATAGAGACCAATGACAGACACTGTATATGACCAGCCTCCGATAGGCCAAGGCGTGACCTGTTTCCAGTAACGGGGATAGGGACCAATGACAGACACTGTATATGACCAGCCTCCGATAGGCCTAGGCGTGACCTGTTTCCAGTAACGGGGATAGGGACCAATGACCGACACTGTATATGATCAGCCTCCGATAGGCCTAGGCGTGACCTGTTTCCAGTAAAGGGAATAGGGAGCAATGAACGACACTGTATATGACCAGCCTCCGATAGGCCAAGGCGTGACCTGTTTCCAGTAACGGGGATAGGGACCAATGACAGACACTGTATATGATCAGCCTCCGATAGGCCTAGGCGTGACCTGTTTCCAGTAACGGGGATAGGGACTAATGACAGACACTGTATATGACCAGCCTCCGATAGGCCAAGGCGTGACCTGTTTCCAGTAACGAGGATAGGGACCAATGACAGACACTGTATATGATCAGCCTCCGATAGGCCTAGGCGTGACCTGTTTCCCGTAACGGGGATAGGGACCAATGACAGACACTGTATATGACCAGCCTCCGATAGGCCTAGGCGTGACCTGTTTCCAGTAACGGGGATAGGGACCAATGACAGACACTGTATATGACCAGCCTCCGATAGGCCTAGGCGTGACCTGTTTCCAGTAACGGGGATAGGGACCAATGACAGACACTGTATATGACCAGCCTCCGATAGGCCAAGGCGTGACCTGTCTCTAGTAACGGGGATAGGGACCAATGACCGACACTGTATATGATCAGCCTCCGATAGGCCAAGGCGTGATCTGTTTCCAGTAACGGGGATAGGGACCAATGACAGACACTGTATATGATCAGCCTCCGATAGGCCAAGGCGTGACCTGTTTCCAGTAACGGGGATAGGAACCAATGACAGACACTGTATATGATCAGCCTCCGATAGGCCTAGGCGTGACCTGTTTCCAGTGACGGGGATAGAGACCAATGACAGACACTGTATATGACCAGCCTCCGATAGACCTAGGCGTGACCTGTTTCCAGTAACGGGGATAGGGACCAATGACAGACACTGTATATGATCAGCCTCCGATAGGCCTAGGCGTGACCTGTTTCCAGTAACGGGGATAGGGACCACTGACAGACACTGTATATGACCAGCCTCCGATAGGCCAAGGCGTGACCTGTTTCTAGTAACGGGGATAGGGACCAATGACCGACACTGTATATGATCAGCCTCCGATAGGCCAAGGCGTGACCTGTTTCCAGTAACGGGGATAGGGACCAATGACAGACACTGTATATGACCAACCTCCGATAGGCCTAGGCGTGACCTGTTTCCAGTAACGGGGATAGGGACCAATGACAGACACTGTATATGACCAGCCTCCGATAGGCCTAGGCGTGACCTGTTTCCAGTAACGGGGATAGGGACCAATGACCGACACTGTATATGATCAGCCTCCGATAGGCCTAGGCGTGACCTGTTTCCAGTAAAGGGAATAGGGAGCAATGAACGACACTGTATATGACCAGCCTCCGATAGGCCAAGGCGTGACCTGTTTCCAGTAACGGGGATAGGGACCAATGACAGACGCTGTATATGATCAGCCTCCGATAGGCCTAGGCGTGACCTGTTTCCAGTAACGGGGATAGGGACTAATGACAGACACTGTATATGACCAGCCTCCGATAGGCCAAGGCGTGACCTGTTTCCAGTAACGAGGATAGGAACCAATGACAGACACTGTATATGATCAGCCTCCGATAGGCCTAGGCGTGACCTGTTTCCCGTAACGGGGATAGGGACCAATGACAGACACTGTATATGACCAGCCTCCGATAGGCCTAGGCGTGACCTGTTTCCAGTAACGGGGATAGGGACCAATGACAGACACTGTATATGACCAGCCTCCGATAGGCCTAGGCGTGACCTGTTTCCAGTAACGGGGATAGGGACCAAAGACAGACACTGTATATGACCAGCCTCCGATAGGCCAAGGCGTGACCTGTTTCTAGTAACGGGGATAGGGACCAATGACCGACACTGTATATGACCAGCCTCCGATAGGCCTAGGCGTGATCTGTTTCTAGTAACGGGGATAGGGACCAATGACCGACACTGTATATGATCAGCCTCCGATAGGCCAAGGCGTGACCTGTTTCCAGTAACGGGGATAGGGACCAATGACAGACACTGTATATGATCAGCTTCCGATAGGCCTAGGCGTGATCTGTTTCCAGTAACGGGGATAGGGACCAATGACAGACACTGTATATGATCAGCCTCCGATAGGCCAAGGCGTGACCTGTTTCTAGTAACGGGGATAGGGACCAATGACAGACACTGTATATGACCAGCCTCCGATAGGCCTAGGCGTGACCTGTTTCCAGTAACGGGGATAGGGACCACTGACAGACACTGTATATGACCAGCCTCCGATAGGCCAAGGCGTGACCTGTTTCCACTAACGGGGATAGGGACCAATGACCGACACTGTATATGATCAGCCTCCGATCAGCCTAGGCGTGACCTGTTTCCAGTAACCGGGATAGGGACCACTGACCGACACTGTATATGACCAGCCTCCGATAGGCCTAGGCGTGATCTGTTTCTAGTAACGGGGATAGAGACCAATGACAGACACTGTATATGACCAGCCTCCGATAGGCCTAGGCGTGATCTGTTTCTAGTAACGGGGATAGGGACCAATGACAGACACTGTATATGACCAGCCTCCGATAGGCCTGGGCGTGACCTGTTTCCAGTAACGGGGATAGGGACCAATGACCGACACTGTATATGACCAGCCTCCGATAGGCCTAGGCGTGATCTGTTTCCAGTAACGGGGATAGGGACCAATGACCGACACTGTATATGACCAGCCTCCGATAGGCCTAGGCGTGATCTTTTTCTAGTAACGGGGATAGGGACCAATGACAGACACTGTATATGATCAGCCTCCGATAGGCCTAGGCGTGATCTGTTTATAGTAACGGGGATAGGGACCAATGACAGACACTGTATATGATCAGCCTCCGATAGGCCTAGGCGTGATCTGTTTATAGTAACGGGGATAGGGACCAATGACCGACACTGTATATGACCAGCCTCCGATAGGCCTAGGCGTGATCTGTTTCCAGTAACGGGGATAGGGACCAATGACCGACACTGTATATGATCAGCCTCCGATAGGCCTAGGCTTGATCTGTTTATAGTAACGGGGATAGGGACCAATGACCGACACTGTATATGACCAGCCTCCGATAGGCCTAGGCGTGATCTGTTTCTAGTAACGGGGATAGGGACAAATGACCGACACTGTATATGATCAGCCTCCGATAGGCCAAGGCTTGACCTGTTTCCAGTAACGGGGATAGGGACCAATGACAGACACTGTATATGACCACCCTCCGATAGGCCTAGGCGTGATCTGTTTCTAGTAACGGGGATAGGGACCAATGACCGACACTGTATATGATCAGCCTCCGATAGGCCTAGGCGTGATCTGTTTATAGTAACGGGGATAGGGACCAATGACCGACACTGTATATGACCAGCCTCCGATAGGCCTAGGCGTGATCTGTTTCTAGTAACGGGGATAGGGACCAATGACCGACACTGTATATGATCAGCCTCCGATAGGCCAAGGCGTGACCTGTTTCCAGTAACGGGGATAGGGACCAATGACAGACACTGTATATGACCAGCCTCCGATAGGCCTAGGCGTGATCTGTTTCTAGTAACGGGCATAGGGACCACTGACAGACACTGTATATGACCAGCCTCCGATAGGCCTAGGCGTGATCTGTTTCCAGTAACGGGGATAGGGACCAATGACAGACACTGTATATGATCAGCCTCCGATCATCCTAGGCGTGACCTGTTTCCAGTAACGGGGATAGGGACCACTGACAGACACTGTATATGACCAGCCTCCGATAGGCCAAGGCGTGACCTGTTTCCAGTAACGGGGATAGGGACCAATGACCGACACTGTATATGATCGGCCTCCGATAGGCCAAAGCGTGACCTGTTTCCAGTAACGGGGATAGGGACCAATGACAGACACTGTATATGACCAGCCTCCGATAGGCCTAGGCGTGATCTGTTTCTAGTAACGAGGATAGGGACCACTGACAGACACTGTATATGACCAGCCTCCGATAGGCCTGGGCGTGATCTGTTTCTAGTAACGGGGATAGGGACCAATGACCGACACTGTATATGATCAGCCTCCGATAGGCCTAGGCGTGATCTGTTTATAGTAACGGGGATAGGGACCAATGACAGACACTGTCTATGACCAGCCTCCGATAGGCCTAGGCGTGACCTGTTTCCAGTAACGGGGATAGGGACCAATGACCGATACTGTATATGATCAGCCTCCGATAGGCCTAGGCGTGACCTGTTTCCAGTAACGGGGATAGGGACCAATGACAGACACTGTATATGACCAGCCTCCGATAGGCCTTGGCGTGACCTGTTTCCAGTAACGGGGATAGGGACCAATGACAGACACTGTATATGACCAGCCTCCGATAGGCCTAGGCGTGACCTGTTTCCAGTAACGGGGATAGGGACCAATGACCGACACTGTATATGACCAGCCTCCGATAGGCCTAGGCGTGACCTGTTTCCAGTAACGGGGATAGGGACCAATGACAGACACTGTATATGACCAGCCTCCGATAGGCCTAGGCGTGACCTGTTTCCAGTAACGGGGATAGGGACCAATGACAGACACTGTATATGATCAGCCTCCGATAGGCCAAGGCGTGACCTGTTTCCAGTAACGGGGATAGGGACCAATGACCGACACTGTATATGATCAGCCTCCGATAGGCCAAGGCGTGACTTGTTTCCAGTAACGGGGATAGGGACCAATGACCGACACTGTATATGATCAGCCTCCGATAGGCCAAGGCGTGACCTGTTTCCAGTAACGGGGATAGGGACCAATGACAGACACTGTATATGATCAGCCTCCGATAGGCCAAGGCGTGACCTGTTTCCATTAAGGGGGATAGGGACCAATGACAGACACTGTATATGATCAGCCTCCGATAGGCCTAGGCGTGACCTGTTTCCAGTAACGGGGATAGGAACCAATGACCGACACTGTATATGACCAGCCTCCGATAGGCCAAGGCGTGACCTGTTTCCAGTAACGGGGATAGGGACCAATGACAGACACTGTATATGACCAGCCTCCGATAGGCCAAGGCGTGACCTGTTTCTAGTAACGGGGATAGGGACCAATGACAGACACTGCATATGACCAGCCTCCGATAGGCCAAGGCGTGACCTGTTTCCAGTAACGGGGATAGGGACCAATGACAGACACTGTATATGATCAGCCTCCGATAGGCCTAGGCGTGACCTGTTTCCAGTAACGGGGATAGGGACCAATGACAGACACTGTATATGACCAGCCTCCGATAGGCCTAGGCGTGACCTGTTTCCAGTAACGGGGATAGAGACCAATGACAGACACTGTATATGACCAGCCTCCGATAGGCCAAGGCGTGACCTGTTTCCAGTAACGGGGATAGGGACCAATGACAGACACTGTATATGACCAGCCTCCGATAGGCCTAGGCGTGACCTGTTTCCAGTAACGGGGATAGAGACCAATGACAGACACTGTATATGACCAGCCTCCGATAGGCCAAGGCGTGACCTGTTTCCAGTAACGGGGATAGGGACCAATGACAGACACTGTATATGATCAGCCTCCGATAGGCCTAGGCGTGACCTGTTTCCAGTAACGGGGATAGGGACCAATGACAGACACTGTATATGATCAGCCTCCGATAGGCCTAGGCGTGACCTGTTTCCGGTAACGGGGATAGAGACCAATGACAGACATTGTATATGATCAGCCTCCGATAGGCCAGGGCGTGACCTGTTTCCAGTAACGGGGATAGGGACCAATGACAGACACTGTATATGACCAGCCTCCGATAGGCCTAGGCGTGATCTGTTTCCAGTAACGGGGATAGGGACCAATGACCGACACTGTATATGATCAGCCTCCGATAGGCCTAGGCGTGACCTGTTTCCAGTAACGGGGATAGGGACCAATGACCGACACTGTATATGATCAGCCTCCGATAGGCCTAGGCGTGATCTGTTTCCAGTAACGGGGATAGGGACCAATGACAGACACTGTATATGACCAGCCTCCGATAGGCCAAGGCGTAACCTGTTTCTAGTAACGGGGATAGGGACCAATGACAGACACTGTATATGACCAGCCTCCGATAGGCCAAGGCGTGACCTGTTTCCAGTAACGGGGATAGGGACCAATGACAGACACTGTATATGATCAGCCTCCGATAGGCCTAGGCGTGACCTGTTTCCAGTAACGGGGATAGGGACCAATGACCGACACTGTATATGACCAGCCTCCGATAGGCCTAGGCCTGACCCGTTTCCAATAACGGGGATAGGGACCAATGACCGACACTGTATATGACCAGCCTCCGATAGGCCAAGGCGTGACCTGTTTCCAGTAACGGGGATAGGGACCAATGACCGACACTGTATATGATCAGCCTCCGATAGGCCAAGGCGTAACCTGTTTCCAGTAACGGGGATAGGGACCAATGACAGACACTGTATATGATCAGCCTCCGATAGGCCAAGGCGTGACCTGTTTCCAGTAACGGGGATAGGGACCAATGACCGACACTGTATATGATCAGCCTCCGATAGGCCAAGGCGTGACCTGTTTCCAGTAACGGGGATAGGGAACAATGACAGACACTGTATATGATCAGCCTCCGATAGGCCAAGGCGTGACCTGTTTCCAGTAACGGGGATAGGGACCAATGACAGACACTGTATATGATCAGCCTCCGATAGGCCTAGGCGTGACCTGTTTCCAGTAACGGGGATAGGGACCAATGACCGACACTGTATATGACCAGCCTCCGATAGGCCAAGGCGTGACCTGTTTCCAGTAACGGGGATAGGGACCAATGACAGACACTGTATATGACCAGCCTCCGATAGGCCAAGGCGTGACCTGTTTCTAGTAACGGGGATAGGGACCAATGACAGACACTGTATATGACCAGCCTCCGATAGGCCAAGGCCTGACCTGTTTCCAGTAACGGGGATAGGGACCAATGACAGACACTGTATATGATCAGCCTCCGATAGGCCTAGGCGTGACCTGTTTCCAGTAACGGGGATAGGGACCAATGACAGACACTGTCTATGACCAGCCTCCGATAGGCCTAGGCGTGACCTGTTTCCAGTAACGGGGATAGAGACCAATGACAGACACTGTATATGACCAGCCTCCGATAGGCCAAGGCGTGACCTGTTTCCAGTAACGGGGATAGGGACCAATGACAGACACTGTATATGATCAGCCTCCGATAGGCCTAGGCGTGACCTGTTTCCAGTAACGGGGATAGGGACCAATGACAGACATTGTATATGATCAGCCTCCGATAGGCCAAGGCGTGACCTGTTTCCAGTAACGGGGATAGGGACCAATGACAGACACTGTATATGACCAGCCTCCGATAGGCCAAGGCGTGACCTGTTTCCAGTAACGGGGATAGAGACCAATGACAGACACTGTATATGACCAGCCTCCGATAGGCCAAGGCGTGACCTGTTTCCAGTAACGGGGATAGGGACCAATGACAGACACTGTATATGATCAGCCTCCGATAGGCCTAGGCGTGACCTGTTTCCAGTAACGGGGATAGGGACCAATGACAGACACTGTATATGATCAGCCTCCGATAGGCCAAGGCGTGACCTGTTTCCAGTAACGGGGATAGGGACCAATGACCGACACTGTATATGATCAGCCTCCGATAGGCCTAGGCGTGACCTGTTTCCAGTAACGGGGATAGCGAGCAATGACCGACACTGTATATGATCAGCCTCCGATAGGCCTAGGCGTGATCTGTTTGCAGTAACGGGGATAGGGACCAATGACAGACACTGTATATGACCAGCCTCCGATAGGCCAAGGCGTGACCTGTTTCTAGTAACGGGGATAGGGACCAATGACAGACACTGTATATGACCAGCCTCCGATAGGCCAAGGCGTGACCTGTTTCCAGTAACGGGGATAGGGACCAATGACAGACACTGTATATGATCAGCCTCCGATAGGCCTAGGCGTGACCTGTTTCCAGTAACGGGGATAGGGACCAATGACCGACACTGTATATGATCAGCCTCCGATAGGCCTAGGCGTGATCTGTTTCCAGTAACGGGGATAGGGACCAATGACCGACACTGTATATGATCAGCCTCCGATAGGCCAAGGCGTAACCTGTTTCCAGTAACGGGGATAGGGACCAATGACAGACACTGTATATGATCAGCCTCCGATAGGCCAAGGCGTGACCTGTTTCCAGTAACGGGGATAGGGACCAATGACCGACACTGTATATGATCAGCCTCCGATAGGCCAAGGCGTGACCTGTTTCCAGTAACGGGGATAGGGAACAATGACAGACACTGTATATGATCAGCCTCCGATAGGCCAAGGCGTGACCTGTTTCCAGTAACGGGGATAGGGACCAATGACAGACACTGTATATGATCAGCCTCCGATAGGCCTAGGCGTGACCTGTTTCCAGTAACGGGGATAGGGACCAATGACCGACACTGTATATGACCAGCCTCCGATAGGCCAAGGCGTGACCTGTTTCCAGTAACGGGGATAGGGACCAATGACAGACACTGTATATGACCAGCCTCCGATAGGCCAAGGCGTGACCTGTTTCCAGTAACGGGGATAGGGACCAATGACAGACACTGTCTATGACCAGCCTCCGATAGGCCTAGGCGTGACCTGTTTCCAGTAACGGGGATAGAGACCAATGACAGACACTGTATATGACCAGCCTCCGATAGGCCAAGGCGTGACCTGTTTCCAGTAACGGGGATAGGGACCAATGACAGACACTGTATATGATCAGCCTCCGATAGGCCTAGGCGTGACCTGTTTCCAGTAACGGGGATAGGGACCAATGACAGACATTGTATATGATCAGCCTCCGATAGGCCAAGGCGTGACCTGTTTCCAGTAACGGGGATAGGGACCAATGACAGACACTGTATATGACCAGCCTCCGATAGGCCAAGGCGTGACCTGTTTCCAGTAACGGGGATAGAGACCAATGACAGACACTGTATATGACCAGCCTCCGATAGGCCAAGGCGTGACCTGTTTCCAGTAACGGGGATAGGGACCAATGACAGACACTGTATATGATCAGCCTCCGATAGGCCTAGGCGTGACCTGTTTCCAGTAACGGGGATAGGGACCAATGACAGACACTGTATATGATCAGCCTCCGATAGGCCAAGGCGTGACCTGTTTCCAGTAACGGGGATAGGGACCAATGACCGACACTGTATATGATCAGCCTCCGATAGGCCTAGGCGTGACCTGTTTCTAGTAACGGGGATAGCGAGCAATGACCGACACTGTATATGATCAGCCTCCGATAGGCCTAGGCGTGATCTGTTTGCAGTAACGGGGATAGGGACCAATGACAGACACTGTATATGACCAGCCTCCGATAGGCCAAGGCGTGACCTGTTTCTAGTAACGGGGATAGGGACCAATGACAGACACTGTATATGACCAGCCTCCGATAGGCCAAGGCGTGACCTGTTTCCAGTAACGGGGATAGGGACCAATGACAGACACTGTATGTGATCAGCCTCCGATAGGCCTAGGCGTGACCTGTTTCCAGTAACGGGGATAGGGACCAATGACCGACACTGTATATGATCAGCCTCCGATAGGCCTAGGCGTGATCTGTTTCCAGTAACGGGGATAGGGACCAATGACCGACACTGTATATGACCAGCCTCCGATAGGCCTAGGCGTGACCTGTTTCCAGTAACGGGGATAGGGACCAATGACCGACACTGTATATGACCAGCCTCCGATAGGCCAAGGCGTGACCTGTTTCCAGTAACGGGGATAGAGACCAATGACAGACATTGTATATGATCAGCCTCCGATAGGCCAGGGCGTGACCTGTTTCCAGTAACGGGGATAGGGACCAATGACAGACACTGTATATGACCAGCCTCCGATAGGCCTAGGCGTGATCTGTTTCCAGTAACGGGGATAGGGACCAATGACCGACACTGTATATGATCAGCCTCCGATAGGCCTAGGCGTGACTTGTTTCCAGTAACGGGGATAGGGACCAATGACCGACACTGTATATGATCAGCCTCCGATAGGCCTAGGCGTGATCTGTTTCCAGTAACGGGGATAGGGACCAATGACAGACACTGTATATGACCAGCCTCCGATAGGCCAAGGCGTAACCTGTTTCTAGTAACGGGGATAGGGACCAATGACAGACACTGTATATGACCAGCCTCCGATAGGCCAAGGCGTGACCTGTTTCCAGTAACGGGGATAGGGACCAATGACAGACACTGTATATGATCAGCCTCCGATAGGCCTAGGCGTGACCTGTTTCCAGTAACGGGGATAGGGACCAATGACCGACACTGTATATGACCAGCCTCCGATATGCCTAGGCGTGACCTGTTTCCAGTAACGGGGATAGGGACCAATGACCGACACTGTATATGACCAGCCTCCGATAGGCCAAGGCGTGACCTGTTTCCAGTAACGGGGATAGGGAACAATGACAGACACTGTATATGATCAGCCTCCGATAGGCCAAGGCGTGACCTGTTTCCAGTAACGGGGATAGGGACCAATGACAGACACTGTATATGATCAGCCTCCGATAGGCCTAGGCGTGACCTGTTTCCAGTAACGGGGATAGGGACCAATGACCGACACTGTATATGACCAGCCTCCGATAGGCCAAGGCGTGACCTGTTTCCAGTAACGGGGATAGGGACCAATGACAGACACTGTATATGACCAGCCTCCGATAGGCCAAGGCGTGACCTGTTTCTAGTAACGGGGATAGGGACCAATGACAGACACTGTATATGACCAGCCTCCGATAGGCCAAGGCCTGACCTGTTTCCAGTAACGGGGATAGGGACCAATGACAGACACTGTATATGATCAGCCTCCGATAGGCCTAGGCGTGACCTGTTTCCAGTAACGGGGATAGGGACCAATGACAGACATTGTATATGATCAGCCTCCGATAGGCCAAGGCGTGACCTGTTTCCAGTAACGGGGATAGGGACCAATGACAGACACTGTATATGACCAGCCTCCGATAGGCCAAGGCGTGACCTGTTTCCAGTAACGGGGATAGAGACCAATGACAGACACTGTATATGACCAGCCTCCGATAGGCCAAGGCGTGACCTGTTTCCAGTAACGGGGATAGGGACCAATGACAGACACTGTATATGATCAGCCTCCGATAGGCCTAGGCGTGACCTGTTTCCAGTAACGGGGATAGGGACCAATGACAGACACTGTATATGATCAGCCTCCGATAGGCCAAGGCGTGACCTGTTTCCAGTAACGGGGATAGGGACCAATGACCGACACTGTATATGATCAGCCTCCGATAGGCCTAGGCGTGACGTGTTTCCAGTAACGGGGATAGCGAGCAATGACCGACACTGTATATGATCAGCCTCCGATAGGCCTAGGCGTGATCTGTTTGCAGTAACGGGGATAGGGACCAATGACAGACACTGTATATGACCAGCCTCCGATAGGCCAAGGCGTGACCTGTTTCTAGTAACGGGGATAGGGACCAATGACAGACACTGTATATGACCAGCCTCCGATAGGCCAAGGCGTGACCTGTTTCCAGTAACGGGGATAGGGACCAATGACAGACACTGTATATGATCAGCCTCCGATAGGCCTAGGCGTGACCTGTTTCCAGTAACGGGGATAGGGACCAATGACCGACACTGTATATGATCAGCCTCCGATAGGCCTAGGCGTGATCTGTTTCCAGTAACGGGGATAGGGACCAATGACCGACACTGTATATGACCAGCCTCCGATAGGCCTAGGCGTGACCTGTTTCCAGTAACGGGGATAGGTACCAATGACCGACACTGTATATGACCAGCCTCCGATAGGCCAAGGCGTGACCTGTTTCCAGTAACGGGGATAGAGACCAATGACAGACATTGTATATGATCAGCCTCCGATAGGCCAGGGCGTGACCTGTTTCCAGTAACGGGGATAGGGACCAATGACAGACACTGTATATGACCAGCCTCCGATAGGCCTAGGCGTGATCTGTTTCCAGTAACGGGGATAGGGACCAATGACCGACACTGTATATGATCAGCCTCCGATAGGCCTAGGCGTGACCTGTTTCCAGTAACGGGGATAGGGACCAATGACCGACACTGTATATGATCAGCCTCCGATAGGCCTAGGCGTGATCTGTTTCCAGTAACGGGGATAGGGACCAATGACAGACACTGTATATGACCAGCCTCCGATAGGCCAAGGCGTAACCTGTTTCTAGTAACGGGGATAGGGACCAATGACAGACACTGTATATGACCAGCCTCCGATAGGCCAAGGCGTGACCTGTTTCCAGTAACGGGGATAGGGACCAATGACAGACACTGTATATGATCAGCCTCCGATAGGCCTAGGCGTGACCTGTTTCCAGTAACGGGGATAGGGACCAATGACCGACACTGTATATGACCAGCCTCCGATAGGCCTAGGCGTGACCTGTTTCCAGTAACGGGGATAGGGACCAATGACCGACACTGTATATGACCAGCCTCCGATAGGCCAAGGCGTGACCTGTTTCCAGTAACGGGGATAGGGAACAATGACAGACACTGTATATGATCAGCCTCCGATAGGCCAAGGCGTGACCTGTTTCCAGTAACGGGGATAGGGACCAATGACAGACACTGTCTATGACCAGCCTCCGATAGGCCTAGGCGTGACCTGTTTCCAGTAACGGGGATAGAGACCAATGACAGACACTGTATATGACCAGCCTCCGATAGGCCAAGGCGTGACCTGTTTCCAGTAACGGGGATAGGGACCAATGACAGACACTGTATATGATCAGCCTCCGATAGGCCAAGGCGTGACCTGTTTCCAGTAACGGGGATAGAGACCAATGACAGACACTGTATATGACCAGCCTCCGATAGGCCAAGGCGTGACCTGTTTCCAGTAACGGGGATAGGGACCAATGACAGACACTGTATATGATCAGCCTCCGATAGGCCTAGGCGTGACCTGTTTCCAGTAACGGGGATAGGGACCAATGACAGACACTGTATATGATCAGCCTCCGATAGGCCAAGGCGTGACCTGTTTCCAGTAACGGGGATAGGGACCAATGACCGACACTGTATATGATCAGCCTCCGATAGGCCTAGGCGTGACCTGTTTCCAGTAACGGGGATAGCGAGCAATGACCGACACTGTATATGATCAGCCTCCGATAGGCCTAGGCGTGATCTGTTTGCAGTAACGGGGATAGGGACCAATGACAGACACTGTATATGACCAGCCTCCGATAGGCCAAGGCGTGACCTGTTTCTAGTAACGGGGATAGGGACCAATGACAGACACTGTATATGACCAGCCTCCGATAGGCCAAGGCGTGACCTGTTTCCAGTAACGGGGATAGGGACCAATGACAGACACTGTATATGATCAGCCTCCGATAGGCCTAGGCGTGACCTGTTTCCAGTAACGGGGATAGGGACCAATGACCGACACTGTATATGATCAGCCTCCGATAGGCCTAGGCGTGATCTGTTTCCAGTAACGGGGATAGGGACCAATGACCGACACTGTATATGATCAGCCTCCGATAGGCCAAGGCGTAACCTGTTTCCAGTAACGGGGATAGCGACCAATGACAGACACTGTATATGATCAGCCTCCGATAGGCCAAGGCGTGACCTGTTTCCAGTAACGGGGATAGGGACCAATGACCGACACTGTATATGATCAGCCTCCGATAGGCCAAGGCGTGACCTGTTTCCAGTAACGGGGATAGGGAACAATGACAGACACTGTATATGATCAGCCTCCGATAGGCCAAGGCGTGACCTGTTTCCAGTAACGGGGATAGGGACCAATGACAGACACTGTATATGATCAGCCTCCGATAGGCCTAGGCGTGACCTGTTTCCAGTAACGGGGATAGGGACCAATGACCGACACTGTATATGACCAGCCTCCGATAGGCCAAGGCGTGACCTGTTTCCAGTAACGGGGATAGGGACCAATGACAGACACTGTATATGACCAGCCTCCGATAGGCCAAGGCGTGACCTGTTTCTAGTAACGGGGATAGGGACCAATGACAGACACTGTATATGACCAGCCTCCGATAGGCCAAGGCCTGACCTGTTTCCAGTAACGGGGATAGGGACCAATGACAGACACTGTATATGATCAGCCTCCGATAGGCCTAGGCGTGACCTGTTTCCAGTAACGGGGATAGGGACCAATGACAGACACTGTCTATGACCAGCCTCCGATAGGCCTAGGCGTGACCTGTTTCCAGTAACGGGGATAGAGACCAATGACAGACACTGTATATGACCAGCCTCCGATAGGCCAAGGCGTGACCTGTTTCCAGTAACGGGGATAGGGACCAATGACAGACACTGTATATGATCAGCCTCCGATAGGCCTAGGCGTGACCTGTTTCCAGTAACGGGGATAGGGACCAATGACAGACATTGTATATGATCAGCCTCCGATAGGCCAAGGCGTGACCTGTTTCCAGTAACGGGGATAGGGACCAATGACAGACACTGTATATGACCAGCCTCCGATAGGCCAAGGCGTGACCTGTTTCCAGTAACGGGGATAGAGACCAATGACAGACACTGTATATGATCAGCCTCCGATAGGCCTAGGCGTGACCTGTTTCCAGTAACGGGGATAGGGACCAATGACAGACACTGTATATGATCAGCCTCCGATAGGCCAAGGCGTGACCTGTTTCCAGTAACGGGGATAGGGACCAATGACCGACACTGTATATGATCAGCCTCCGATAGGCCTAGGCGTGATCTGTTTGCAGTAACGGGGATAGGGACCAATGACAGACACTGTATATGACCAGCCTCCGATAGGCCAAGGCGTGACCTGTTTCTAGTAACGGGGATAGGGACCAATGACAGACACTGTATATGACCAGCCTCCGATAGGCCAAGGCGTGACCTGTTTCCAGTAACGGGGATAGGGACCAATGACAGACACTGTATGTGATCAGCCTCCGATAGGCCTAGGCGTGACCTGTTTCCAGTAACGGGGATAGGGACCAATGACCGACACTGTATATGATCAGCCTCCGATAGGCCTAGGCGTGATCTGTTTCCAGTAACGGGGATATGGACCAATGACCGACACTGTATATGACCAGCCTCCGATAGGCCTAGGCGTGACCTGTTTCCAGTAACGGGGATAGGGACCAATGACCGACACTGTATATGACCAGTCTCCGATAGGCCAAGGCGTGACCTGTTTCCAGTAACGGGGATAGAGACCAATGACAGACATTGTATATGATCAGCCTCCGATAGGCCAGGGCGTGACCTGTTTCCAGTAACGGGGATAGGGACCAATGACAGACACTGTATATGACCAGCCTCCGATAGGCCTAGGCGTGATCTGTTTCCAGTAACGGGGATAGGGACCAATGACCGACACTGTATATGATCAGCCTCCGATAGGCCTAGGCGTGATCTTTTTCCAGTAACGGGGATAGGGACCAATGACAGACACTGTATATGACCAGCCTCCGATAGGCCAAGGCGTAACCTGTTTCTAGTAACGGGGATAGGGACCAATGACAGACACTGTATATGACCAGCCTCCGATAGGCCAAGGCGTGACCTGTTTCCAGTAACGGGGATAGGGACCAATGACAGACACTGTATATGATCAGCCTCCGATAGGCCTAGGCGTGACCTGTTTCCAGTAACGGGGATAGGGACCAATGACCGACACTGTATATGACCAGCCTCCGATAGGCCTAGGCGTGACCTGTTTCCAGTAACGGGGATAGGGACCAATGACCGACACTGTATATGACCAGCCTCCGATAGGCCAAGGCGTGACCTGTTTCCAGTAACGGGGATAGGGAACAATGACAGACACTGTATATGATCAGCCTCCGATAGGCCAAGGCGTGACCTGTTTCCAGTAACGGGGATAGGGACCAATGACAGACACTGTATATGATCAGCCTCCGATAGGCCTAGGCGTGACCTGTTTCCAGTAACGGGGATAGGGACCAATGACCGACACTGTATATGACCAGCCTCCGATAGGCCAAGGCGTGACCTGTTTCCAGTAACGGGGATAGGGACCAATGACAGACACTGTATATGACCAGCCTCCGATAGGCCAAGGCGTGACCTGTTTCTAGTAACGGGGATAGGGACCAATGACAGACACTGTATATGACCAGCCTCCGATAGGCCAAGGCCTGACCTGTTTCCAGTAACGGGGATAGGGACCAATGACAGACACTGTATATGATCAGCCTCCGATAGGCCTAGGCGTGACCTGTTTCCAGTAACGGGGATAGGGACCAATGACAGACATTGTATATGATCAGCCTCCGATAGGCCAAGGCGTGACCTGTTTCCAGTAACGGGGATAGGGACCAATGACAGACACTGTATATGACCAGCCTCCGATAGGCCAAGGCGTGACCTGTTTCCAGTAACGGGGATAGAGACCAATGACAGACACTGTATATGATCAGCCTCCGATAGGCCAAGGCGTGACCTGTTTCCAGTAACGGGGATAGGGACCAATGACCGACACTGTATATGATCAGCCTCCGATAGGCCTAGGCGTGACCTGTTTCCAGTAACGGGGATAGCGAGCAATGACCGACACTGTATATGATCAGCCTCCGATAGGCCTAGGCGTGATCTGTTTGCAGTAACGGGGATAGGGACCAATGACAGACACTGTATATGACCAGCCTCCGATAGGCCAAGGCGTGACCTGTTTCCAGTAACGGGGATAGAGACCAATGACAGACACTGTATATGATCAGCCTCCGATAGGCCAAGGCGTGACCTGTTTCCAGTAACGGGGATAGGGACCAATGACCGACACTGTATATGATCAGCCTCCGATAGGCCTAGGCGTGACCTGTTTCCAGTAACGGGGATAGCGAGCAATGACCGACACTGTATATGATCAGCCTCCGATAGGCCTAGGCGTGATCTGTTTGCAGTAACGGGGATAGGGACCAATGACAGACACTGTATATGACCAGCCTCCGATAGGCCAAGGCGTGACCTGTTTCTAGTAACGGGGATAGGGACCAATGACAGACACTGTATATGACCAGCCTCCGATAGGCCAAGGCGTGACCTGTTTCCAGTAACGGGGATAGGGACCAATGACAGACACTGTATGTGATCAGCCTCCGATAGGCCTAGGCGTGACCTGTTTCCAGTAACGGGGATAGGGACCAATGACCGACACTGTATATGATCAGCCTCCGATAGGCCTAGGCGTGATCTGTTTCCAGTAACGGGGATAGGGACCAATGACCGACACTGTATATGACCAGCCTCCGATAGGCCTAGGCGTGACCTGTTTCCAGTAACGGGGATAGGGACCAATGACCGACACTGTATATGACCAGCCTCCGATAGGCCAAGGCGTGACCTGTTTCCAGTAACGGGGATAGAGACCAATGACAGACATTGTATATGATCAGCCTCCGATAGGCCAGGGCGTGACCTGTTTCCAGTAACGGGGATAGGGACCAATGACAGACACTGTATATGACCAGCCTCCGATAGGCCTAGGCGTGATCTGTTTCCAGTAACGGGGATAGGGACCAATGACCGACACTGTATATGATCAGCCTCCGATAGGCCTAGGCGTGACCTGTTTCCAGTAACGGGGATAGGGACCAATGACCGACACTGTATATGACCAGCCTCCGATAGGCCTAGGCGTGACCTGTTTCCAGTAACGGGGATAGGGACCAATGACCGACACTGTATATGACCAGCCTCCGATAGGCCAAGGCGTGACCTGTTTCCAGTAACGGGGATAGGGAACAATGACAGACACTGTATATGATCAGCCTCCGATAGGCCAAGGCGTGACCTGTTTCCAGTAACGGGGATAGGGACCAATGACAGACACTGTATATGATCAGCCTCCGATAGGCCTAGGCGTGACCTGTTTCCAGTAACGGGGATAGGGACCAATGACCGACACTGTATATGACCAGCCTCCGATAGGCCAAGGCGTGACCTGTTTCCAGTAACGGGGATAGGGACCAATGACAGACACTGTATATGACCAGCCTCCGATAGGCCAAGGCGTGACCTGTTTCTAGTAACGGGGATAGGGACCAATGACAGACACTGTATATGACCAGCCTCCGATAGGCCAAGGCCTGACCTGTTTCCAGTAACGGGGATAGGGACCAATGACAGACACTGTATATGATCAGCCTCCGATAGGCCTAGGCGTGACCTGTTTCCAGTAACGGGGATAGGGACCAATGACAGACATTGTATATGATCAGCCTCCGATAGGCCAAGGCGTGACCTGTTTCCAGTAACGGGGATAGGGACCAATGACAGACACTGTATATGACCAGCCTCCGATAGGCCAAGGCGTGACCTGTTTCCAGTAACGGGGATAGAGACCAATGACAGACACTGTATATGACCAGCCTCCGATAGGCCAAGGCGTGACCTGTTTCCAGTAACGGGGATAGGGACCAATGACAGACACTGTATATGATCAGCCTCCGATAGGCCTAGGCGTGACCTGTTTCCAGTAACGGGGATAGGGACCAATGACAGACACTGTATATGATCAGCCTCCGATAGGCCAAGGCGTGACCTGTTTCCAGTAACGGGGATAGGGACCAATGACCGACACTGTATTTGATCAGCCTCCGATAGGCCTAGGCGTGACGTGTTTCCAGTAACGGGGATAGCGAGCAATGACCGACACTGTATATGATCAGCCTCCGATAGGCCTAGGCGTGATCTGTTTGCAGTAACGGGGATAGGGACCAATGACAGACACTGTATATGACCAGCCTCCGATAGGCCAAGGCGTGACCTGTTTCTAGTAACGGGGATAGGGACCAATGACAGACACTGTATATGACCAGCCTCCGATAGGCCAAGGCGTGACCTGTTTCCAGTAACGGGGATAGGGACCAATGACAGACACTGTATATGATCAGCCTCCGATAGGCCTAGGCGTGACCTGTTTCCAGTAACGGGGATAGGGACCAATGACCGACACTGTATATGATCAGCCTCCGATAGGCCTAGGCGTGATCTGTTTCCAGTAACGGGGATAGGGACCAATGACCGACACTGTATATGACCAGCCTCCGATAGGCCTAGGCGTGACCTGTTTCCAGTAACGGGGATAGGGACCAATGACCGACACTGTATATGACCAGCCTCCGATAGGCCAAGGCGTGACCTGTTTCCAGTAACGGGGATAGAGACCAATGACAGACATTGTATATGATCAGCCTCCGATAGGCCAGGGCGTGACCTGTTTCCAGTAACGGGGATAGGGACCAATGACAGACACTGTATATGACCAGCCTCCGATAGGCCTAGGCGTGATCTGTTTCCAGTAACGGGGATAGGGACCAATGACCGACACTGTATATGATCAGCCTCCGATAGGCCTAGGCGTGACCTGTTTCCAGTAACGGGGATAGGGACCAATGACCGACACTGTATATGATCAGCCTCCGATAGGCCTAGGCGTGATCTGTTTCCAGTAACGGGGATAGGGACCAATGACAGACACTGTATATGACCAGCCTCCGATAGGCCAAGGCGTAACCTGTTTCTAGTAACGGGGATAGGGACCAATGACAGACACTGTATATGACCAGCCTCCGATAGGCCAAGGCGTGACCTGTTTCCAGTAACGGGGATAGGGACCAATGACAGACACTGTATATGATCAGCCTCCGATAGGCCTAGGCGTGACCTGTTTCCAGTAACGGGGATAGGGACCAATGACCGACACTGTATATGACCAGCCTCCGATAGGCCTAGGCGTGACCTGTTTCCAGTAACGGGGATAGGGACCAATGACCGACACTGTATATGACCAGCCTCCGATAGGCCAAGGCGTGACCTGTTTCCAGTAACGGGGATAGGGAACAATGACAGACACTGTATATGATCAGCCTCCGATAGGCCAAGGCGTGACCTGTTTCCAGTAACGGGGATAGGGACCAATGACAGACACTGTCTATGACCAGCCTCCGATAGGCCTAGGCGTGACCTGTTTCCAGTAACGGGGATAGAGACCAATGACAGACACTGTATATGACCAGCCTCCGATAGGCCAAGGCGTGACCTGTTTCCAGTAACGGGGATAGGGACCAATGACAGACACTGTATATGATCAGCCTCCGATAGGCCTAGGCGTGACCTGTTTCCAGTAACGGGGATAGGGACCAATGACAGACATTGTATATGATCAGCCTCCGATAGGCCAAGGCGTGACCTGTTTCCAGTAACGGGGATAGGGACCAATGACAGACACTGTATATGACCAGCCTCCGATAGGCCAAGGCGTGACCTGTTTCCAGTAACGGGGATAGAGACCAATGACAGACACTGTATATGACCAGCCTCCGATAGGCCAAGGCGTGACCTGTTTCCAGTAACGGGGATAGGGACCAATGACAGACACTGTATATGATCAGCCTCCGATAGGCCTAGGCGTGACCTGTTTCCAGTAACGGGGATAGGGACCAATGACAGACACTGTATATGATCAGCCTCCGATAGGCCAAGGCGTGACCTGTTTCCAGTAACGGGGATAGGGACCAATGACCGACACTGTATATGATCAGCCTCCGATAGGCCTAGGCGTGACCTGTTTCCAGTAACGGGGATAGCGAGCAATGACCGACACTGTATATGATCAGCCTCCGATAGGCCTAGGCGTGATCTGTTTGCAGTAACGGGGATAGGGACCAATGACAGACACTGTATATGACCAGCCTCCGATAGGCCAAGGCGTGACCTGTTTCTAGTAACGGGGATAGGGACCAATGACAGACACTGTATATGACCAGCCTCCGATAGGCCAAGGCGTGACCTGTTTCCAGTAACGGGGATAGGGACCAATGACAGACACTGTATATGATCAGCCTCCGATAGGCCTAGGCGTGACCTGTTTCCAGTAACGGGGATAGGGACCAATGACCGACACTGTATATGATCAGCCTCCGATAGGCCTAGGCGTGATCTGTTTCCAGTAACGGGGATAGGGACCAATGACCGACACTGTATATGATCAGCCTCCGATAGGCCAAGGCGTAACCTGTTTCCAGTAACGGGGATAGGGACCAATGACAGACACTGTATATGATCAGCCTCCGATAGGCCAAGGCGTGACCTGTTTCCAGTAACGGGGATAGGGACCAATGACCGACACTGTATATGATCAGCCTCCGATAGGCCAAGGCGTGACCTGTTTCCAGTAACGGGGATAGGGAACAATGACAGACACTGTATATGATCAGCCTCCGATAGGCCAAGGCGTGACCTGTTTCCAGTAACGGGGATAGGGACCAATGACAGACACTGTATATGATCAGCCTCCGATAGGCCTAGGCGTGACCTGTTTCCAGTAACGGGGATAGGGACCAATGACCGACACTGTATATGACCAGCCTCCGATAGGCCAAGGCGTGACCTGTTTCCAGTAACGGGGATAGGGACCAATGACAGACACTGTATATGACCAGCCTCCGATAGGCCAAGGCGTGACCTGTTTCTAGTAACGGGGATAGGGACCAATGACAGACACTGTATATGACCAGCCTCCGATAGGCCAAGGCCTGACCTGTTTCCAGTAACGGGGATAGGGACCAATGACAGACACTGTATATGATCAGCCTCCGATAGGCCTAGGCGTGACCTGTTTCCAGTAACGGGGATAAGGACCAATGACAGACACTGTCTATGACCAGCCTCCGATAGGCCTAGGCGTGACCTGTTTCCAGTAACGGGGATAGAGACCAATGACAGACACTGTATATGACCAGCCTCCGATAGGCCAAGGCGTGACCTGTTTCCAGTAACGGGGATAGGGACCAATGACAGACACTGTATATGATCAGCCTCCGATAGGCCTAGGCGTGACCTGTTTCCAGTAACGGGGATAGGGACCAATGACAGACATTGTATATGATCAGCCTCCGATAGGCCAAGGCGTGACCTGTTTCCAGTAACGGGGATAGGGACCAATGACAGACACTGTATATGACCAGCCTCCGATAGGCCAAGGCGTGACCTGTTTCCAGTAACGGGGATAGAGACCAATGACAGACACGGTATATGATCAGCCTCCGATAGGCCTAGGCGTGACTTGTTTCCAGTAACGGGGATAGGGACCAATGACAGACACTGTATATGATCAGCCTCCGATAGGCCAAGGCGTGACCTGTTTCCAGTAACGGGGATAGGGACCAATGACCGACACTGTATATGATCAGCCTCCGATAGGCCTAGGCGTGATCTGTTTGCAGTAACGCTGATAGGGACCAATGACAGACACTGTATATGACCAGCCTCCGATAGGCCAAGGCGTGACCTGTTTCTAGTAACGGGGATAGGGACCAATGACAGACACTGTATATGACCAGCCTCCGATAGGCCAAGGCGTGACCTGTTTCCAGTAACGGGGATAGGGACCAATGACAGACACTGTATGTGATCAGCCTCCGATAGGCCTAGGCGTGACCTGTTTCCAGTAACGGGGATAGGGACCAATGACCGACACTGTATATGATCAGCCTCCGATAGGCCTAGGCGTGATCTGTTTCCAGTAACGGGGATAGGGACCAATGACCGACACTGTATATGACCAGCCTCCGATAGGCCTAGGCGTGACCTGTTTCCAGTAACGGGGATAGGGACCAATGACCGACACTGTATATGACCAGTCTCCGATAGGCCAAGGCGTGACCTGTTTCCAGTAACGGGGATAGAGACCAATGACAGACATTGTATATGATCAGCCTCCGATAGGCCAGGGCGTGACCTGTTTCCAGTAACGGGGATAGGGACCAATGACAGACACTGTATATGACCAGCCTCCGATAGGCCTAGGCGTGATCTGTTTCCAGTAACGGGGATAGGGACCAATGACCGACACTGTATATGATCAGCCTCCGATAGGCCTAGGCGTGATCTTTTTCCAGTAACGGGGATAGGGACCAATGACAGACACTGTATATGACCAGCCTCCGATAGGCCAAGGCGTAACCTGTTTCTAGTAACGGGGATAGGGACCAATGACAGACACTGTATATGACCAGCCTCCGATAGGCCAAGGCGTGACCTGTTTCCAGTAACGGGGATAGGGACCAATGACAGACACTGTATATGATCAGCCTCCGATAGGCCTAGGCGTGACCTGTTTCCAGTAACGGGGATAGGGACCAATGACCGACACTGTATATGACCAGCCTCCGATAGGCCTAGGCGTGACCTGTTTCCAGTAACGGGGATAGGGACCAATGACCGACACTGTATATGACCAGCCTCCGATAGGCCAAGGCGTGACCTGTTTCCAGTAACGGGGATAGGGAACAATGACAGACACTGTATATGATCAGCCTCCGATAGGCCAAGGCGTGACCTGTTTCCAGTAACGGGGATAGGGACCAATGACAGACACTGTATATGATCAGCCTCCGATAGGCCTAGGCGTGACCTGTTTCCAGTAACGGGGATAGGGACCAATGACCGACACTGTATATGACCAGCCTCCGATAGGCCAAGGCGTGACCTGTTTCCAGTAACGGGGATAGGGACCAATGACAGACACTGTATATGACCAGCCTCCGATAGGCCAAGGCGTGACCTGTTTCTAGTAACGGGGATAGGGACCAATGACAGACACTGTATATGACCAGCCTCCGATAGGCCAAGGCCTGACCTGTTTCCAGTAACGGGGATAGGGACCAATGACAGACACTGTATATGATCAGCCTCCGATAGGCCTAGGCGTGACCTGTTTCCAGTAACGGGGATAGGGACCAATGACAGACATTGTATATGATCAGCCTCCGATAGGCCAAGGCGTGACCTGTTTCCAGTAACGGGGATAGGGACCAATGACAGACACTGTATATGACCAGCCTCCGATAGGCCAAGGCGTGACCTGTTTCCAGTAACGGGGATAGAGACCAATGACAGACACTGTATATGACCAGCCTCCGATAGGCCAAGGCGTGACCTGTTTCCAGTAACGGGGATAGGGACCAATGACAGACACTGTATATGATCAGCCTCCGATTGGCCTAGGCGTGACCTGTTTCCAGTAACGGTGATAGGGACCAATGACAGACACTGTATATGATCAGCCTCCGATAGGCCAAGGCGTGACCTGTTTCCAGTAACGGGGATAGGGACCAATGACCGACACTGTATATGATCAGCCTCCGATAGGCCTAGGCGTGACCTGTTTCCAGTAACGGGGATAGCGAGCAATGACCGACACTGTATATGATCAGCCTCCGATAGGCCTAGGCGTGATCTGTTTGCAGTAACGGGGATAGGGACCAATGACAGACACTGTATATGACCAGCCTCCGATAGGCCAAGGCGTGACCTGTTTCTAGTAACGGGGATAGGGACCAATGACAGACACTGTATATGACCAGCCTCCGATAGGCCAAGGCGTGACCTGTTTCCAGTAACGGGGATAGGGACCAATGACAGACACTGTATATGATCAGCCTCCGATAGGCCTAGGCGTGACCTGTTTCCAGTAACGGGGATAGGGACCAATGACCGACACTGTATATGATCAGCCTCCGATAGGCCTAGGCGTGATCTGTTTCCAGTAACGGGGATAGGGACCAATGACCGACACTGTATATGACCAGCCTCCGATAGGCCTAGGCGTGACCTGTTTCCAGTAACGGGGATAGGGACCAATGACCGACACTGTATATGACCAGCCTCCGATAGGCCAAGGCGTGACCTGTTTCCAGTAACGGGGATAGAGACCAATGACAGACATTGTATATGATCAGCCTCCGATAGGCCAGGGCGTGACCTGTTTCCAGTAACGGGGATAGGGACCAATGACAGACACTGTATATGACCAGCCTCCGATAGGCCTAGGCGTGATCTGTTTCCAGTAACGGGGATAGGGACCAATGACCGACACTGTATATGATCAGCCTCCGATAGGCCTAGGCGTGACCTGTTTCCAGTAACGGGGATAGGGACCAATGACCGACACTGTATATGATCAGCCTCCGATAGGCCTAGGCGTGATCTGTTTCCAGTAACGGGGATAGGGACCAATGACAGACACTGTATATGACCAGCCTCCGATAGGCCAAGGCGTAACCTGTTTCTAGTAACGGGGATAGGGACCAATGACAGACACTGTATATGACCAGCCTCCGATAGGCCAAGGCGTGACCTGTTTCCAGTAACGGGGATAGGGACCAATGACAGACACTGTATATGATCAGCCTCCGATAGGCCTAGGCGTGACCTGTTTCCAGTAACGGGGATAGGGACCAATGACCGACACTGTATATGACCAGCCTCCGATAGGCCTAGGCGTGACCTGTTTCCAGTAACGGGGATAGGGACCAATGACCGACACTGTATATGACCAGCCTCCGATAGGCCAAGGCGTGACCTGTTTCCAGTAACGGGGATAGGGAACAATGACAGACACTGTATATGATCAGCCTCCGATAGGCCAAGGCGTGACCTGTTTCCAGTAACGGGGATAGGGACCAATGACAGACACTGTATATGATCAGCCTCCGATAGGCCTAGGCGTGACCTGTTTCCAGTAACGGGGATAGGGACCAATGACCGACACTGTATATGACCAGCCTCCGATAGGCCAAGGCGTGACCTGTTTCCAGTAACGGGGATAGGGACCAATCACAGACACTGTATATGACCAGCCTCCGATAGGCCAAGGCGTGACCTGTTTCTAGTAACGGGGATAGGGACCAATGACAGACACTGTATATGACCAGCCTCCGATAGGCCAAGGCCTGACCTGTTTCCAGTAACGGGGATAGGGACCAATGACAGACACTGTATATGATCAGCCTCCGATAGGCCTAGGCGTGACCTGTTTCCAGTAACGGGGATAGGGACCAATGACAGACACTGTCTATGACCAGCCTCCGATAGGCCTAGGCGTGACCTGTTTCCAGTAACGGGGATAGAGACCAATGACAGACACTCTATATGACCAGCCTCCGATAGGCCAAGGCGTGACCTGTTTCCAGTAACGGGGATAGGGACCAATGACAGACACTGTATATGATCAGCCTCCGATAGGCCTAGGCGTGACCTGTTTCCAGTAACGGGGATAGGGACCAATGACAGACATTGTATATGATCAGCCTCCGATAGGCCAAGGCGTGACCTGTTTCCAGTAACGGGGATAGGGACCAATGACAGACACTGTATATGACCAGCCTCCGATAGGCCAAGGCGTGACCTGTTTCCAGTAACGGGGATAGAGACCAATGACAGACACTGTATATGATCAGCCTCCGATAGGCCTAGGCGTGATCTGTTTCCAGTAACGGGGATAGGGACCAATGACCGACACTGTATATGATCAGCCTCCGATAGGCCAAGGCGTGACCTGTTTCCAGTAACGGGGATAGGGACCAATGACCGACACTGTATATGATCAGCCTCCGATAGGCCTAGGCGTGACCTGTTTCCAGTAACGGGGATAGCGAGCAATGACCGACACTGTATATGATCAGCCTCCGATAGGCCTAGGCGTGATCTGTTTGCAGTAACGGGGATAGGGACCAATGACAGACACTGTATATGACCAGCCTCCGATAGGCCAAGGCGTGACCTGTTTCCAGTAACGGGGATAGAGACCAATGACAGACACTGTATATGACCAGCCTCCGATAGGCCAAGGCGTGACCTGTTTCCAGTAACGGGGATAGGGACCAATGACAGACACTGTATATGATCAGCCTCCGATAGGCCTAGGCGTGACCTGTTTCCAGTAACGGGGATAGGGACCAATGACAGACACTGTATATGATCAGCCTCCGATAGGCCAAGGCGTGACCTGTTTCCAGTAACGGGGATAGGGACCAATGACCGACACTGTATATGATCAGCCTCCGATAGGCCTAGGCGTGACCTGTTTCCAGTAACGGGGATAGCGAGCAATGACCGACACTGTATATGATCAGCCTCCGATAGGCCTAGGCGTGATCTGTTTGCAGTAACGGGGATAGGGACCAATGACAGACACTGTATATGACCAGCCTCCGATAGGCCAAGGCGTGACCTGTTTCTAGTAACGGGGATAGGGACCAATGACAGACACTGTATATGACCAGCCTCCGATAGGCCAAGGCGTGGCCTGTTTCCAGTAACGGGGATAGGGACCAATGACAGACACTGTATATGATCAGCCTCCGATAGGCCTAGGCGTGACCTGTTTCCAGTAACGGGGATAGGGACCAATGACCGACACTGTATATGATCAGCCTCCGATAGGCCTAGGCGTGATCTGTTTCCAGTAACGGGGATAGGGACCAATGACCGACACTGTTAATGACCAGCCTCCGATAGGCCTAGGCGTGACCTGTTTCCAGTAACGGGGATAGGGACCAATGACCGACACTGTATATGACCCGCCTCCGATAGGCCAAGGCGTGACCTGTTTCCAGTAACGGGGATAGAGACCAATGACAGACATTGTATATGATCAGCCTCCGATAGGCCAGGGCGTGACCTGTTTCCAGTAACGGGGATAGGGACCAATGACAGACACTGTATATGACCAGCCTCCGATAGGCCTAGGCGTGATCTGTTTCCAGTAACGGGGATAGGGACCAATGACCGACACTGTATATGATCAGCCTCCGATAGGCCTAGGCGTGACCTGTTTCCAGTAACGGGGATAGGGACCAATGACCGACACTGTATATGATCAGCCTCCGATAGGCCAAGGCGTGATCTGTTTCCAGTAACGGGGATAGGGACCAATGACAGACACTGTATATGACCAGCCTCCGATAGGCCAAGGCGTAACCTGTTTCTAGTAACGGGGATTGGGACCAATGACAGACACTGTATATGACCAGCCTCCGATAGGCCAAGGCGTGACCTGTTTCCAGTAACGGGGATAGGGACCAATGACAGACACTGTATATGATCAGCCTCCGATAGGCCTAGGCGTGACCTGTTTCCAGTAACGGGGATAGGGACCAATGACCGACACTGTATATGACCAGCCTCCGATAGGCCTAGGCGTGACCTGTTTCCAGTAACGGGGATAGGGACCAATGACCGACACTGTATATGACCAGCCTCCGATAGGCCAAGGCGTGACCTGTTTCCAGTAACGGGGATAGGGAACAATGACAGACACTGTATATGATCAGCCTCCGATAGGCCAAGGCGTGACCTGTTTCCAGTAACGGGGATAGGGACCAATGACAGACACTGTATATGATCAGCCTTCGATAGGCCTAGGCGTGACCTGTTTCCAGTAACGGGGATAGGGACCAATGACCGACACTGTATATGACCAGCCTCCGATAGGCCAAGGCGTGACCTGTTTCCAGTAACGGGGATAGGGACCAATGACAGACACTGTATATGACCAGCCTCCGATAGGCCAAGGCGTGACCTGTTTCTAGTAACGGGGATAGGGACCAATGACAGACACTGTATATGACCAGCCTCCGATAGGCCAAGGCCTGACCTGTTTCCAGTAACGGGGATAGGGACCAATGACAGACACTGTATATGATCAGCCTCCGATAGGCCTAGGCGTGACCTGTTTCCAGTAACGGGGATAGGGACCAATGACAGACACTGTCTATGACCAGCCTCCGATAGGCCTAGGCGTGACCTGTTTCCAGTAACGGGGATAGAGACCAATGACAGACACTGTATATGACCAGCCTCCGATAGGCCAAGGCGTGACCTGTTTCCAGTAACGGGGATAGGGACCAATGACAGACACTGTATATGATCAGCCTCCGATAGGCCTAGGCGTGACCTGTTTCCAGTAACGGGGATAGGGACCAATGACAGACATTGTATATGATCAGCCTCCGATAGGCCAAGGCGTGACCTGTTTCCAGTAACGGGGATAGGGACCAATGACAGACACTGTATATGACCAGCCTCCGATAGGCCAAGGCGTGACCTGTTTCCAGTAACGGGGATAGAGACCAATGACAGACACTGTATATGATCAGCCTCCGATAGGCCTAGGCGTGATCTGTTTCCAGTAACGGGGATAGGGACCAATGACCGACACTGTATATGATCAGCCTCCGATAGGCCAAGGCGTGACCTGTTTCCAGTAACGGGGATAGGGACCAATGACCGACACTGTATATGATCAGCCTCCGATAGGCCTAGGCGTGACCTGTTTCCAGTAACGGGGATAGCGAGCAATGACCGACACTGTATATGATCAGCCTCCGATAGGCCTAGGCGTGATCTGTTTGCAGTAACGGGGATAGGGACCAATGACAGACACTGTATATGACCAGCCTCCGATAGGCCAAGGCGTGACCTGTTTCTAGTAACGGGGATAGGGACCAATGACAGACACTGTATATGACCAGCCTCCGATAGGCCAAGGCGTGACCTGTTTCCAGTAACGGGGATAGGGACCAATGACAGACACTGTATATGATCAGCCTCCGATAGGCCTAGGCGTGACCTGTTTCCAGTAACGGGGATAGGGACCAATGACCGACACTGTATATGATCAGCCTCCGATAGGCCTAGGCGTGATCTGTTTCCAGTAACGGGGATAGGGACCAATGACCGACACTGTATATGATCAGCCTCCGATAGGCCAAGGCGTAACCTGTTTCCAGTAACGGGGATAGGGACCAATGACAGACACTGTATATGATCAGCCTCCGTTAGGCCAAGGCGTGACCTGTTTCCAGTAACGGGGATAGGGACCAATGACCGACACTGTATATGATCAGCCTCCGATAGGCCAAGGCGTGACCTGTTTCCAGTAACGGGGATAGGGAACAATGACAGACACTGTATATGATCAGCCTCCGATAGGCCAAGGCGTGACCTGTTTCCAGTAACGGGGATAGGGACCAATGACAGACACTGTATATGATCAGCCTCCGATAGGCCTAGGCGTGACCTGTTTCCAGTAACGGGGATAGGGACCAATGACCGACACTGTATATGACCAGCCTCCGATAGGCCAAGGCGTGACCTGTTTCCAGTAACGGGGATAGGGACCAATGACAGACACTGTATATGACCAGCCTCCGATAGGCCAAGGCGTGACCTGTTTCTAGTAACGGGGATAGGGACCAATGACAGACACTGTATATGACCAGCCTCCGATAGGCCAAGGCCTGACCTGTTTCCAGTAACGGGGATAGGGACCAATGACAGACACTGTATATGATCAGCCTCCGATAGGCCTAGGCGTGACCTGTTTCCAGTAACGGGGATAGGGACCAATGACAGACACTGTCTATGACCAGCCTCCGATAGGCCTAGGCGTGACCTGTTTCCAGTAACGGGGATAGAGACCAATGACAGACACTGTATATGACCAGCCTCCGATAGGCCAAGGCGTGACCTGTTTCCAGTAACGGGGATAGGGACCAATGACAGACACTGTATATGATCAGCCTCCGATAGGCCTAGGCGTGACCTGTTTCCAGTAACGGGGATAGGGACCAATGACAGACATTGTATATGATCAGCCTCCGACAGGCCAAGGCGTGACCTGTTTCCAGTAACGGGGATAGGGACCAATGACAGACACTGTATATGACCAGCCTCCGATAGGCCAAGGCGTGACCTGTTTCCAGTAACGGGGATAGAGACCAATGACAGACACTGTATATGACCAGCCTCCGATAGGCCAAGGCGTGACCTGTTTCCAGTAACGGGGATAGGGACCAATGACAGACACTGTATATGATCAGCCTCCGATAGGCCTAGGCGTGACCTGTTTCCAGTAACGGGGTTAGGGTCCAATGACAGACACTGTATATGATCAGCCTCCGATAGGCCAAGGCGTGACCTGTTTCCAGTAACGGGGATAGGGACCAATGACCGACACTGTATATGATCAGCCTCCGATAGGCCTAGGCGTGACCTGTTTCCAGTAACGGGGATAGCGAGCAATGACCGACACTGTATATGATCAGCCTCCGATAGGCCTAGGCGTGATCTGTTTGCAGTAACGGGGATAGGGACCAATGACAGACACTGTATATGACCAGCCTCCGATAGGCCAAGGCGTGACCTGTTTCTAGTAACGGGGATAGGGACCAATGACAGACACTGTATATGACCAGCCTCCGATAGGCCAAGGCGTGACCTGTTTCCAGTAACGGGGATAGGGACCAATGACAGACACTGTATATGATCAGCCTCCGATAGGCCTAGGCGTGACCTGTTTCCAGTAACGGGGATAGGGACCAATGACCGACACTGTATATGATCAGCCTCCGATAGGCCTAGGCGTGATCTGTTTCCAGTAACGGGGATAGGGATCAATGACCGACACTGTATATGACCAGCCTCCGATAGGCCTAGGCGTGACCTGTTTCCAGTAACGGGGATAGGGACCAATGACCGACACTGTATATGACCAGCCTCCGATAGGCCAAGGCGTGACCTGTTTCCAGTAACGGGGATAGGGACCAATGACAGACACTGTATATGACCAGCCTCCGATAGGCCAAGGCGTGACCTGTTTCCAGTAACGGGGATAGGGACCAATGACAGACACTGTATATGATCAGCCTCCGATAGGCCTAGGTGTGACCTGTATCAGTAACGGGGATAGGGACCAATGACAGACACTGTATATGATCAGCCTCCGATAGGCCTAGGCGTGACCTGTTTCCAGTAACGGGGATAGGGACCAATGACCGACACTGTATATGATCAGCCTCCGATAGGCCAAGGCGTGACCTGTTTCCAGTAACGGGGATAGGGACCAATGACAGACACTGTATATGATCAGCCTCCGATAGGCCTAGGCGTGACCTGTTTCCAGTAACGGGGATAGGGACCAATGACAGACACTGTATATGATCAACCTCCGATAGACCTAGGCGTGACCTGTTTCCAGTAACGGGGATAGGGACCAATGACAGACACTGTATATGATCAGCCTCCGATAGGCCTAGGCGTGACCTGTTTCCAGTAACGGGGATAGGGACCAATGACAGACACTGTATATGATCAGCCTCCGATAGGCCTAGGCGTGACCTGTTTCCAGTAACGGGGATAGGGACCAATGACCGACACTGTATATGATCAGCCTCCGATAGGCCTAGGCGTGATCTGTTTCCAGTAACGGGGATAGGGACCAATGACCGACACTGTATATGACCAGCCTCCGATAGGCCTAGGCGTGACCTGTTTCCAGTAACGGGGATAGGGACCAATGACCGACACTGTATATGACCAGCCTCCGATAGGCCAAGGCGTGACCTGTTTCCAGTAACGGGGATAGAGACCAATGACAGACATTGTATATGATCAGCCTCCGATAGGCCAGGGCGTGACCTGTTTCCAGTAACGGGGATAGGGACCAATGACAGACACTGTATATGACCAGCCTCCGATAGGCCTAGGCGTGATCTATTTCCAGTAACGGGGATAGGGACCAATGACCGACACTGTATATGATCAGCCTCCGATAGGCCTAGGCGTGACCTGTTTCCAGTAACGGGGATAGGGACCAATGACCGACACTGTATATGATCAGCCTCCGATAGGCCTAGGCGTGATCTGTTTCCAGTAACGGGGATAGGGACCAATGACAGACACTGTATATGACCAGCCTCCGATAGGCCAAGGCGTAACCTGTTTCTAGTAACGGGGATAGGGACCAATGACAGACACTGTATATGACCAGCCTCCGATAGGCCAAGGCGTGACCTGTTTCCAGTAACGGGGATAGGGACCAATGACAGACACTGTATATGATCAGCCTCCGATAGGCCTAGGCGTGACCTGTTTCCAGTAACGGGGATAGGGACCAATGACCGACACTGTATATGACCAGCCTCCGATAGGCCTAGGCGTGACCTGTTTCCAGTAACGGGGATAGGGACCAATGACCGACACTGTATATGACCAGCCTCCGATAGGCCAAGGCGTGACCTGTTTCCAGTAACGGGGATAGGGAACAATGACAGACACTGTATATGATCAGCCTCCGATAGGCCAAGGCGTGACCTGTTTCCAGTAACGGGGATAGGGACCAATGACAGACACTGTATATGATCAGCCTCCGATAGGCCTAGGCGTGACCTGTTTCCAGTAACGGGGATAGGGACCAATGACCGACACTGTATATGACCAGCCTCCGATAGGCCAAGGCGTGACCTGTTTCCAGTAACGGGGATAGGGACCAATGACAGACACTGTATATGACCAGCCTCCGATAGGCCAAGGCGTGACCTGTTTCTAGTAACGGGGATAGGGACCAATGACAGACACTGTATATGACCAGCCTCCGATAGGCCAAGGCCTGACCTGTTTCCAGTAACGGGGATAGGGACCAATGACAGACACTGTATATGATCAGCCTCCGATAGGCCTAGGCGTGACCTGTTTCCAGTAACGGGGATAGGGACCAATGACAGACACTGTCTATGACCAGCCTCCGATAGGCCTAGGCGTGACCTGTTTCCAGTAACGGGGATAGAGACCAATGACAGACACTCTATATGACCAGCCTCCGATAGGCCAAGGCGTGACCTGTTTCCAGTAACGGGGATAGGGACCAATGACAGACACTGTATATGATCAGCCTCCGATAGGCCTAGGCGTGACCTGTTTCCAGTAACGGGGATAGGGACCAATGACAGACATTGTATATGATCAGCCTCCGATAGGCCAAGGCGTGACCTGTTTCCAGTAACGGGGATAGGGACCAATGACAGACACTGTATATGACCAGCCTCCGATAGGCCAAGGCGTGACCTGTTTCCAGTAACGGGGATAGAGACCAATGACAGACACTGTATATGATCAGCCTCCGATAGGCCTAGGCGTGATCTGTTTCCAGTAACGGGGATAGGGACCAATGACCGACACTGTATATGATCAGCCTCCGATAGGCCAAGGCGTGACCTGTTTCCAGTAACGGGGATAGGGACCAATGACCGACACTGTATATGATCAGCCTCCGATAGGCCTAGGCGTGACCTGTTTCCAGTAACGGGGATAGCGAGCAATGACCGACACTGTATATGATCAGCCTCCGATAGGCCTAGGCGTGATCTGTTTGCAGTAACGGGGATAGGGACCAATGACAGACACTGTATATGACCAGCCTCAGATAGGCCAAGGCGTGACCTGTTTCCAGTAACGGGGATAGAGACCAATGACAGACACTGTATATGACCAGCCTCCGATAGGCCAAGGCGTGACCTGTTTCCAGTAACGGGGATAGGGACCAATGACAGACACTGTATATGATCAGCCTCCGATAGGCCTAGGCGTGACCTGTTTCCAGTAACGGGGATAGGGACCAATGACAGACACTGTATATGATCAGCCTCCGATAGGCCAAGGCGTGACCTGTTTCCAGTAACGGGGATAGGGACCAATGACCGACACTGTATATGATCAGCCTCCGATAGGCCTAGGCGTGACCTGTTTCCAGTAACGGGGATAGCGAGCAATGACCGACACTGTATATGATCAGCCTCCGATAGGCCTAGGCGTGATCTGTTTGCAGTAACGGGGATAGGGACCAATGACAGACACTGTATATGACCAGCCTCCGATAGGCCAAGGCGTGACCTGTTTCTAGTAACGGGGATAGGGACCAATGACAGACACTGTATATGACCAGCCTCCGATAGGCCAAGGCGTGACCTGTTTCCAGTAACGGGGATAGGGACCAATGACAGACACTGTATATGATCAGCCTCCGATAGGCCTAGGCGTGACCTGTTTCCAGTAACGGGGATAGGGACCAATGACCGACACTGTATATGATCAGCTTCCGATAGGCCTAGGCGTGATCTGTTTCCAGTAACGGGGATAGGGACCAATGACCGACACTGTTAATGACCAGCCTCCGATAGGCCTAGGCGTGACCTGTTTCCAGTAACGGGGATAGGGACCAATGACCGACACTGTATATGACCCGCCTCCGATAGGCCAAGGCGTGACCTGTTTCCAGTAACGGGGATAGAGACCAATGACAGACATTGTATATGATCAGCCTCCGATAGGCCAGGGCGTGACCTGTTTCCAGTAACGGGGATAGGGACCAATGACAGACACTGTATATGACCAGCCTCCGATAGGCCTAGGCGTGATCTGTTTCCAGTAACGGGGATAGGGACCAATGACCGACACTGTATATGATCAGCCTCCGATAGGCCTAGGCGTGACCTGTTTCCAGTAACGGGGATAGGGACCAATGACCGACACTGTATATGATCAGCCTCCGATAGGCCTAGGCGTGATCTGTTTCCAGTAACGGGGATAGGGACCAATGACAGACACTGTATATGACCAGCCTCCGATAGGCCAAGGCGTAACCTGTTTCTAGTAACGGGGATAGGGACCAATGACAGACACTGTATATGACCAGCCTCCGATAGGCCAAGGCGTGACCTGTTTCCAGTAACGGGGATAGGGACCAATGACAGACACTGTATATGATCAGCCTCCGATAGGCCTAGGCGTGACCTGTTTCCAGTAACGGGGATAGGGACCAATGACCGACACTGTATATGACCAGCCTCCGATAGGCCTAGGCGTGACCTGTTTCCAGTAACGGGGATAGGGACCAATGACCGACACTGTATATGACCAGCCTCCGATAGGCCAAGGCGTGACCTGTTTCCAGTAACGGGGATAGGGAACAATGACAGACACTGTATATGATCAGCCTCCGATAGGCCAAGGCGTGACCTGTTTCCAGTAACGGGGATAGGGACCAATGACAGACACTGTATATGATCAGCCTCCGATAGGCCTAGGCGTGACCTGTTTCCAGTAACGGGGATAGGGACCAATGACCGACACTGTATATGACCAGCCTCCGATAGGCCAAGGCGTGACCTGTTTCCAGTAACGGGGATAGGGACCAATGACAGACACTGTATATGACCAGCCTCCGATAGGCCAAGGCGTGACCTGTTTCTAGTAACGGGGATAGGGACCAATGACAGACACTGTATATGACCAGCCTCCGATAGGCCAAGGCCTGACCTGTTTCCAGTAACGGGGATAGGGACCAATGACAGACACTGTATATGATCAGCCTCCGATAGGCCTAGGCGTGACCTGTTTCCAGTAACGGGGATAGGGACCAATGACAGACACTGTCTATGACCAGCCTCCGATAGGCCTAGGCGTGACCTGTTTCCAGTAACGGGGATAGAGACCAATGACAGACACTGTATATGACCAGCCTCCGATAGGCCAAGGCGTGACCTGTTTCCAGTAACGGGGATAGGGACCAATGACAGACACTGTATATGATCAGCCTCCGATAGGCCTAGGCGTGACCTGTTTCCAGTAACGGGGATAGGGACCAATGACAGACATTGTATATGATCAGCCTCCGATAGGCCAAGGCGTGACCTGTTTCCAGTAACGGGGATAGGGACCAATGACAGACACTGTATATGACCAGCCTCCGATAGGCCAAGGCGTGACCTGTTTCCAGTAACGGGGATAGAGACCAATGACAGACACTGTATATGATCAGCCTCCGATAGGCCTAGGCGTGATCTGTTTCCAGTAACGGGGATAGGGACCAATGACCGACACTGTATATGATCAGCCTCCGATAGGCCAAGGCGTGACCTGTTTCCAGTAACGGGGATAGGGACCAATGACCGACACTGTATATGATCAGCCTCCGATAGGCCTAGGCGTGACCTGTTTCCAGTAACGGGGATAGCGAGCAATGACCGACACTGTATATGATCAGCCTCCGATAGGCCTAGGCGTGATCTGTTTGCAGTAACGGGGATAGGGACCAATGACAGACACTGTATATGACCAGCCTCCGATAGGCCAAGGCGTGACCTGTTTCTAGTAACGGGGATAGGGACCAATGACAGACACTGTATATGACCAGCCTCCGATAGGCCAAGGCGTGACCTGTTTCCAGTAACGGGGATAGGGACCAATGACAGACACTGTATATGATCAGCCTCCGATAGGCCTAGGCGTGACCTGTTTCCAGTAACGGGGATAGGGACCAATGACCGACACTGTATATGATCAGCCTCCGATAGGCCTAGGCGTGATCTGTTTCCAGTAACGGGGATAGGGACCAATGACCGACACTGTATATGATCAGCCTCCGATAGGCCAAGGCGTAACCTGTTTCCAGTAACGGGGATAGGGACCAATGACAGACACTGTATATGATCAGCCTCCGTTAGGCCAAGGCGTGACCTGTTTCCAGTAACGGGGATAGGGACCAATGACCGACACTGTATATGATCAGCCTCCGATAGGCCAAGGCGTGACCTGTTTCCAGTAACGGGGATAGGGAACAATGACAGACACTGTATATGATCAGCCTCCGATAGGCCAAGGCGTGACCTGTTTCCAGTAACGGGGATAGGGACCAATGACAGACACTGTATATGATCAGCCTCCGATAGGCCTAGGCGTGACCTGTTTCCAGTAACGGGGATAGGGACCAATGACCGACACTGTATATGACCAGCCTCCGATAGGCCAAGGCGTGACCTGTTTCCAGTAACGGGGATAGGGACCAATGACAGACACTGTATATGACCAGCCTCCGATAGGCCAAGGCGTGACCTGTTTCTAGTAACGGGGATAGGGACCAATGACAGACACTGTATATGACCAGCCTCCGATAGGCCAAGGCCTGACCTGTTTCCAGTAACGGGGATAGGGACCAATGACAGACACTGTATATGATCAGCCTCCGATAGGCCTAGGCGTGACCTGTTTCCAGTAACGGGGATAGGGACCAATGACAGACACTGTCTATGACCAGCCTCCGATAGGCCTAGGCGTGACCTGTTTCCAGTAACGGGGATAGAGACCAATGACAGACACTGTATATGACCAGCCTCCGATAGGCCAAGGCGTGACCTGTTTCCAGTAACGGGGATAGGGACCAATGACAGACACTGTATATGATCAGCCTCCGATAGGCCTAGGCGTGACCTGTTTCCAGTAACGGGGATAGGGACCAATGACAGACATTGTATATGATCAGCCTCCGATAGGCCAAGGCGTGACCTGTTTCCAGTAACGGGGATAGGGACCAATGACAGACACTGTATATGACCAGCCTCCGATAGGCCAAGGCGTGACCTGTTTCCAGTAACGGGGATAGAGACCAATGACAGACACTGTATATGACCACCCTCCGATAGGCCAAGGCGTGACCTGTTTCCAGTAACGGGGATAGGGACCAATGACAGACACTGTATATGATCAGCCTCCGATAGGCCTAGGCGTGACCTGTTTCCAGTAACGGGGATAGGGTCCAATGACAGACACTGTATATGACCAGCCTCCGATAGGCCAAGGCGTGACCTGTTTCCAGTAACGGGGATAGGGTCCAATGACAGACACTGTCTATGACCAGCCTCCGATAGGCCTAGGCGTGACCTGTTTCCAGTAACGGGGATAGCGAGCAATGACCGACACTGTATATGATCAGCCTCCGATAGGCCTAGGCGTGATCTGTTTGCAGTAACGGGGATAGGGACCAATGACAGACACTGTATATGACCAGCCTCCGATAGGCCAAGGCGTGACCTGTTTCTAGTAACGGGGATAGGGACCAATGACAGACACTGTATATGACCAGCCTCCGATAGGCCAAGGCGTGACCTGTTTCCAGTAACGGGGATAGGGACCAATGACAGACACTGTATATGATCAGCCTCCGATAGGCCTAGGCGTGACCTGTTTCCAGTAACGGGGATAGGGACCAATGACCGACACTGTATATGATCAGCCTCCGATAGGCCTAGGCGTGATCTGTTTCCAGTAACGGGGATAGGGATCAATGACCGACACTGTATATGACCAGCCTCCGATAGGCCTAGGCGTGACCTGTTTCCAGTAACGGGGATAGGGACCAATGACCGACACTGTATATGACCAGCCTCCGATAGGCCAAGGCGTGACCTGTTTCCAGTAACGGGGATAGGGACCAATGACAGACACTGTATATGACCAGCCTCCGATAGGCCAAGGCGTGACCTGTTTCCAGTAACGGGGATAGGGACCAATGACAGACACTGTATATGATCAGCCTCCGATAGGCCTAGGTGTGACCTGTATCAGTAACGGGGATAGGGACCAATGACAGACACTGTATATGATCAGCCTCCGATAGGCCTAGGCGTGACCTGTTTCCAGTAACGGGGATAGGGACCAATGACCGACACTGTATATGATCAGCCTCCGATAGGCCAAGGCGTGACCTGTTTCCAGTAACGGGGATAGGGACCAATGACAGACACTGTATATGATCAGCCTCCGATAGGCCTAGGCGTGACCTGTTTCCAGTAACGGGGATAGGGACCAATGACAGACACTGTATATGATCAACCTCCGATAGACCTAGGCGTGACCTGTTTCCAGTAACGGGGATAGGGACCAATGACAGACACTGTATATGATCAGCCTCCCATAGGCCTAGGCGTGACCTGTATCAGTAACGGGGATAGGGACCAATGACAGACACTGTATATGACCAGCCTCCGATAGGCCAAGGCGCGACCTGTTTCCAGTAACGGCGATAGGGACCAATGGCAGACACTGTATATGATCAGCCTCCGATAGGCCTAGGCGTGACCTGTTTCCAGTAACGGGGATAGGGACCAATGACAGACACTGTATATGATCAGCCTCCGATAGGCCTAGGCGTGATCTGTTTCCAGTAACGGGGATAGGGTCCAATGACCGACACTGTATATGACCAGCCTCCGATAGGCCAAGGCGTGACCTGTTTCCAGTAACGGGGATGGGGACCAATGACAGACACTGTATATGACCAGCCTCCGATAGGCCTAGGCGTGATCTGTTTCCAGTAACGGGGATGGGGACCAATGACAGACACTGTATATGATCAGCCTCCGATAGGCCTAGGCGTGATCTGTTTCCAGTAACGGGGATAGGGCCCAATGACCGACACTGTATATGACCAGCCTCCGATAGGCCAAGGCGTGACCTGTTTCCAGTAACGGGGATGGGGACCAATGACAGACACTGTCTATGACCAGCCTCCGATAGGCCTAGGCGTGACCTGTTTCCAGTAACGGGGATAGAGACCAATGACAGACACTGTATATGACCAGCCTCCGATAGGCCAAGGCGTGACCTGTTTCCAGTAACGGGGATAGGGACCAATGACAGACACTGTATATGATCAGCCTCCGATAGGCCTAGGCGTGACCTGTTTCCAGTAACGGGGATAGGGACCAATGACAGACATTGTATATGATCAGCCTCCGATAGGCCAAGGCGTGACCTGTTTCCAGTAACGGGGATAGGGACCAATGACAGACACTGTATATGACCAGCCTCCGATAGGCCAAGGCGTGACCTGTTTCCAGTAACGGGGATAGAGACCAATGACAGACACTGTATATGACCAGCCTCCGATAGGCCAAGGCGTGACCTGTTTCCAGTAACGGGGATAGGGACCAATGACAGACACTGTATATGATCAGCCTCCGATAGGCCTAGGCGTGACCTGTTTCCAGTAACGGGGATAGGGACCAATGACAGACACTGTATATGATCAGCCTCCGATAGGCCAAGGCGTGACCTGTTTCCAGTAACGGGGATAGGGACCAATGACCGACACTGTATATGATCAGCCTCCGATAGACCTAGGCGTGACCTGTTTCCAGTAACGGGGATAGCGAGCAATGACCGACACTGTATATGATCAGCCTCCGATAGGCCTAGGCGTGATCTGTTTGCAGTAACGGGGATAGGGACCAATGACAGACACTGTATATGACCAGCCTCCGATAGGCCAAGGCGTGACCTGTTTCTAGTAACGGGGATAGGAACCAATGACAGACACTGTATATGACCAGCCTCCGATAGGCCAAGGCGTGACCTGTTTCCAGTAACGGGGATAGGGACCAATGACAGACACTGTATATGATCAGCCTCCGATAGGCCTAGGCGTGACCTGTTTCCAGTAACGGGGATAGGGACCAATGACCGACACTGTATATGATCAGCCTCCGATAGGCCTAGGCGTGATCTGTTTCCAGTAACGGGGATAGGGACCAATGACCGACACTGTATATGATCAGCCTCCGATAGGCCAAGGCGTAACCTGTTTCCAGTAACGGGGATAGGGACCAATGACAGACACTGTATATGATCAGCCTCCGATAGGCCAAGGCGTGACCTGTTTCCAGTAACGGGGATAGGGACCAATGACCGACACCGTATATGATCAGCCTCCGATAGGCCAAGGCGTGACCTGTTTCCAGTAACGGGGATAGGGAACAATGACAGACACTGTATATGATCAGCCTCCGATAGGCCAAGGCGTGACCTGTTTCCAGTAACGGGGATAGGGACCAATGACAGACACTGTATATGATCAGCCTCCGATAGGCCTAGGCGTGACCTGTTTCCAGTAACGGGGATAGGGACCAATGACCGACACTGTATATGACCAGCCTCCGATAGGCCAAGGCGTGACCTGTTTCCAGTAACGGGGATAGGGACCAATGACAGACACTGTATATGACCAGCCTCCGATAGGCCAAGGCGTGACCTGTTTCTAGTAACGGGGATAGGGACCAATGACAGACACTGTATATGACCAGCCTCCGATAGGCCAAGGCCTGACCTGTTTCCAGTAACGGGGATAGGGACCAATGACAGACACTGTATATGACCAGCCTCCGATAGGCCAAGGCGTGACCTGTTTCCAGTAACGGGGATAGGGACCAATGACAGACACTGTATATGATCAGCCTCCGATAGGCCTAGGCGTGACCTGTTTCCAGTAACGGGGATAGGGACCAATGACAGACATTGTATATGATCAGCCTCCGATAGGCCAAGGCGTGACCTGTTTCCAGTAACGGGGATAGGGACCAATGACAGACACTGTATATGACCAGCCTCCGATAGGCCAAGGCGTGACCTGTTTCCAGTAACGGGGATAGAGACCAATGACAGACACTGTATATGACCAGCCTCCGATAGGCCAAGGCGTGACCTGTTTCCAGTAACGGGGATAGGGACCAATGACAGACACTGTATATGATCAGCCTCCGATAGGCCTAGGCGTGACCTGTTTCCAGTAACGGGGATAGGGACCAATGACAGACACTGTATATGATCAGCCTCCGATAGGCCAAGGCGTGACCTGTTTCCAGTAACGGGGATAGGGACCAATGACCGACACTGTATATGATCAGCCTCCGATAGGCCTAGGCGTGACCTGTTTCCAGTAACGGGGATAGCGAGCAATGACCGACACTGTATATGATCAGCCTCCGATAGGCCTAGGCGTGATCTGTTTGCAGTAACGGGGATAGGGACCAATGACAGACACTGTATATGACCAGCCTCCGATAGGCCAAGGCGTGACCTGTTTCTAGTAACGGGGATAGGGACCAATGACAGACACTGTATATGACCAGCCTCCGATAGGCCAAGGCGTGACCTGTTTCCAGTAACGGGGATAGGGACCAATGACAGACACTGTATATGATCAGCCTCCGATAGGCCTAGGCGTGACCTGTTTCCAGTAACGGGGATAGGGACCAATGACCGACACTGTATATGACCAGCCTCCGATAGGCCTAGGCGTGACCTGTTTCCAGTAACGGGGATAGGGACCAATGACCGACACTGTAAATGACCAGCCTCCGATAGGCCAAGGCGTGACCTGTTTCCAGTAACGGGGATAGGGAACAATGACAGACACTGTATATGATCAGCCTCCGATAGGCCAAGGCGTGACCTGTTTCCAGTAACGGGGATAGGGACCAATGACAGACACTGTATATGATCAGCCTCCGATAGGCCTAGGCGTGACCTGTTTCCAGTAACGGGGATAGGGACCAATGACCGACACTGTATATGACCAGCCTCCGATAGGCCAAGGCGTGACCTGTTTCCAGTAACGGGGATAGGGACCAATGACAGACACTGTATATGACCAGCCTCCGATAGGCCAAGGCGTGACCTGTTTCTAGTAACGGGGATAGGGACCAATGACAGACACTGTATATGACCAGCCTCCGATAGGCCAAGGCCTGACCTGTTTCCAGTAACGGGGATAGGGACCAATGACAGACACTGTATATGATCAGCCTCCGATAGGCCTAGGCGTGACCTGTTTCCAGTAACGGGGATAGGGACCAATGACAGACATTGTATATGATCAGCCTCCGATAGGCCAAGGCGTGACCTGTTTCCAGTAACGGGGATAGGGACCAATGACAGACACTGTATATGACCAGCCTCCGATAGGCCAAGGCGTGACCTGTTTCCAGTAACGGGGATAGAGACCAATGACAGACACTGTATATGACCAGCCTCCGATAGGCCAAGGCGTGACCTGTTTCCAGTAACGGGGATAGGGACCAATGACAGACACTGTATATGATCAGCCTCCGATAGGCCTAGGCGTGACCTGTTTCCAGTAACGGGGATAGGGATCAATGACCGACACTGTATATGATCAGCCTCCGATAGGCCTAGGCGTGATCTGTTTGCAGTAACGGGGATAGGGACCAATGACAGACACTGTATATGACCAGCCTCCGATAGGCCAAGGCGTGACCTGTTTCTAGTAACGGGGATAGGGACCAATGACAGACACTGTATATGACCAGCCTCCGATAGGCCAAGGCGTGACCTGTTTCCAGTAACGGGGATAGGGACCAATGACAGACACTGTATATGATCAGCCTCCGATAGGCCTAGGCGTGACCTGTTTCCAGTAACGGGGATAGGGACCAATGACCGACACTGTATATGATCAGCCTCCGATAGGCCTAGGCGTGATCTGTTTCCAGTAACGGGGATAGGGACCAATGACCGACACTGTATATGATCAGCCTCCGATAGGCCAAGGCGTAACCTGTTTCCAGTAACGGGGATAGGGACCAATGACAGACACTGTATATGATCAGCCTCCGATAGGCCAAGGCGTGACCTGTTTCCAGTAACGGGGATAGGGACCAATGACCGACACCGTATATGATCAGCCTCCGATAGGCCAAGGCGTGACCTGTTTCCAGTAACGGGGATAGGGAACAATGACAGACACTGTATATGATCAGCCTCCGATAGGCCAAGGCGTGACCTGTTTCCAGTAACGGGGATAGGGACCAATGACAGACACTGTATATGATCAGCCTCCGATAGGCCTAGGCGTGACCTGTTTCCAGTAACGGGGATAGGGACCAATGACCGACACTGTATATGACCAGCCTCCGATAGGCCAAGGCGTGACCTGTTTCCAGTAACGGGGATAGGGACCAATGACAGACACTGTATATGACCAGCCTCCGATAGGCCAAGGCGTGACCTGTTTCTAGTAACGGGGATAGGGACCAATGACAGACACTGTATATGACCAGCCTCCGATAGGCCAAGGCCTGACCTGTTTCCAGTAACGGGGATAGGGACCAATGACAGACACTGTATATGACCAGCCTCCGATAGGCCAAGGCGTGACCTGTTTCCAGTAACGGGGATAGGGACCAATGACAGACACTGTATATGATCAGCCTCCGATAGGCCTAGGCGTGACCTGTTTCCAGTAACGGGGATAGGGACCAATGACAGACATTGTATATGATCAGCCTCCGATAGGCCAAGGCGTGACCTGTTTCCAGTAACGGGGATAGGGACCAATGACAGACACTGTATATGACCAGCCTCCGATAGGCCAAGGCGTGACCTGTTTCCAGTAACGGGGATAGAGACCAATGACAGACACTGTATATGACCAGCCTCCGATAGGCCAAGGCGTGACCTGTTTCCAGTAACGGGGATAGGGACCAATGACAGACACTGTATATGATCAGCCTCCGATAGGCCTAGGCGTGACCTGTTTCCAGTAACGGGGATAGGGACCAATGACAGACACTGTATATGATCAGCCTCCGATAGGCCAAGGCGTGACCTGTTTCCAGTAACGGGGATAGGGACCAATGACCGACACTGTATATGATCAGCCTCCGATAGGCCTAGGCGTGACCTGTTTCCAGTAACGGGGATAGCGAGCAATGACCGACACTGTATATGATCAGCCTCCGATAGGCCTAGGCGTGATCTGTTTGCAGTAACGGGGATAGGGACCAATGACAGACACTGTATATGACCAGCCTCCGATAGGCCAAGGCGTGACCTGTTTCTAGTAACGGGGATAGGGACCAATGACAGACACTGTATATGACCAGCCTCCGATAGGCCAAGGCGTGACCTGTTTCCAGTAACGGGGATAGGGACCAATGACAGACACTGTATATGATCAGCCTCCGATAGGCCTAGGCGTGACCTGTTTCCAGTAACGGGGATAGGGACCAATGACCGACACTGTATATGACCAGCCTCCGATAGGCCTAGGCGTGACCTGTTTCCAGTAACGGGGATAGGGACCAATGACCGACACTGTAAATGACCAGCCTCCGATAGGCCAAGGCGTGACCTGTTTCCAGTAACGGGGATAGGGAACAATGACAGACACTGTATATGATCAGCCTCCGATAGGCCAAGGCGTGACCTGTTTCCAGTAACGGGGATAGGGACCAATGACAGACACTGTATATGATCAGCCTCCGATAGGCCTAGGCGTGACCTGTTTCCAGTAACGGGGATAGGGACCAATGACCGACACTGTATATGACCAGCCTCCGATAGGCCAAGGCGTGACCTGTTTCCAGTAACGGGGATAGGGACCAATGACAGACACTGTATATGACCAGCCTCCGATAGGCCAAGGCGTGACCTGTTTCTAGTAACGGGGATAGGGACCAATGACAGACACTGTATATGACCAGCCTCCGATAGGCCAAGGCCTGACCTGTTTCCAGTAACGGGGATAGGGACCAATGACAGACACTGTATATGATCAGCCTCCGATAGGCCTAGGCGTGACCTGTTTCCAGTAACGGGGATAGGGACCAATGACAGACATTGTATATGATCAGCCTCCGATAGGCCAAGGCGTGACCTGTTTCCAGTAACGGGGATAGGGACCAATGACAGACACTGTATATGACCAGCCTCCGATAGGCCAAGGCGTGACCTGTTTCCAGTAACGGGGATAGAGACCAATGACAGACACTGTATATGACCAGCCTCCGATAGGCCAAGGCGTGACCTGTTTCCAGTAACGGGGATAGGGACCAATGACAGACACTGTATATGATCAGCCTCCGATAGGCCTAGGCGTGACCTGTTTCCAGTAACGGGGATAGGGACCAATGACAGACACTGTATATGATCAGCCTCCGATAGGCCAAGGCGTGACCTGTTTCCAGTAACGGGGATAGGGACCAATGACCGACACTGTATATGATCAGCCTCCGATAGGCCTAGGCGTGACCTGTTTCCAGTAACGGGGATAGCGAGCAATGACCGACACTGTATATGATCAGCCTCCGATAGGCCTAGGCGTGATCTGTTTGCAGTAACGGGGATAGGGACCAATGACAGACACTGTATATGACCAGCCTCCGATAGGCCAAGGCGTGACCTGTTTCTAGTAACGGGGATAGGGACCAATGACAGACACTGGATATGACCAGCCTCCGATAGGCCAAGGCGTGACCTGTTTCCAGTAACGGGGATAGGGACCAATGACAGACACTGTATATGATCAGCCTCCGATAGGCCTAGGCGTGACCTGTTTCCAGTAACGGGGATAGGGACCAATGACCGACACTGTATATGATCAGCCTCCGATAGGCCTAGGCGTGATCTGTTTCCAGTAACGGGGATAGGGACCAATGACCGACACTGTATATGACCAGCCTCCGATAGGCCTAGGCGTGACCTGTTTCCAGTAACGGGGATAGGGACCAATGACCGACACTGTATATGACCAGCCTCCGATAGGCCAAGGCGTGACCTGTTTCCAGTAACGGGGATAGAGACCAATGACAGACATTGTATATGATCAGCCTCCGATAGGCCAGGGCGTGACCTGTTTCCAGTAACGGGGATAGGGACCAATGACAGACACTGTATATGACCAGCCTCCGATAGGCCTAGGCGTGATCTGTTTCCAGTAACGGGGATAGGGACCAATGACCGACACTGTATATGATCAGCCTCCGATAGGCCTAGGCGTGACCTGTTTCCAGTAACGGGGATAGGGACCAATGACCGACACTGTATATGATCAGCCTCCGATAGGCCTAGGCGTGATCTGTTTCCAGTAACGGGGATAGGGACCAATGACAGACACTGTATATGACCAGCCTCCGATAGGCCAAGGCGTAACCTGTTTCTAGTAACGGGGATAGGGACCAATGACAGACACTGTATATGACCAGCCTCCGATAGGCCAAGGCGTGACCTGTTTCCAGTAACGGGGATAGGGACCAATGACAGACACTGTATATGATCAGCCTCCGATAGGCCTAGGCGTGACCTGTTTCCAGTAACGGGGATAGGGACCAATGACCGACACTGTATATGACCAGCCTCCGATAGGCCTAGGCGTGACCTGTTTCCAGTAACGGGGATAGGGACCAATGACCGACACTGTATATGACCAGCCTCCGATAGGCCAAGGCGTGACCTGTTTCCAGTAACGGGGATAGGGAACAATGACAGACACTGTATATGATCAGCCTCCGATAGGCCAAGGCGTGACCTGTTTCCAGTAACGGGGATAGGGACCAATGACAGACACTGTATATGATCAGCCTCCGATAGGCCTAGGCGTGACCTGTTTCCAGTAACGGGGATAGGGACCAATGACCGACACTGTATATGACCAGCCTCCGATAGGCCAAGGCGTGACCTGTTTCCAGTAACGGGGATAGGGACCAATGACAGACACTGTATATGACCAGCCTCCGATAGGCCAAGGCGTGACCTGTTTCTAGTAACGGGGATAGGGACCAATGACAGACACTGTATATGACCAGCCTCCGATAGGCCAAGGCCTGACCTGTTTCCAGTAACGGGGATAGGGACCAATGACAGACACTGTATATGACCAGCCTCCGATAGGCCAAGGCGTGACCTGTTTCCAGTAACGGGGATAGGGACCAATGACAGACACTGTATATGATCAGCCTCCGATAGGCCTAGGCGTGACCTGTTTCCAGTAACGGGGATAGGGACCAATGACAGACATTGTATATGATCAGCCTCCGATAGGCCAAGGCGTGACCTGTTTCCAGTAACGGGGATAGGGACCAATGACAGACACTGTATATGACCAGCCTCCGATAGGCCAAGGCGTGACCTGTTTCCAGTAACGGGGATAGAGACCAATGACAGACACTGTATATGACCAGCCTCCGATAGGCCAAGGCGTGACCTGTTTCCAGTAACGGGGATAGGGACCAATGACAGACACTGTATATGATCAGCCTCCGATAGGCCTAGGCGTGACCTGTTTCCAGTAACGGGGATAGGGACCAATGACAGACACTGTATATGATCAGCCTCCGATAGGCCAAGGCGTGACCTGTTTCCAGTAACGGGGATAGGGACCAATGACCGACACTGTATATGATCAGCCTCCGATAGGCCTAGGCGTGACCTGTTTCCAGTAACGGGGATAGCGAGCAATGACCGACACTGTATATGATCAGCCTCCGATAGGCCTAGGCGTGATCTGTTTGCAGTAACGGGGATAGGGACCAATGACAGACACTGTATATGACCAGCCTCCGATAGGCCAAGGCGTGACCTGTTTCTAGTAACGGGGATAGGGACCAATGACAGACACTGTATATGACCAGCCTCCGATAGGCCAAGGCGTGACCTGTTTCCAGTAACGAGGATAGGGACCAATGACAGACACTGTATATGATCAGTCTCCGATAGGCCTAGGCGTGACCTGTTTCCAGTAACGGGGATAGGGACCAATGACCGACACTGTATATGACCAGCCTCCGATAGGCCTAGGCGTGACCTGTTTCCAGTAACGGGGATAGGGACCAATGACCGACACTGTAAATGACCAGCCTCCGATAGGCCAAGGCGTGACCTGTTTCCAGTAACGGGGATAGGGAACAATGACAGACACTGTATATGATCAGCCTCCGATAGGCCAAGGCGTGACCTGTTTCCAGTAACGGGGATAGGGACCAATGACAGACACTGTATATGATCAGCCTCCGATAGGCCTAGGCGTGACCTGTTTCCAGTAACGGGGATAGGGACCAATGACCGACACTGTATATGACCAGCCTCCGATAGGCCAAGGCGTGACCTGTTTCCAGTAACGGGGATAGGGACCAATGACAGACACTGTATATGACCAGCCTCCGATAGGCCAAGGCGTGACCTGTTTCTAGTAACGGGGATAGGGACCAATGACAGACACTGTATATGACCAGCCTCCGATAGGCCAAGGCCTGACCTGTTTCCAGTAACGGGGATAGGGACCAATGACAGACACTGTATATGATCAGCCTCCGATAGGCCTAGGCGTGACCTGTTTCCAGTAACGGGGATAGGGACCAATGACAGACATTGTATATGATCAGCCTCCGATAGGCCAAGGCGTGACCTGTTTCCAGTAACGGGGATAGGGACCAATGACAGACACTGTATATGACCAGCCTCCGATAGGCCAAGGCGTGACCTGTTTCCAGTAACGGGGATAGAGACCAATGACAGACACTGTATATGACCAGCCTCCGATAGGCCAAGGCGTGACCTGTTTCCAGTAACGGGGATAGGGACCAATGACAGACACTGTATATGATCAGCCTCCGATAGGCCTAGGCGTGACCTGTTTCCAGTAACGGGGATAGGGATCAATGACCGACACTGTATATGATCAGCCTCCGATAGGCCTAGGCGTGATCTGTTTGCAGTAACGGGGATAGGGACCAATGACAGACACTGTATATGACCAGCCTCCGATAGGCCAAGGCGTGACCTGTTTCTAGTAACGGGGATAGGGACCAATGACAGACACTGTATATGACCAGCCTCCGATAGGCCAAGGCGTGACCTGTTTCCAGTAACGGGGATAGGGACCAATGACAGACACTGTATATGATCAGCCTCCGATAGGCCTAGGCGTGACCTGTTTCCAGTAACGGGGATAGGGACCAATGACCGACACTGTATATGATCAGCCTCCGATAGGCCTAGGCGTGATCTGTTTCCAGTAACGGGGATAGGGACCAATGACCGACACTGTATATGATCAGCCTCCGATAGGCCAAGGCGTAACCTGTTTCCAGTAACGGGGATAGGGACCAATGACAGACACTGTATATGATCAGCCTCCGATAGGCCAAGGCGTGACCTGTTTCCAGTAACGGGGATAGGGACCAATGACCGACACCGTATATGATCAGCCTCCGATAGGCCAAGGCGTGACCTGTTTCCAGTAACGGGGATAGGGAACAATGACAGACACTGTATATGATCAGCCTCCGATAGGCCAAGGCGTGACCTGTTTCCAGTAACGGGGATAGGGACCAATGACAGACACTGTATATGATCAGCCTCCGATAGGCCTAGGCGTGACCTGTTTCCAGTAACGGGGATAGGGACCAATGACCGACACTGTATATGACCAGCCTCCGATAGGCCAAGGCGTGACCTGTTTCCAGTAACGGGGATAGGGACCAATGACAGACACTGTATATGACCAGCCTCCGATAGGCCAAGGCGTGACCTGTTTCTAGTAACGGGGATAGGGACCAATGACAGACACTGTATATGACCAGCCTCCGATAGGCCAAGGCCTGACCTGTTTCCAGTAACGGGGATAGGGACCAATGACAGACACTGTATATGACCAGCCTCCGATAGGCCAAGGCGTGACCTGTTTCCAGTAACGGGGATAGGGACCAATGACAGACACTGTATATGATCAGCCTCCGATAGGCCTAGGCGTGACCTGTTTCCAGTAACGGGGATAGGGACCAATGACAGACATTGTATATGATCAGCCTCCGATAGGCCAAGGCGTGACCTGTTTCCAGTAACGGGGATAGGGACCAATGACAGACACTGTATATGACCAGCCTCCGATAGGCCAAGGCGTGACCTGTTTCCAGTAACGGGGATAGAGACCAATGACAGACACTGTATATGACCAGCCTCCGATAGGCCAAGGCGTGACCTGTTTCCAGTAACGGGGATAGGGACCAATGACAGACACTGTATATGATCAGCCTCCGATAGGCCTAGGCGTGACCTGTTTCCAGTAACGGGGATAGGGACCAATGACAGACACTGTATATGATCAGCCTCCGATAGGCCAAGGCGTGACCTGTTTCCAGTAACGGGGATAGGGACCAATGACCGACACTGTATATGATCAGCCTCCGATAGGCCTAGGCGTGACCTGTTTCCAGTAACGGGGATAGCGAGCAATGACCGACACTGTATATGATCAGCCTCCGAGAGGCCTAGGCGTGATCTGTTTGCAGTAACGGGGATAGGGACCAATGACAGACACTGTATATGACCAGCCTCCGATAGGCCAAGGCGTGACCTGTTTCTAGTAACGGGGATAGGGACCAATGACAGACACTGTATATGACCAGCCTCCGATAGGCCAAGGCGTGACCTGTTTCCAGTAACGGGGATAGGGACCAATGACAGACACTGTATATGATCAGCCTCCGATAGGCCTAGGCGTGACCTGTTTCCAGTAACGGGGATAGGGACCAATGACCGACACTGTATATGACCAGCCTCCGATAGGCCTAGGCGTGACCTGTTTCCAGTAACGGGGATAGGGACCAATGACCGACACTGTAAATGACCAGCCTCCGATAGGCCAAGGCGTGACCTGTTTCCAGTAACGGGGATAGGGAACAATGACAGACACTGTATATGATCAGCCTCCGATAGGCCAAGGCGTGACCTGTTTCCAGTAACGGGGATAGGGACCAATGACAGACACTGTATATGATCAGCCTCCGATAGGCCTAGGCGTGACCTGTTTCCAGTAACGGGGATAGGGACCAATGACCGACACTGTATATGACCAGCCTCCGATAGGCCAAGGCGTGACCTGTTTCCAGTAACGGGGATAGGGACCAATGACAGACACTGTATATGACCAGCCTCCGATAGGCCAAGGCGTGACCTGTTTCTAGTAACGGGGATAGGGACCAATGACAGACACTGTATATGACCAGCCTCCGATAGGCCAAGGCCTGACCTGTTTCCAGTAACGGGGATAGGGACCAATGACAGACACTGTATATGATCAGCCTCCGATAGGCCTAGGCGTGACCTGTTTCCAGTAACGGGGATAGGGACCAATGACAGACATTGTATATGATCAGCCTCCGATAGGCCAAGGCGTGACCTGTTTCCAGTAACGGGGATAGGGACCAATGACAGACACTGTATATGACCAGCCTCCGATAGGCCAAGGCGTGACCTGTTTCCAGTAACGGGGATAGAGACCAATGACAGACACTGTATATGACCAGCCTCCGATAGGCCAAGGCGTGACCTGTTTCCAGTAACGGGGATAGGGACCAATGACAGACACTGTATATGATCAGCCTCCGATAGGCCTAGGCGTGACCTGTTTCCAGTAACGGGGATAGGGACCAATGACAGACACTGTATATGATCAGCCTCCGATAGGCCAAGGCGTGACCTGTTTCCAGTAACGGGGATAGGGACCAATGACCGACACTGTATATGATCAGCCTCCGATAGGCCTAGGCGTGACCTGTTTCCAGTAACGGGGATAGCGAGCAATGACCGACACTGTATATGATCAGCCTCCGATAGGCCTAGGCGTGATCTGTTTGCAGTAACGGGGATAGGGACCAATGACAGACACTGTATATGACCAGCCTCCGATAGGCCAAGGCGTGACCTGTTTCTAGTAACGGGGATAGGGACCAATGACAGACACTGGATATGACCAGCCTCCGATAGGCCAAGGCGTGACCTGTTTCCAGTAACGGGGATAGGGACCAATGACAGACACTGTATATGATCAGCCTCCGATAGGCCTAGGCGTGACCTGTTTCCAGTAACGGGGATAGGGACCAATGACCGACACTGTATATGACCAGCCTCCGATAGGCCAAGGCGTGACCTGTTTCCAGTAACGGGGATAGAGACCAATGACAGACATTGTATATGATCAGCCTCCGATAGGCCAGGGCGTGACCTGTTTCCAGTAACGGGGATAGGGACCAATGACAGACACTGTATATGACCAGCCTCCGATAGGCCTAGGCGTGATCTGTTTCCAGTAACGGGGATAGGGACCAATGACCGACACTGTATATGATCAGCCTCCGATAGGCCTAGGCGTGACCTGTTTCCAGTAACGGGGATAGGGACCAATGACCGACACTGTATATGATCAGCCTCCGATAGGCCTAGGCGTGATCTGTTTCCAGTAACGGGGATAGGGACCAATGACAGACACTGTATATGACCAGCCTCCGATAGGCCAAGGCGTAACCTGTTTCTAGTAACGGGGATAGGGACCAATGACAGACACTGTATATGACCAGCCTCCGATAGGCCAAGGCGTGACCTGTTTCCAGTAACGGGGATAGGGACCAATGACAGACACTGTATATGATCAGCCTCCGATAGGCCTAGGCGTGACCTGTTTCCAGTAACGGGGATAGGGACCAATGACCGACACTGTATATGACCAGCCTCCGATAGGCCTAGGCGTGACCTGTTTCCAGTAACGGGGATAGGGACCAATGACCGACACTGTATATGACCAGCCTCCGATAGGCCAAGGCGTGACCTGTTTCCAGTAACGGGGATAGGGAACAATGACAGACACTGTATATGATCAGCCTCCGATAGGCCAAGGCGTGACCTGTTTCCAGTAACGGGGATAGGGACCAATGACAGACACTGTATATGATCAGCCTCCGATAGGCCTAGGCGTGACCTGTTTCCAGTAACGGGGATAGGGACCAATGACCGACACTGTATATGACCAGCCTCCGATAGGCCAAGGCGTGACCTGTTTCCAGTAACGGGGATAGGGACCAATGACAGACACTGTATATGACCAGCCTCCGATAGGCCAAGGCGTGACCTGTTTCTAGTAACGGGGATAGGGACCAATGACAGACACTGTATATGGCCAGCCTCCGATAGGCCAAGGCCTGACCTGTTTCCAGTAACGGGGATAGGGACCAATGACAGACACTGTATATGATCAGCCTCCGATAGGCCTAGGCGTGACCTGTTTCCAGTAACGGGGATAGGGACCAATGACAGACACTGTCTATGACCAGCCTCCGATAGGCCTAGGCGTGACCTGTTTCCAGTAACGGGGATAGAGACCAATGACAGACACTGTATATGACCAGCCTCCGATAGGCCAAGGCGTGACCTGTTTCCAGTAACAGGGATAGGGACCAATGACAGACACTGTATATGATCAGCCTCCGATAGGCCTAGGCGTGACCTGTTTCCAGTAACGGGGATAGGGACCAATGACAGACATTGTATATGATCAGCCTCCGATAGGCCAAGGCGTGACCTGTTTCCAGTAACGGGGATAGGGACCAATGACAGACACTGTATATGACCAGCCTCCGATAGGCCAAGGCGTGACCTGTTTCCAGTAACGGGGATAGAGACCAATGACAGACACTGTATATGACCAGCCTCCGATAGGCCAAGGCGTGACCTGTTTCCAGTAACGGGGATAGGGACCAATGACAGACACTGTATATGATCAGCCTCCGATAGGCCTAGGCGTGACCTGTTTCCAGTAACGGGGATAGGGACCAATGACAGACACTGTATATGATCAGCCTCCGATAGGCCAAGGCGTGACCTGTTTCCAGTAACGGGGATAGGGACCAATGACCGACACTGTATATGATCAGCCTCCGATAGGCCTAGGCGTGACCTGTTTCCAGTAACGGGGATAGCGAGCAATGACCGACACTGTATATGATCAGCCTCCGATAGGCCTAGGCGTGATCTGTTTGCAGTAACGGGGATAGGGACCAATGACAGACACTGTATATGACCAGCCTCCGATAGGCCAAGGCGTGACCTGTTTCTAGTAACGGGGATAGGGACCAATGACAGACACTGTATATGACCAGCCTCCGATAGGCCAAGGCGTGACCTGTTTCCAGTAACGGGGATAGGGACCAATGACAGACACTGTATATGATCAGCCTCCGATAGGCCTAGGCGTGACCTGTTTCCAGTAACGGGGATAGGGACCAATGACCGACACTGTATATGATCAGCCTCCGATAGGCCTAGGCGTGATCTGTTTCCAGTAACGGGGATAGGGACCAATGACCGACACTGTATATGATCAGCCTCCGATAGGCCAAGGCGTAACCTGTTTCCAGTAACGGGGATAGGGACCAATGACAGACACTGTATATGATCAGCCTCCGTTAGGCCAAGGCGTGACCTGTTTCCAGTAACGGGGATAGGGACCAATGACCGACACTGTATATGATCAGCCTCCGATAGGCCAAGGCGTGACCTGTTTCCAGTAACGGGGATAGGGAACAATGACAGACACTGTATATGATCAGCCTCCGATAGGCCAAGGCGTGACCTGTTTCCAGTAACGGGGATAGGGGCCAATGACAGACACTGTATATGATCAGCCTCCGATAGGCCTAGGCGTGACCTGTTTCCAGTAACGGGGATAGGGACCAATGACCGACACTGTATATGACCAGCCTCCGATAGGCCAAGGCGTGACCTGTTTCCAGTAACGGGGATAGGGACCAATGACAGACACTGTATATGACCAGCCTCCGATAGGCCAAGGCGTGACCTGTTTCTAGTAACGGGGATAGGGACCAATGACAGACACTGTATATGACCAGCCTCCGATAGGCCAAGGCCTGACCTGTTTCCAGTAACGGGGATAGGGACCAATGACAGACACTGTATATGATCAGCCTCCGATAGGCCTAGGCGTGACCTGTTTCCAGTAACGGGGATAGGGACCAATGACAGACACTGTCTATGACCAGCCTCCGATAGGCCTAGGCGTAACCTGTTTCCAGTAACGGGGATAGAGACCAATGACAGACACTGTATATGACCAGCCTCCGATAGGCCAAGGCGTGACCTGTTTCCAGTAACGGGGATAGGGACCAATGACAGACACTGTATATGATCAGCCTCCGATAGGCCTAGGCGTGACCTGTTTCCAGTAACGGGGATAGGGACCAATGGCAGACATTGTATATGATCAGCCTCCGATAGGCCAAGGCGTGACCTGTTTCCAGTAACGGGGATAGGGACCAATGACAGACACTGTATATGACCAGCCTCCGATAGGCCAAGGCGTGACCTGTTTCCAGTAACGGGGATAGAGACCAATGACAGACACTGTATATGACCAGCCTCCGATAGGCCAAGGCGTGACCTGTTTCCAGTAACGGGGATAGGGACCAATGACAGACACTGTATATGATCAGCCTCCGATAGGCCTAGGCGTGACCTGTTTCCAGTAACGGGGATAGGGTCCAATGACAGACACTGTATATGATCAGCCTCCGATAGGCCTAGGCGTGACCTGTTTCCAGTAACGGGGATAGGGACCAATGACCGACACTGTATATGATCAGCCTCCGATAGGCCTAGGCGTGATCTGTTTCCAGTAACGGGGATAGGGACCAATGACCGACACTGTATATGACCAGCCTCCGATAGGCCTAGGCGTGACCTGTTTCCAGTAACGGGGATAGGGACCAATGACCGACACTGTATATGACCAGCCTCCGATAGGCCAAGGCGTGACCTGTTTCCAGTAACGGGGATAGGGACCAATGACAGACACTGTATATGACCAGCCTCCGATAGGCCAAGGCGTGACCTGTTTCCAGTAACGGGGATAGGGACCAATGACAGACACTGTATATGATCAGCCTCCGATAGGCCTAGGTGTGACCTGTATCAGTAACGGGGATAGGGACCAATGACAGACACTGTATATGATCAGCCTCCGATAGGCCTAGGCGTGACCTGTTTCCAGTAACGGGGATAGGGACCAATGACCGACACTGTATATGATCAGCCTCCGATAGGCCAAGGCGTGACCTGTTTCCAGTAACGGGGATAGGGACCAATGACAGACACTGTATATGATCAGCCTCCGATAGGCCTAGGCGTGACCTGTTTCCAGTAACGGGGATAGGGACCAATGACAGACACTGTATATGATCAACCTCCGATAGACCTAGGCGTGACCTGTTTCCAGTAACGGGGATAGGGACCAATGACAGACACTGTATATGATCAGCCTCCCATAGGCCTAGGCGTGACCTGTATCAGTAACGGGGATAGGGACCAATGACAGACACTGTATATGACCAGCCTCCGATAGGCCAAGGCGCGACCTGTTTCCAGTAACGGCGATAGGGACCAATGGCAGACACTGTATATGATCAGCCTCCGATAGGCCTAGGCGTGACCTGTTTCCAGTAACGGGGATAGGGACCAATGACAGACACTGTATATGATCAGCCTCCGATAGGCCTAGGCGTGATCTGTTTCCAGTAACGGGGATGGGGACCAATGACAGACACTGTATATGACCAGCCTCCGATAGGCCTAGGCGTGATCTGTTTCTAGTAACGGGGATAGGGACCAATGACCGACACTGTATATGATCAGCCTCCGATAGGCCTAGGCGTGACCTGTTTCCAGTAACGGGGATAGGGACCAATGACAGACACTGTATATGACCAGCCTCCGATAGGCCTAGGCGTGATCTGTTTCTAGTAACGGGGATAGGGACCAATGACAGACACTGTATATGATCAGCCTCCGATAGGCCAAGGCGTGACCTGTTTCCAGTAACGGGGATAGGGACCAATGACAGACACTGTATGTGATCAGCCTCCGATAGGCCTAGGCGTGACCTGTTTCAAGTAACGGGGATAGGGACCAATGACAGACACTGTATATGACCAGCCTCCGATAGGCCTAGGCGTGACCTGTTTCCAGTAACGGGGATAGGGACCAATGACAGACACTGTATATGATCAGCCTCCGATAGGCCAAGGCGTGATCTGTTTCCAGTAACGGGGATAGGGACCAATGACCGACACTGTATATGACCAGCCTCCGATAGGCCAAGGCGTGACCTGTTTCCAGTAACGGGGATAGGGACCAATGACAGACACTGTATATGATCAGCCTCCGATAGGCCTAGGCGTGACCTGTTTCCAGTAACGGGGATAGGGACCAATGACAGACACTGTATATGACCAGCCTCCGATAGGCCAAGGCGTGACCTGTTTCCAGTAACGGGGATAGGGACCAATGACAGACACTGTATATGATCAGCCTCCGATAGGCCTAGGCGTGACCTGTTTCCAGTAACGGGGATAGGGACCAATGACAGACACTGTATATGACCAGCCTCCGATAGGCCAAGGCGTGACCTGTTTCCAGTAACGGGGATAGGGACCAATGACAGACACTGTATATGATCAGCCTCCGATAGGCCTAGGCGTGACCTGTTTCCAGTAACGGGGATAGGGACCAATGACAGACACTGTATATGACCAGCCTCCGATAGGCCAAGGCGTGACATGTTTCCAGTAACGGGGATAGGGACCAATGACAGACACTGTATATGATCAGCCTCCGATAGGCCTAGGCGTGACCTGTATCAGTAACGGGGATAGGGACCAATGACAGACACTGTATATGACCAGCCTCCGATAGGCCAAGGCGCGACCTGTTTCCAGTAACGGCGATAGGGACCAATGGCAGACACTGTATATGATCAGCCTCCGATAGGTCTAGGCGTGATCTGTTTATAGTAACGGGGATAGGGACCAATGACAGACACTGTATATGACCAGCCTCCGATAGGCCAAGGCGTGACCTGTTTCCAGTAACGGGGATAGGGACCAATGACAGACACTGTATATGACCAGCCTCCGATAGGCCTAGGCGTGACCTGTTTCCAGTAACGGGGATAGGGACCAATGACAGACACTGTATATGATCAGCCTCCGATAGGCCTAGGCGTGACCTGTTTCCAGTAACGGGGATAGGGACCAATGACAGACACTGTATATGATCAGCCTCCGATAGGCCTAGGCGTGACCTGTTTCCAGTAACGGGGATAGGGCCCAATGACCGACACTGTATATGACCAGCCTCCGATAGGCCAAGGCGTGACCTGTTTCCAGTAACGGGGATAGGGACCAATGACAGACACTGTATATGACCAGCCTCCGATAGGCCTAGGCGTGATCTGTTTCTAGTAACGGGGATAGGGACCAATGACCGACACTGTATATGATCAGCCTCCGATAGGCCTAGGCGTGACCTGTTTCCAGTAACGGGGATAGGGACCAATGACAGACACTGTATATGACCAGCCTCCGATAGGCCTAGGCGTGATCTGTTTCTAGTAACGGGGATAGGGACCAATGACAGACACTGTATATGATCAGCCTCCGATAGGCCAAGGCGTGACCTGTTTCCAGTAACGGGGATAGGGACCAATGACAGACACTGTATGTGATCAGCCTCCGATAGGCCTAGGCGTGACCTGTTTCAAGTAACGGGGATAGGGACCAATGACAGACACTGTATATGACCAGCCTCCGATAGGCCTAGGCGTGACCTGTTTCCAGTAACGGGGATAGGGACCAATGACAGACACTGTATATGATCAGCCTCCGATAGGCCAAGGCGTGATCTGTTTCCAGTAACGGGGATAGGGACCAATGACCGACACTGTATATGACCAGCCTCCGATAGGCCAAGGCGTGACCTGTTTCCAGTAACGGGGATAGGGACCAATGACAGACACTGTATATGATCAGCCTCCGATAGGCCTAGGCGTGACCTGTTTCCAGTAACGGGGATAGGGACCAATGACAGACACTGTATATGACCAGCCTCCGATAGGCCAAGGCGTGACCTGTTTCCAGTAACGGGGATATGGACCAATGACAGACACTGTATATGATCAGCCTCCGATAGGCCTAGGCGTGACCTGTTTCCAGTAACGGGGATAGGGACCAATGACAGACACTGTATATGACCAGCCTCCGATAGGCCAAGGCGTGACCTGTTTCCAGTAACGGGGACAGGGACCAATGACAGACACTGTATATGACCAGCCTCCGATAGGCCTAGGCGTGATCTGTTTCTAGTAACGGGGATAAGGAAAAATGACCGACACTGTATATGATCAGCCTCCGATAGGCCTAGGCGTGACCTGTTTCCAGTAACGGGGATAGGGACCAATGACAGACACTGTATATGACCAGCCTCCGATAGGCCAAGGCGTGACCTGTTTCCAGTAACGGGGATAGGGACCAATGACAGACACTGTATATGATCAGCCTCCAATAGGCCTAGGCGTGACCTGTTTCCAGTAACGGGGATAGGGACCAATGACAGACACTGTACATGACCAGCCTCCGATAGGCCAAGGCGTGACCTGTTTCCAGTAACGGGGATAGGGACCAATGACAGACACTGTATATGATCAGCCTCCGATAGGCCTAGGCGTGACCTGTTTCCAGTAACGGGGATAGGGACCAATGACAGACACTGTATATGACCAGCCTCCGATAGGCCTAGGCGTGACCTGTTTCCAGTAACGGGGATAGGGACCAATGACAGACACTGTATATGATCAGCCTCCGATAGGCCTAGGCGTGATCTGTTTCCAGTAACGGGGATAGGGACCAATGACAGACACCGTATATGATCAGCCTCCGATAGGCCTAGGCGTGACCTGTTTCCAGTAACGGGGATAGGGACCAATGACAGACACTGTATATGATCAGCCTCCGATAGGCCTAGGCGTGATCTGTTTTCAGTAACGGGGATAGGGACCAATGACAGACACTGTATATGACCAGCCTCCGATAGGCCAAGGCGCGACCTGTTTCCAGTAACGGCGATAGGGACCAATGGCAGACACTGTATATGATCAGCCTCCGATAGGTCTAGGCGTGATCTGTTTATAGTAACGGGGATAGGGACCAATGACAGACACTGTATATGACCAGCCTCCGATAGGCCAAGGCGTGACCTGTTTCCAGTAACGGGGATAGGGACCAATGACAGACACTGTATATGACCAGCCTCCGATAGGCCTAGGCGTGACCTGTTTCCAGTAACGGGGATAGGGACCAATGACAGACACTGTATATGATCAGCCTCCGATAGGCCTAGGCGTGACCTGTTTCCAGTAACGGGGATAGGGACCAATGACAGACACTGTATATGATCAGCCTCCGATAGGCCTAGGCGTGACCTGTTTCCAGTAACGGGGATAGGGCCCAATGACCGACACTGTATATGACCAGCCTCCGATAGGCCAAGGCGTGACCTGTTTCCAGTAACGGGGATAGGGACCAATGACAGACACTGTATATGACCAGCCTCCGATAGGCCTAGGCGTGATCTGTTTCTAGTAACGGGGATAGGGACCAATGACCGACACTGTATATGATCAGCCTCCGATAGGCCTAGGCGTGACCTGTTTCCAGTAACGGGGATAGGGACCAATGACAGACACTGTATATGACCAGCCTCCGATAGGCCTAGGCGTGATCTGTTTCTAGTAACGGGGATAGGGACCAATGACAGACACTGTATATGATCAGCCTCCGATAGGCCAAGGCGTGACCTGTTTCCAGTAACGGGGATAGGGACCAATGACAGACACTGTATGTGATCAGCCTCCGATAGGCCTAGGCGTGACCTGTTTCAAGTAACGGGGATAGGGACCAATGACAGACACTGTATATGACCAGCCTCCGATAGGCCTAGGCGTGACCTGTTTCCAGTAACGGGGATAGGGACCAATGACAGACACTGTATATGATCAGCCTCCGATAGGCCAAGGCGTGATCTGTTTCCAGTAACGGGGATAGGGACCAATGACCGACACTGTATATGACCAGCCTCCGATAGGCCAAGGCGTGACCTGTTTCCAGTAACGGGGATAGGGACCAATGACAGACACTGTATATGATCAGCCTCCGATAGGCCTAGGCGTGACCTGTTTCCAGTAACGGGGATAGGGACCAATGACAGACACTGTATATGACCAGCCTCCGATAGGCCAAGGCGTGACCTGTTTCCAGTAACGGGGATATGGACCAATGACAGACACTGTATATGATCAGCCTCCGATAGGCCTAGGCGTGACCTGTTTCCAGTAACGGGGATAGGGACCAATGACAGACACTGTATATGACCAGCCTCCGATAGGCCAAGGCGTGACCTGTTTCCAGTAACGGGGACAGGGACCAATGACAGACACTGTATATGACCAGCCTCCGATAGGCCTAGGCGTGATCTGTTTCTAGTAACGGGGATAAGGAAAAATGACCGACACTGTATATGATCAGCCTCCGATAGGCCTAGGCGTGACCTGTTTCCAGTAACGGGGATAGGGACCAATGACAGACACTGTATATGACCAGCCTCCGATAGGCCAAGGCGTGACCTGTTTCCAGTAACGGGGATAGGGACCAATGACAGACACTGTATATGATCAGCCTCCAATAGGCCTAGGCGTGACCTGTTTCCAGTAACGGGGATAGGGACCAATGACAGACACTGTACATGACCAGCCTCCGATAGGCCAAGGCGTGACCTGTTTCCAGTAACGGGGATAGGGACCAATGACAGACACTGTATATGATCAGCCTCCGATAGGCCTAGGCGTGACCTGTTTCCAGTAACGGGGATAGGGACCAATGACAGACACTGTATATGACCAGCCTCCGATAGGCCTAGGCGTGACCTGTTTCCAGTAACGGGGATAGGGACCAATGACAGACACTGTATATGATCAGCCTCCGATAGGCCTAGGCGTGATCTGTTTCCAGTAACGGGGATAGGGACCAATGACAGACACCGTATATGATCAGCCTCCGATAGGCCTAGGCGTGACCTGTTTCCAGTAACGGGGATAGGGACCAATGACAGACACTGTATATGATCAGCCTCCGATAGGCCTAGGCGTGATCTGTTTTCAGTAACGGGGATAGGGACCAATGACAGACACTGTATATGACCAGCCTCCGATAGGTCTAGGCGTGATCTGTTTATAGTAACGGGGATAGGGACCAATGACAGACACTGTATATGACCAGCCTCCGATAGGCCAAGGCGTGACCTGTTTCCAGTAACGGGGATAGGGACCAATGACAGACACTGTATATGATCAGCCTCCGATAGGTCTAGGCGTGATCTGTTTATAGTAACGGGGATAGGGACCAATGACAGACACTGTATATGACCAGCCTCCGATAGGCCAAGGCGTGACCTGTTTCCAGTAACGGGGATAGGGACCAATGACAGACACTGTATATGACCAGCCTCCGATAGGCCTAGGCGTGACCTGTTTCCAGTAACGGGGATAGGGACCAATGACAGACACTGTATATGATCAGCCTCCGATAGGCCTAGGCGTGACCTGTTTCCAGTAACGGGGATAGGGACCAATGACAGACACTGTATATGATCAGCCTCCGATAGGCCTAGGCGTGACCTGTTTCCAGTAACGGGGATAGGGCCCAATGACCGACACTGTATATGACCAGCCTCCGATAGGCCAAGGCGTGACCTGTTTCCAGTAACGGGGATAGGGACCAATGACAGACACTGTATATGACCAGCCTCCGATAGGCCTAGGCGTGATCTGTTTCTAGTAACGGGGATAGGGACCAATGACCGACACTGTATATGATCAGCCTCCGATAGGCCTAGGCGTGACCTGTTTCCAGTAACGGGGATAGGGACCAATGACAGACACTGTATATGACCAGCCTCCGATAGGCCTAGGCGTGATCTGTTTCTAGTAACGGGGATAGGGACCAATGACAGACACTGTATATGATCAGCCTCCGATAGGCCAAGGCGTGACCTGTTTCCAGTAACGGGGATAGGGACCAATGACAGACACTGTATGTGATCAGCCTCCGATAGGCCTAGGCGTGACCTGTTTCAAGTAACGGGGATAGGGACCAATGACAGACACTGTATATGACCAGCCTCCGATAGGCCTAGGCGTGACCTGTTTCCAGTAACGGGGATAGGGACCAATGACAGACACTGTATATGATCAGCCTCCGATAGGCCAAGGCGTGATCTGTTTCCAGTAACGGGGATAGGGACCAATGACCGACACTGTATATGACCAGCCTCCGATAGGCCAAGGCGTGACCTGTTTCCAGTAACGGGGATAGGGACCAATGACAGACACTGTATATGATCAGCCTCCGATAGGCCTAGGCGTGACCTGTTTCCAGTAACGGGGATAGGGACCAATGACAGACACTGTATATGACCAGCCTCCGATAGGCCAAGGCGTGACCTGTTTCCAGTAACGGGGATATGGACCAATGACAGACACTGTATATGATCAGCCTCCGATAGGCCTAGGCGTGACCTGTTTCCAGTAACGGGGATAGGGACCAATGACAGACACTGTATATGACCAGCCTCCGATAGGCCAAGGCGTGACCTGTTTCCAGTAACGGGGACAGGGACCAATGACAGACACTGTATATGACCAGCCTCCGATAGGCCTAGGCGTGATCTGTTTCTAGTAACGGGGATAAGGAAAAATGACCGACACTGTATATGATCAGCCTCCGATAGGCCTAGGCGTGACCTGTTTCCAGTAACGGGGATAGGGACCAATGACAGACACTGTATATGACCAGCCTCCGATAGGCCAAGGCGTGACCTGTTTCCAGTAACGGGGATAGGGACCAATGACAGACACTGTATATGATCAGCCTCCAATAGGCCTAGGCGTGACCTGTTTCCAGTAACGGGGATAGGGACCAATGACAGACACTGTACATGACCAGCCTCCGATAGGCCAAGGCGTGACCTGTTTCCAGTAACGGGGATAGGGACCAATGACAGACACTGTATATGATCAGCCTCCGATAGGCCTAGGCGTGACCTGTTTCCAGTAACGGGGATAGGGACCAATGACAGACACTGTATATGACCAGCCTCCGATAGGCCTAGGCGTGACCTGTTTCCAGTAACGGGGATAGGGACCAATGACAGACACTGTATATGATCAGCCTCCGATAGGCCTAGGCGTGATCTGTTTCCAGTAACGGGGATAGGGACCAATGACAGACACCGTATATGATCAGCCTCCGATAGGCCTAGGCGTGACCTGTTTCCAGTAACGGGGATAGGGACCAATGACAGACACTGTATATGATCAGCCTCCGATAGGCCTAGGCGTGATCTGTTTTCAGTAACGGGGATAGGGACCAATGACAGACACTGTATATGATCAGCCTCCGATAGGCCTAGGCGTGACCTGTTTCCAGTAACGGGGATAGGGACCAATGACAGACACTGTATATGATCAGCCTCCGATAGGCCTAGGCGTGACCTGTTTCCAGTAACGGGGATAGGGACCAATGACAGACACTCTATATGACCAGCCTCCGATAGGCCTAGGCGTGATCTGTTTCTAGTAACGGGGATAGGGACCAATGACAGACACTGTATATGATCAGCCTCCGATAGGCCAAGGCGTGACCTGTTTCCAGTAACGGGGATGGGGACCAATGACAGACACTGTATGTGATCAGCCTCCGATAGGCCTAGGCGTGACCTGTTTCCAGTAACGGGGATAGGGACCAATGACAGACACTGTATATGATCAGCCTCCGATAGGCCTAGGCGTGACCTGTTTCCAGTAACGGGGATAGGGACCAATGACAGACACTGTATATGATCAGCCTCCGATAGGCCAAGGCGTGACCTGTTTCCAGTAACGGGGATAGGGACCAATGACAGACACTGTATATGACCAGCCTCCGATAGGCCTAGGCGTGACCTGTTTCCAGTAACGGGGATAGGGACCAATGACAGACACTGTATATGACCAGCCTCCGATAGGCCAAGGCGTGACCTGTTTCCAGTAACGGGGATAGGGACCAATGACCGACACTGTATATGATCAGCCTCCGATAGGCCAAGGCGTGACCTGTGTCCAGTAACGGGGATAGGGACCAATGACAGACACTGTATATGACCAGCCTCCGATAGGCCAAGGCGTGACCTGTTTCCAGTAACGGGGATAGGGACCAATGACAGACACTGTATATGATCAGCCTCCGATAGGCCAAGGCGTGATCTATTTCTAGTAACGGGGATAGGGACCAATGACCGACACTGTATATGATCAGCCTCCGATAGGCCTAGGCGTGACCTATTCCCAGTAACGGGGATAGGGACCAATGACCGACACTGTATATGATCAGCCTCCGATAGGCCTAGGCGTGACCTGTTTCCAGTAACGGGGATAGGGACCAATGACAGACACTGTATATGACCAGTCTCCGATAGGCCAAGGCGTGACCTGTTTCCAGTAACGGGGATAGGGACCAATGACAGACACTGTATATGATCAGCCTCCGATAGGCCTAGGCGTGACCTGTTTCCAGTAACGGGGATAGGGACCAATGACAGACACTGTATATGATCAGCCTCCGATAGGCCTAGGCGTGACCTGTTTCCAGTAACGGGGATAGGGACCAATGACAGACACTGTATATGACCAGCCTCCGATAGGCCTAGGCGTGATCTGTTTCTAGTAACGGGGATAGGGGCCAATGACAGACACTGTATATGATCAGCCTCCGATAGGCCAAGGCGTGACCTGTTTCCAGTAACGGGGATAGGGACCAATGACAGACACTGTATGTGATCAGCCTCCGATAGGCCTAGGCGTGACCTGTTTCAAGTAACGGGGATAGGGACCAATGACAGACACTGTATATGACCAGCCTCCGATAGGCCTAGGCGTGACCTGTTTCCAGTAACGGGGATAGGGACCAATGACAGACACTGTATATGATCAGCCTCCGATAGGCCAAGGCGTGATCTGTTTCCAGTAACGGGGATAGGGACCAATGACCGACACTGTATATGACCAGCCTCCGATAGGCCAAGGCGTGACCTGTTTCCAGTAACGGGGATAGGGACCAATGACAGACACTGTATATGACCAGCCTCCGATAGGCCAAGGCGTGACCTGTTTCCAGTAACGGGGACAGGGACCAATGACAGACACTGTATATGACCAGCCTCCGATAGGCCTAGGCGTGATCTGTTTCTAGTAACGGGGATAAGGAAAAATGACCGACACTGTATATGATCAGCCTCCGATAGGCCTAGGCGTGACCTGTTTCCAGTAACGGGGATAGGGACCAATGACAGACACTGTATATGACCAGCCTCCGATAGGCCAAGGCGTGACCTGTTTCCAGTAACGGGGATAGGGACCAATGACAGACACTGTATATGATCAGCCTCCAATAGGCCTAGGCGTGACCTGTTTCCAGTAACGGGGATAGGGACCAATGACAGACACTGTACATGACCAGCCTCCGATAGGCCAAGGCGTGACCTGTTTCCAGTAACGGGGATAGGGACCAATGACAGACACTGTATATGATCAGCCTCCGATAGGCCTAGGCGTGACCTGTTTCCAGTAACGGGGATAGGGACCAATGACAGACACTGTATATGACCAGCCTCCGATAGGCCTAGGCGTGACCTGTTTCCAGTAACGGGGATAGGGACCAATGACAGACACTGTATATGATCAGCCTCCGATAGGCCTAGGCGTGATCTGTTTCCAGTAACGGGGATAGGGACCAATGACAGACACCGTATATGATCAGCCTCCGATAGGCCTAGGCGTGACCTGTTTCCAGTAACGGGGATAGGGACCAATGACAGACACTGTATATGATCAGCCTCCGATAGGCCTAGGCGTGATCTGTTTCCAGTAACGGGGATAGGGACCAATGACAGACACTGTATATGATCAGCCTCCGATAGGCCTAGGCGTGACCTGTTTCCAGTAACGGGGATAGGGACCAATGACAGACACTGTATATGATCAGCCTCCGATAGGCCTAGGCGTGACCTGTTTCCAGTAACGGGGATAGGGACCAATGACAGACACTCTATATGACCAGCCTCCGATAGGCCTAGGCGTGATCTGTTTCTAGTAACGGGGATAGGGACCAATGACAGACACTGTATATGATCAGCCTCCGATAGGCCAAGGCGTGACCTGTTTCCAGTAACGGGGATAGGGACCAATGACAGACACTGTATATGACCAGCCTCCGATAGGCCTAGGCGTGACCTGTGTCCAGTAACGGGGATAGGGACCAATGACAGACACTGTATATGACCAGCCTCCGATAGGCCAAGGCGTGACCTGTTTCCAGTAACGGGGATAGGGACCAATGACCGACACTGTATATGATCAGCCTCCGATAGGCCTAGGCGTGACCTGTGTCCAGTAACGGGGATAGGGACCAATGACAGACACTGTATATGACCAGCCTCCGATAGGCCAAGGCGTGACCTGTTTCCAGTAACGGGGATAGGGACCAATGACAGACACTGTATATGACCAGCCTCCGATAGGCCTAGGCGTGACCTGTTTCCAGTAACGGGGATAGGGACCAATGACAGACACTGTATATGATCAGCCTCCGATAGGCCAAGGCGTGATCTGTTTCCAGTAACGGGGATAGGGACCAATGACCGACACTGTATATGACCAGCCTCCGATAGGCCAAGGCGTGACCTGTTTCCAGTAACGGGGATAGGGACCAATGACAGACACTGTATATGACCAGCCTCCGATAGGCCAAGGCGTGACCTGTTTCCAGTAACGGGGACAGGGACCAATGACAGACACTGTATATGACCAGCCTCCGATAGGCCTAGGCGTGATCTGTTTCTAGTAACGGGGATAAGGAAAAATGACCGACACTGTATATGATCAGCCTCCGATAGGCCTAGGCGTGACCTGTTTCCAGTAACGGGGATAGGGACCAATGACAGACACTGTATATGACCAGCCTCCGATAGGCCAAGGCGTGACCTGTTTCCAGTAACGGGGATAGGGACCAATGACAGACACTGTATATGATCAGCCTCCAATAGGCCTAGGCGTGACCTGTTTCCAGTAACGGGGATAGGGACCAATGACAGACACTGTACATGACCAGCCTCCGATAGGCCAAGGCGTGACCTGTTTCCAGTAACGGGGATAGGGACCAATGACAGACACTGTATATGATCAGCCTCCGATAGGCCTAGGCGTGACCTGTTTCCAGTAACGGGGATAGGGACCAATGACAGACACTGTATATGACCAGCCTCCGATAGGCCTAGGCGTGACCTGTTTCCAGTAACGGGGATAGGGACCAATGACAGACACTGTATATGATCAGCCTCCGATAGGCCTAGGCGTGATCTGTTTCCAGTAACGGGGATAGGGACCAATGACAGACACCGTATATGATCAGCCTCCGATAGGCCTAGGCGTGACCTGTTTCCAGTAACGGGGATAGGGACCAATGACAGACACTGTATATGATCAGCCTCCGATAGGCCTAGGCGTGATCTGTTTCCAGTAACGGGGATAGGGACCAATGACAGACACTGTATATGATCAGCCTCCGATAGGCCTAGGCGTGACCTGTTTCCAGTAACGGGGATAGGGACCAATGACAGACACTGTATATGATCAGCCTCCGATAGGCCTAGGCGTGACCTGTTTCCAGTAACGGGGATAGGGACCAATGACAGACACTCTATATGACCAGCCTCCGATAGGCCTAGGCGTGATCTGTTTCTAGTAACGGGGATAGGGACCAATGACAGACACTGTATATGATCAGCCTCCGATAGGCCAAGGCGTGACCTGTTTCCAGTAACGGGGATAGGGACCAATGACAGACACTGTATATGACCAGCCTCCGATAGGCCTAGGCGTGACCTGTGTCCAGTAACGGGGATAGGGACCAATGACAGACACTGTATATGACCAGCCTCCGATAGGCCAAGGCGTGACCTGTTTCCAGTAACGGGGATAGGGACCAATGACCGACACTGTATATGATCAGCCTCCGATAGGCCTAGGCGTGACCTGTGTCCAGTAACGGGGATAGGGACCAATGACAGACACTGTATATGACCAGCCTCCGATAGGCCAAGGCGTGACCTGTTTCCAGTAACGGGGATAGGGACCAATGACAGACACTGTATATGATCAGCCTCCGATAGGCCACAGCGTGATCTATTTCTAGTAACGGGGATAGGGACCAATGACCGACACTGTATATGATCAGCCTCCGATAGGCCTAGGCGTGATCTATTTCCAGTAACGGGGATAGGGACCAATGACCGACACTGTATATGATCAGCCTCCGATAGGCCTAGGCGTGACCTGTTTCCAGTAACGGGGATAGGGACCAATGACAGACACTGTATATGACCAGTCTCCGATAGGCCAAGGCGTGACCTGTTTCCAGTAACGGGGATAGGGACCAATGACAGACACTGTATATGATCAGCCTCCGATAGGCCTAGGCGTGACCTGTTTCCAGTAACGGGGATAGGGACCAATGACAGACACTGTATATGATCAGCCTCCGATAGGCCAAGGCGTGACCTGTTTCCAGTAACGGGGATAGGGACCAATGACAGACACTGTATATGACCAGCCTCCGATAGGCCAAGGCGTGACCTGTTTCCAGTAACGGGGATAGAGACCAATGACAGACACTGTATATGACCAGCCTCCGATAGGCCAAGGCGTGACCTGTTTCCAGTAACGGGGATAGGGACCAATGACAGACACTGTATATGATCAGCCTCCGATAGGCCAAGGCGTGACCTGTTTCCAGTAACGGGTATAGGGACCAATGACAGACACTGTATATGATCAGCCTCCGATAGGCCAAGGCGTGACCTGTTTCCAGTAACGGGGATAGGGACCAATGACCGACACTGTATATGACCAGCCTCCGATAGGCCAAGGCGTGACCTGTTTCCAGTAACGGGGACAGGGACCAATGACAGACACTGTATATGACCAGCCTCCGATAGGCCTAGGCGTGATCTGTTTCTAGTAACGGGGATAAGGAAAAATGACCGACACTGTATATGATCAGCCTCCGATAGGCCTAGGCGTGACCTGTTTCCAGTAACGGGGATAGGGACCAATGACAGACACTGTATATGACCAGCCTCCGATAGGCCAAGGCGTGACCTGTTTCCAGTAACGGGGATAGGGACCAATGACAGACTCTGTATATGATCAGCCTCCAATAGGCCTAGGCGTGACCTGTTTCCAGTAACGGGGATAGGGACCAATGACAGACACTGTCCATGACCAGCCTCCGATAGGCCAAGGCGTGACCTGTTTCCAGTAACGGGGATAGGGACCAATGACAGACACTGTATATGATCAGCCTCCGATAGGCCTAGGCGTGACCTGTTTCCAGTAACGGGGATAGGGACCAATGACAGACACTGTATATGACCAGCCTCCGATAGGCCTAGGCGTGACCTGTTTCCAGTAACGGGGATAGGGACCAATGACAGACACTGTATATGATCAGCCTCCGATAGGCCTAGGCGTGATCTGTTTCCAGTAACGGGGATAGGGACCAATGACAGACACCGTATATGATCAGCCTCCGATAGGCCTAGGCGTGACCTGTTTCCAGTAACGGGGATAGGGACCAATGACAGACACTGTATATGATCAGCCTCCGATAGGCCTAGGCGTGATCTGTTTCCAGTAACGGGGATAGGGACCAATGACAGACACTGTATATGATCAGCCTCCGATAGGCCTAGGCGTGACCTGTTTCCAGTAACGGGGATAGGGACCAATGACAGACACTGTATATGATCAGCCTCCGATAGGCCTAGGCGTGACCTGTTTCCAGTAACGGGGATAGGGACCAATGACAGACACTCTATATGACCAGCCTCCGATAGGCCTAGGCGTGATCTGTTTCTAGTAACGGGGATAGGGACCAATGACAGACACTGTATATGATCAGCCTCCGATAGGCCAAGGCGTGACCTGTTTCCAGTAACGGGGATAGGGACCAATGACAGACACTGTATGTGATCAGCCTCCGATAGGCCTAGGCGTGACCTGTTTCAAGTAACGGGGATAGGGACCAATGACAGACACTGTATATGATCAGCCTCCGATAGGCCTAGGCGTGACCTGTTTCCAGTAACGGGGATAGGGACCAATGACAGACACTGTATATGATCAGCCTCCGATAGGCCAAGGCGTGACCTGTTTCCAGTAACGGGGATAGGGACCAATGACAGACACTGTATATGACCAGCCTCCGATAGGCCTAGGCGTGACCTGTTTCCAGTAACGGGGATAGGGACCAATGACAGACACTGTATATGACCAGCCTCCGATAGGCCAAGGCGTGACCTGTTTCCAGTAACGGGGATAGGGACCAATGACCGACACTGTATATGATCAGCCTCCGATAGGCCTAGGCGTGACCTGTGACCAGTAACGGGGATAGGGACCAATGACAGACACTGTATATGACCAGCCTCCGATAGGCCAAGGCGTGACCTGTTTCCAGTAACGGGGATAGGGACCAATGACAGACACTGTATATGATCAGCCTCCGATAGGCCAAGGCGTGATCTATTTCTAGTAACGGGGATAGGGACCAATGACCGACACTGTATATGATCAGCCTCCGATAGGCCTAGGCGTGACCTATTTCCAGTAACGGGGATAGGGACCAATGACCGACACTGTATATGATCAGCCTCCGATAGGCCTAGGCGTGACCTGTTTCCAGTAACGGGGATAGGGACCAATGACAGACACTGTATATGACCAGTCTCCGATAGGCCAAGGCGTGACCTGTTTCCAGTAACGGGGATAGGGACCAATGACAGACACTGTATATGATCAGCCTCCGATAGGCCTAGGCGTGACCTGTTTCCAGTAACGGGGATAGGGACCAATGACAGACACTGTATATGATCAGCCTCCGATAGGCCAAGGCGTGACCTGTTTCCAGTAACGGGGATAGGGACCAATGACAGACACTGTATATGACCAGCCTCCGATAGGCCAAGGCGTGACCTGTTTCCAGTAACGGGGATAGAGACCAATGACAGACACTGTATATGACCAGCCTCCGATAGGCCAAGGCGTGACCTGTTTCCAGTAACGGGGATAGGGACCAATGACAGACACTGTATATGATCAGCCTCCGATAGGCCAAGGCGTGACCTGTTTCCAGTAACGGGGATAGGGACCAATGACAGACACTGTATATGATCAGCCTCCGATAGGCCAAGGCGTGACCTGTTTCCAGTAACGGGGATAGGGACCAATGACCGACACTGTATATGATCAGCCTCCGATAGGCCTAGGCGTGACCTGTTTCCAGTAACGGGGATAGCGAGCAATGACCGACACTGTATATGATCAGCCTCCGATAGGCCTAGGCGTGATCTGTTTGCAGTAACGGGGATAGGGACCAATGACAGACACTGTATATGACCAGCCTCCGATAGGCCAAGGCGTGACCTGTTTCTAGTAACGGGGATAGGGACCAATGACAGACACTGTATATGACCAGCCTCCGATAGGCCAAGGCGTGACCTGTTTCCAGTAACGGGGATAGGGACCAATGACAGACACTGTATATGATCAGCCTCCGATAGGCCTAGGCGTGACCAGTTTCCAGTAACGGGGATAGGGACCAATGACCGACACTGTATATGATCAGCCTCCGATAGGCCTAGGCGTGATCTGTTTCCAGTAACGGGGATAGGGACCAATGACCGACACTGTATATGACCAGCCTCCGATAGGCCTAGGCGTGACCTGTTTCCAGTAACGGGGATAGGGACCAATGACCGACACTGTATATGACCAGCCTCCGATAGGCCAAGGCGTGACCTGTTTCTAGTAACGGGGATAGGGACCAATGACAGACACTGTATATGACCAGCCTCCGATAGGCCAAGGCGTGACCTGTTTCCAGTAACGGGGATAGGGACCAATGACAGACACTGTATATGATCAGCCTCCGATAGGCCTAGGCGTGACCTGTATCAGTAACGGGGATAGGGACCAATGACAGACACTGTATATGATCAGCCTCCGATAGGCCTAGGCGTGACCTGTATCAGTAACGGGGATAGGGACCAATGACAGACACTGTATATGATCAGCCTCCGATAGGCCTAGGCGTGACCTGTTTCCAGTAACGGGGATAGGGACCAATGACAGACACTGTATATGACCAGCCTCCGATAGGCCAAGGCGTGACATGTTTCCAGTAACGGGGATAGGGACCAATGACAGACACTGTATATGATCAGCCTCCGATAGGCCTAGGCGTGACCTGTATCAGTAACGGGGATAGGGACCAATGACAGACACTGTATATGACCAGCCTCCGATAGGCCAAGGCGCGACCTGTTTCCAGTAACGGCGATAGGGACCAATGGCAGACACTGTATATGATCAGCCTCCGATAGGCCTAGGCGTGACCTGTTTCCAGTAACGGGGATAGAGACCAATGACCGACACTGTATATGACCAGCCTCCGATAGGCCTAGGCGTGACCTGTTTCCAGTAACGGGGATAGGGACCAATGACAGACACTGTATATGACCAGCCTCCGATAGGCCTAGGCGTGATCTGTTTCCAGTAACGGGGATAGGGACCAATGACAGACACTGTTAATGACCAGCCTCCGATAGGCCTAGGCGTGACCTGTTTCCAGTAACGGGGATAGGGACCAATGACAGACACTGTATATGACCAGCCTCCGATAGGCCTAGGCGTGATCTGTTTCCAGTAACGGGGATAGGGACCAATGACCGACACTGTATATGATCAGCCTCCGATAGGCCTAGGCGTGACCTGTTTCCAGTAACGGGGATAGGGACCAATGACAGACACTGTATATGATCAGCCTCCGATAGGCCTAGGCGTGACCTGTTTCCAGTAACGGGGATAGGGACCAATGACAGACACTGTATATGACCAGCCTCCGATAGGCCAAGGCGTGACCTGTTTCCAGTAACGGGGATAGGGACCAATGACAGACACTGTATATGACCAGCCTCCGATAGGTCTGGGCGTGACCTGTTTCCAGTAACGGGGATAGGGACCAATGACCGACACTGTATATGATCAGCCTCCGATAGGCCAAGGCGTGACCTGTTTCCAGTAACGGGGATAGGGACCAATGACAGACACTGTATATGACCAGCCTCCGATAGGTCTGGGCGTGACCTGTTTCCAGTAACGGGGATAGGGACCAATGACCGACACTGTATATGACCAGCCTCCGATAGGCCTAGGCGTGACCTGTTTCCAGTAACGGGGATAGGGACCAATGACAGACACTGTATATGATCAGCCTCCGATAGGCCTAGGCGTGACCTGTTTCCAGTAACGGGGATAGGGACCAATGACAGACACTGTATATGATCAACCTCCGATAGGCCAAGGCGTGACCTGTTTCCAGTAACGGGGATAGGGACCAATGACAGACACTGTATATGACCAGCCTCCGATAGGTCTGGGCGTGACCTGTTTCCAGTAACGGGGATAGGGACCAATGACCGACACTGTATATGATCAGCCTCCGATAGGCCAAGGCGTGACCTGTTTCCAGTAACGGGGATAGGGACCAATGACAGACACTGTATATGACCAGCCTCCGATAGGTCTGGGCGTGACCTGTTTCCAGTAACGGGGATAGGGACCAATGACCGACACTGTATATGATCAGCCTCCGATAGGCCAAGGCGTGACCTGTTTCCAGTAACGGGGATAGGGACCAATGACAGACACTGTATATGACCAGCCTCCGATAGACCAAGGCGTGACCTGTTTCCAGTAACGGGGATAGGGACCAATGACAGACACTGTATATGACCAGCCTCCGATAGGCCAAGGCGTGACCTGTTTCCAGTAACGGGGATAGGAACCAATGACAGACACTGTATATGATCAGCCTCCGATAGGCCAAGGCGTGACCTGTTTCCAGTAACGGGGATAGGGACCAATGACAGACACTGTATATGATCAGCCTCCGATAGGCCTAGGCGTGACCTGTTTCCAGTAACGGGGATAGGGACCAATGACAGACACTGTATATGACCAGCCTCCGATAGGCCAAGGCGTGACCTGTTTCCAGTAACGGGGATAGGGACCAATGACCGACACTGTATATGATCAGCCTCCGATAGGCCAAGGCCTGACCTGTTTCCAGTAACGGGGATAGGGACCAATGACCGATACTGTATATGACCAGCCTCCGATAGGCCAAGGCGTGACCTGTTTCCAGTAACGGGGATAGGGACCAATGACCGACACTGTATATGATCAGCCTCCGATAGGCCAAGGCCTGACCTGTTTCCAGTAACGGGGATAGGGTCCACTGACAGACACAGTATATGATCAGCCTCCGATAGGCCAAGGCGTGACCTGTTTCCAGTAACGGGGATAGGGACCAATGACAGACACTGTATATGACCAGCCTCCGATAGGCCTGCGCGTGACCTGTTTCCAGTAACGGGGATAGGGACCACTGACAGACACTGTATATGACCAGCCTCCGTTAGGCCAAGGCGTGACCTGTTTCCAGTAACGGGGATAGGGACCAATGACAGACACTGTATATGACCAGCCTCCGATAGGCCTGGGCGTGACCTGTTTCCAGTAACGGGGATAGGGACCACTGACAGACACTGTATATGACCAGCCTCCGATAGGCCAAGGCGTGACCTGTTTCCAGTAACGGGGATAGGGACCAATGACAGACACTGTATATGATCAGCCTCCGATAGGCCAAGGCGTGACCTGTTTCCAGTAACGGGGATAGGGACCAATGACAGACACTGTATATGACCAGCCTCCGATAGGCCTAGGCGTGACCTGTTTCTAGTAAAGGGGATAGGGACCAATGACCGACACTGTATATGACCAGCCTCCGATCAGCCTAGGCGTGACCTGTTTCCAGTAACGGGGATAGGGACCAATGACAGACACTGTATATGACCAGCCTCCGATAGGCCTAGGCGTGACCTGTTTCCAGTAACGGGGATAGGGACCAATGACCGACACTGTATATGACCAGCCTCCGATCAGCCTATGCGTGACCTGTTTCCAGTAACGGGGATAGGGACCAATGACCGACACTGTATATGATCAGCCTCCGATAGGCCAAGGCGTGACCTGTTTCCAGTAAGGGGGATAGGGACCAATGACAGACACTGTATATGACCAGCCTCCGATAGGCCAAGGCGTGACCTGTTTCCAGTAACGGGGATAGGGACCAATGACAGACACTGTATATGACCAGCCTCCGATAGGCCAAGGCGTGACCTGTTTCCAGTAACGGGGATAGGGACCAATGACCGACACTGTATATGACCACCCTCCGATAGGCCTAGGCGTGACCTGTTTCCAGTAACGGGGATAGGGACCAATGACAGACACTGTATATGACCAGCCTCCGATAGGCCAAGGCGTGACCTGTTTCTAGTAACGGGGATAGGGACCAATGACAGACACTGTATATGACCAGCCTCCGATAGGCCAAGGCGTGACCTGTTTCCAGTAACGGGGATAGGGACCAATGACAGACACTGTATATGATCAGCCTCCGATAGGCCTAGGCGTGACCTGTTTCCAGTAACGGGGATAGGGACCAATGACCGACACTGTATATGACCAGCCTCCGATAGGCCTAGGCGTGACCTGTTTCCAGTAACGGGGATAGGGACCAATGACCGACACTGTATATGACCAGCCTCCGATAGGCCAAGGCGTGACCTGTTTCCAGTAACGGGGATAGGGACCAATGACAGACACTGTATATGATCAGCCTCCGATAGGCCAAGGCGTGACCTGTTTCCAGTAACGGGGATAGGGACCAATGACAGACACTGTATATGACCAGCCTCCGATAGGCCAAGGCGTGACCTGTTTCCAGTAACGGGGATAGGGACCAATGACAGACACTGTATATGACCAGCCTCCGATAGGCCAAGGCGTGACCTGTTTCCAGTAACGGGGATAGGGACCAATGACAGACACTGTATATGATCAGCCTCCGATAGGCCAAGGCGTGACCTGTTTCCAGTAACGGGGATAGGGACCAATGACAGACACTGTATATGATCAGCCTCCGATAGGCCAAGGCGTGACCTGTTTCCAGTAACGGGGATAGGGACCAATGACAGACACTGTATATGACCAGCCTCCGATAGGCCTAGGCGTGACCTGTTTCCAGTAACGGGGATAGGGACCAATGACCGACACTGTATATGACCAGCCTCCGATCAGCCTAGGCGTGACCTGTTTCCAGTAACGGGGATAGGGACCAATGACAGACACTGTATATGACCAGCCTCCGATAGGCCTAGGCGTGACCTGTTTCCAGTAACGGGGATAGGGACCAATGACCGACACTGTATATGACCAGCCTCCGATCAGCCTATGCGTGACCTGTTTCCAGTAACGGGGATAGGGACCAATGACAGACACTGTATATGACCAGCCTCCGATAGGCCTAGGCGTGATCTGTTTCCAGTAACGGGGATAGGGACCAATGACAGACACTGTATATGACCAGCCTCCGATAGGCCTAGGCGTGACCTGTTTCCAGTAACGGGGATAGGGACCAATGACAGACACTGTATATGACCAGCCTCCGATAGGCCTAGGCGTGATCTGTTTCCAGTAACGGGGATAGGGACCAATGACCGACACTGTATATGATCAGCCTCCGATAGGCCTAGGCGTGACCTGTTTCCAGTAACGGGGATAGGGACCAATGACAGACACTGTATATGATCAGCCTCCGATAGGCCTAGGCGTGACCTGTTTCCAGTAACGGGGATAGGGACCAATGACAGACACTGTATATGACCAGCCTCCGATAGGCCAAGGCGTGACCTGTTTCCAGTAACGGGGATAGGGACCAATGACAGACACTGTATATGACCAGCCTCCGATAGGTCTGGGCGTGACCTGTTTCCAGTAACGGGGATAGGGACCAATGACCGACACTGTATATGATCAGCCTCCGATAGGCCAAGGCGTGACCTGTTTCCAGTAACGGGGATAGGGACCAATGACAGACACTGTATATGACCAGCCTCCGATAGGTCTGGGCGTGACCTGTTTCCAGTAACGGGGATAGGGACCAATGACCGACACTGTATATGACCAGCCTCCGATAGGCCTAGGCGTGACCTGTTTCCAGTAACGGGGATAGGGACCAATGACAGACACTGTATATGATCAGCCTCCGATAGGCCTAGGCGTGACCTGTTTCCAGTAACGGGGATAGGGACCAATGACAGACACTGTATATGATCAACCTCCGATAGGCCAAGGCGTGACCTGTTTCCAGTAACGGGGATAGGGACCAATGACAGCCACTGTATATGACCAGCCTCCGATAGGTCTGGGCGTGACCTGTTTCCAGTAACGGGGATAGGGACCAATGACCGACACTGTATATGATCAGCCTCCGATAGGCCAAGGCGTGACCTGTTTCCAGTAACGGGGATAGGGACCAATGACAGACACTGTATATGACCAGCCTCCGATAGGTCTGGGCGTGACCTGTTTCCAGTAACGGGGATAGGGACCAATGACCGACACTGTATATGATCAGCCTCCGATAGGCCAAGGCGTGACCTGTTTCCAGTAACGGGGATAGGGACCAATGACAGACACTGTATATGACCAGCCTCCGATAGACCAAGGCGTGACCTGTTTCCAGTAACGGGGATAGGGACCAATGACAGACACTGTATATGACCAGCCTCCGATAGGCCAAGGCGTGACCTGTTTCCAGTAACGGGGATAGGAACCAATGACAGACACTGTATATGATCAGCCTCCGATAGGCCAAGGCGTGACCTGTTTCCAGTAACGGGGATAGGGACCAATGACAGACACTGTATATGATCAGCCTCCGATAGGCCTAGGCGTGACCTGTTTCCAGTAAAGGGGATAGGGACCAATGACAGACACTGTATATGACCAGCCTCCGATAGGCCAAGGCGTGACCTGTTTCCAGTAACGGGGATAGGGACCAATGACCGACACTGTATATGATCAGCCTCCGATAGGCCAAGGCCTGACCTGTTTCCAGTAACGGGGATAGGGACCAATGACCGATACTGTATATGACCAGCCTCCGATAGGCCAAGGCGTGACCTGTTTCCAGTAACGGGGATAGGGACCAATGACCGACACTGTATATGATCAGCCTCCGATAGGCCAAGGCCTGACCTGTTTCCAGTAACGGGGATAGGGTCCACTGACAGACACAGTATATGATCAGCCTCCGATAGGCCAAGGCGTGACCTGTTTCCAGTAACGGGGATAGGGACCAATGACAGACACTGTATATGACCAGCCTCCGATAGGCCTGCGCGTGACCTGTTTCCAGTAACGGGGATAGGGACCACTGACAGACACTGTATATGACCAGCCTCCGTTAGGCCAAGGCGTGACCTGTTTCCAGTAACGGGGATAGGGACCAATGACAGACACTGTATATGACCAGCCTCCGATAGGCCTGGGCGTGACCTGTTTCCAGTAACGGGGATAGGGACCACTGACAGACACTGTATATGACCAGCCTCCGATAGGCCAAGGCGTGACCTGTTTCCAGTAACGGGGATAGGGACCAATGACAGACACTGTATATGATCAGCCTCCGATAGGCCAAGGCGTGACCTGTTTCCAGTAACGGGGATAGGGACCAATGACAGACACTGTATATGACCAGCCTCCGATAGGCCTAGGCGTGACCTGTTTCCAGTAAAGGGGATAGGGACCAATGACCGACACTGTATATGACCAGCCTCCGATCAGCCTAGGCGTGACCTGTTTCCAGTAACGGGGATAGGGACCAATGACAGACACTGTATATGACCAGCCTCCGATAGGCCTAGGCGTGACCTGTTTCCAGTAACGGGGATAGGGACCAATGACCGACACTGTATATGACCAGCCTCCGATCAGCCTATGCGTGACCTGTTTCCAGTAACGGGGATAGGGACCAATGACCGACACTGTATATGATCAGCCTCCGATAGGCCAAGGCGTGACCTGTTTCCAGTAAGGGGGATAGGGACCAATGACAGACACTGTATATGACCAGCCTCCGATAGGCCAAGGCGTGACCTGTTTCCAGTAACGGGGATAGGGACCAATGACAGACACTGTATATGACCAGCCTCCGATAGGCCAAGGCGTGACCTGTTTCCAGTAACGGGGATAGGGACCAATGACCGACACTGTATATGACCACCCTCCGATAGGCCTAGGCGTGACCTGTTTCCAGTAACGGGGATAGGGACCAATGACAGACACTGTATATGACCAGCCTCCGATAGGCCAAGGCGTGACCTGTTTCTAGTAACGGGGATAGGGACCAATGACAGACACTGTATATGACCAGCCTCCGATAGGCCAAGGCGTGACCTGTTTCCAGTAACGGGGATAGGGACCAATGACAGACACTGTATATGATCAGCCTCCGATAGGCCTAGGCGTGACCTGTTTCCAGTAACGGGGATAGGGACCAATGACCGACACTGTATATGACCAGCCTCCGATAGGCCTAGGCGTGACCTGTTTCCAGTAACGGGGATAGGGACCAATGACCGACACTGTATATGACCAGCCTCCGATAGGCCAAGGCGTGACCTGTTTCCAGTAACGGGGATAGGGACCAATGACAGACACTGTATATGATCAGCCTCCGATAGGCCAAGGCGTGACCTGTTTCCAGTAACGGGGATAGGGACCAATGACAGACACTGTATATGACCAGCCTCCGATAGGCCAAGGCGTGACCTGTTTCCAGTAACGGGGATAGGGACCAATGACAGACATTGTATATGACCAGCCTCCGATAGGCCAAGGCGTGACCTGTTTCCAGTAACGGGGATAGGGACCAATGACAGACACTGTATATGATCAGCCTCCGATAGGCCAAGGCGTGACCTGTTTCCAGTAACGGGGATAGGGACCAATGACAGACACTGTATATGATCAGCCTCCGATAGGCCAAGGCGTGACCTGTTTCCAGTAACGGGGATAGGGACCAATGACAGACACTGTATATGACCAGCCTCCGATAGGCCTAGGCGTGACCTGTTTCCAGTAACGGGGATAGGGACCAATGACCGACACTGTATATGACCAGCCTCCGATCAGCCTAGGCGTGACCTGTTTCCAGTAACGGGGATAGGGACCAATGACAGACACTGTATATGACCAGCCTCCGATAGGCCTAGGCGTGACCTGTTTCCGGTAACGGGGATAGGGACCAATGACCGACACTGTATATGACCAGCCTCCGATCAGCCTATGCGTGACCTGTTTCCAGTAACGGGGATAGGGACCAATGACAGACACTGTATATGACCAGCCTCCGATAGGCCTAGGCGTGACCTGTTTCCAGTAACGGCGATAGGGACCAATGACAGACACTGTATATGACCAGCCTCCGATAGGCCTAGGCGTGACCTGTTTCCAGTAACGGGGATAGGGACCAATGACCGACACTGTATATGATCAGCCTCCGATAGGCCAAGGCGTGACCTGTTTCCAGTAACGGGGATAGGGACCAATGACAGACACAGTATATGATCAGCCTCCGATAGGCCTAGGCGTGACCTGTTTCCAGTAACGGGGATAGGGACCAATGACCGACACTGTATATGACCAGCCTCCGATCAGCCTATGCGTGACCTGTTTCCAGTAACGGGGATAGGGAACAATGACAGACACTGTATATGACCAGTCTCCGATAGGCCTGGGCGTGACCTGTTTCCAGTAACGGGGATAGGGACCAATGACAGACACTGTATATGACCAGCCTCCGATAGGCCTGGGCGCGACCTGTTTCCAGTAACGGGGATAGGGACCAATGACAGACACTGTATATGATCAGCCTCCGATAGGCCTAGGCGTGACCTGTTTCCAGTAACGGGGATAGGGACCAATGACAGACACTGTATATGACCAGCCTCCGATAGGCCTATGCGTGACCTGTTTCTAGTAACGGGGATAGGGACCAATGACCGACACTGTATATGACCAGCCTCCGATAGGCCTAGGCGTGACCTGTTTCTAGTAACGGGGATAGGGACCAATGACCGATACTGTATATGACCAGCCTCCGATAGGCCAAGGCGTGACCTGTTTCCAGTAACGGGGATAGGGACCAATGACCGACACTGTATATGACCAGCCTCCGATAGGCCTAGGCGTGACCTGTTTCCAGTAAAGGGGATAGGGACCAATGACAGACACTGTATATGATCAGCCTCCGATAGGCCTAGGCGTGACCTGTTTCCAGTAACGGGGATAGGGACCAATGACAGACACTGTATATGATCAGCCTCCGATAGGCCTAGGCGTGACCTGTTTCCAGTAACGGGGATAGGGACCAATGGCAGACACTGTATATGACCAGCCTCCGATAGGCCTAGGCGTGACCTGTTTCCAGTAACGGGGATAGGGACCAATGACCGACACTGTATATGACCAGCCTCCGATAGGCCAAGGCGTGACCTGTTTCCAGTAACGGGGATAGGGACCAATGACAGACACTGTATATGATCAGCCTCCGATAGGCCTAGGCGTGACCTGTTTCCAGTAACGGGGATAGGGACCAATGACAGACACTTTATATGATCAGCCTCCGATAGGCCTAGGCGTGACCTGTTTCCAGTAACGGGGATAGGGACCAATGGCAGACACTGTATATGATCAGCCTCCGATAGGCCTAGGCGTGACCTGTTTCCAGTAACGGGGATAGGGACCAATGGCAGACACTGTATATGACCAGCCTCCGATAGGCCTAGGCGTGACCTGTTTCCAGTAACGGGGATAGGGACCAATGACCGACACTGTATATGACCAGCCTCCGATAGGCCAAGGCGTGACCTGTTTCCAGTAACGGGGATAGGGACCAATGACAGACACTGTATATGACCAACCTCCGATAGGCCAAGGCGTGACCTGTTTCCAGTAACGGGGATAGGGACCAATGACAGACACTGTATGTGATCAGCCTCCGATAGGCCTAGGCGTGACCTGTTTCCAGTAACGGGGATAGGGACCAATGACAGACACTGTATGTGATCAGCCTCCGATAGGCCTAGGCGTGACCTGTTTCCAGTAACGGGGATAGGGACCAATGACAGACACTGTATATGACCAGCCTCCGATAGGCCTAGGCGTGACCTGTTTCCAGTAACGGGGATAGGGACCAATGACAGACACTGTATATGATCAGCCTCCGATAGGCCTAGGCGTGACCTGTTTCCAGTAACGGGGATAGGGACCAATGACAGACACTGTATGTGATCAGCCTCCGATAGGCCAAGGCGTGACCTGTTTCCAGTAACGGGGATAGGGACCAATGACAGACACTGTATATGATCAGCCTCCGATAGGCCAAGGCGTGACCTGTTTCCAGTAAAGGGAATAGGGACCAATGACAGACACTGTATATGACCAGCCTCCGATAGGCCAAGGCGTGACCTGTTTCCAGTAACGGGGATAGGGACCAATGACAGACACTGTATATGACCAGCCTCCGATAGGCCAAGGCGTGACCTGTTTCCAGTAACGGGGATAGGGACCAATGACAGACACTGTATATGACCAGCCTCCGATAGGCCTAGGCGTGACCTGTTTCCAGTAACGGGGATATGGACCAATGACAGACACTGTATATGATCAGCCTCCGATAGGCCTAGGCGTGACCTGTTTCCAGTAACGGGGATAGGGACCAATGACCGACACTGTATATGATCAGCCTCCGATAGGCCAAGGCGTGACCTGTTTCCAGTAACGGGGATAGGGACCAATGACAGACACTGTATATGACCAGCCTCCGATAGGCCTAGGCGTGACCTGTTTCCAGTAACGGGGATATGGACCAATGACAGACACTGTATATGATCAGCCTCCGATAGGCCTAGGCGTGACCTGTTTCCAGTAACGGGGATAGGGACCAATGACAGACACTGTATATGACCAGCCTCCGATAGGCCTAGGCGTGACCTGTTTCCAGTAACGGGGATAGGGACCAATGACAGACACTGTATATGACCAGCCTCCGATAGGCCTAGGCGTGACCTGTTTCCAGTAACGGGGATATGGACCAATGACAGACACTGTATATGACCAGCCTCCGATAGGCCTAGGCGTGACCTGTTTCCAGTAACGGGGATATGGACCAATGACAGACACTGTATATGATCAGCCTCCGATAGGCCTAGGCGTGACCTGTTTCCAGTAACGGGGATAGGGACCAATGACCGACACTGTATATGATCAGCCTCCGATAGGCCAAGGCGTGACCTGTTTCCAGTAACGGGGATAGGGACCAATGACCGACACTGTATATGATCAGCCTCCGATAGGCCAAGGCGTGACCTGTTTCCAGTAACGGGGATAGGGACCAATGACAGACACTGTATATGACCAGCCTCCGATAGGCCAAGGCGTGATCTGTTTCCAGTAACGGGGATAGGGACCAATGACAGACACTGTATATGATCAGCCTCCGATAGGCCAAGGCGTGACCTGTTTCCAGTAACGGGGATAGGGACCAATGACAGACACTGTATATGATCAGCCTCCGATAGGCCTAGGCGTGACCTGTTTCCAGTAACGGGGATAGGGACCAATGACAGACACAGTATATGACCAGCCTCCGATAGGCCTAGGCGTGATCTGTTTCCAGTAACGGGGATAGGGACCAATGACAGACACTGTATATGACCAGCCTCCGATAGGCCAAGGCGTGACCTGTTTCCAGTAACGGGGATAGGGACCAATGACAGACACTGTATATGATCAGCCTCCGATAGGCCTAGGCGGGATCTGTTTCTAGTAACGGGGATAGGGACCAATGACAGACACTGTATATGATCAGCCTCCGATAGGCCTAGGCGTGACCTGTTTCCAGTAACGGGGATAGGGACCAATGACAGACACTGTATATGACCAGCCTCCGATAGGCCAAGGCGTGACCTGTTTCCAGTAACGGGGATATGGACCAATGACAGACACTGTATATGATCAGCCTCCGATAGGCCTAGGCGTGACCTGTTTCCAGTAACGGGGATAGGGACCAATGACCGACACTGTATATGATCAGCCTCCGATAGGCCTAGGCGTGACCTGTTTCCAGTAACGGGGATAGGGACCAATGACCGACACTGTATATGACCAGCCTCCGATAGGCCTAGGCGTGACCTGTTTCCAGTAACGGGGATAGGGACCAATGACCGACACTGTATATGACCAGCCTCCGATCAGCCAATGCGTGACCTGTTTCCAGTAACGGGGATAGGGACCAATGACAGACACTGTATATGACCAGCCTCCGATAGGCCTAGGCGTGACCTGTTTCCTGTAACGGGGATACGGACCAATGACAGACACTGTATATGACCAGCCTCCGATAGGCCAAGGCGTGACCTGTTTCCAGTAAAGGGAATAGGGACCAATGAACGACACTGTATATGACCAGCCTCCGATAGGCCTAGGCGTGACCTGTTTCCAGTAACGGGGATAGGGACCAATGACAGACACTGTATATGATCAGCCTCCGATAGGCCAAGGCGTGACCTGTTTCCAGTAACGGGGATAGGGACCAATGACAGACACTGTATATGATCAGCCTCCGATAGGCCAAGGCGTGACCTGTTTCCAGTAACGGGGATAGGGACCAATGACAGACACTGTATATGATCAGCCTTCGATAGGCCTAGGCGTGACCTGTTTCCAGTAACGGGGATAGGGACCAATGACCGACACTGTATATGATCAGCCCCCGATAGGCCTAGGCGTGACCTGTTTCCAGTAACGGGGATAGGGACCAATGACAGACACTGTATATGATCAGCCTCCGATAGGCCAAGGCGTGACCTGTTTCCAGTAACGGGGATAGAGACCAATGACAGACACTGTATATGACCAGCCTCCGATAGGCCTAGGCGTGACCTGTTTCCAGTAACGGGGATAGGGACCAATGGCAGACACTGTATATGACCAGCCTCCGATAGGCCTAGGCGTGACCTGTTTCCAGTAACGGGGATAGGGACCAATGACCGACACTGTATATGACCAGCCTCCGATCAGCCTATGCGTGACCTGTTTCCAGTAACGGGGATAGGGACCAATGACAGACACTGTATATGACCAGCCTCCGATAGGCCTAGGCGTGACCTGTTTCCAGTAACGGCGATAGGGACCAATGACAGACACTGTATATGACCAGCCTCCGATAGGCCTAGGCGTGACTTGTTTCCAGTAACGGGGATAGGGACCAATGACAGACACTGTATATGATCAGCCTCCGATAGGCCAAGGCGTGACCTGTTTCCAGTAACGGGGATAGGGACCAATGACAGACACTGTATATGATCAGCCCCCGATAGGCCAAGGCGTGACCTGTTTCCAGTAACGGGGATAGGGACCAATGACAGACACTGTATATGACCAGCCTCCGATAGGCCTAGGCGTGACCTGTTTCTAGTAACGGGGATAGGGACCAATGACAGACACTGTATATGATCAGCCTCCGATAGGCCAAGGCGTGACCTGTTTCCAGTAACGGGGATAGGGACCAATGACATACACTGTATATGATCAGCCTCCGATAGGCCTAGGCGTGACCTGTTTCCAGTAACGGGGATAGGGACCAATGACCGACACTGTATATGATCAGCCTCCGATAGGCCTAGGCGTGACCTGTTTCCAGTAACGGGGATAGGGACCAATGACAGACACTGTATATGACCAGCTTCCGATAGGCCAAGGCGTGACCTGTTTCCAGTAACGGGGATAGGGACCAATGACAGACACTGTATATGACCAGCCTCCGGTAGGCCTAGGCGTGACCTGTTTCCAGTAACGGGGATAGGGACCAATGACAGACACTGTATATGATCAGCCTCCGATAGGCCAAGGCGTGACCTGTTTCCAGTAACGGGGATAGGGACCAATGACAGACACAGTATATGATCAGCCTCCGATAGGCCTAGGCGTGACCTGTTTCTAGTAACGGGGATAGGGACCAATGACCGACACTGTATATGATCAGCCTCCGATAGGCCTCGGCGTGACCTGTTTCCAGTAACAGCGATAGGGACCAATGACAGACACTGCATATGATCAGCCTCCGATAGGCCAAGGCGTGACCTGTTTCCAGTAACGGGGATAGGGACCAATGACCGACACTGTATATGACCAGCCTCCGATAGGCCTAGGCGTGACTTGTTTCCAGTAACGGGGATAGGGACCAATGACAGACACTGTATATGATCAGCCTCCGATAGGCCAAGGCGTGACCTGTTTCCAGTAACGGGGATAGGGACCAATGACAGACACTGTATATGATCAGCCCCCGATAGGCCAAGGCGTGACCTGTTTCCAGTAACGGGGATAGGGACCAATGACAGACACTGTATATGACCAGCCTCCGATAGGCCAAGGCGTGACCTGTTTCCAGTAACGGGGATAGGGACCAATGACAGACACTGTATATGACCAGCCTCCGATAGGCCAAGGCGTGACCTGTTTCCAGTAACGGGGATAGGGACCAATGACCGACACTGTATATGACCAGCCTCCGATAGGCCTAGGCGTGACCTGTTTCCAGTAACGGGGATAGGGACCAATGACAGACACTGTATATGATCAGCCTCCGATAGGCCAAGGCGTGACCTGTTTCCAGTAACGGGGATAGGGACCAATGACCGACACTGTATATGACCAGCCTCCGATAGGCCTAGGCGTGACTTGTTTCCAGTAACGGGGATAGGGACCAATGACAGACACTGTATATGATCAGCCTCCGATAGGCCAAGGCGTGACCTGTTTCCAGTAACGGGGATAGGGACCAATGACAGACACTGTATATGATTAGCCCCCGATAGGCCAAGGCGTGACCTGTTTCCAGTAACGGGGATAGGGACCACTGACAGACACTGTATATGACCAGCCTCCGATAGGCCTAGGCGTGACCTGTTTCTAGTAACGGGGATAGGGACCAATGACAGACACTGTATATGATCAGCCTCCGATAGGCCAAGGCGTGACCTGTTTCCAGTAACGGGGATAGGGACCAATGACATACACTGTATATGATCAGCCTCCGATAGGCCTAGGCGTGACCTGTTTCCAGTAACGGGGATAGGGACCAATGACAGACACAGTATATGATCAGCCTCCGATAGGCCTAGGCGTGACCTGTTTCTAGTAACGGGGATAGGGACCAATGACCGACACTGTATATGACCAGCCTCCGATAGGCCAAGGCGTGACCTGTTTCCAGTAACGGGGATAGGGACCAATGACATACACTGTATATGACCAGCCTCCGATAGGCCTAGGCGTGACCTGTTTCTAGTAACGGGGATAGGGACCAATGACCGACACTGTATATGATCAGCCTCCGATAGGCCTAGGCGTGACCTGTTTCCAGTAACGGGGATAGGGACCAATGACCGACACTGTATATGACCAGCCTCCGATAGGCCAAGGCGTGACCTGTTTCCAGTAACGGGGATGGGGACCAATGACCGACACTGTATATGACCAGCCTCCGATAGGCCTAGGCGTGACCTGTTTCCAGTAACGGGGATAGGGACCAATGACAGACACTGTATATGACCAGCCTCCGATAGGCCTAGGCGTGATCTGTTTCCAGTAACGGGGATAGGGACCGATGACAGACACTGTATATGATCAGCCTCCGATAGGCCTAGGCGTGACCTGTTTCCAGTAACGGGGATAGGGACCAATGACAGACACTGTATATGACCAGCCTCCGATAGGCCTAGGCGTGACCTGTTTCCAGTAACGGGGATAGAGACCAATGACAGACACTGTATATGACCAGCCTCCGATAGGCCTAGGCGTGACCTGTTTCCAGTAACGGGGATAGGGACCAATGACAGACACTGTATATGATCAGCCTCCGATAGGCCAAGGCGTGACCTGTTTCCAGTAACGGGGATAGGGACCACTGACAGACACTGTATGTGATCAGCCTCCGATAGGCCTAGGCGTGACCTGTTTCCAGTAACGGGGATAGGGACCAATGACAGACACTGTATATGATCAGCCTCCGATAGGCCTAGGCGTGACCTGTTTCTAGTAACGGGGATAGGGACCAATGACAGACACTGTATATGACCAGCCTCCGATAGGCCTAGGCGTGACCTGTTTCCAGTAACGGGGATAGGGACCAATGACAGACACTGTATATGTTCAGCCTCCGATAGGCCTAGGCGTGACCTGTTTCCAGTAACGGGGATAGGGACCAATGACAGACACTGTATATGACCAGCCTCCGATAGGCCTAGGCGTGACCTGTTTCCAGTAACGGGGATAGGGACCAATGACAGACACTGTATGTGATCAGCCTCCGATAGGCCTAGGCGTGACCTGTTTCCAGTAACGGGGATAGGGACCAATGACAGACACTGTATATGTTCAGCCTCCGATAGGCCTAGGCGTGACCTGTTTCCAGTAACGGGGATAGGGACCAATGACAGACACTGTATATGACCAGCCTCCGATAGGCCTAGGCGTGACCTGTTTCCAGTAACGGGGATAGGGACCAATGACAGACACTGTATATGACCAGCCTCCGATAGGCCTATGCGTGACCTGTTTCCAGTAACGGGGATAGGTACCAATGACAGACACTGTATATGATCAGCCTCCGATAGGCCCGGACCTGACCGGTTTCCAGTAACGGGGATAGGGACCAATGACAGACACTGTATATGACCAGCCTCCGATAGGCCTGGGCGTGACCTGTTTCCAGTAACGGGGATAGGGACCAATGACAGACACTGTATATGATCAGCCTCCGATAGGCCCGGACCTGACCGGTTTCCAGTAACGGGGATATGGACCAATGACAGACACTGTATATGACCAGCCTCCGATAGGCCTGGGCGTGACCTGTTTCCAGTAACGGGGATAGGGACCAATGACAGACACTGTATATGGCCAGCCTCCGATAGGCCAAGGCGTGACCTGTTTCCAGTAACGGGGATAGGGACCAATGACCGACACTGTATATGACCAGCCTCCGATAGGCCAAGGCGTGACCTGTTTCCAGTAACGGGGATAGGGACCAATGACAGACACTGTATATGACCAGCCTCCGATAGGCCAAGGCGTGACCTGTTTCCAGTAACGGGGATAGGGACCAATGACAGACACTGTATATGATCAGCCTCCGATAGGCCAAGGCGTGACCTGTTTCCAGTAACGGGGATAGGGACCAATGACAGACACTGTATATGACCAGCCTCCGATAGGCCTAGGCGTGACCTGTTTCCAGTAACGGGGATAGGGACCAATGACCGACACTGTATATGACCAGCCTCCGATCAGCCTAGGCGTGACCTGTTTCCAGTAACGGGGATAGGGACCAATGACAGACACTGTATATGACCAGCCTCCGATAGGCCTAGGCGTGACCTGTTTCCAGTAACGGGGATAGGGACCAATGACCGACACTGTATATGACCAGCCTCCGATCAGCCTATGCGTGACCTGTTTCCAGTAACGGGGATAGGGACCAATGACAGACACTGTATATGACCAGCCTCCGATAGGCCTAGGCGTGACCTGTTTCCAGTAACGGGGATAGGGACCAATGACAGACACTGTATATGACCAGCCTCCGATCAGCCTAGGCGTGATCTGTTTCCAGTAACGGGGATAGGGACCAATGACCGACACTGTATATGACCAGCCTCCGATAGGCCTAGGCGTGACCTGTTTCCAGTAACGGGGATAGGGACCAATGACCGACACTGTATATGACCAGCCTCCGATAGGCCAAGGCGTGACCTGTTTCCAGTAACGGGGATAGAGACCAATGACAGACATTGTATATGATCAGCCTCCGATAGGCCAGGGCGTGACCTGTTTCCAGTAACGGGGATAGGGACCAATGACAGACACTGTATATGATCAGCCTCCGATAGGCCTAGGCGTGATCTGTTTCTAGTAACGGGGATAGGGACCAATGACCGATACTGTATATGATCAGCCTCCGATAGGCCAAGGCGTGACCTGTTTCTAGTAACGGGGATAGGGACCAATGACAGACACTGTATATGATCAGCCTCCGATAGGCCAAGGCGTGACCTGTTTCCAGTAACGGGGATAGGGACCAATGACAGACACTGTATATGACCAGCCTCCGATAGGCCTATGCGTGATCTGTTTCTAGTAACGGGGATAGGGACCAATGACCGACACTGTATATGATCAGCCTCCGATAGGCCTAGGCGTGACCTGTTTCCAGTAACGGGGATAGGGACCAATGACCGACACTGTATATGACCAGCCTCCGATAGGCCAAGGCGTGACCTGTTTCCAGTAACGGGGATAGGGACCAATGACAGACACTGTATATGATCAGCCTCCGATAGGCCAAGGCGTGATCTGTTTCCAGTAACGGGGATAGGGACCAATGACCGACACTGTATATGACCAGCCTCCGATAGGCCAAGGCGTGACCTGTTTCCAGTAACGGGGATAGGGACCAATGACAGACACTGTATATGACCAGCCTCCGATAGGCCAAGGCGTGATCTGTTTCCAGTAACGGGGATAGAGACCAATGACAGACACTGTATATGACCAGCCTCCGATAGGCCAAGGCGTGACCTGTTTCCAGTAACGGGGATAGGGACCAATGACAGACACTGTATATGATCAGCCTCCGATAGGCCTAGGCGTGACCTGTTTCCAGTAACGGAGATAGGGACCAATGAACGACACTGTATATGACCAGCCTCCGATAGGCCAAGGCGTGACCTGTTTCCAGTAACGGGGATAGGGACCAATGACAGACACTGTATATGACCAGCCTCCGATAGGCCAAGGCGTGATCTGTTTCCAGTAACGGGGATAGAGACCAATGACAGACACTGTATATGACCAGCCTCCGATAGGCCAAGGCGTGACCTGTTTCCAGTAACGGGGATAGGGACCAATGACCGACACTGTATATGACCAGCCTCCGATAGGCCAAGGCGTGACCTGTTTCCAGTAACGGGGATAGGGACCAATGACAGACACTGTATATGACCAGCCTCCGATAGGCCAAGGCGTGACCTGTTTCCAGTAACGGGGATAGGGACCAATGACAGACACTGTATATGATCAGCCTCCGATAGGCCAAGGCGTGACCTGTTTCCAGTAACGGGGATAGGGACCAATGACAGACACTGTATATGATCAGCCTCCGATAGGCCAAGGCGTGACCTGTTTCCAGTAACGGGGATAGGGACCAATGACAGACACTGTATATGACCAGTCTCCGATAGGCCTAGGCGTGACCTGTTTCCAGTAACGGGGATAGGGACCAATGACAGACACTGTATATGACCAGCCTCCGATAGGCCAGGGCGTGACCTGTTTCCAGTAACGGGGATAGGGACCAATGACCGACACTGTATATGACCAGCCTCCGATAGGCCAAGGCGTGACCTGTTTCCAGTAACGGGGATAGGGACCAATGACAGACACTGTATATGACCAGCCTCCGATAGGCCAAGGCGTGACCTGTTTCCAGTAACGGGGATAGGGACCAATGACAGACACTGTATATGATCAGCCTCCGATAGGCCTAGGCGTGACCTGTTTCCAGTAACGGGGATAGGGACCAATGACAGACACTGTATATGACCAGCCTCCGATAGGCCAAGGCGTGACCTGTTTCCAGTAACGGGGATAGGGACCAATGACAGACACTGTATATGACCAGCCTCCGATAGGCCTAGGCGTGACCTGTTTCCAGTAACGGGGATAGGGACCAATGACCGACACTGTATATGATCAGCCTCCGATAGGCCAAGGCGTGACCTGTTTCCAGTAACGGGGATAGGGACCAATGACAGACACTGTATATGATCAGCCTCCGATAGGCCTAGGCGTGACCTGTTTCCAGTAACGGGGATAGGGACCAATGACAGACACTGTATATGACCAGCCTCCGATAGGCCTAGGCGTGACCTGTTTCCAGTAACGGGGATAGGGACCAATGATCGACACTGTATATGACCAGCCTCCGATAGGCCATGGCGTGACCTGTTTCCAGTAACGGGGATAGGGACCAATGGCAGACACTGTATATGATCAGCCTCCGATAGGCCTAGGCGTGACCTGTTTCCAGTAACGGGGATAGGGACCAATGACAGACACTGTATATGACCAGCCTCCGATAGGCCTAGGCGTGACCTGTTTCCAGTAACGGGGATAGGGACCAATGACCGACACTGTATATGACCAGCCTCCGATAGGCCTAGGCGTGATCTGTTTCTAGTAACGGGGATAGGGACCAATGAGAGACACTGTATATGATCAGCCTCCGATAGGCCTAGGCGTGACCTGTTTCCAGTAACGGGGATAGGGACCAATGACAGACACTGTATATGATCAGCCTCCGATAGGCCTAGGCGTGACCTGTTTCCAGTAACGGGGATAGGGACCAATGACAGACACTGTATATGATCAGCCTCCGATAGGCCAAGGCGTGACCTGTTTCCAGTAACGGGGATAGGGACCACTGACAGACACTGTATATGATCAGCCTCCGATAGGCCAAGGCGTGACCTGTTTCCAGTAACGGGGATAGGGACCAATGACAGACACTGTATATGATCAGCCTCCGATAGGCCAAGGCGTGACCTGTTTCCAGTAACGGGGATAGGGACCAATGACAGACACTGTATATGACCAGTCTCCGATAGGCCTAGGCGTGACCTGTTTCCAGTAACGGGGATAGGGACCAATGACAGACACTGTATATGACCAGCCTCCGATAGGCCAAGGCGTGACCTGTTTCCAGTAACGGGGATAGGGACCAATGACAGACACTGTATGTGACCAGCCTCCGATAGGCCTAGGCGTGACCTGTTTCCAGTAACGGCGATAGGGACCAATGACAGACACTGTATATGATCAGCCTCCGATAGGCCTAGGCGTGACCTGTTTCCAGTAACGGGGATAGAGACCAATGACAGACACTGTATATGACCAGCCTCCGATAGGCCAAGGCGTGACCTGTTTCCAGTAACGGGGATAGGGACCAATGACCGACACTGTATATGACCAGCCTCCGATAGGCCAAGGCGTGACCTGTTTCCAGTAACGGGGATAGGGACCAATGACAGACACTGTATATGATCAGTCTCCGATAGGCCTAGGCGTGATCTGTTTCCAGTAACGGGGATAGGGACCAATGACCGACACTGTATATGATCAGCCTCCGATAGGCCTAGGCGTGACCTGTTTCCAGTTACGGGGATAGGGACCAATGACAGACACTGTATATGACCAGCCTCCGATAGGCCTAGGCGTGACCTGTTTCTAGTAACGGGGATAGGGACCAATGACCGACACTGTATATGACCAGCCTCCGATAGGCCTAGGCGTGATCTGTTTCTAGTAAATGGGATAGGGACCAATGACAGACACTGTATATGATCAGCCTCCGATAGGCCTGGGCGTGACCTGTTTCCAGTAACGGGGATAGGGACCAATGACAGACACTGTATATGATCAGCCTCCGATAGGCCTAGGCGTGATCTGTTTCTAGTAACGGGGATAGGGACCAATGACAGACACTGTATATGACCAGCCTCCGATAGGCCAAGGCGTGACCTGTTTCTAGTAACGGGGATAGGGACCAATGACCGACACTGTATATGATCAGCCTCCGATAGGCCTAGGCGTGACCTGTTTCCAGTAACGGGGATAGGGACCAATGACAGACACTGTATATGACCAGCCTCCGATAGGCCAAGGCGTGACCTGTTTCTAGTAACGGGGATAGGGACCAATGACCGACACTGTATATGATCAGCCTCCGATAGGCCTAGGCGTGACCTGTTTCCAGTAACGGGGATAGGGACCAATGACAGACACTGTATATGACCAGCCTCCGATAGGCCTAGGCGTGATCTGTTTCTAGTAACGGGGATAGGGACCAATGACAGACACTGTATATGATCAGCCTCCGATAGGCCAAGGCGTGACCTGTTTCCAGTAACGGGGATAGGGACCAATGACAGACACTGTATATGATCAACCTCCGATAGGCCTAGGCGTGACCTGTTTCCAGTAACGGGGATAGGGACCAATGACCGACACTGTATATGACCAGCCTCCGATAGGCCTAGGCGTGACCTGTTTCCAGTAACGGGGATAGGGACCAATGACCGACACTGTATATGACCAGCCTCCGATAGGCCAAGGCGTGACCTGTTTCCAGTAACGGGGATAGGGACCAATGACAGACACTATATGATCAGCCTCCGATAGGCCTAGGCGTGACCTGTTTCCAGTAACGGGGATAGGGACCAATGACAGACACTGTATATGATCAGCCTCCGATAGGCCAAGGCGTGACCTGTTTCCAGTAACGGGGATAGGGACCAATGACCGACACTGTATATGATCAGCCTCCGATAGGCCAAGGCGTGACCTGTTTCCAGTAACGGGGATAGGGACCAATGACAGACACTGTATATGATCAGCCTCCGATAGGCCAAGGCGTGACCTGTTTCCAGTAACGGGGATAGGGACCAATGACAGACACTGTATATGACCAGCCTCCGATAGGCCAAGGCGTGACCTGTTTCCAGTAACGGGGATAGGGACCAATGACCGACACTGTATATGACCAGCCTCCGATAGGCCTAGGCGTGACCTGTTTCCAGTAACGGCGATAGGGACCAATGACAGACACTGTATATGACCAGCCTCCGATAGGCCAAGGCGTGACCTGTTTCCAGTAACGGGGATAGGGACCAATGACCGACACTGTATATGACCAGCCTCCGATAGGCCTAGGCGTGACCTGTTTCCAGTAACGGGGATAAGGACCAATGACAGACACTGTATATGACCAGCCTCCGATAGGCCAAGGCGTGACCTGTTTCCAGTAACGGGGATAGGGACCAATGACAGACACTGTATATGATCAGCCTCCGATAGGCCAAGGCGTGACCTGTTTCCAGTAACGGGGATAGGGACCAATGACCGACACTGTATATGATCAGCCTCCGATAGGCCTAGGCGTGACCTGTTTCCAGTAACGGGGATAGGGACCAATGACAGACACTGTATATGACCAGCCTCCGATAGGCCAAGGCGTGACCTGTTTCCAGTAACGGGGATAGGGACCAATGACCGACACTGTATATGATCAGCCTCCGATAGGCCTAGGCGTGACCTGTTTCCAGTAACGGGGATAGGGACCAATGACAGACACTGTATATGACCAGCCTCCGATAGGCCAAGGCGTGACCTGTTTCCAGTAACGGGGATAGGGACCACTGACAGACACTGTATATGATCAGCCTCCGATAGGCCAAGGCGTGACCTGTTTCTAGTAACGGGGATAGGGACCAATGACAGACACTGTATATGACCAGCCTCCGATAGGCCTAGGCGTGACCTGTTTCCAGTAACGGGGATAGGGACCAATGACAGACACTGTATATGATCAGCCTCCGATAGGCCTAGGCGTGACCTGTTTCCAGTAACGGGGATAGGGACCAATGACAGACACTGTATATGATCAGCCTCCGATAGACCTAGGCGTGACCTGTTTCCAGTAACGGGGATAGGGACCAATGACAGACACTGTATATGACCAGCCTCCGATAGGCCAAGGCGTGACCTGTTTCCAGTAACGGGGATAGGGACCAATGGCAGACACTGTATATGATCAGCCTCCGATAGGCCAAGGCGTGACCTGTTTCTAGTAACGGGGATAGGGACCAATGACCGACACTGTATATGATCAGCCTCCGATAGGCCAAGGCGTGACCTGTTTCCAGTAACGGGGACAGGGACCAATGACAGACACTGTATATGATCAGCCTCCGATAGGCCAAGGCGCGATCTGTTTCTAGTAACGGGGATAGGGACCAATGACCGACACTGTATATGACCAGCCTCCGATAGGCCAAGGCGTGACCTGTTTCTAGTAACGGGGATAGGGACCAATGACAGACACTGTATATGATCAGCCTCCGATAGGCCAAGGCGTGACCTGTTTCCAGCAACGGGGACAGGGACCAATGACAGACACTGTATATGATCAGCCTCCGATAGGCCAAGGCGCGATCTGTTTCTAGTAACGGGGATAGGGACCAATGACAGACACTGTATATGACCAGCCTCCGATAGGCCAAGGCCTGACCTGTTTCTAGTAACGGGGATAGGGACCAATGACCGACACTGTATATGATCAGCCTCCGATAGGCCTAGGCGTGACCTGTTTCCAGTAACGGGGATAGGGACCAATGACAGACACTGTATATGACCAGCCTCCGATAGGCCAAGGCGCGATCTGTTTCTAGTAACGGGGATAGGGACCAATGACCGACACTGTATATGATCAGCCTCCGATAGGCCAAGGCGTGACCTGTTTCTAGTAACGGGGATAGGGACCAATGACAGAAACTGTATATGATCAGCCTCCGATAGGCCAAGGCGTGACCTGTTTCCAGTAACGGGGACAGGGACCAATGACAGACACTGTATATGATCAGCCTCCGATAGGCCAAGGCGCGATCTGTTTCTAGTAACGGGGATAGGGACCAATGACAGACACTGTATATGACCAGCCTCCGATAGGCCAAGGCGTGACCTGTTTCTGGTAACGGGGATAGGGACCAATGACCGACACTGTATATGATCAGCCTCCGATAAGCCTAGGCGTGACCTGTTTCCAGTAACGGGGATAGGGACCAATGACAGACACTGTATATGACCAGCCTCCGATAGGCCTAGGCGTGATCTGTTTCTAGTAACGGGGATAGGGACCAATGACAGACACTGTATATGATCAGCCTCCGATAGGCCAAGGCGTGACCTGTTTCCAGTAACGGGGATAGGGACCAATGACAGACACTGTATGTGATCAGCCTCCGATAGGCCTAGGCGTGACCTGTTTCAAGTAACGGGGATAGGGACCAATGACAGACACTGTATATGACCAGCCTCCGATAGGCCTAGGCGTGACCTGTTTCCAGTAACGGGGATAGGGACCAATGACAGACACTGTATATGATCAGCCTCCGATAGGCCAAGGCGTGATCTGTTTCCAGTAACGGGGATAGGGACCAATGACAGACACTGTATATGACCAGCCTCCGATAGGCCAAGGCGTGACCTGTTTCCAGTAACGGGGATAGGGACCAATGACAGACACTGTATATGATCAGCCTCCGATAGGCCTAGGCGTGACCTGTTTCCAGTAACGGGGATAGGGACCAATGACAGACACTGTATATGACCAGCCTCCGATAGGCCAAGGCGTGACCTGTTTCCAGTAACGGGGATAGGGACCAATGACAGACACTGTATATGATCAGCCTCCGATAGGCCTAGGCGTGACCTGTTTCCAGTAACGGGGATAGGGACCAATGACAGACACTGTATATGACCAGCCTCCGATAGGCCAAGGCGTGACCTGTTTCCAGTAACGGGGACAGGGACCAATGACAGACACTGTATATGACCAGCCTCCGATAGGCCTAGGCGTGATCTGTTTCTAGTAACGGGGATAAGGAAAAATGACCGACACTGTATATGATCAGCCTCCGATAGGCCTAGGCGTGACCTGTTTCCAGTAACGGGGATAGGGACCAATGACAGACACTGTATATGACCAGCCTCCGATAGGCCAAGGCGTGACCTGTTTCCAGTAACGGGGATAGGGACCAATGACAGACACTGTATATGATCAGCCTCCAATAGGCCTAGGCGTGACCTGTTTCCAGTAACGGGGATAGGGACCAATGACAGACACTGTACATGACCAGCCTCCGATAGGCCAAGGCGTGACCTGCTTCCAGTAACGGGGATAGGGACCAATGACAGACACTGTATATGATCAGCCTCCGATAGGCCTAGGCGTGACCTGTTTCCAGTAACGGGGATAGGGACCAATGACAGACACTGTATATGACCAGCCTCCGATAGGCCTAGGCGTGACCTGTTTCCAGTAACGGGGATAGGGACCAATGACAGACACTGTATATGATCAGCCTCCGATAGGCCTAGGCGTGATCTGTTTCCAGTAACGGGGATAGGGACCAATGACAGACACCGTATATGATCAGCCTCCGATAGGCCTAGGCGTGACCTGTTTCCAGTAACGGGGATAGGGACCAATGACAGACACTGTATATGATCAGCCTCCGATAGGCCAAGGCGTGATCTGTTTCCAGTAAAGGGGATAGGGACCAATGATAGACACTGTATATGATCAGCCTCCGATAGGCCTAGGCGTGACCTGTTTCCAGTAACGGGGATAGGGACCAATGACAGACACTGTATATGATCAGCCTCCGATAGGCCTAGGCGTGACCTGTTTCCAGTAACGGGGATAGGGACCAATGACAGACACTCTATATGACCAGCCTCCGATAGGCCTAGGCGTGATCTGTTTCTAGTAACTGGGATAGGGACCAATGACAGACACTGTATATGATCAGCCTCCGATAGGCCAAGGCGTGACCTGTTTCCAGTAACGGGGATAGGGACCAATGACAGACACTGTATGTGATCAGCCTCCGATAGGCCTAGGCGTGACCTGTTTCAAGTAACGGGGATAGGGACCAATGACAGACACTGTATATGATCAGCCTCCGATAGGCCTAGGCGTGACCTGTTTCCAGTAACGGGGATAGGGACCAATGACAGACACTGTATATGATCAGCCTCCGATAGGCCAAGGCGTGACCTGTTTCCAGTAACGGGGATAGGGACCAATGACAGACACTGTATATGACCAGCCTCCGATAGGCCTAGGCGTGACCTGTTTCCAGTAACGGGGATAGGGACCAATGACAGACACTGTATATGACCAGCCTCCGATAGGCCAAGGCGTGACCTGTTTCCAGTAACGGGGATAGGGACCAATGACCGACACTGTATATGATCAGCCTCCGATAGGCCTAGGCGTGACCTGTGTCCAGTAACGGGGATAGGGACCAATGACAGACACTGTATATGACCAGCCTCCGATAGGCCAAGGCGTGACCTGTTTCCAGTAACGGGGATAGGGACCAATGACAGACACTGTATATGATCAGCCTCCGATAGGCCAAGGCGTGATCTGTTTCTAGTAACGGGGATAGGGACCAATGACCGACACTGTATATGATCAGCCTCCGATAGGCCTAGGCGTGACCTATTTCCAGTAACGGGGATAGGGACCAATGACCGACACTGTATATGATCAGCCTCCGATAGGCCTAGGCGTGACCTGTTTCCAGTAACGGGGATAGGGACCAATGACCGACACTGTATATGATCAGCCTCCGATAGGCCTAGGCGTGACCTGTTTCCAGTAACGGGGATAGGGACCAATGACAGACACTGTATATGACCAGCCTCCGATAGGCCTAGGCGTGATCTGTTTCTAGTAACGGGGATAGGGACCAATGACAGACACTGTATATGATCAGCCTCCGATAGGCCAAGGCGTGACCTGTTTCCAGTAACGGGGATAGGGACCAATGACAGACACTGTATGTGATCAGCCTCCGATAGGCCTAGGCGTGACCTGTTTCAAGTAACGGGGATAGGGACCAATGACAGACACTGTATATGACCAGCCTCCGATAGGCCTAGGCGTGACCTGTTTCCAGTAACGGGGATAGGGACCAATGACAGACACTGTATATGATCAGCCTCCGATGGGCCAAGGCGTGATCTGTTTCCAGTAACGGGGATAGGGACCAATGACCGACACTGTATATGACCAGCCTCCGATAGGCCAAGGCGTGACCTGTTTCCAGTAACGGGGATAGGGACCAATGACAGACACTGTATATGATCAGCCTCCGATAGGCCTAGGCGTGACCTGTTTCCAGTAACGGGGATAGGGACCAATGACAGACACTGTATATGACCAGCCTCCGATAGGCCAAGGCGTGACCTGTTTCCAGTAACGGGGATAGGGACCAATGACAGACACTGTATATGATCAGCCTCCGATAGGCCTAGGCGTGAACTGTTTCCAGTAACGGGGATAGGGACCAATGACAGACACTGTATATGACCAGCCTCCGATAGGTCAAGGCGTGACCTGTTTCCAGTAACGGGGACAGGGACCAATGACAGACACTGTATATGACCAGCCTCCGATAGGCCTAGGCGTGATCTGTTTCTAGTAACGGGGATAAGGAAAAATGACCGACACTGTATATGATCACCCTCCGATAGGCCTAGGCGTGACCTGTTTCCAGTAACGGGGATAGGGACCAATGACAGACACTGTATATGACCAGCCTCCGATAGGCCAAGGCGTGACCTGTTTCCAGTAACGGGGATAGGGACCAATGACAGACACTGTATATGATCAGCCTCCAATAGGCCTAGGCGTGACCTGTTTCCAGTAACGGGGATAGGGACCAATGACAGACACTGTACATGACCAGCCTCCGATAGGCCAAGGCGTGACCTGTTTCCAGTAACGGGGATAGGGACCAATGACAGACACTGTATATGATCAGCCTCCGATAGGCCTAGGCGTGACCTGTTTCCAGTAACGGGGATAGGGACCAATGACAGACACTGTATATGACCAGCCTCCGATAGGCCTAGGCGTGACCTGTTTCCAGTAACGGGGATAGGGACCAATGACAGACACTGTATATGATCAGCCTCCGATAGGCCTAGGCGTGATCTGTTTCCAGTAACGGGGATAGGGACCAATGACAGACACCGTATATGATCAGCCTCCGATAGGCCTAGGCGTGACCTGTTTCCAGTAACGGGGATAGGGACCAATGACAGACACTGTATATGATCAGCCTCCGATAGGCCTAGGCGTGATCTGTTTCCAGTAACGGGGATAGGGACCAATGACAGACACTTTATATGATCAGCCTCCGATAGGCCTAGGCGTGACCTGTTTCCAGTAACGGGGATAGGGACCAATGACAGACACTGTATATGATCAGCCTCCGATAGGCCTAGGCGTGACCTGTTTCCAGTAACGGGGATAGGGACCAATGACAGACACTCTATATGACCAGCCTCCGATAGGCCTAGGCGTGATCTGTTTCTAGTAACGGGGATAGGGACCAATGACAGACACTGTATATGATCAGCCTCCGATAGGCCAAGGCGTGACCTGTTTCCAGTAACGGGGATAGGGACCAATGACAGACACTGTATGTGATCAGCCTCCGATAGGCCTAGGCGTGACCTGTTTCAAGTAACGGGGATAGGGACCAATGACAGACACTGTATATGATCAGCCTCCGATAGGCCTAGGCGTGACCTGTTTCCAGTAACGGGGATAGGGACCAATGACAGACACTGTATATGATCAGCCTCCGATAGGCCAAGGCGTGACCTGTTTCCAGTAACGGGGATAGGGACCAATGACAGACACTGTATATGACCAGCCTCCGATAGACCTAGGCGTGACCTGTTTCCAGTAACGGGGATAGGGACCAATGACAGACACTGTATATGACCAGCCTCCGATAGGCCAAGGCGTGACCTGTTTCCAGTAACGGGGATAGGGACCAATGACCGACACTGTATATGATCAGCCTCCGATAGGCCTAGGCGTGACCTGTGTCCAGTAAGGGGGATAGGGACCAATGACAGACACTGTATATGACCAGCCTCCGATAGGCCAAGGCGTGACCTGTTTCCAGTAACGGGGATAGGGACCAATGACAGACACTGTATATGATCAGCCTCCGATAGGCCAAGGCGTGATCTGTTTCTAGTAACGGGGATAGGGACCAATGACCGACACTGTATATGATCAGCCTCCGATAGGCCTAGGCGTGACCTATTTCCAGTAACGGGGATAGGGACCAATGACCGACACTGTATATGATCAGCCTCCGATAGGCCTAGGCGTGACCTGTTTCCAGTAACGGGGATAGGGACCAATGACAGACACTGTATATGACCAGTCTCCGATAGGCCAAGGCGTGACCTGTTTCCAGTAACGGGGATAGGGACCAATGACAGACACTGTATATGATCAGCCTCCGATAGGCCTAGGCGTGACCTGTTTCCAGTAACGGGGATAGGGACCAATGACAGACACTGTATATGATCAGCCTCCGATAGGCCAAGGCGTGACCTGTTTCCAGTAACGGGGATAGGGACCAATGACAGACACTGTATATGACCAGCCTCCGATAGGCCAAGGCGTGATCTGTTTCCAGTAACGGGGATAGGGACCAATGACCGACACTGTATATGACCAGCCTCCGATAGGCCAAGGCGTGACCTGTTTCCAGTAACGGGGATAGGGACCAATGACAGACACTGTATATGATCAGCCTCCGATAGGCCTAGGCGTGACCTGTTTCCAGTAACGGGGATAGGGACCAATGACAGACACTGTATATGACCAGCCTCCGATAGGCCAAGGCGTGACCTGTTTCCAGTAACGGGGATAGGGACCAATGACAGACACTGTATATGATCAGCCTCCGATAGGCCTAGGCGTGGCCTGTTTCCAGTAACGGGGATAGGGACCAATGACAGACACTGTATATGACCAGCCTCCGATAGGCCAAGGCGTGACCTGTTTCCAGTAACGGGGACAGGGACCAATGACAGACACTGTATATGACCAGCCTCCGATAGGCCTAGGCGTGATCTGTTTCTAGTAACGGGGATAAGGAAAAATGACCGACACTGTATATGATCAGCCTCCGATAGGCCTAGGCGTGACCTGTTTCCAGTAACGGGGATAGGGACCAATGACAGACACTGTATATGACCAGCCTCCGATAGGCCAAGGCGTGACCTGTTTCCAGTAACGGGGATAGGGACCAATGACAGACACTGTATATGATCAGCCTCCAATAGGCCTAGGCGTGACCTGTTTCCAGTAACGGGGATAGGGACCAATGACAGACACTGTACATGACCAGCCTCCGATAGGCCAAGGCGTGACCTGTTTCCAGTAACGGGGATAGGGACCAATGACAGACACTGTATATGATCAGCCTCCGATAGGCCTAGGCGTGACCTGTTTCCAGTAACGGGGATAGGGACCAATGACAGACACTGTATATGACCAGCCTCCGATAGGCCTAGGCGTGACCTGTTTCCAGTAACGGGGATAGGGACCAATGACAGACACTGTATATGATCAGCCTCCGATAGGCCTAGGCGTGATCTGTTTCCAGTAACGGGGATAGGGACCAATGACAGACACCGTATATGATCAGCCTCCGATAGGCCTAGGCGTGACCTGTTTCCAGTAACGGGGATAGGGACCAATGACAGACACTGTATATGATCAGCCTCCGATAGGCCTAGGCGTGATCTGTTTCCAGTAACGGGGATAGGGACCAATGACAGACACTGTATATGATCAGCCTCCGATAGGCCTAGGCGTGACCTGTTTCCAGTAACGGGGATAGGGACCAATGACAGACACTGTATATGATCAGCCTCCGATAGGCCTAGGCGTGACCTGTTTCCAGTAACGGGGATAGGGACCAATGACAGACACTCTATATGACCAGCCTCCGATAGGCCTAGGCGTGATCTGTTTCTAGTAACGGGGATAGGGACCAATGACAGACACTGTATATGATCAGCCTCCGATAGGCCAAGGCGTGACCTGTTTCCAGTAACGGGGATAGGGACCAATGACAGACACTGTATATGATCAGCCTCCGATAGGCCAAGGCGTGACCTGTTTCCAGTAACGGGGATAGGGACCAATGACAGACACTGTATATGACCAGCCTCCGATAGGCCTAGGCGTGACCTGTTTCCAGTAACGGGGATAGGGACCAATGACAGACACTGTATATGACCAGCCTCCGATAGGCCAAGGCGTGACCTGTTTCCAGTAACGGGGATAGGGACCAATGACCGACACTGTATATGATCAGCCTCCGATAGGCCTAGGCGTGACCTGTGTCCAGTAACGGGGATAGGGACCAATGACAGACACTGTATATGACCAGCCTCCGATAGGCCAAGGCGTGACCTGTTTCCAGTAACGGGGATAGGGACCAATGACAGACACTGTATATGATCAGCCTCGGATAGGCCAAGGCGTGATCTGTTTCTAGTAACGGGGATAGGGACCAATGACCGACACTGTATATGATCAGCCTCCGATAGGCCTAGGCGTGACCTATTTCCAGTAACGGGGATAGGGACCAATGACCGACACTGTATATGATCAGCCTCCGATAGGCCTAGGCGTGACCTGTTTCCAGTAACGGGGATAGGGACCAATGACAGACACTGTATATGACCAGTCTCCGATAGGCCAAGGCGTGACCTGTTTCCAGTAACGGGGATAGAGACCAATGACAGACACTGTATATGATCAGCCTCCGATAGGCCAAGGCGTGACCTGTTTCCAGTAACGGGGATAGGGACCAATGACAGACAGTGTATATGATCAGCCTCCGATAGGCCAAGGCGTGACCTGTTTCCAGTAACGGGGATAGAGACCAATGACAGACACTGTATATGACCAGCCTCCGATAGGCCAAGGCGTGACCTGTTTCCAGTAACGGGGATAGAGACCAATGACAGACACTGTATATGATCAGCCTCCGATAGGCCAAGGCGTGACCTGTTTCCAGTAACGGGGATAGGGACCAAGGACAGACACTGTATATGACCAGCCTCCGATAGGCCTAGGCGTGACCTGTTTCCAGTAACGGGGATAGGGACCAATGGCAGACACTGTATATGACCAGGCTCCGATAGGCCTAGGCGTGACCTGTTTCCAGTAACGGGGATAGGGACCACTGACAGACACTGTATATGACCAGCCGCCGATAGGCCAAGGCGTGACCTGTTTCCAGTAACGGGGATAGGGACCAATGACAGACACTGTATATGACCAGCCTCCGATAGGCCAAGGCGTGACCTGTTTCTAGTAACGGGGATAGGGACCAATGACAGACACTCTATATGATCAGCCTCCGATAGGCCTAGGCGTGACCTGTTTCCAGTAACGGGGATAGAGACCAATGACAGACACTGTATATGACCAGCCTCCGATAGGCCAAGGCGTGACCTGTTTCCAGTAACGGGGATAGGGACCAATGGCAGACACTGTATATGATCAGTCTCCGATAGGCCAAGGCGTGACCTGTTTCCAGTAACGGGGATAGGGACCAATGACAGACACTGTATATGACCAGCCTCCGATAGGCCTAGGCGTGACCTGTTTCCAGTAACGGGGATAGGAACCAATGACAGACACTGTATATGACCAGCCTCCGATAGGCCTAGGCGTGACCTGTTTCTAGTAACGGGGATAGGGACCAATGACAGACACTGTATATGATCAGCCTCCGATAGGCCTGGGCGTGACCTGTTTCCAGTAACGGGGATAGGGACCAATGACAGACACTGTATATGACCAGCCTCCGATAGGCCAAGGCGTGACCTGTTTCAAGTAACGGGGATAGGGACCACTGACAGACACTGTATATGACCAGCCTCCGATAGGCCTAGGCGTGATCTGTTTCTAGTAACGGGGATAGGGACCAATGGCAGACACTGTATATGACCAGCCTCCGATAGGCCAAGGCGTGACCTGTTTCCAGTAACGGGGATAGGGACCAATGACCGACACTGTATATGACCAGCCTCCGATAGGCCTAGGCGGGATCTGTTTCTAGTAACGGGGATAGGGACCAATGACAGACACTGTATATGACCAGCCTCCGATAGGCCTAGGCGTGACCTGTTTCCAGTAACGGGGATAGGGACCAATGACCGACACTGTATGTGATCAGCCTCCGATAGGCCTAGGCGTGACCTGTTTCCAGTACCGGGGATAGGGACCAATGACAGACACTGTATATGACCAGCCTCCGATAGGCCTAGGCGTGACCTGTTTCCAGTAACGGGGATAGGGACCAATGACAGACACTGTATATGACCACCCTCCGATAGGCCAAGGCGTGACCTGTTTCCAGTAAAGGGAATAGGGACCAATGAACGACACTGTATATGACCAGCCTCCGATAGGCCTAGGCGTGACCTGTTTCCAGTAACGGGGATAGGGACCAATGACAGACACTGTATATGATCAGCCTCCGATAGGCCTAGGCGTGACCTGTTTCCAGTAACGGGGATAGGGACCAATGACAGACACTGTATATGACCAGCCTCCGATAGGCCTAGGCGTGATCTGTTTCTAGTAACGGGGATAGGGACCAATGACCGACACTGTATATGATCAGCCTCCGATAGGCCAAGGCGTGATCTGTTTCCAGTAACGGGGATAGGGACCAATGACAGACACTGTATATGATCAGCCTCCGATAGGCCTAGGCGTGACCTGTTTCCAGTAACGGGGATAGGGACCACTGACAGACACTGTATATGACCAGCCTCCGATAGGCCAAGGCGTGACCTGTTTCTAGTAACGGGGATAGGGACCAATGACCGACACTGTATATGATCAGCCTCCGATAGGCCAAGGCGTGACCTGTTTCCAGTAACGGGGATAGGGACCAATGACAGACACTGTATATGACCAGCCTCCGATAGGCCTAGGCGTGACCTGTTTCCAGTAACGGGGATAGGGACCAATGACCGATACTGTATATGACCAGCCTCCGATAGGCCAAGGCGTGACCTGTTTCTAGTAACGGGGATAGGGACCAATGACCGACACTGTATATGATCAGCCTCCGATAGGCCTAGGCGTGACCTGTTTCCAGTAACGGGGATAGGGACCAATGACCGACACTGTATATGATCAGCCTCCGATAGGCCTAGGCGTGACCTGTTTCCAGTAAAGGGAATAGGGAGCAATGAACGACACTGTATATGACCAGCCTCCGATAGGCCCAGGCGTGACCTGTTTCTAGTAACGGGGATAGGGACCAATGACAGACACTGTATATGATCAGCCTCCGATAGGCCTGGGCGTGACCTGTTTCCAGTAACGGGGATAGGGACCAATGACAGACACTGTATATGACCAGCCTCCGATAGGCCTAGGCGCGACCTGTTTCCAGTAACGGGGATAGGGACCAATGACCGACACTGTATATGATCAGCCTCCGATAGGCCAAGGCGTGACCTGTTTCCAGTAACGGGGATAGGGACCAATGACAGACACTGTATATGACCAGCCTCCGATAGGCCTAGGCGTGACCTGTTTCTAGTAACGGGGATAGGGACCAATGACAGACACTGTATATGATCAGCCTCCGATAGGCCTGGGCGTGACCTGTTTCCAGTAACGGGGATAGGGACCAATGACAGACACTGTATATGACCAGCCTCCGATAGGCCTAGGCGCGACCTGTTTCCAGTAACGGGGATAGGGACCAATGACCGACACTGTATATGATCAGCCTCCGATAGGCCAAGGCGTGACCTGTTTCCAGTAACGGGGATAGGGACCAATGACAGACACTGTATATGACCAGCCTCCGATAGGCCAAGGCGTGACCTGTTTCAAGTAACGGGGATAGGGACCACTGACAGACACTGTATATGACCAGCCTCCGATAGGCCTAGGCGTGATCTGTTTCTAGTAACGGGGATAGGGACCAATGGCAGACACTGTATATGACCAGCCTCCGATAGGCCAAGGCGTGACCTGTTTCCAGTAACGGGGATAGGGACCAATGACAGACACTGTATATGACCAGCCTCCGATAGGCCTAGGCGGGATCTGTTTCTAGTAACGGGGATAGGGACCAATGACAGACACTGTATATGACCAGCCTCCGATAGGCCTAGGCGTGACCTGTTTCCAGTAACGGGGATAGGGACCAATGACCGACACTGTATGTGATCAGCCTCCGATAGGCCTAGGCGTGACCTGTTTCCAGTACCGGGGATAGGGACCAATGACAGACACTGTATATGACCAGCCTCCGATAGGCCTAGGCGTGACCTGTTTCCAGTAACGGGGATAGGGACCAATGACAGACACTGTATATGACCACCCTCCGATAGGCCAAGGCGTGACCTGTTTCCAGTAAAGGGAATAGGGACCAATGAACGACACTGTATATGACCAGCCTCCGATAGGCCTAGGCGTGACCTGTTTCCAGTAACGGGGATAGGGACCAATGACAGACACTGTATATGATCAGCCTCCGATAGGCCTAGGCGTGACCTGTTTCCAGTAACGGGGATAGGGACCAATGACAGACACTGTATATGACCAGCCTCCGATAGGCCTAGGCGTGATCTGTTTCTAGTAACGGGGATAGGGACCAATGACCGACACTGTATATGATCAGCCTCCGATGGACCAAGGCGTGATCTGTTTCCAGTAACGGGGATAGGGACCAATGACAGACACTGTATATGATCAGCCCCCGATAGGCCTAGGCGTGACCTGTTTCCAGTAACGGGGATAGGGACCACTGAGAGACACTGTATATGACCAGCCTCCGATAGGCCAAGGCGTGACCTGTTTCTAGTAACGGGGATAGGGACCAATGACCGACACTGTATATGATCAGCCTCCGATAGGCCAAGGCGTGACCTGTTTCCAGTAACGGGGATAGGGACCAATGACAGACACTGTATATGACCAGCCTCCGATAGGCCTAGGCGTGACTTGTTTCCAGTAACGGGGATAGGGACCAATGACCGATACTGTATATGACCAGCCTCCGATAGGCCAAGGCGTGACCTGTTTCTAGTAACGGGGATAGGGACCAATGACAGACACTGTATATGATCAGCCTCCGATAGGCCTAGGCGTGACCTGTTTCCAGTAACGGGGATAGGGACCAATGACCGACACTGTATATGATCAGCCTCCGATAGGCCTAGGCGTGACCTGTTTCCAGTAAAGGGAATAGGGAGCAATGAACGACACTGTATATGACCAGCCTCCGATAGGCCTAGGCGTGACCTGTTTCTAGTAACGGGGATAGGGACCAATGACAGACACTGTATATGATCAGCCTCCGATAGGCCTGGGCGTGACCTGTTTCCAGTAACGGGGATAGGGACCAATGACAGACACTGTATATGACCAGCCTCCGATAGGCCTAGGCGCGACCTGTTTCCAGTAACGGGGATAGGGACCAATGACCGACACTGTATATGATCAGCCTCCGATAGGCCAAGGCGTGACCTGTTTCCAGTAACGGGGATAGGGACCAATGACAGACACTGTATATGACCAGCCTCCGATAGGCCAAGGCGTGACCTGTTTCAAGTAACGGGGATAGGGACCACTGACAGACACTGTATATGACCAGCCTCCGATAGGCCTAGGCGTGATCTGTTTCTAGTAACGGGGATAGGGACCAATGGCAGACACTGTATATGACCAGCCTCCGATAGGCCAAGGCGTGACCTGTTTCCAGTAACGGGGATAGGGACCAATGACAGACACTGTATATGACCAGCCTCCGATAGGCCTAGGCGGGATCTGTTTCTAGTAACGGGGATAGGGACCAATGACAGACACTGTATATGACCAGCCTCCGATAGGCCTAGGCGTGACCTGTTTCCAGTAACGGGGATAGGGACCAATGACCGACACTGTATGTGATCAGCCTCCGATAGGCCTAGGCGTGACCTGTTTCCAGTACCGGGGATAGGGACCAATGACAGACACTGTATATGACCAGCCTCCGATAGCCCTAGGCGTGACCTGTTTCCAGTAACGGGGATAGGGACCAATGACAGACACTGTATATGACCACCCTCCGATAGGCCAAGGCGTGACCTGTTTCCAGTAAAGGGAATAGGGACCAATGAACGACACTGTATATGACCAGCCTCCGATAGGCCTAGGCGTGACCTGTTTCCAGTAACGGGGATAGGGACCAATGACAGACACTGTATATGATCAGCCTCCGATAGGCCTAGGCGTGACCTGTTTCCAGTAACGGGGATAGGGACCAATGACAGACACTGTATATGACCAGCCTCCGATAGGCCTAGGCGTGATCTGTTTCTAGTAACGGGGATAGGGACCAATGACCGACACTGTATATGATCAGCCTCCGATAGGCCAAGGCGTGATCTGTTTCCAGTAACGGGGATAGGGACCAATGACAGACACTGTATATGATCAGCCTCCGATAGGCCAAGGCGTGACCTGTTTCCAGTAACGGGGATAGGGACCAATGACAGACACTCTATATGATCAGCCTCCGATAGGCCTAGGCGTGACCTGTTTCCAGTAACGGGGATAGAGACCAATGACAGACACTGTATATGACCAGCCTCCGATAGGCCAAGGCGTGACCTGTTTCCAGTAACGGGGATAGGGACCAATGGCAGACACTGTATATGATCAGTCTCCGATAGGCCAAGGCGTGACCTGTTTCCAGTAACGGGGATAGGGACCAATGACAGACACTGTATATGACCAGCCTCCGATAGGCCTAGGCGTGACCTGTTTCCAGTTACGGGGATAGGAACCAATGACAGACACTGTATATGACCAGCCTCCGATAGGCCTAGGCGTGACCTGTTTCTAGTAACGGGGATAGGGACCAATGACAGACACTGTATATGATCAGCCTCCGATAGGCCTGGGCGTGACCTGTTTCCAGTAACGGGGATTGGGACCAATGACAGACACTGTATATGACCAGCCTCCGATAGGCCTAGGCGCGACCTGTTTCCAGTAACGGGGATAGGGACCAATGACCGACACTGTATATGATCAGCCTCCGATAGGCCAAGGCGTGACCTGTTTCCAGTAACGGGGATAGGGACCAATGACAGACACTGTATATGACCAGCCTCCGATAGGCCAAGGCGTGACCTGTTTCAAGTAACGGGGATAGGGACCACTGACAGACACTGTATATGACCAGCCTCCGATAGGCCTAGGCGTGATCTGTTTCTAGTAACGGGGATAGGGACCAATGGCAGACACTGTATATGACCAGCCTCCGATAGGCCAAGGCGTGACCTGTTTCCAGTAACGGGGATAGGGACCAATGACAGACACTGTATATGACCAGCCTCCGATAGGCCTACGCGGGATCTGTTTCTAGTAACGGGGATAGGGACCAATGACAGACACTGTATCTGACCAGCCTCCGATAGGCCTAGGCGTGACCTGTTTCCAGTAACGGGGATAGGGACCAATGACCGACACTGTATGTGATCAGCCTCCGATAGGCCTAGGCGTGACCTGTTTCCAGTACCGGGGATAGGGACCAATGACAGACACTGTATATGACCAGCCTCCGATAGGCCTAGGCGTGACCTGTTTCCAGTAACGGGGATAGGGACCAATGACAGACACTGTATATGACCACCCTCCGATAGGCCAAGGCGTGACCTGTTTCCAGTAAAGGGAATAGGGACCAATGAACGACACTGTATATGACCAGCCTCCGATAGGCCTAGGCGTGACCTGTTTCCAGTAACGGGGATAGGGACCAATGACAGACACTGTATATGATCAGCCTCCGATAGGCCTAGGCGTGACCTGTTTCCAGTAACGGGGATAGGGACCAATGACAGACACTGTATATGACCAGCCTCCGATAGGCCTAGGCGTGATCTGTTTCTAGTAACGGGGATAGGGACCAATGACCGACACTGTATATGATCAGCCTCCGATAGGCCAAGGCGTGATCTGTTTCCAGTAACGGGGATAGGGACCAATGACAGACACTGTATATGATCAGCCTCCGATAGGCCTAGGCGTGACCTGTTTCCAGTAACGGGGATAGGGACCAATGACAGACACTGTATATGACCAGCCTCCGATAGGCCAAGGCGTGACCTGTTTCCAGTAACGGGGATAGGGACCAATGACAGACACTGTATATGATCAGCCTCCGATAGGCCAAGCCGTGATCTGTTTCCAGTAACGGGGATAGGGACCACTGACAGACACTGTATATGACCAGCCTCCGATAGGCCAAGGCGTGACCTGTTTCTAGTAACGGGGATAGGGACCAATGACCGACACTGTATATGATCAGCCTCCGATAGGCCAAGGCCTGACCTGTTTCCAGTAACGGGGATAGGGACCAATGACCGACACTGTATATGACCAGCCTCCGATAGGCCAAGGCGTGACCTGTTTCTAGTAACGGGGATATGGACCAATGACCGACACTGTATATGATCAGCCTCCGATAGGCCAAGGCCTGACCTGTTTCCAGTAACGGGGATAGGGACCACTGACAGACACTGTATATGACCAGCCTCCGATAGGCCAAGGCGTGACCTGTTTCTAGTAACGGGGATAGGGACCAATGACCGACACTGTATATGATCAGCCTCCGATAGGCCAAGGCGTGACCTGTTTCCAGTAACGGGGATAGGGACCAATGACAGACACTGTATATGACCAGCCTCCGATAGGCCTAGGCGTGACCTGTTTCCAGTAACGGGGATAGGGACCAATGACCGATACTGTATATGACCAGCCTCCGATAGGCCAAGGCGTGACCTGTTTCTAGTAACGGGGATAGGGACCAATGACCGACACTGTATATGATCAGCCTCCGATAGGCCTAGGCGTGACCTGTTTCCAGTAACGGGGATAGGGACCAATGACCGACACTGTATATGATCAGCCTCCGATAGGCCTAGGCGTGACCTGTTTCCAGTAAAGGGAATAGGGAGCAATGAACGACACTGTATATGACCAGCCTCCGATAGGCCAAGGCGTGACCTGTTTCCAGTAACGGGGATAGGGACCAATGACAGACACTGTATATGATCAGCCTCCGATAGGCCTAGGCGTGACCTGTTTCCAGTAACGGGGATAGGGACCAATGACCGACACTGTATATGACCAGCCTCCGATAGGCCAAGGCGTGACCTGTTTCCAGTAACGAGGATTGGGACCAATGACAGACACTGTATATGATCAACCTCCGATAGGCCTAGGCGTGACCTGTTTCCAGTAACGGGGATAGGGACCAATGACAGACACTGTATATGACCTGCCTCCGATAGGCCTAGGCGTGACCTGTTTCCAGTAACGGGGATAGGGACCAATGACAGACACTGTATATGACCAGCCTCCGATAGGCCTAGGCGTGACCTGTTTCCAGTAACGGGGATAGGGACCAATGACAGACACTGTATATGACCAGCCTCCGATAGGCCAAGGCGTGACCTGTTTCCAGTAACGAGGATAGGGACCAATGACAGACACTGTATATGATCAGCCTCCGATAGGCCTAGGCGTGACCTGTTTCCAGTAACGGGGATATGGACCAATGACAGACACTGTATATGACCAGCCTCCGATAGGCCTAGGCGTGACCTGTTTCCAGTAACGGGGATAGGGACCAATGACCGACACTGTATATGACCAGCCTCCGATAGGCCTAGGCGTGATCTGTTTCTAGTAACGGGGATAGGGACCAATGACCGCCATTGTATATGATCAGCCTGCGATAGGCCAAGGCGTGACCTGTTTCCAGTAACGGGGATAGGGACCAATGACAGACACTGTATATGATCAGCCTCCGATCAGCCTAGGCGTGACCTGTTTCCAGTAACGGGGATAGGGACCACTGACAGACACTGTATATGACCAGCCTCCGATAGGCCAAGGCGTGACCTGTTTCCAGTAACGGGGATAGGGACCAATGACCGACACTGTATATGATCAGCCTCCGATCAGCCTAGGCGTGATCTGTTTATAGTAACGGGGATAGGGACCAATGACAGACACTGTATATGACCAGCCTCCGATAGGCCTAGGCGTGATCTTTTTCTAGTAACGGGGATAGGGACCAATGACCGACACTGTATATGATCAGCCTCCGATAGGCCTAGGCGTGATCTGTTTCCAGTAACGGGGATAGGGACCAATGACCGACACTGTATATGATCAGCCTCCGATAGGCCTAGGCGTGACCTGTTTCCAGTAACGGGGATAGGGACCAATGACAGACACTGTATATGACCAGCCTCCGATAGGCCTAGTCGTGATCTGTTTATAGTAACGGGGATAGGGACCAATGACCGACACTGTATATGACCAGCCTCCGATAGGCCTAGGCGTGATCTGTTTCTGGTAACGGGGATTGGGACCAATGACCGACACTGTATATGACCAGCCTCCGATAGGCCTAGGCGTGATCTGTTTCTAGTAACGGGGATAGGGACCAATGACCGACACTGTATATGATCAGCCTCCGATAGGCCTAGGCGTGATCTGTTTATAGTAACGGGGATAGGGACCAATGACCGACACTGTATATGACCAGCCTCCGATAGGCCTAGGCGTGATCTGTTTCTAGTAACGGGGATAGGGACCAATGACCGACACTGTATATGATCAGCCTCCGATAGGCCTAGGCGTGATCTGTTTCCAGTAACGGGGATAGGGACCAATGACCGACACTGTATATGATCAGCCTCCGATAGGCCTAGGCGTGACCTGTTTCCAGTAACGGGGATAGGGACCAATGACAGACACTGTATATGACCAGCCTCCGATAGGCCTAGGCGTGATCTGTTTATAGTAACGGGGATAGGGACCAATGACCGACACTGTATATGACCAGCCTCCGATAGGCCTAGGCGTGATCTGTTTATAGTAACGGGGATAGGGACCAATGACCGACACTGTATATGATCAGCCTCCGATAGGCCTAGGCGTGATCTGTTTATAGTAACGGGGATAGGGACCAATGACCGACACTGTATATGATCAGCCTCCGATAGGCCTAGGCGTGACCTGTTTCCAGTAACGGGGATAGGGACCAATGACAGACACTGTATATGACCAGCCTCCGATAGGCCTAGGCGTGACCTGTTTCTAGTAACGGGGATAGGGACCAATGACCGACACTGTATATGATCAGCCTCCGATAGGCCTAGGCGTGATCTGTTTCCAGTAACGGGGATAGGGACCAATGACAGACACTGTATATGACCAGCCTCCGATAGGCCTAGGCGTGATCTGTTTATAGTAACGGGGATAGGGACCAATGACCGACACTGTATATGACCAGCCTCCGATAGGCCTAGGCGTGATCTGTTTCCAGTAACGGGGATAGGGACCAATGACCGACATTGTATATGACCAGCCTCCGATAGGCCTAGGCGTGATCGTTTTCTAGTAACGGGGATAGGGACCAATGACAGACACTGTATATGATCAGCCTCCGATAGGCCTAGGCGTGATCTGTTTATAGTAACGGGGATAGGGACCAATGACCGACACTGTATATGACCAGCCTCCGATAGGCCTAGGCGTGATCTGTTTCCAGTAACGGGGATAGGGACCAATGACCGACACTGTATATGATCAGCCTCCGATAGGCCTAGGCGTGACCTGTTTCTAGTAACGGGGATAGGGACCAATGACCGACACTGTATATGATCAGCCTCCGATAGGCCTAGGCGTGACCTGTTTCCAGTAACGGGGATAGGGACCAATGACCGACACTGTATATGATCAGCCTCCGATAGGCCTAGGCGTGACCTGTTTCCAGTAAAGGGAATAGGGAGCAATGAACGACATTGTATATGACCAGCCTCCGATAGGCCAAGGCGTGACCTGTTTCCAGTAACGGGGATAGGGACCAATGACAGACACTGTATATGATCAGCCTCCGATAGGCCTAGGCGTGACCTGTTTCCAGTAACGGGGATAGGGACCAATGACCGACACTGTATATGACCAGCCTCCGATAGGCCAAGGCGTGACCTGTTTCCAGTAACGAGGATAGGGACCAATGACAGACACTGTATATGATCAACCTCCGATAGGCCTAGGCGTGACCTGTTTCCAGTAACGGGGATAGGGACCAATGACAGACACTGTATATGACCTGCCTCCGATAGGCCTAGGCGTGACCTGTTTCCAGTAACGGGGATAGGGACCAATGACAGACACTGTATATGACCAGCCTCCGATAGGCCTAGGCGTGACCTGTTTCCAGTAACGGGGATAGGGACCAATGACAGACACTGTATATGACCAGCCTCCGATAGGCCAAGGCGTGACCTGTTTCCAGTAACGAGGATAGGGACCAATGACAGACACTGTATATGATCAGCCTCCGATAGGCCTAGGCGTGACCTGTTTCCAGTAACGGGGATATGGACCAATGACAGACACTGTATATGACCAGCCTCCGATAGGCCTAGGCGTGACCTGTTTCCAGTAACGGGGATAGGGACCAGAGACCGACACTGTATATGACCAGCCTCCGATAGGCCTAGGCGTGATCTGTTTCTAGTAACGGGGATAGGGACCAATGACCGCCATTGTATATGATCAGCCTCCGATAGGCCAAGGCGTGACCTGTTTCCAGTAACGGGGATAGGGACCAATGACAGACACTGTATATGATCAGCCTCCGATCAGCCTAGGCGTGACCTGTTTCCAGTAACGGGGATAGGGACCACTGACAGACACTGTATATGACCAGCCTCCGATAGGCCAAGGCGTGACCTGTTTCCAGTAACGGGGATAGGGACCAATGACCGACACTGTATATGATCAGCCTCCGATCAGCCTAGGCGTGATCTGTTTATAGTAACGGGGATAGGGACCAATGACCGACACTGTATATGACCAGCCTCCGATAGGCCTAGGCGTGATCTTTTTCTAGTAACGGGGATAGGGACCAATGACCGACACTGTATATGATCAGCCTCCGATAGGCCTAGGCGTGATCTGTTTCCAGTAACGGGGATAGGGACCAATGACCGACACTGTATATGATCAGCCTCCGATAGGCCTAGGCGTGACCTGTTTCCAGTAACGGGGATAGGGACCAATGACAGACACTGTATATGACCAGCCTCCGATAGGCCTAGTCGTGATCTGTTTATAGTAACGGGGATAGGGACCAATGACCGACACTGTATATGACCAGCCTCCGATAGGCCTAGGCGTGATCTGTTTCTGGTAACGGGGATTGGGACCAATGACCGACACTGTATATGACCAGCCTCCGATAGGCCTAGGCGTGATCTGTTTCTAGTAACGGGGATAGGGACCAATGACCGACACTGTATATGATCAGCCTCCGATAGGCCTAGGCGTGATCTGTTTATAGTAACGGGGATAGGGACCAATGACCGACACTGTATATGACCAGCCTCCGATAGGCCTAGGCGTGATCTGTTTCTAGTAACGGGGATAGGGACCAATGACCGACACTGTATATGATCAGCCTCCGATAGGCCTAGGCGTGATCTGTTTCCAGTAACGGGGATAGGGACCAATGACCGACACTGTATATGATCAGCCTCCGATAGGCCTAGGCGTGACCTGTTTCCAGTAACGGGGATAGGGACCAATGACAGACACTGTATATGACCAGCCTCCGATAGGCCTAGGCGTGATCTGTTTATAGTAACGGGGATAGGGACCAATGACCGACACTGTATATGACCAGCCTCCGATAGGCCTAGGCGTGATCTGTTTATAGTAACGGGGATAGGGACCAATGACCGACACTGTATATGATCAGCCTCCGATAGGCCTAGGCGTGATCTGTTTATAGTAACGGGGATAGGGACCAATGACCGACACTGTATATGATCAGCCTCCGATCAGCCTAGGCGTGATCTGTTTATAGTAACGGGGATAGGGACCAATGACCGACACTGTATATGACCAGCCTCCGATAGGCCTAGGCGTGATCTTTTTCTAGTAACGGGGATAGGGACCAATGACCGACACTGTATATGATCAGCCTCCGATAGGCCTAGGCGTGATCTGTTTCCAGTAACGGGGATAGGGACCAATGACCGACACTGTATATGATCAGCCTCCGATAGGCCTAGGCGTGACCTGTTTCCAGTAACGGGGATAGGGACCAATGACAGACACTGTATATGACCAGCCTCCGATAGGCCTAGTCGTGATCTGTTTATAGTAACGGGGATAGGGACCAATGACCGACACTGTATATGACCAGCCTCCGATAGGCCTAGGCGTGATCTGTTTCTGGTAACGGGGATTGGGACCAATGACCGACACTGTATATGACCAGCCTCCGATAGGCCTAGGCGTGATCTGTTTCTAGTAACGGGGATAGGGACCAATGACCGACACTGTATATGATCAGCCTCCGATAGGCCTAGGCGTGATCTGTTTATAGTAACGGGGATAGGGACCAATGACCGACACTGTATATGACCAGCCTCCGATAGGCCTAGGCGTGATCTGTTTCTAGTAACGGGGATAGGGACCAATGACCGACACTGTATATGATCAGCCTCCGATAGGCCTAGGCGTGATCTGTTTCCAGTAACGGGGATAGGGACCAATGACCGACACTGTATATGATCAGCCTCCGATAGGCCTAGGCGTGACCTGTTTCCAGTAACGGGGATAGGGACCAATGACAGACACTGTATATGACCAGCCTCCGATAGGCCTAGGCGTGATCTGTTTATAGTAACGGGGATAGGGACCAATGACCGACACTGTATATGACCAGCCTCCGATAGGCCTAGGCGTGATCTGTTTATAGTAACGGGGATAGGGACCAATGACCGACACTGTATATGATCAGCCTCCGATAGGCCTAGGCGTGATCTGTTTATAGTAACGGGGATAGGGACCAATGACCGACACTGTATATGATCAGCCTCCGATAGGCCTAGGCGTGACCTGTTTCCAGTAACGGGGATAGGGACCAATGACAGACACTGTATATGACCAGCCTCCGATAGGCCTAGGCGTGATCTGTTTCTAGTAACGGGGATAGGGACCAATGACCGACACTGTATATGATCAGCCTCCGATAGGCCTAGGCGTGATCTGTTTCCAGTAACGGGGATAGGGACCAATGACAGACACTGTATATGACCAGCCTCCGATAGGCCTAGGCGTGATCTGTTTATAGTAACGGGGATAGGGACCAATGACCGACACTGTATATGACCAGCCTCCGATAGGCCTAGGCGTGATCTGTTTCCAGTAACGGGGATAGGGACCAATGACCGACATTGTATATGATCAGCCTCCCAGTGCGGTGTCGGACACGGGTCGGTGTGGTATCAATGTGGCGTCCGCCACGGGTCAGTGAGGTGTCAGTGTGGTGTCAGCCACGGGTCGGTGTGGTGTCAATGTGGCGTCCGCCAAAGGTCGGTGTGGTGTCAGTGTGGTGTCGGCCACGGGTCGGTGTTGTGTCAATGTGGCGTCCGCCACGGGTCGGTGTAGTGTCAGTGTGGTGTCGGCCACGGGTCGGTGTGATGTCAATTTGGTGTCGGCCACAGGGCTGAGTGGTGTCAGTGTGGTGTCGGCCACGGGTCGGTGTTGTGTCAATGTGGCGTCCGCCACGGGTCAGTGAGGTGTCAGTGTGGTGTCCGCCACGGGTCGGTGTGGTGTCAATGCGGTGTCCGCCACGGGTCGGTGTAGTGTCAGTGTGGTGTCAGTGTGGTGTCGGCCACGGGTCGGTGTGATGTCAATTTGGTGTCGCCCACTGGTCGGTGTGGTGTCGGCCACAGGTCTGTGTGGTGTCAGTGTGGTGTCGGCCACGGGTAGGTGTTTTGTAAGTGTGGTGTCAGCCACGTGTCGGTGTGGTGTCAGTGTGGTGTCGGCCACGGGTCGGTGTGGTGTCAGTGTGGTGTTAGCCACAGGTCGGTGTGGTGTCAATGCGGTGTCCGCCACGGGTCGGTGTGGTGCCAGCGTGGTGCCGGCCTGGGTAGGTGAGTTGTCGGCCACGGGTCAGTGAGGTGTCAGTGTGGTGTCAGCCATGGGTCGGTGTGGTGTCAGTGTGGTGTTAGTGTGGTGTTGGCTACGGGTCGGTGAGGTGTCAGTGTGCTGTCCGCCACGGGTCGGTGTGGTGTCAATGCGGTGTCCACCACTGGTCGGTGTAGTGTCAGTGTGGTGTCAGTGTGGGGTCGGCCACGGGTCGGTGTAATGTCAATTTGGCGTCACCCATGGGTCGGTGGGGTGTCGGCCACAGGTCTGTGTGGTGTCAGTGTGGTGTCGGCCACGGGTAGGTGTTTTGTAAGTGTGGTGTCAGCCACGTGTCGGTGTGGTGTCAGTGTGGTGTCGGCCACGGGTCGGTGTGGTGTCAGTGTGCTGTCAGCCACAGGTCGGTGTGGTGTCAATGCGGTGTCCGCCACGGGTCGGTGTGGTGCCAGTGTGGTGCCGGCCTGGGTCGGTGAGTTGTCGGCCACGGGTCAGTGTGGTGTAAGCCATGGGTCGGTGTGGTGTCAGTGTGGTGTCAGCCACGGGTCAGTGAGGTGTCAATCTGGTGTCAGTGTGGTGTCAGCCACGGGTCGGTGTGGTGTCAGTGTGGTGTCCGCCACGGGTCGATGTGGTGTCAGTGTGGTGTCCGCCACGGGTCGATGTGGTGTCAGTGTGGTGTCCGCCACTGATCGATGTGGTGTCAGTGTGGTGTCCGCCACGGGTCGGTGTGTTGTCAATGTGGTGTCGGCCACTGGTCGGCGGGGTGCCAGTGTGGCGTCCGCCAAGAGTCGGTGTGGTGTCAGTGAGGTGTCGGCCATGGGTCAGTGCGGTGTCAGTGTGGTGTCGGTGACCGGTCTGTGTGCTGTCAGTGTGGTGTCGGCCACAGGTCGGTGTGGTATCAGTCTGGTGTCGGTGACCGGTCTGTGTGCTGTCAGTGTTTTGTCGGCCACGGATCGGTGTGTTGTCAATTTGGTGTCGGCCACGGGTCGGTGGGGTGTCAGTGTGGTGTCGGTGAGTTGTCTGCCACGGGTCGGTGTGGTGTGTGCCACGGGTCGGTGTGGTGTCCGCCACGGGTCGGTGTGGTGCCCGCCACGGGTCAGTGAGGTGTCGGCCGTGGGTCGGTGTGGTGTCCGCTACGGGTCGGTGTGGTGTCCGCCTTGGGTCGGTGTGGTGTCCGACTTGGGTCGGTGTGGTGCGTGCCACAGGTCTGTGAGTTGTCCGCCACGGGTCAGTGTGGTGTTCGCCCCAGGTCAGTGCGGTGTCCGTCACGAGTCGGTGTGGTGTCCGCCACGAGTCGATGTGGTGTCCGTCACGAGTCGGTGTGGTGTCCGCCACGAGTCGGTGTTGTGTCCGTCACTAGTCGGTGTGGTGTCCGCCACGAGTCGGTGTTGTGTCCGCCACGGGTCGGTGTGGTGTCCGTCACGAGTCGGTGTGGTGTCCGCCACGGGTCGGTGTGGTGTCCGCCACGAGTCGGTGTGGTGTCCGCCACAGGTCAGTGTGGTGTTCGCCTCATGTCGGTGTGGTGTGTGCCACGGGTCGGTGTGGTGTGTGCCACGGTTCGGTGGGGTGTCCGCCACGGTTCGGTGTGGCGTCCGCCACGGGTCGGTGTGGTGTCCGATACGGGTCGGTGTGGTGTCCGCCACGGGTTGGTGTGGTGTGTGCCACGGTTTGGTGTGGTGTGTGCCACGGGTTGGTGTGGTGTGTGCCACGGGTCGGTGTGGTGTGTGCCACTGGTCGGTATGGTGTCCGCCACGTGTTGGTGTGGTGTGTTCCACGGTTCGATGTGGTGTGTGCCACGGGTCAGTGTGGTGTGTGCCACGGGTTGATGAGGCCTCCGCCACGGTTCGGCGTGGTGTGTGCCATGGGTCGGTGTGATGTGTGCCACGGGTCAGTGTTGTGTCCGCCACGGGTCAGTGTGATGTGTGCCACGGGTTGATGAGGCCTCCGCAACGTTTCGGCGTGGTGTGTGCCATGGGTCGGTGTGATGTGTGCCACGGGTCAGTGTTGTGTCCGCCACGGGTCAGTGTGATGTGTGACACGGGTTGATGAGGCCTCCGCAACGTTTCGGCGTGGTGTGTGCCATGGGTCGGTGTGATGTGTGCCACGGGTCAGTGTTGTGTCCACCACGGGTCGGTGTGGTGTCCACCACGGGTCGGTGTGGTGTGTGCCACGGGTCGGTTTGCTGTCCGCAACGGGTCGGTGTGGTGTGTGCCACGGGTCAGTGTGGTGTTCGCCACGGGTCGGTGGCGTGGGTGCCCCGGGTCGGTGTGGTGTCCACCACGGGTCGGTGGGGTGTGTGCCATGGGTCGGTGTGGGGTGTGCCATGAGTCGGTTTGGTGTGTGCCACGGGTCAGTGTGGTGTCCGCCACGGGTCGGTGGGGTGTGTGCCCCGGATCGGTGTGGTGTGTGCCACGGGTCGGTGTGGTGTGCGCCACGGGTCGGTGTGGTGTGTGCCACGTGTCGGTGTGGGGTGTGCCACGAGTCGGTTTGGTGTGTGCCACGGGTCAGTGTGGTGTCCGCCACGGGTCGGTGGGGTGTGTGCCCCGGATCGGTGTGGTGTGTGCCACGGGTCGGTGTGGTGTGCGCCACGGGTCAGTGTGGGGTGTGCCACGAGTCGGTTTGGTGTGTGCCACGGGTCAGAGTGGTGTCCGCCACGGGTCGGTGGGGTGTGTGCCCCGGATCGGTGTGGTGTGTGCCACGGGTCGGTGTGGTGTGCGCCACGGGTCGGTGTGGGGTGTGCCACGGGTCAGCGCGGTGTGTGACGTAGGTCGGTGGTGTGTGTGCCATGGGCCGGTGCGGTGTGTGCCACGGGTCGGTGTGGTGTGCGCCACGGGCAGGTGTGGTGTGTGCCGCGGGTCGGTGTGGGGTGTGCCACGGGTCAGTGCGGTGTGTGACGTAGGTCGGTGGGGTGTGTGCCACGGGTCGGTGTGGTGTGTGGCACGGGTCGGTGTGGTGTGTGCCACGGGTCGGTGTGGTGTGTGGCACGGGTCGGTGTGGTGTGTGCCACGGGTCGGTGTGGTGTCCGCCACGGGTCGGTGTGGTGTGTGCCACGGGTTGGTGTGGTGTGTGCTACGGGTCGGTGGGGTGTGTGCCACGGGTCGGTGTGGTGTGTGCCACGGGTCGGCTTGGTGTGCGCCACGGGTCGGTTTGGTGTGTGCCGGGGGTCGGTGTGGTGTGTGCCACGGGTCGGTTTGGTGTGTGCCGGGGGTCGGTGTGGGGTGTGTCACGGGTCAGTGTGGTGCGTGCCACGGGTCGGTGTGGTGTGTGCCACGGGTCGGTGTGGTGTGTGCCACGGGTCGGTGTGGTGTCCTCCACGGGTCGGTGTGGTGTCCTCCACGGGTCGGTGTGGTGTGTGCCACGGGTCGGTGTGGTGTCCTCCACGGGTCGGTGGGGTGTGTGCCACGGGTCGGTGTGGTGTGTGCCACGGGTCGGTGTGGTGTGTGCCACGGGTCGGTTTGGTGTGTGCCGGGGGTCGGTGTGGGGTGTGCCACGGGTCGGTGTGGTGTGTGCCACGGATCGGCTTGGTGTGCGCCACGGGTCGGTTTGGTGTGTGCCGGGGGTCGGTGTGGTGTGTGCCACCCGTTGGTGCGGTGTGTGCCACGGGTCGGTGTGGTGTGTGCCACGGGTCGGTGGGGTGCGTGCCACGGGTCGGTGTGGTGTGTGCCACGAGTCGGTGTGGTGCGTGCCACGGGTCGGTGGGGTGTGTGCCACGGGTCGGTGGGGTGCGTGCCACGGGTCGGTGTGGTGTGTGCCACGAGTCGGTGTGGTGCGTGCCACGGGTCGGTGTGGTGTGTGCCACGGGTCGGTGTGGTGTGTGCCACGGGTCGGTGTGGTGTCCTCCACGGGTCGGTGTGGTGTGTTCCACGGGTTGGTGTGGTGTGTGCTACGGGTCGGTGGGGTGTGTGCCACGGGTCGGTGTGGTGTGTGCCACGGGTCGGCTTGGTGTGCGCCACGGGTCGGTTTGGTGTGTGCCGGGGGTCGGTGTGGTGTGTGCCACGGGTTGGTGTGGTGTGTGCCACGGGTCGGTATGGTGTCCGCCACGGGTTGGTGTGGTGTGTGCCACGGTTCGGTGTGGGGTGTGCCACGGGTCGGTGTGGTGTGTGCCACGGATCGGGTTTGTGTGTGCCACGAGTCGGCTTGGTGTGTGCCACGGGTCGGTGTGGTGTCCGCCACGGGTCGATGTGGTGTGTACCATGGGTCGGTGTGGTGTGTGCCACGGGTCGGTGTGGTGTGTGCCACGGTTCGGCTTCTTGTGTGCCACGGGTCGGTGTGGTGTGTGCCGCGGGTCAGTGTTTTGGGTGCCACGGGTCAGTGTGGTGTCCGCCACGGGTCGGTGGGGTGTGTGCCACGGGTCGGTGTGGTGGGTGCCACGGGTCAGTGTGGTGTCCGCCACGGGTCGGTGGGGTGTGTGCCATGGGTCGGTATGGTGTCCACCACGGGTCAGTGTGGTGTCCGCCTCGGGTCGGTGTGGTGTGTGCCGCGGGTCGGTGTGGTGTGTGCCACGGGTCAGTGAGGTGTGTGACGTAGGTCGGTGTGGTGTGTGCCACGGGTCGGTTTGCTGACCGCAACGGGTCGGTGTGTTGTCCGCCACGGGTCGGTGTGGTCTGTGCCGCGGGTCGGTTTGGTGACCGCAACGGGTCGGTGTGGTGTCCGCCACGGGTCGGTGTGGTGTGTGCCGCGGGTCGGTTTGGTGTGTGCCACGGGTCGGTGAGGTGTCCACCACGGTTCGGTGGGGTGTGTGCCACGGGTCGGTGTGGTGTGTGCCACGGGTCAGTGTGGTGTCCGCCACGGGTCGGTGGGGTGTGTGCCACGGGTCAGTGTGGTGTGTGCCACGGGTCGGTGTGGTGTGCGCCACGGGTAGGCGTGGGGTGTGCCAAGGGTCAGTGCGGTGTGTGACGTAGGTCGGTGTGGTGTGTGCCACGGGCCGGTGCGGTAGGTGCCACGGGTCGGTGTGGTGTGCGCCACGGGTCGGTGTGGTGTGTGCCGCGGGTCGGTGTGGTATGTGCCACGGGTCAGAGCGGTGTCCGCCACGGGTCGGTGTGGTGTGTGGCACGGGTCGGTGTGGTGTGTGCCACGGGTTGGTGTGGTGTGTGCCACGGGTCGGTGTGGTGTGTGCCACGGGTCGGTGTGGTGTCCGCCACGGGTCGGTGTGGTGTGTGCCACGGGTTGGTGTGGTGTGTGCTACGGGTCGGTGGGGTGTGTGCCACGGGTCGGTGTGGTGTGTGCCACGGGTCGGCTTGGTGTGCGCCACGGGTCGGTTGGATGGATGGATGGATTCGTTTATTCAACAAAGTGTTACATAATAACCGAACGATGTTTGTATAAGTATCACACTTAGTCGAGGAGACTCTAGTTAAGGCCGTGATAGGCCGCTGGCACTAGAGCCACCTAATAAATTAAATTTGGTAAATGATGACCCTATTTAAGAGAGAAAAAAAAAAAAAAAAAAAAAAAAAAAAAAACGACAGGAATAGGCTAGGAAAAAAAAAACAAAAAAAACAACTTGCGCTATTTGATGGTCAAACATACAAAGCAAAACGTACAAAAGCATTTGGTACATAATTGAAAAATTGAATTGAATTGAAAAATAAAAAATAAAATAAAATAAAATAAAACCCCCTATGCTTGACACACAAAACAGTTTTGTATATCACACTCTATTGGGTAGTCATTTATCATAATTTGTTTAATAAATTGAGAGAATCCCTGTAGACTATGTGTGTAGATTTTATCTAAGATGGATTTAGGTTCATGATTTATTACATATACTAAACTATGTCTTATACATTTAGTGGCATATTGATGGTGTGCACGGGTTGTTTGAACCAAATATTTACCCCTGGTGTTGTATGAGTGTACACTTGAAAGCTGGGCCAGTGGTATTTGCTCAAAGTATATTGGAAGTTTTTTATTTACTAGTTTATAGTAAAATTTTAGAGTTTGCAATCGATGAATATCTTTAGCTTTTAGTAATTTAAGATCTTGGAACAAAGGATTCGTGTGTGCGTTATATTTACTGCCGGTTATGATCCGCACAGCTTTCTTTTGTAGCTTTTCCAATCGTTGTGTTTGGTAACCCCAGGCTAAGATACAATAGTTTAAGTGTGGTAACAGAAGCGTTTTATAAATTGATAACAGCGTATGTTGCGGAAGGATATACTTAGATCTGCTCATGATTGCAATTACTTTACATACTTTAATTGCTATTTTATTTATATGGCTATTCCATTTTAAGGTTTTCTCTATAGTTAACCCGAGCATATTAAATTCGCCCACACATTCGATAGACGTTGTACCAATCACAAGTTTGGGAATATCAATTTTTTTTCCCGGCATGTAAAAGGGCATGAATTTACATTTATTCGGGTTCAGAGCCAATTTATTTATTGCCAGCCATTGGCCAATTTTGCTCAATTCTCCATTTAGCATTTCCGCACTGGTCTCATGAGATGATATTGGTAAATTTGCGTTTAATGTGCTCAGAAGGGTTGTGTCATCCGCGTATATAATAAATTTAAAAATGTCACTGGCGGATGTTATGTCGTTTATGTATATTATAAATAAAAGAGGACCTAGAATAGAGCCTTGTGGAACGCCAGTGTGAATATTTAAATTATTAGACCTGGTATCTTCAAGTTGCACGTATTGTTTTCTGTCGCAGAGATAACTTTTAATGAGCTTTAAAGAGGTTGAATTCAGGCCATAATGCTTTAGTTTATGTAGAAGTATATCATGATTTATTGTATCGAATGCCTTAGACAAATCCAGATATATATTTATCGGAATTTCCCCGTTATCCATTTTTTGTAGAGTCTGATCAATTAGTTCAAGGCAGGCAAGTTCCGTGGAATGTTTTGGTCTAAAACCGTATTGGCTGTTATTAAATAATTTGTTATCATCAAAATGTGAATAAAGTTGATTAGCGATAACTTTTTCAAAAATCTTAGAAAAGGCTGGTAGTATTGATATAGGTCTATAGTTATTAAATACATCATTTTTCCCACTTTTAAAAATTGGAACCACCTTTGCTATTTTTAGCGAATCAGGGAAAATACCGGTTGACAACGCTTGATTAATTATTAGTGTAAGGGAGGCACTAACTTCCTGGTTGATAGATTTGAGCAGCTTCACCGATATATCATCATGACCACAACTTGTTTTAGGCTTTAAAGCATCAACTATTTTATTCGTTTCAGATATATCGATTGGTTTTAAATGCAGTTGATTCAAGCAGGGGTTCCTCAAATAAGTTTTAAACGAGCCACTGGTCTGCTTACTTAATGTCTTGGTTAAACTAGGGCCGATATTGGTAAAGAAATTATTAAAGCCACTAGCTATTTTTGATTTATCTCTTGTTTGCTGACCATCAATTAAAAAACATTCAGGAAATTTCCTTTTGTTTGTTGACTTATTGATTATTTCTCCAAGCGCTTTCCAGTTTTGCTTCATATCAGTTTTACAAGATTCAAGTATTCCAAAAAAGTATTTTTTTTTTGCGGCTTCGATGTTACGTTTCAGTATCTTGTTATATGTGTGTAGATTGGTTTTTAATGTGTGATGTATCAATGTATTAGGGGACGTTTCTTTTAGCTTTTTGTATAGTTTATCACGAAATGATATCGATTTAATGATTCCATTCGTTATCCACTTGGCTTTTTTATGTTTACGTCTATTGTATTTAACTGTTTTTAATGGTAGATGCTTGTCTTTGAGCAGAGATATCTCATTTTCTATGATTTGGTAGTTTAGATTAGGATCTAATAACATTGTCTTATCAAGTTTGCCGTAAATATCTAGGGAGAGTAGCTCTTTTTTAGATTAACTAGCGCTTCTGGATCTGTTGTTTTCAATTTTATGAACCTAGGAGCCTGCACCTCGGTTAGAGCAACGTTCATAGATATAAAATAGGGAAAATGATCAGATATGGCATTTAGAAATATTCCACCAAATGATTCTATAATCTTCGGGGAGAGCCTACAGAACATATTATCTATCAGTGATGCTCGAGTTCTAGACAACCTAGTTGGGAGAGTGATCTTTGGTATAAAACCATGCGTCATAGCCGCATCAAAGAAATCTGCTACCGTTGGTTTTTCATTCAACTTTAATAAATCTATATTGAAGTCACCAGTGACTATTACCTCAGCATTTTGTTTTTCAAAGTATTTTACTGCTTGGGTAAATTCATCTGTGAAGATTCTGTAGTTTTCGTTCACATCCCTAGGTGGCCTGTAGATATTGCCTACAATTACTTTCTTATTGAAGGATTTATGTGTCATTTCGACAAACTGCGACTCCCATACGGTACACTCTCCAGGGTAGATCACAGTATTATAAACAAAGTCATCACGCATGTAAGTTACAAGACCTCCGTGATTGGACAGCAGTTTACCCTGTGATATAACATTATAGCCTAGCAAAATAAAGCGAGTTATGTCACAGTCTGATGAAAGCCAGCTCTCCTGTAAACAAATAATATCAAATTCATTTCCCTGCTTACGTTGAGTATCCAGGAATATTTGTATCTCATCAAATTTTGCGTTTAATGAACAGCAGTTTAAACTTAGAATAGATAAACGGTCTCTGCAGCCAGTTAACCCCTCTATTATATCATCATTTTTATAATAAGGAGAGCATTTAAACAAATCTGGTTCAGCAGACATTTCATTATCTCCTTCCCCAGCAAAATTCAGCAAGTCAGACAGAGAGTTTTTCGTCAGACCACCAAAGTGTTTCAAGACGTTTTCCTGTAGGGATACCGCCATTTCGTCAGAGTAGCATATAATGGCAGAATGCAGCCAGAAGATACAAATATCCAGCAGTACATATTTGCAGCAGTACAGTCAGTTTCAAATTCGCGGTACCAAATACTTTGTTCATAATCTATAATGAAATTTGTAACAGCGCAAGGCAACATAGGTGCAAAAAATAAAAAGAAAGACGTGATGAAGAAGAGGGGTTGAAAGATAGAGTGAAGAGAGGTGATATATGTGCATGGAAGCGGCGAGAAAGGCATAATACTAACGTTAAACACGTGAGGTAGAGTAGGGGAGGGGTCAATGATACGTCGGAGACGAGACGAGAAGAAAGACAAATCTCTGTGTTGTCAGAGATCCGTCAGCATGACGGACGGGGTCTCATGACATCAATTGCTATGGCATTTAATGTCAACATGATGTAACAAATATGCCAGTAGCTGCAAGGGCGGTTGTTCATCAGAGTATCAAATTTATCAAGTGTCTTAGAAACAGGCCTAAAGCACAATTATCGAAGCAAACAGGGCGGTTATAATCAGGATTAAGGGGTGAGTGAGGTGGTAGGTATTATGCACGTTAACACTGCCCAATTCATAGTGCCGGTACACACGGGTCAGGGACACATAGTGACAACAAGCCCCTGAGTTGTACCTACATACCTTGTGAGTGGTCTGAGCAATCCGAAACAATACTGGCATGTTTGGCCTAATTTTTTGAGCTGTACTCACTTGAACGCAGGACACCATGACATCAGAACAAAACACTGAACTTGCGGATCGCACAGGCAGAAAAGTTGCCAAAAGTCAACAGAAGTGTCTCCAAGGGTATCCATACGATATGAATAATAGCATGAATAGCAAACATACACACTTGGAATTGCGTGGGTTGCTTTGTGATCCGAACGATTTGAGTTATGAGGCCGGCTTATGCTGTTTCAGCGCAGATTCTACGGCCTTCCCCAGGAGCTTGTATCTGTCAGTCTTGGAGTGGAGGTCGGTGTAGCGGCGGGTGACGACAACTGCGATGTGTTCTAAGTTGCGGCGCTTGAGAAGGTATCTCACATGCCGTCCGGAGCCATAATCGCCATCATCCTGCCATCCATCTTGGTCGGCCGAGAGGCGATAGGCGATGATGTTGTGCATGGCCCCGGCCCTTTCGGGGGCAAGCAGCAGTTGGTGGTACACTCTCCTGACGTCCTGCAAGGTCTTGGCGGGGACCACTGTCGCAAAGGCACTAGCCCCGGTCTGGGTGATCACCTCCCCTTGCGTCACTTCCGGTAGAGCTAATCTTTCGTCTTCTCTTTCTCGTGGAGAGAGAGTCAGGATGTCCTGTGCCGATACAGCTGGAAGGAGGTCTCTTTGTCGCTCGTTGTTAATGTAGAGCGCGTCGTTCGTTACACGCGTGTTGACTGGATGTGGGGCTGCTCGATCCCTGGCGGCCTGTGCCCTCTCTCCATACTCTCGGCGGCGTTCCTGTATCTCGGCTGGGAATTGGGGGGTGAACTTCACAGAGTCCTTACCCTTCTGAAGATGTCGTCTGGAGAACTCCAGCATATTGTCTACGTCCTTTTGACAAAGTATTCTGGCCACTATGGGTCTGGGGCGGACATGGGTGTCGCTTATCTTGGGTCCCAGGCGGTGGCATCGCTCAATGGTGGGATTACCGTTAAACCCGTTCTGGTGCAATATCTGTCTGAGTTTGGTCTCACAGTCCTCCCGTGGCTGTGCACCCTGGACCGACGTATGCTCAGGCACGTTGTGAAGAAGCACATTATTTTTCATTGAACGATATTTGAGGTCGATACATTCATCCCTCAGATTTCGAATTTGTGTGTCCTGCTTCATAACGATTGCCTTTAGAGTTGCTACATCACCTCTTAAATCCGCAATCTCTTCTTGGTGTGTTGCGATCTGTCCAGAGTTGACGCCCTGCTCTTTGGCTGCAAAAGCAAGCTGATCGAGTACGCCGTCTGTACCGTGGACGTCTGTATGTTGTATTTCCAGTTGAGATATAATGTACTCCAATTTCGAGTTGATCTTGAGCAGCACGTCAGGGGCCGCGGCTGAGTCCTGGGCGGCTTGTGAGGCACAGTCACCTAGCGAGGTATCCTCCATTATGGTTGCATTATCGCCCATGGATACTTTTGGTGACTTTAATTCAGATGCAAAATTGAGTTTTTTGCTCCGAGAGTCCCCGCTGCAAGTTCTGTTTCGCTTTCTATTGTGTTTGCCCATGAGTTTGGCGTGTCTCTTGTTCGCCAAAGCTGTTTGAATTCCGTGTAACGTAGATTGTTTCCGAGAGCACCCAAACGTTTGACTTTTCACTCGGTGGTCGCCATGCCGGTTTGGTGTGTGCCGGGGATTGGTCCGCCACGGGTTGGTGTGGTGTGTGCCACTGTTCGGTGTGGTGTGTGCCACGAGTCGGTTTGGTGTGTGCCACGGGTCGGAGTGGTGTCCGCCACCGGTCGGTGTGGTGTGTGCCACGGTTCGGCTTGGTGTGTGCCACGGGTCGGTGTGGTGTGTGCCGCGGGTCAGTGTTTTGGGTGCCACGGGTCAGTGTGGTGTCCTCCACGGGTCGGTAGGGTGTGTGCCACGGGTCGGTGTGGTGTGTGCCACGGGTCGGTGTGGTGTCCGCCACGGGTCGGTGGGGTGTGTGCCACGGGTCGGTATGGTGTGTGCCACGGGTCAGTGCGGTGTGTGACGTAGGTCGGTGTGGTGTGTGCCACGGGTCGGTTTGCTGACCGCAACGGGTCGGTGTGTTGTCCGCCACGGGTCGGTGTGGTCTGTGCCGCGGGTCGGTTTGGTGTGTGCCACGGGTCGGTGAGGTGTCCACCACGGTTCGGTGGGGTGTGGGCCACGGGTCGGTGTGGTGTGTGCCACGGGTCAGTGTGGTGACCGCCCCGGGTTGGTGGGGTGTGTGCCACGGGTCAGTGCGGTGTGTGACGTAGGTCGATGTGGTGTGTGCCACGGGTCGGTGTGATGTTTGCCACGGGTCGGTGTGGTGTGCGCCACGGGTCGGTGTGGTGTGCGCCACGGGTCAGTGCGCTGTGTGACGTAGGTCGGTGGGGTGTGTGCCACGGGTCGGTGTGGTGTGTGCCACGGATCGGCTTGGTGTGTGCCACGGGTCGGTGTGGTGTGTGCCACGGTTTGGTGGGGTGTGTGCCACGGGTCGGTGTGGTGTGCGCCACGGGTCGGTGTGGTGTTCGCCACGGGTCAGTGCGGTGTGTGACGTAGGTCGGTGGGGTGTGTGCCACGGGTCGGTGTGGTGTGTGCCACGGGTCGGTGTGGTGTGTGCCACGGGTCGGTGTGGTGTGTGCCACGGGTCGGCGTGGTGTGTCCCACGGGTCGGTGTGGTGTGTGCCACGGGTCGGTGTGGTGTGTGCCACGGATCGGTGTGGTGTCCGCCACGGGTCAGTGAGGTGTCGGCCGCGGGTCGGTGTGGTGTCCGCCAAGGGTCGGGGTTATGTGTGGCACGGGTCGGTGTGGTGTCCGCTACGGGTCAGTGAGGTGTCGGCCGCGGGTCGGTGTGGTGTCCGCCAAGGGTCGGGGTTATGTGTGGCACGGGTCGGTGTGGTGTCCGCTACGGGTCGGTGTGGTGTCCGCCTTGGGTCGGTGTGGTGTCCGACTTGGGTCGGTGTGGTGTGTGCCACAGGTCTGTGAGTTGTCCGCCACGGGTCAGTGTGGTGTTCGCCCCAGGTCAGTGCGGTGTCCGTCACGAGTCGGTGTGGTGTCCGCCACGAGTCGATGTGGTGTCCGTCACGAGTCGGTGTGGTGTCCGCCACGAGTCGGTGTGGTGTCCGTCACTAGTCGGTGTGGTGTCCGCCACGAGTCGGTGTTGTGTCCGCCACGGGTCGGTGTGGTGTCCGTCACGAGTCGGTGTGGTGTCCGCCACGGGTCGGTGTGGTGTCCGCCACGAGTCGGTGTGGTGTCCGCCACAGGTCAGTGTGGTGTTCGCCTCATGTCGGTGTGGTGTGTGCCATGGGTCGGTGTGGTGTGTGCCACGGTTCGGTGGGGTATCCGCCACGGTTCGGTGTGGTGTCCGCCACGGGTCGGTGTGGTGTCCGCCACGGGTTGGTGCGGTGTGTGCCACGGGTTGGTGTGGTGTGTGCCACGGGTCGGTGTGGTGTGTGCCACTGGTCGGTATGGTGTCCGCCACGTGTTGGTGTGGTGTGTTCCACGGTTCGGTGTGGTGTGTGCCATGGGTCGGTGTGATGTGTGCCACGGGTCAGTGTTGTGTCCGCCACGGGTCAGTGTGATGTGTGCTGCGGGTTGATGAGGCCTCCGCAACGTTTCGGCGTGGTGTGTGCCATGGGTCGGTGTGATGTGTGCCACGGGTCAGTGTTGTGTCCACCACGGGTCGGTGTGGTGTCCACCACGGGTCGGTGGGGAGTGTCCCACGGGTCGGTGGGGTGTGTGCCACGGGTCGGTTTGCTGACCGCAACGGGTTGGTGTGGTGTCCGCCACGGGTCGGTTTGGTGTGTGCCGCGGGTCGGTTTGGTGTGTGCCACGGGTCGGTGAGGCGTCCACCACGGTTCGGTGGGGTGTGTGCCACGGGTCAGTGTGGTGTCCGCCACGGGTCGGTTTGGTTTGTTCCGCGGGTCGGTGTGGTGTGTTCCACGGGTTGGTGTGGTGTGTGCTACGGGTCGGTGTGGTGTGTGCCACGGGTCGGTTTGCTGTCCGCAACGGGTCGGTGTGGTGTGTGCCACGGGTCAGTGTGGTGTTCGCCGCGGGTCGGTGGCGTGGGTGCCCCGGGTCGGTGTGGTGTCCACCACGGGTCGGTGGGGTGTGTGCCACGGGTCGGTGTGGGGTGTGCCATGAGTCGGTTTGGTGTGTGCCACGGGTCAGTGTGGTGTGTGCCACGGGTCGGTGTGGTGTGTGCCACGGGTCGGTGTGGTGTCCTCCACGGGTCGGTGTGGTGTGTTCCACGGGTTGGTGTGGTGTGTGCTACGGGTCGGTGGGGTGTGTGCCACGGGTCGGTGTGGTGTGTGCCACGGGTCGGCTTGGTGTGCGCCACGGGTCGGTTTGGTGTGTGCCGGGGGTCGGTGTGGTGTGTGTCACGGGTTGGTGTGGTGTGTGCCACGGGTCGGTATGGTGTCCGCCACGGGTTGGTGTGGTGTGTGCCACGGTTCGGTGTGGGGTGTGCCACGGGTCGGTGTGGTGTGTGCCACGGATCGGGTTTGTGTGTGCCACGAGTCGGCTTGGTGTGTGCCACGGGTCGGTGTGGTGTCCGCCACGGGTCGATGTGGTGTGTACCATGGGTCGGTGTGGTGTGTGCCACGGGTCGGTGTGGTGTGTGCCACGGTTCGGCTTCTTGTGTGCCACGGGTCGGTGTGGTGTGTGCCGCGGGTCAGTGTTTTGGGTGCCACGGGTCAGTGTGGTGTCCGCCACGGGTCGGTGGGGTGTGTGCCACGGGTCGGTGTGGTGGGTGCCACGGGTCAGTGTGGTGTCCGCCACGGGTCGGTGGGGTGTGTGCCTCGGGTCGGTGTGGTGTGTGCCGCGGGTCGGTGTGGTGTGTGCCACGGGTCAGTGAGGTGTGTGACGTAGGTCGGTGTGGTGTGTGCCACGGGTCGGTTTGCTGACCGCAACGGGTCGGTGTGTTGTCCGCCACGGGTCGGTGTGGTCTGTGCCGCGGGTCGGTTTGGTGACCGCAACGGGTCGGTGTGTTGTCCGCCACGGGTCGGTGTGGTCTGTGCCGCGGGTCGGTTTGGTGACCGCAACGGGTCGGTGTGGTGTCCGCCACGGGTCGGTGTGGTGTGTGCCGCGGGTCGGTTTGGTGTGTGCCACGGGTCGGCGAGGTGTCCACCACGGTTCGGTGGGGTGTGTGCCACGGGTCGGTGTGGTGTGTGCCACGGGTCAGTGTGGTGTCCGCCACGGGTCGGTGGGGTGTGTGCCACGGGTCAGTGTGGTGTGTGCCACGGGTCGGTGTGGTGTGCGCCACGGGTAGGCGTGGGGTGTGCCAAGGGTCAGTGCGGTGTGTGACGTAGGTCGGTGTGGTGTGTGCCACGGGTCGGTGCGGTGTGTGCCACGGGTCGGTGTGGTGTGCGCCACGGGTCGATGTGGTGTGCGCCACGGGTCGGTGTGGTGTGCGCCACGGGTCAGTGCGGTGTGTGACGTAGGTCGGTGTGGTGTGTGCCACGGGTCGGTGTGGTGTGTGCCACGGGTCAGTGTGGTGTCCGCCACGGGTCGGTGGGGTGTGTGCCACGGGTCGGTGTGGTGTGTGCCACGGGTCAGTGTGGTGTCCGCCACGGGTCGGTGGGGTGTGTGCCACGGGTCAGTGTGGAGTGTGCCACGGGTCGGTGTGGTGTGCGCCACGGGTAGGCGTGGGGTGTGCCAAGGGTCAGTGCGGTGTGTGACGTAGGTCGGTGTGGTGTGTGCCACGGGTCGGTGTGGTGTGTGCCACGGGCCGGTGCGGTGGGTGCCACGGGTCGGTGTGGTGTGCGCCACGGGTCGGTGTGGTGTGTGCCGCGGGTCGGTGTGGTATGTGCCACGGGTCAGAGCGGTGTCCGCCACGGGTCGGTGGGGTGTGTGCCACGGGCCGGTGCGGTGGGTGCCACGGGTCGGTGTGGTGTGTGCCACTGGTCGGTGTGGTGTGTGGCACGGGTCGGTGTGGTGTGTGCCACGGGTTGGTGTGGTGTGTGCCACGGGTCGGTGTGGTGTGTGCCACGGGTCGGTGTGGTGTCCGCCACGGGTCGGTGTGGTGTGTGCCACGGGTTGGTGTGGTGTGTGCTACGGGTCGGTGGGGTGTGTGCCACGGGTCGGTGTGGTGTGTGCCACGGGTCGGCTTGGTGTGCGCCACGGGTCGGTTTGGTGTGTGCCACGGGTCGGTGTGGTGTGTGCCACGGATCGGTGTGGTGTCCGCCACGGATCGGTGTGGTGTCCGCCACGGATCGGTGTGGTGTCCGCCACGGATCGGTGTGGTGTCCGCCACGGGTCGGTGTTGTGTCCGCCAAGGGTCGGGGTTATGTGTGGCACGGGTCGGTGTGGTGTCCGCTACGGGTCGGTGTGGTGTCCGCCTTGGGTCGGTGTGGTGTCCGACTTGGGTCGGTGTGGTGTGTGCCACAGGTCTGTGAGTTGTCCGCCACGGGTCAGTGTGGTGTTCGCCCCAGGTCAGTGCGGTGTCCGTCACGAGTCGGTGTGGTGTCCGCCACGAGTCGATGTGGTGTCCGTCACGAGTCGGTGTGGTGTCCGCCACGAGTCGGTGTGGTGTCCGTCACTAGTCGGTGTGGTGTCCGCCACGAGTCGGTGTTGTGTCCGCCACGGGTCGGTGTGGTGTCCGTCACGAGTCGGTGTGGTGTCCGCCACGGGTCGGTGTGGTGTCCGCCACGAGTCGGTGTGGTGTCCGCCACAGGTCAGTGTGGTGTTCGCCTCATGTCGGTGTGGTGTGTGCCACGGGTTGGTGTGGTGTGTGCCACGGGTCGGTGTGGTGTGTGCCACTGGTCGGTATGGTGTCCGCCACGTGTTGGTGTGGTGTGTTCCACGGTTCGGTGTGGTGTGTGCCACGGGTCAGTGTGGTGTGTGCCACTGGTTGATGAGGCCTCCGCCACGGTTCGGCGTGGTGTGTGCCATGGGTCGGTGTGATGTGTGCCACGGGTCAGTGTTGTGTCCGCCACGGGTCAGTGTGATGTGTGCCGCGGGTTGATGAGGCCTCTGCAACGTTTCGGCGTGGTGTGTGCCATGGGTCGGTGTGATGTGTGCCACGGGTCAGTGTTGTGTCCACCACGGGTCGGTGTGGTGTCCACCACGGGTCGGTGGGGAGTGTCCCACGGGTCGGTGGGGTGTGTGCCACGGGTCGGTTTGCTGACCGCAACGGGTCGGTGTGGTGTCCGCCACGGGTCGGTTTGGTGTGTGCCACGGGTCGGTGAGGCGTCCACCACGGTTCGGTGGGGTGTGTGCCACAGGTCAGTGTGGTGTCCGCCGCGGGTCGGTGTGGTGTGTGCCACGGGTTGGTGTGGTGTGTGCCACAGGTCGGTTTGCTGTCCGCAACGGGTCGGTGTGGTGTGTGCCACGGGTCAGTGTGGTGTTCGCCACGGGTCGGTGGCGTGGGTGCTACGGGTCGGTGTGGTGTCCACCACGGGTCGGTGGGGTGTGTGCCACGTGTCGGTGTGGTGTGTGCCACGGGTCAATGTTGTGTCCGCCACGGGTCGGTGTGGTGTCCGCCACGGGTCGGTGGGGTGTGTGCCACGGGTCGGTGTGGTGTGTGCCACTGGTCGGTGTGGTGTGTGCCGCGGGTCGGTGTGGTGTGTGCCGCGGGTCGGTGTGGTGTGTGCCACTGGTCGGTGTGGTGTGTCCCACGTGTCGGTGGGGTGTGTGCCACGGGTCGGTGTGGGGTGTGCCACGAGTCGGTTTGGTGTGTGCCACGGGTCAGTGTGGTGTCCGCCACGGGTCGGTGGGGTGTGTGCCACGGGTCAGTGTGGTGTCCGCCACGGGTCGGTGGGGTGTCCACCACGGTTTGGTGGGGTGTGGGCCACGGGTCGGTGTGGTGTGTGCCACGGGTCAGTGTGGTGTCCGCTCCGGGTTGGTGGGGTGTGTGCCACGGGTCAGTGCGGTGTGTGACGTAGGTCGGTGTGGTGTGTGCCACGGGTCGGTGTGATGTTTGCCACGGGTCGGTGTGGTGTGCGCCACGGGTCGGTGTGGTGTGCGCCACGGGTCAGTGCGGTGTGTGACGTAGGTCGGTGGGATGTGTGCCACGGGTCGGTGTGGTGTGTGCCACGGGTTGGTGGGGTGTGTGCCACGAGTCGGTGTGGTGTGCGCCATGGGTCGGTGTGGTGTGCGCCACGGGTCAGTGCGGTGTGTGACGTAGGTCGGTGGGGTGTGTGCCACGGGTCGGTGTGGTGTGTGCCACGGGTCGGTGTGGTGTGTGCCACGGGTCGGTGTGGTGTGTGCCACGGGTCGGCGTGGTGTGTGCCACGGGTCGGCGTGGTGTGTGCCACGGGTCGGTGTGGTGTGTGCCACGGGTCGGCGTGGTGTGTGCCACGGGTCGGTGTGGTGTGTGCCACGGGTCGGTGTGGTGTGTGCCACGGATCGGTGTGGTGTCCGCCACGGGTCGGTGTGGTGTCCACCACGGGTCGGTTTGGTTTGTGCCGCGGGTCGGTGTGGTGTGTGCCACGGGTTGGTGTGGTGTGTGCCACAGGTCGGTTTGCTGTCCGCAACGGGTCAGTGTGGTGTGTGCCACGGGTCAGTGTGCTGTTCGCCACGGGTCGGTGGCGTGGGTGCTACGGGTCGGTGTGGTGTCCACCACGGGTCGGTGGGGTGTGTGCCACGGGTCGGTGTGGTGTGTGCCACGGGTCAATGTTGTGTCCGCCACGGGTCGGTGTGGTGTCCGCCACGGGTCGGTGGGGTGTGTGCCACGGGTCGGTGTGGTGTGTGCCACTGGTCGGTGTGGTGTGTGCCGCGGGTCGGTGTGGTGTGTGCCGCGGGTCGGTGTGGTGTGTGCCACTGGTCGGTGTGGTGTGTCCCACGTGTCGGTGGGGTGTGTGCCACGGGTCGGTGTGGGGTGTGCCACGAGTCGGTTTGGTGTGTGCCACGGGTCAGTGTGGTGTCCACCACGGGTCGGTGGGGTGTGTGCCACGGGTCGGTGTGGTGTCCGCCACGGGTCGGTGGGGTGTGTGCCACGGGTCGGTGTGGTGTGTGCCACTGGTCGGTGTGGTGTGTGCCGCGGGTCGGTGCGGTGTGTGACGTAGGTCGGTGGTGTGTGTGCCACGGGCCGGTGCGATGTGTGCCACGGGTCGGTGTGGCGTGCGCTACGGGCAGGTGTGGTGTGTGCCGCGGGTCGGTGTGGGGTGTGCCACGGGTCAGTGCGGTGTGTGACGTAGGTCGGTGGGGTGTGTGCCACGGGTCGGTGTGGTGTGTGGCACGGGTCGGTGTGGTGTGTGCCACGGGTCGGTGTGGTGTCCGCCACGGGTTGGTGTGGTGTGTTTCCACGGGTTGGTGTGGTGTGTGCTACGGGTCGGTGGGGTGTGTGCCACGGGTCGGTGTGGTGTGTGCCACGGGTCGGCTTGGTGTGCGCCACGGGTCGGTTTGGTGTGTGCCGGGGGTCGGTGTGGTGTGTGCCACGGGTTGATGTGGTGTGTGCCACGGGTCGGTATGGTGTCCGCCACGGGTTGGTGTGGTGTGTGCCACGGTTTGGTGTGGGGTGTGCCACGGGTCTGTGTGGTGTGTGCCACGGATCGGCTTGGTGTGTGCCACGAGTCGGTGTGGTGCGTGCCACGGGTCGGTGTGGTGTGTGCCACGGGTCGGTGTGGTGTGTGCCACGGGTCGGTGTGGTGTCCTCTACGGGTTGGTGTGGTGTGTGTTACGGGTCGGTGGGGTGTGTGCCACGGGTCGGTGTGGTGTGTGCCACGGGTCGGCTTGGTGTGCGCCACGGGTCGGTTTGGTGTGTGCCGGGGGTTGGTGTGGTGTGTGCCACGGGTTGGTGTGGTGTGTGCCACGGGTCGGTATGGTGTCCGCCACGGGTTGGTGTAGTGTGTGCCACGGTTCGGTGTGGTTGGTGCCACGGGTCAGTGTGGTGTCCGCCACGGGTCGGTGGGGTGTGTGCCACGGGTCGGTATGGTGTGTGCCACGGGTCAGTGCGGTGTGTGACGTAGGTCGGTATGGTGTGTGCCACGGGTCGGTTTGCTGACCGCCACGGGTCGGTGTGGTGTCCGCCACGGGTCGGTGTGGTCTGTGCCGCGGGTCGGTTTGGTGTGTGCCACGGGTCGGTGAGGTGTCCACCACGGTTCGGTGGGGTGTGGGCCACGGGTCGGTGTGGTGTGTGCCACGGGTCAGTGTGGTGTCCGCCCCGGGTTGGTGGGGTGTGTGCCACGGGTCAGTGCGGTGTGTGACGTAGGTCGGTGTGGTGTGTGCCACGGGTCGGTGTGATGTTTACCACGGGTCGGTGTGGTGTGCGCCACGGGTCGGTGTGGTGTGCGCCACGGGTCAGTGCGGTGTGTGACGTAGGTCGGTGGGATGTGTGCCACGGGTCGGTGTGGTGTGTGCCACGGGTCGGTGTGGTGTGTGCCACGCTTTGGTGTGGTGTGTGCCACGGGTCGGTGTGGTGTGTGCCACGGGTTGGTGGGGTGTGTGCCACGGGTCGGTGTGGTGTGCGCCACGGGTCGGTGTGGTCTGCGCCACGGGTCAGTGCGGTGTGTGACGTAGGTCGGTGGGGTGTGTGCCACGGGTCGGTGTGGTGTGTGCCACGGGTCGGTGTGGTGTGTGCCACGGATCGGTGTGGTGTGTGCCACGGGTCGGCGTGGCGTGTGCCACGGGTCGGCGTGGTGTGTGCCACGGGTCGGTGTGGTGTGTGCCACGGGTCGGCGTGGTGTGTGCCACGGGTCGGTGTGGTGTGTGCCACGGGTCGGTGTGGTGTGTGCCACGGGTCGGTGTGGTGTGTGCCACGGGTCGGTATGGTGTGTGCCACGGGTCGGTGTGGTGTGTGCCACGGATCGGTGTGGTGTCCGCCACGGGTCGGTGTGGTACCCGCCACGGGTCAGTGAGGTGTCGGCCGCGGGTCGGTGTGGTGTCCGCCAAGGGGCGGGGTTTTGTGTGGCACGGGTCGGTGTGGTGTCCGCTACGGGTCGGTGTGGTGTCCGCCTTGGGTCGGTGTGGTGTCCGACTTGGGTCGGTGTGGTGTGTGCCACAGGTCTGTGAGTTGTCCGCCACGGGTCAGTGTGGTGTTCGCCCCAGGTCAGTGCGGTGTCCGTCACGAGTCGGTGTGGTGTCCGCCACGAGTCGATGTGGTGTCCGTCACGAGTCGGTGTGGTGTCCGCCACGAGTCGGTGTGGTGTCCGTCACTAGTCGGTGGGGTGTCCGCCACGAGTCGGTGTTGCGTCCGCCACGGGTCGGTGTGGTGTCCGTCACGAGTCGGTGTGGTGTCCGCCACGGGTCGGTGTGGTGTCCGCCACGAGTCGGTGTGGTGTCCGCCACAGGTCAGTGTGGTGTTCGCCTCATGTCGGTGTGGTGTGTGCCATGGGTCGGAGTGGTGTGTGCCACGGTTCGGTGGGGTGTCCGCCACGGTTCGGTGTGGTGTCCGCCACGGGTCGGTGTGGTGTCCGATACGGGTCGGTGTGGTGTCCGCCACGGGTTGGTGCGGTGTGTGCCACGGTTTGGTGTGGTGTGTGCCACGGGTTGGTGTGGTGTGTGCCACGGGTCGGTGTGGTGTGTGCCACTGGTCGGTATGGTGTCCGCCACGTGTTGGTGTGGTGTGTTCCACGGTTCGGTGTGGTGTGTGCCACGGGTCAGTGTGGTGTGTGCCACGGGTTGATGAGGCCTCCGCCACGGTTCGGCGTGGTGTGTGCCATGGGTCGGTGTGATGTGTGCCACGGGTCAGTGTTGTGTCCGCCACGGGTCAGTGTGATGTGTGCCACGGGTTGATGAGGCCTCCGCAACGTTTCGGCGTGGTGTGTGCCATGGGTCGGTGTGATGTGTGCCACGGGTCAGTGTTGTGTCCACCACGGGTCGGTGTGGTGTCCACCACGGGTCGGTGGGGAGTGTCCCACGGGTCGGTGGGGTGTGTGCCACGGGTCGGTTTGCTGACCGCAACGGGTTGGTGTGGTGTCCGCCACGGGTCGGTTTGGTGTGTGCCACGGGTCGGTGAGGCGTCCACCACGGTTCGGTGGGGTGTGTGCCACGGGTCAGTGTGGTGTCCGCCACGGGTCGGTGGGGTGTGTGCCACTCGTCGGTATGGTGTCCACCACGGGTCGGTTTGGTTTGTGCCGCGGGTCGGTGTGGTGTGTGCCACGGGTTGGTGTGGTGTGTGCCACAGGTCGGTGTGGTGTGTGCCACGGGTCGGTTTGCTGTCCGCAACGGGTCGGTGTGGTGTGTGCCACGGGTCAGTGTGGTGTTCGCCACGGGTCGGTGGCGTGGGTGCCACGGGTCGGTGTGGTGTCCACCACGGGTCGGTGGGGTGTGTGCCACGGGTCGGTGTGGTGTGTGCCACGGGTCAATGTTGTGTCCGCCACGGGTCGGTGTGGTGTCCGCCACGGGTCGGTGGGGTGTGTGCCACGGGTCGGTGTGGTGTGTGCCACTGGTCGGTGTGGTGTGTGCCACGGGTCGGTGTGGTGTGTACCATGGGTCGTTGTGGTGTGTGCCACGGGTCGGTGTGGTGTGTGTCACGGATCGGCTTGGTGTGTGCCACGGGTCGGTGTGGTGTCCGCCACGGGTCGGTGTGGTGTGTGCCACGGTTCGGCTTCTTCTGTGCCACGGGTCGGTGTGGTGTGTGCCGCGGGTCAGTGTTTTGGGTGCCACGGGTCAGTGTGGTGTCCGCCACGGGTCGGTGGGGTGTGTGCCACGGGTCGGTGTGGTGGGTGCCACGGGTCAGTGTGGTGTCCGCCACGGGTCGGTGGGGTGTGTGCCACGGGTCGGTATGGTGTCCACCACGGGTCAGTGTGGTGTCCGCCTCGGGTCGGTGTGGTGTGTGCCGCGGGTCGGTGTGGTGTGTGCCACGGGTCAGTGCGGTGTGTGACGTAGGTCGGTGTGGTGTGTGCCACGGGTCGGTTTGCTGACCGCAACGGGTCGGTGTGTTGTCCGCCACGGGTCGGTGTGGTCTGTGCCGCGGGTCGGTTTGGTGACCGCAACGGGTCGGTGTGGTGTCCGCCACGGGTCGGTGTGGTGTGTGCCGCGGGTCGGTTTGGTGTGTGCCACGGGTCGGTGAGGTGTCCACCACGGTTCGGTGGGGTGTGTGCCACGGGTCGGTGGGGTGTGTGCCCCGGGTCGGTGTGGTGTGTGCCACGGGTCGGTGTGGTGTGCGCCACGGGTCGATGTGGTGGGCGCCACGGGTCGGTGTGGTGTGTGCCACGGGTCAGTGCGGTGTGTGACGTAGGTCGGTGGTGTGTGTGCCACGGGTCGGTGCGGTGTGTGCCACGGGTCGGTGTGGTGTGTGCCACGGGTCAGTGCGGTGTGTGACGTAGGTCGGTGGTGTGTGTGCCACGGGCCGGTGCGGTGTGTGCCACGGGTCGGTGTGGTGTGCGCCACGGGTCGGTGTGGTGTGTGCCGCGGGTCGGTGTGGTGTCCTCCACGGGTCGGTGTGGTGTGTGCCGCGGGTCGGTGTGGTATGTGCCACGGGTCAGAGCGGTGTCCGCCACGGGTCGGTGTGGTGTGTGGCACGGGTCGGTGTGGTGTGTGCCACGGGTCGGTGTGGTGTGTGCCACGGGTCGGTGTGGTGTGTGCCACGGGTCGGTGTGGTGTCCGCCACGGGTCGGTGTGGTGTGTGCCACGGGTTGGTGTGGTGTGTGCTACGGGTCGGTGGCGTGTGTGCCACGGGTCGTTGTGGTGTGCGCCACGGGTCGGCTTGGTGTGTGCCACGGGTCGGTTTGGTGTGTGCCACGGGTCGGTATGGTGTCCGCCACGGGTTGGTGTGGTGTGTGCCACTGTTCGGTGTGGGGTGTGCCACGGGTCGGTGTGGTGTGTGCCACGGATCGGCTTGGTGCGTGCCACGAGTCGGTTTGGTGTGTGCCACGGGTCGGTGTGGTGTGTGCCACGGGTCGGCTTGGTGTGTGCCACGGGTCGATTTGGTGTGTGCCGGGGGTCGGTGTGGTGTGTGCCACGGGTTGGTGTGGTGTGTGCCACGGGTCGGTGTGGTGTGTGCCACGGTTCGGCTTGGTGTGTGCCACGGGTCGGTGGGGTGGGTGCCACGGGTCGGTGTGGTGGGTGCCACGGGTCAGTGTGGTGTCCGCCACGGGTCGGGGGGGTGTCTGCCACCGGTCGGTATGGTGTCCACCACGGGTCAGTGTGGTGTCCGCATCGGGTCGGTGTGGTGTGTGCCGCGGGTCGGTGTGGTGTGTGCCACGGGTCAGTGCGGTGTGTGATGTAGGTCGGTGTGTTGTGTGCCACGGGTCGGTTTGCTGACCGCAACGGGTCGGTGTGTTGTCCGCCACGGGTCGGTGTGGTCTGTGCCGCGGGTCGGTTTGGTGTGTGCCACGGGTCAGTGCGGTGTGTGACGCAGGTCGGTGTGGTGGGCGCCACGGGTCGGTGTGGTGTGCGCCACGGGTCAGTGCGGTGTGTGACGTAGGTCGGTGGGGTGTGTGCCACGGGTCGGTGAGGTGTCCACCACGGTTCGGTGGGGTGTGTGCCACGGGTCGGTGTGGTGTGTGCCACGGGTCGGTGTGGTGTCCGCCACGGGTCGGTGGGGTGTGTGCCACGGGTCAGTGTGGTGTGTGCCACGGGTCGGTGTGGTGTGCGCCACGGGTAGGCGTGGGGTGTGCCAAGGGTCAGTGCGGTGTGTGACGTAGGTCGGTGTGGTGTGTGCCACGGGTCTGTGCGGTGTGTGCCACGGGTCGGTGTGGTGTGCGCCACGGGTCGATGTGGTGTGCGCCACGGGTCGGTGTGGTGTGTGCCACAGGTCAGTGCGGTGTGTGACGTAGGTCGGTGTGGTGTGTGCCACGGGTCGGTGCGGTGTGTGCCACGGGTCGGTGTGGTGTGCGCCACGGGTCGATGTGGTGTGCGCCACGGGTCGGTGTGGTGTGTGCCACAGGTCAGTGCGGTGTGTGACGTAGGTCGGTGGTGTGTGTGCCACGGGCCGGTGCGGTGGGTGCCACGGGTCGGTGTGGTGTGCGCCACGGGTCGGTGTGGTGTGTGCCGCGGGTCGGTGTGGTATGTGCCACGGGTCAGAGCGGTGTCCGCCACGGGTCGGTGTGGTGTGTGGCACGGGTCGGTGTGGTGTGTGCCACGGGTTGGTGTGGTGTGTGCCACGGGTCGGTGTGGTGTTTGCCACGGGTCGGTGTGGTGTCCGCCACGGGTCGGTGTGGTGTGTGCCACGGGTTGGTGTGGTGTGTGCCACGGGTCGGTATGGTGTCCGCCACGGGTTGGTGTGGTGTGTGCCACTGTTCGGTGTGGGGTGTGCCGCGGGTCGGTGTGGTGTGTGCCACGGATCGGCTTGGTGTGTGCCACGAGTCGGTTTGGTGTGTGCCACGGGTCGGTGTGGTGTCCGCCACTGGTCGGTGTGGTGTGTGCCACGGTTCGGCTTGGTGTGTGCCAAGGGTCGGTGTGGTGTGTGCCGCGGGTCAGTGTTTTGGGTGCCACGGGTCAGTGTGGTGTCCGCCACGGGTCGGTGTGGTGTGTGCCACGGGTCGGTGTGGTTGGTGCCACGGGTCAGTGTGGTGTCCGCCACGGGTCGGTGGGTTGTGTGCCACGGGTCGGTATGGTGTGTGCCACGGGTCAGTGCGGTGTGTGACGTAGGTCGGTGTGGTGTGTGCCACGGGTCGGTTTGCTGACCGCAACGGGTCGGTGTGTTGTCTGCCACGGGTCGGTGTGGTCTGTGCCGCGGGTCGGTTTGGTGTGTGCCACGGGTCGGTGAGGTGTCCACCACGGTTCGGTGGGGTGTGGGCCACGGGTCGGTGGGGTGTGTGCCACGGGTCAGTGTGGTGTCCGCCCCGGGTTGGTGGGGTGTGTGCCACGGGTCAGTGCGGTGTGTGACGTAGGTCGATGTGGTGTGTGCCACGGGTCGGTGTGATGTTTGCCACGGGTCGGTGTGGTGTGCGCCACGGGTCGGTGTGGTGTGCGCCACGGGTCAGTGCGGTGTGTGACGTAGGTCGGTGGGGTGTGTGCCACGGGTCGGTGTGGTGTGTGCCACGGATCGGCTTGGTGTGTGCCACGGGTCGGTGTGGTGTGTGCCACGGGTTGGTGGGGTGTGTGCCATGGGTCGGTGTGGTGTGCGCCACGGGTCGGTGTGGTGTGCGCCACGGGTCAGTGCGGTGTGTGACGTAGGTCGGTGGGGTGTGTGCCAGGGGTCGGTGTGGTGTGTGCCACGGGTCGGTGTGGTGTGTGCCACGGGTCTGTGTGGTGTGTGCCACGGGTCGGCGTGGTGTGTGCCACGGGTCGGTGTGGTGTGTGCCACGGGTCGGTGTGGTGTGTGCCACGGATCGGTGTGGTGTCCGCCACGGGTCAGTGAGGTGTCGGCCGCGGGTCGGTGTGGTGTCCGCCAAGGGTCGGGGTTATGTGTGGCACGGGTCGGTGTGGTGTGTGCTAGGGGTCGGTGTGGTGTGTGCTAGGGGTCGGTGTGGTACCCGCCACGGGTCAGTGTGGTGTGTGCTAGGGGTCGGTGTGGTACCCGCCACGGGTCAGTGAGGTGTCGGCCGCGGGTCGGTGTGGTGTCCGCCAAGGGGCGGGGTTATGTGTGGCACGGGTCGGTGTGGTGTCCGCTACGGGTCGGTGTGGTGTCCGCCTTGGGTCGGTGTGGTGTCCGACTTGGGTCGGTGTGGTGTGTGCCACAGGTCTGTGAGTTGTCCGCCACGGGTCAGTGTGGTGTTCGCCCCAGGTCAATGCGGTGTCCGTCACGAGTCGGTGTGGTGTCCGCCACGAGTCGATGTGGTGTCCGTCACGAGTCAGTGTGGTGTCCGCCACGAGTCGGTGTGGTGTCCGTCACTAGTCGGTGTGGTGTCCGTCACGAGTCGGTGTTGTGTCCGCCACGGGTCGGTGTGGTGTCCGTCACGAGTCGGTGTGGTGTCCGCCACGGGTCGGTGTGGTGTCCGCCACGAGTCGGTGTGGTGTCCGCCACAGGTCAGTGTGGTGTTCGCCTCATGTCGGTGTGGTGTGTGCCATGGGTCGGTGTGGTGTGTGCCACGGTTCGGTGGGGTGTCCGCCACGGTTCGGTGTGGTGTCCGCCACGGGTCGGTGTGGTGTCCGATACGGGTCGGTGTGGTGTCCGCCACGGGTTGGTGCGGTGTGTGCCACGGTTTGGTGTGGTGTGTGCCACGGTTTGGTGTGGTGTGTGCCACGGGTTGGTGTGGTGTGTGCCACGGGTCGGTGTGGTGTGTGCCACTGGTCGGTATGGTGTCCGCCACGTGTTGGTGTGGTGTGTTCCACGGTTCGGTGTGGTATGTGCCACGGGTCAGTGTGGTGTGTGCCACGGGTTGATGAGGCCTCCGCCACGGTTCGGCGTGGTGTGTGCCATGGGTCGGTGTGATGTGTGCCACGGGTCAGTGTTGTGTCCGCCACGGGTCAGTGTGATGTGTGACACGGGTTGATGAGGCCTCCGCAACGTTTCGGCGTGGTGTGTGCCATGGGTCGGTGTGATGTGTGCCACGGGTCAGTGTTGTGTCCACCACGGGTCGGTGTGGTGTCCACCACGGGTCGGTGGGGAGTGTCCCACGGGTCGGTGGGGTGTGTGCCACGGGTCGGTTTGCTGACCGCAACGGGTCGGTGTGGTGTCCGCCACGGGTCGGTTTGGTGTGTGCCGCGGGTCGGTTTGGTGTGTGCCACGGGTCGGTGAGGCGTCCACCACGGTTCGGTTGGGTGTGTGCCACGGGTCAGTGTGGTGTCCGCCACGGGTCGGTGGGGTGTGTGCCACTCGTCGGTATGGTGTCCACCACGGGTCGGTGGGGTGTGTGCCACGGGTCGGTGTGGTGTGTGCCACGGGTTGGTGTGGTGTGTGCCACAGGTCCGTTTGCTGTCCGCAACGGGTCGGTGTAGTGTGTGCCACGGGTCAGTGTGGTCTTCGCCACGGGTCGGTGGCGTGGGTGCCACGGGTCGGTGTGGTGTCCACCACGGGTCGGTGGGGTGTGTGCCACGGGTCGGTGTGGTGTGTGCCACGGGTCAATGTTGTGTCCGCCACGGGTCGGTGTGGTGTCCGCCACGGGTCGGTGGGGTGTGTGCCACGGGTCGGTGTGGTGTGTGCCACTGGTCGGTGTGGTGTGTGCCGCGGGTCGGTGTGGTGTGTGCCGCGGGTCGGTGTGGTGTGTGCCACTGGTCGGTGTGGTGTGTCCCACGTGTCGGTGGGGTGTGTGTCACGGGTCGGTGTGGGGTGTGCCACGAGTCGGTTTGGTGTGTGCCACGGGTCAGTGTGGTGTCCGCCACGGGTCGGTGGGGTGTGTGCCACGGGTCGGTGTGGTGTCCGCCACGGGTCGGTGGGGTGTGTGCCACGGGTCGATGTGGTGTGTGCCACTGGTCGGTGTGGTGTGTGCCGCGGGTCGGTTCGGTGTGTGACGTAGGTCGGTGGTGTGTGTGCCACGGGCCGGTGCGGTGTGTGCCACGGGTCGGTGTGGTGTGCGCTACGGGCAGGTGTGGTGTGTGCCGCGGGTCGGTGTGGGGTGTGCCACGGGTCAGTGCGGTGTGTGACGTAGGTCGGTGGGGTGTGTGCCACGGGTCGGTGTGGTGTGTGGCACGGGTCGGTGTGGTGTGTGCCACGGGTCGGTGTGGTGTGTGGCACGGGTCGGTGTGGTGTGTGCCACGGGTCGGTGTGGTGTGTGCCACGGGTCGGTGTGGTGTCCTCTACGGGTTGGTGTGGTGTGTGCTACGGGTCGGTGGGGTGTGTGCCACGGGTCGGTGTGGTGTGTGCCACGGTTCGGCTTGGTGTGCGCCACGGGTCGGTTTGGTGTGTGCCGGGGGTTGGTGTGGTGTGTGCCACGGGTTGGTGTGGTGTGTGCCACGGGTCGGTATGGTCTCCGCCACGGGTTGGTGTAGTGTGTGCCACGGTTCGGTTTGGTTGGTGCCACGGGTCAGTGTGGTGTCCGCCACGGGTCGGTGGGGTGTGTGCCACGGGTCGGTATGGTGTGTGCCACGGGTCAGTGCGGTGTGTGACGTAGGTCGGTGTGGTGTGTGCCACGGGTCGGTTTGCTGACCGCAACGGGTCGGTGTGTTGTCCGCCACGGGTCGGTGTGGTCTGTGCCGCGGGTCGGTTTCGTGTGTGCCACGGGTCGGTGAGGTGTCCACCACGGTTCGGTGGGGTGTGGGCCACGGGTCGGTGTGGTGTGTGCCCCGGGTCAGTGTGGTGTCCGCCCCGGGTTGGTGGGGTGTGTGCCACGGGTCAGTGCGGTGTGTGACGTAGGTCGGTGTGGTGTGTGCCACGGGTCGGTGTGATGTTTGCCACGGGTCGGTGTGGTGTGCGCCATGGGTCGGTGTGGTGTGCGCCACGGGTCAGTGCGGTGTGTGACGTAGGTCGGTGGGGTGTGTGCCACGGGTCGGTGTGGTGTGTGCCACTGGTCGGTGTGGTGTGTGCCGCGGGTCGGTGTGGTGTGTGCCGCGGGTCGGTGTGGTGTGTGCCACTGGTCGGTGTGGTGTGTCCCACGTGTCGGTGGGGTGTGTGTTCACGGGTCGGTGTGGGGTGTGCCACGAGTCGGTTTGGTGTGTGCCACGGGTCAGTGTGGTGTCCGCCACGGGTCGGTGGGGTGTGTGCCACGGGTCGGTGTGGTGTCCGCCACGGGTCGGTGGGGTGTGTGCCACGGGTCGATGTGGTGTGTGCCACTGGTCGGTGTGGTGTGTGCCGCGGGTCGGTTCGGTGTGTGACGTAGGTCGGTGGTGTGTGTGCCACGGGCCGGTGCGGTGTGTGCCACGGGTCGGTGTGGTGTGCGCTACGGGCAGGTGTGGTGTGTGCCGCGGGTCGGTGTGGGGTGTGCCACGGGTCAGTGCGGTGTGTGACGTAGGTCGGTGGGGTGTGTGCCACGGGTCGGTGTGGTGTGTGGCACGGGTCGGTGTGGTGTGTGCCACGGGTCGGTGTGGTGTGTGGCACGGGTCGGTGTGGTGTGTGCCACGGGTCGGTGTGGTGTGTGCCACGGGTCGGTGTGGTGTCCTCTACGGGTTGGTGTGGTGTGTGCTACGGGTCGGTGGGGTGTGTGCCACGGGTCGGTGTGGTGTGTGCCACGGTTCGGCTTGGTGTGCGCCACGGGTCGGTTTGGTGTGTGCCGGGGGTTGGTGTGGTGTGTGCCACGGGTTGGTGTGGTGTGTGCCACGGGTCGGTATGGTCTCCGCCACGGGTTGGTGTAGTGTGTGCCACGGTTCGGTTTGGTTGGTGCCACGGGTCAGTGTGGTGTCCGCCACGGGTCGGTGGGGTGTGTGCCACGGGTCGGTATGGTGTGTGCCACCGGTCAGTGCGGTGTGTGACGTAGGTCGGTGTGGTGTGTGCCACGGGTCGGTTTGGTGACCGCAACGGGTCGGTGTGTTGTCCGCCACGGGTCGGTGTGGTCTGTGCCGCGGGTCGGTTTGGTGTGTGCCACGGGTCGGTGAGGTGTCCACCACGGTTCGGTGGGGTGTGGGCCACGGGTCGGTGTGGTGTGTGCCCCGGGTCAGTGTGGTGTCCGCCCCGGGTTGGTGGGGTGTGTGCCACGGGTCAGTGCGGTGTGTGACGTAGGTCGGTGTGGTGTGTGCCACGGGTCGGTGTGATGTTTGCCACGGGTCGGTGTGGTGTGCGCCATGGGTCGGTGTGGTGTGCGCCACGGGTCAGTGCGGTGTGTGACGTAGGTCGGTGGGGTGTGTGCCACGGGTCGGTGTGGTGTGTGCCACGGATCGGCTTGGTGTGTGCCACGGGTCGGTGTGGTGTGTGCTACGGGTCGGTGTGGTGTGTGCCACGGGTCGGTGTGGTGTGTGCCACGGTTTGGTGTGGTGTGTGCCACGGGTCGGTGTGGTGTGTGCCACGGGTCGGTGTGGTGTGTGCTAGGGGTCGGTGTGGTACCCGCCACGGGTCAGTGAGGTGTCGGCCGCGGGTCGGTGTGGTGTCCGCCAAGGGTCGGGGTTATGTGTGGCACGGGTCGGTGTGGTGTCCGCTACGGGTCGGTGTGGTGTCCGCCTTGGGTCGGTGTGGTGTCCGACTTGGGTCGGTGTGGTGTGTGCCACAGGTCTGTGAGTTGTCCGCCACGGGTCAGTGTGGTGTTCGCCCCAGGTCAGTGCGGTGTCCGTCACGAGTCGGTGTGGTGTCCGCCACGAGTCGATGTGGTGTCCGTCACGAGTCGGTGTGGTGTCCGCCACGAGTCGGTGTGGTGTCCGTCACTAGTCGGTGTGGTGTCCGCCACGAGTCGGTGTTGTGTCCGCCACGGGTCGGTGTGGTGTCCGTCACGAGTCGGTGTGGTGTCCGCCACGGGTCGGTGTGATGTCCGCCACGAGTCGGTGTGGTGTCCGCCACAGGTCAGTGTGGTGTTCGCCTCATGTCGGGTGTGGTGTGTGCCATGGGTCGGTGTGGTGTGTGCCACGGTTCGGTGGGGTGTCCGCCACGGTTCGGTGTGGTGTCCGCCACGGGTCGGTGTGGTGTCCGCCACGGGTTGGTGCGGTGTGTGCCACGGGTCGGTGTGGTGTGTGCTACGGGTCGGTGTGGTGTGTGCCACGGGTCGGTGTGGTGTGTGCCACGGTTTGGTGTGGTGTGTGCCACGGGTCGGTGTGGTGTGTGCCACGGGTCGGTGTGATGTCCGCCACGAGTCGGTGTGGTGTCCGCCACAGGTCAGTGTGGTGTTCGCCTCATGTCGGTGTGGTGTGTGCCATGGGTCGGTGTGGTGTGTGCCACGGTTCGGTGGGGTGTCCGCCACGGTTCGGTGTGGTGCCCGCCACGGGTCGGTGTGGTGTCCGATACGGGTCGGTGTGGTGTCCGCCACGGGTTGGTGCGGTATGTGCCACGGTTTGGTGTGGTGTGTGCCACGGGTTGGTGTGGTGTGTGCCACGGGTCGGTGTGGTGTGTGCCACTGGTCGGTATGGTGTCCGCCACGTGTTGGTGTGGTGTGTTCCACGGTTCGGTGTGGTGTGTGCCACGGGTCAGTGTGGTGTGTGCCACAGGTTGATGAGGCCTCCGCCACGGTTCGGCGTGGTGTGTGCCATGGGTCGGTGTGATGTGTGCCACGGGTCAGTGTGATGTGTGCCACGGGTTGATGAGGCCTCCGCAACGTTTCGGCGTGGTGTGTGCCATGGGTCGGTGTGATGTGTGCCACGGGTCAGTGTTGTGTCCACCACGGGTCGGTGTGGTGTCCACCACGGGTCGGTGGGGAGTGTCCCACGGGTCGGTGGGGTGTGTGCCACGGGTCGGTTTGCTGACCGCAACGGGTCGGTGTGGTGTCCGCCACGGGTCGGTTTGGTGTGTGCTACGGGTCGGTTTGGTGTGTGCCACGGGTCGGTGAGGCGTCCACCACGGTTCGGTGGGGTGTGTGCCACGGGTCAGTGTGGTGTCCGCCACGGGTCGGTGGGGTGTGTGCCACGGGTCAGTGTGGTGTCCGCCACGGGTCGGTGGGGTGTGTGCCACTCGTCGGTATGGTGTCCACCACGGGTCGGTTTGGTTTGTGCCGCGGGTCGGTGTGGTATGTGCCACGGGTTGGTGTGGTGTGTGCCACAGGTCGGTGTGGTGTGTGCCACGGGTCGGTTTGCTGTCCGCAACGGGTCGGTGTGGTGTGTGCCACGGGTCAGTGTGGTGTTCGCCACGGGTCGGTGGCGTGGGTGCCACGGATCGGTGTGGTGTCCACCACGGGTCGGTGGGGTGTGTGCCACGGGTCGGTGTGGTGTGTGCCACGGGTCAATGTTGTGTCCGCCACGGGTCGGTGTGGTGTTCGCCACGGGTCGGTGGGGTGTGTGCCACGGGTCGGTGTGGTGTGTGCCACTGGTCGGTGTGGTGTGTGCCACGGGTCGGTGTGGGGTGTGCCACGGGTCAGTGCGGTGTGTGACGTAGGTCGGTGTGGTGTGTGCCGCGGGTCGGTGTGGTTTGTGCCACGGGTCAGTGCGGTGTCCACCACTGGTCGGTGTGGGGTGTGCCACGAGTCGGTTTGGTGTGTGCCACGGGTCAGTGTGGTGTCCGCCACGGGTCGGTGGGGTGTGTGCCCCGGATCGGTGTGGTGTGTGCCACGGATCGGTGTGGTGTGCGCCACGGGTCGGTGTGGGGTGTGCCACGGGTCAGTGCGGTGTGTGACGTAGGTCGGTGTGGTGTGTGCCGCCGCGGGTCGGTGTGGTTTGTGCCACGGGTCAGTGCGGTGTGTGACGTAGGTCGGTGGTGTGTGTGCCACGGGCCGGTGCGGTGTGTGCCACGGGTCGGTGTGGTGTGCGCCACGGGCAGGTGTGGTGTGTGCCGCGGGTCGGTATGGGGTGTGCCACGGGTCAGTGCGGTGTGTGACGTAGGTCGGTGTGGTGTCCGCCACTGGTTGGTGTGTTGTGTGCCACGGGTTGGTGTGGTGTGTGCTACGGGTCGGTGGGGTGCGTGCCACGGGTCGGTGTGGTGTGTGCCACGGGTCGGCTTGGTGTGCGCCACGGGTCGGTTTGGTGTGTGCCGGGGGTCGGTGTGTTGTCCGCCACGGGTTGATGTGGTGTGTGCCACGGGTCGGTATGGTGTCCGCCACGGGTTGGTGTGGTGTGTGCCACGAGTCGGTGTGGTGTGTGGCACGGGTCGGTGTGGTGTGTGCCACGGGTCGGTATGGTTTGTGCCACGGGTCAGTGCGGTGTCCACCACGGGTCAGTGTGGGGTGTGCCACGAGTCGGTTTGGTGTGTGCCACGGGTCAGTGTGGTGTCCGCCACGGGTCGGTGGGGTGTGTGCCCCGGATCGGTGTGGTGTGTGCCACGGATCGGTGTGGTGTGCGCCACGGGTCGGTGTGGGGTGTGCCACGGGTCAGTGCGGTGTGTGACGTAGGTCGGTGTGGTGTGTGCCGCGGGTCGGTGTGGTTTGTGCCACGGGTCAGTGCGGTGTGTGACGTAGGTCGGTGGTGTGTGTGCCACGGGCCGGTGCGGTGTGTGCCACGGGTCGGTGTGGTGTGCGCCACGGGCAGGTGTGGTGTGTGCCGCGGGTCGGTGTGGGGTGTGCCACGGGTCAGTGCGGTGTGTGACGTAGGTCGGTGTGGTGTCCGCCACTGGTTGGTGTGTTGTGTGCCACGGGTTGGTGTGGTGTGTGCTACGGGTCGGTGGGGTGCGTGCCACGGGTCGGTGTGGTGTGTGCCACGGGTCGGCTTGGTGTGCGCCACGGGTCGGTTTGGTGTGTGCCGGGGGTCGCTGTGTTGTCCGCCACGGGTTGATGTGGTGTGTGCCACGGGTCGGTATGGTGTCCGCCACGGGTTGGTGTGGTGTGTGCCACGAGTCGGTGTGGTGTGTGGCACGGGTCGGTGTGGTGTGTGCCACGGGTCGGTATGGTGTGTGCCACGGGTCGGTGTGGTGTCCTCCACGGGTTGGTGTGGTGTGTGCTACGGGTCGGTGGGGTGTGTGCCACGGGTCGGTGTGGTGTGTGCCACGGGTCGGCTTGGTGTGCGCCACGGGTCGGTTTGGTGTGTGCCGGGGGTCGGTGTGTTGTGTGCCATGGGTCGGTTTGGTGTGTGCCGGGGGTCGGTGTGTTGTGTGCCACGGGTCGGTGTGGTGTGTACCATGGGTCGGTGTGGTGTGTGCCACGGGTCAGTGCGGTGTGTACCACGGCTCGGTGTGGTGTGTACCACGGGTCGGTGTGGTGTGTACCACGGGTCGGTGTGGTGTGTGCCACGGATCGGCTTGGTGTGTGCCACGGGTCGGTGTGGTGTCCGCCACGGTTCGGTGTGGTGTGTGCCACGGTTCGGCTTCTTGTGTGCCACGGGTCGGTGTGGTGTGTGTCGCGGGTCAGTGTTTTGGCTGCCACGGATCAGTGTGGTGTCCGCCACGGGTCGGTGGGGTGTGTGCCACGGGTCGGTGTGGTGGGTGCCACGGGTCAGTGTGGTGTCCGCCACGGGTCGGTGGGGTGTGTGCCACGGGTCGGTATGGTGTCCACCACGGGTCAGTGTGGTGTTCGCCTCGGGTCGGTGTGGTGTGTGCCGCGGGTCGGTGTGGTGTGTGCCACGGGTCAGTGCGGTGTGTGACGTAGGTCGGTGTGGTGTGTGCCACGGGTCGGTTTGCTGACCGCAACGGGTCGGTGTGGTGTCCGCCACGGGTCGGTGTGGTGTGTGCCGCGGGTCGGTTTGGTGTGTGCCACGGGTCGGTGAGGTGTCCACCACGGTTCGGTGGGGTGTGTGCCACGGGTCGGTTTGGTGTGTGCCGGGGATCGGTGTGTTGTCCGCCACGGGTTGATGTGGTGTGTGCCACGGGTCGGTATGGTGTCCGCCACGGGTTGGTGTGGTGTGTGCCACGAGTCGGTGTGGTGTGTGGCACGGGTCGGTGTGGTGTGTGCCACGGGTCGGTATGGTTTGTGCCACGGGTCAGTGCGGTGTCCACCACGGGTCGGTGTGGGGTGTGCCACGAGTCGGTTTGGTGTGTGCCACGGGTCAGTGTGGTGTCCGCCACGGGTCGGTGGGGTGTGTGCCCCGGATCGGTGTGGTGTGTGCCACGGATCGGTGTGGTGTGCGCCACGGGTCGGTGTGGGGTGTGCCACGGGTCAGTGCGGTGTGTGACGTAGGTCGGTGTGGTGTGTGCCGCGGGTCGGTGTGGTTTGTGCCACGGGTCAGTGCGGTGTGTGACGTAGGTCGGTGGTGTGTGTGCCACGGGCCGGTGCGGTGTGTGCCACGGGTCGGTGTGGTGTGCGCCACGGGCAGGTGTGGTGTGTGCCGCGGGTCGGTGTGGGGTGTGCCACGGGTCAGTGCGGTGTGTGACGTAGGTCGGTGTGGTGTCCGCCACTGGTTGGTGTGTTGTGTGCCACGGGTTGGTGTGGTGTGTGCTACGGGTCGGTGGGGTGCGTGCCACGGGTCGGTGTGGTGTGTGCCACGGGTCGGCTTGGTGTGCGCCACGGGTCGGTTTGGTGTGTGCCGGGGGTCGGTGTGTTGTCCGCCACGGGTTGATGTGGTGTGTGCCACGGGTCGGTATGGTGTCCGCCACGGGTTGGTGTGGTGTGTGGCACGAGTCGGTGTGGTGTGTGGCACGGGTCGGTGTGGTGTGTGCCACGGGTCGGTATGGTGTGTGCCACGGGTCGGCGTGGTGTCCTCCACGGGTTGGTGTGGTGTGTGCTACGGGTCGGTGGGGTGTGTGCCACGGGTCGGTGTGGTGTGTGCCACGGGTCGGCTTGGTGTGCGCCACGGGTCGGTTTGGTGTGTGCCGGGGGTCAGTGTGTTGTGTGCCACGGGTCGGTGTGGTGTGTGCCACGGGTCGGTGTGGTGTGTACCATGGGTCGGTGTGGTGTGTGCCACGGGTCGGTGTGGTGTGTGCCACGGATCGGCTTGGTGTGTGCCACGGGTCGGTGTGGTGTCCGCCACGGTTCGGTGTGGTGTGTGCCACGGTTCGGCTTCTTCTGTGCCACGGGTCGGTGTGGTGTGTGCCGCGGGTCAGTGTTTTGGGTGCCACGGATCAGTGTGGTGTCCGCCACGGGTCGTTGGGGTGTGTGCCACGGGTCGGTGTGGTGGGTGCCACGGGTCAGTGTGGTGTCCGCCACGGGTCGGTGGGGTGTGTGCCACGGGTCGGTATGGTGTCCACCACGGGTCAGTGTGGTGTTCGCCTCGGGTCGGTGTGGTGTGTGCCGCGGGTCGGTGTGGTGTGTGCCACGGGTCGGTCTGCTGACCGCAACGGGTCGGTGTGGTGTCCGCCACGGGTCGGTGTGGTGTGTGCCGCGGGTCGGTTTGGTGTGTGCCACGGGTCGGTGAGGTGTCCACCACGGTTCGGTGGGGTGTGTGCCACGGGTCGGTGTGGTGTGTGCCACGGGTCGGTGTGGTGTCCGCCACGGGTCGGTGGGGTGTGTGCCCCGGGTCGGTGTGGTGTGTGCCACGGGTCGGTGTGGTGTGCGCCACGGGTCGATGTGGTGTGCGCCACGGGTCGGTGTGGTGTGTGCCACGGGTCAGTGCGGTGTGTGACGTAGGTCGGTGGTGTGTGTGCCACGGGTCGGTGCGGTGTGTGCCACGGGTCGGTGTGGTGTGCGCCACGGGTCGATGTGGTGTGCGCCACGGGTCGTTGTGGTGTGTGCCACGGGTCAGTGCGGTGTGTGACGTAGGTCGGTGGGGTGTGTGCCACGGGTCGGTTTGCTGACCGCAACGGGTCGGTGTGGTGTGTGTCACGGGTCGGTGTGGTGTGCGCCACGGGTCGGTGTGGTGTGTGCCACGGGTCGGTGTGGTGTGTGCCACGGGTCGGTGTGGTGTGTGCCACGGGTTGGTGTGGGGTGTGTCACGGGTTGGTGAGGCCTCCGCCACGGTTCGGCGTGATGTGTGCCACGGGTCGGTGTGGTGTGTGGCACGGGTCGGTGTGGTGTGTGCCACGGGTCGGTGTGGTGTGTGCCACGGGTCGGTGTGGTGTGTGCCACGGGTCGGTGTGGTGTCCGCCACGGGTCGGTGTGGTGTGTGCCACGGGTTGGTGTGGTGTGTGCTACGGGTCGGTGTGGTGTGTGCCACGGGTCGGCTTGGTGTGTGCCACGGGTCGGTTTGGTGTGTGCCGGTTTCGGTGTGGTGTGTGCCACGGGTTGGTGTGGTGTGTGCCACGGGTCGGTGTGGTGTCCGCCACGGGTCGGTGTGGTGTGTGCCACGGTTCGGCTTGGTGTGTGCCACGGGTCGGTGGGGTGTGTGCCACGGGTCGGTGTGGTGGGTGCCACGGGTCAGTGTGGTGTCCGCCACGGGTCGGTGGGGTGTGTGCCACGGGTCGGTATGGTGTCCACCACGGGTCAGTGTGGTGTCCGCATCGGGTCGGTGTGGTTTGTGCCGCGGGTCGGTGTGGTGGGTGCCACGGGTCAGTGCGGTGTGTGATGTAGGTCGGTGTGGTGTGTGCCACGGGTCGGTGTGCTGACCGCAACGGGTCGGTGTGTTGTCCGCCACGGGTCGGTGTGGTCTGTGCCACGGGTCGGTATGGTGTCCGCCACGGGTTGGTGTGGTGTGTGCCACGAGTCGGTGTGGTGTGTGGCACGGGTCGGTGTGGTGTGTGCCACGGGTCGGTATGGTGTGTGCCACGGGTCGGTGTGGTGTCCTCCACGGGTTGGTGTGGTGTGTGCTACGGGTCGGTGGGGTGTGTGCCACGGGTCGGTGTGGTGTGTGCCACGGGTCGGCTTGGTGTGCGCCACGGGTCGGTTTGGTGTGTGCCACGGGTCGGTGTGGTGTGTGCCACGGGTCAGTGCGGTGTGTACCACGGCTCGGTGTGGTGTGTACCACGGGTCGGTGTGGTGCGTACCACGGTTCGGTGTGGTGTGTGCCACGGGTCGGTGTGGTGTGTGCCACGGATCGGCTTGGTGTGTGCCACGGGTCGGTGTGGTGTCCGCCACGGTTCGGTGTGGTGTGTGCCACGGTTCGGCTTCTTGTGTGCCACGGGTCGGTGTGGTGTGTGCCGCGGGTCAGTGTTTTGGGTGCCACGGATCAGTGTGGTGTCCGCCACGGGTCGGTGGGGTGTGTGCCACGGGTCGGTGTGGTGGGTGCCACGGGTCAGTGTGGTGTCCGCCACGGGTCGGTGGGGTGTGTGCCACGGGTCGGTATGGTGTCCACCACGGGTCAGTGTGGTGTCCGCCATTGGGTCGGTGTGGTGTGTGCCGCGGGTCGGTGTGGTGTGTGCCACGGGTCAGTGCGGTGTGTGACGTAGGTCGGTGTGGTGTGTGCCACGGGTCGGTTTGCTGACCGCAACGGGTCGGTGTGTTGTCCGCCACGGGTCGGTGTGGTCTGTGCCGCGGGTCGGTTTGGTGACCGCAACGGGTCGGTGTGGTGTCCGCCACGGGTCGGTGTGGTGTGTGCCGCGGGTCGGTTTGGTGTGTGCCACGGGTCGGTGAGGTGTCCACCACGGTTCGGTGGGGTGTGTGCCACGGGTCGGTGTGGTGTGTGCCACGGGTCGGTGTGGTGTCCGCCACGGGTCGGTGGGGTGTGTGCCCCGGGTCGGTGTGGTGTGTGCCACGGGTCGGTGTGGTGTGCGCCACGGGTCGATGTGGTGTGCGCCACGGGTCGGTGTGGTGTGTGCCACGGGTCAGTGCGGTGTGTGACGTAGGTCGGTGGTGTGTGTGCCACGGGTCGGTGCGGTGTGTGCCCCTGGTAGGTGTGGTGTGCGCCACGGGTCGATGTGGTGTGCGCCACGGGTCGTTGTGGTGTGTGCCACGGGTCAGTGCGGTGTGTGACGTAGGTCGGTGGGGTGTGTGCCACGGGTCGGTTTGCTGACCGCAACGGGTCGGTGTGGTGTGTGTCACGGGTCGGTGTGGTGTGCGCCACGGGTCGGTGTGGTGTGTGCCACGGGTCGGTGTGGTGTGTGCCACGGGTCGGTGTGGTGTGTGCCACGGGTTGGTGTGGGGTGTGTCACGGGTTGGTGAGGCCTCCGCCACGGTTCCACGTGATGTGTGCCACGGGTCGGTGTGGTGTGTGGCACGGGTCGGTGTGGTGTGTGCCACGGGTCGGTGTGGTGTGTGCCACGGGTCGGTGTGGTGTGTGCCACGGGTCGGTGTGGTGTCCGCCACGGGTCGGTGTGGTGTGTGCCACGGGTTGGTGTGGTGTGTACTACGGGTCGGTGTGGTGTGTGCCACGGGTCGGTTTGGTGTGTGCCGGTTTCGGTGTGGTGTGTGCCACGGGTTGGTGTGGTGTGTGCCACGGGTCGGTGTGGTGTCCGCCACGGGTCGGTGTGGTGTGTGCCACGGTTCGGCTTGGTGTGTGCCACGGGTGGGTGGGTGTGTGCCACGGGTCGGTGTGGTGGGTGCCACGGGTCAGTGTGGTGTCCGCCACGGGTCGGTGGGGTGTGTGCCACGGGTCGGTATGGTGTCCACCACGGGTCAGTGGGGTGTCCGCATCGGGTCGGTGTGGTTTGTGCCGCGGGTCGGTGTGGTGTGTGCCACGGGTCAGTGCGGTGTGTGATGTAGGTCGGTGTGGTGTGTGCCACGGGTCGGTTTGCTGACCGCAACGGGTCGGTGTGTTGTCCGCCACGGGTCGGTGTGGTCTGTGCTGCGGGTCGGTTTGGTGTGTGCCACGGGTCGGTGAGGTGTCCACCACGGTTCGGTGGGGTGTGGGCCACGGGTCGGTGTGGTGTTTGCCACGGCTCGGTGTGGTGCGCGCCACGGGTCGGCGTGGTGTGCGCCACGGGTCAGTGCGGTGTCTGACGTAGGTCGGTGGGGTGTGTGCCACGGGTCGGTGTGGTGTGTGTCACGGGTCGGTGTGGTGTGCGCCACGGGTCGGTGTGGTGTGTGCCACGGGTCGGTGTGGTGTGTGGCACGGGTCGGTGTGGTGTGTGCCACGGGTCGGTGCGGTGTGTGCCACGGGTCGGTGTGGTGTGTGCCACGGGTCGGTGTGGTGTCCGCCACGGGTCGGTGTGGTGTGTGCCACGGGTTGGTGTGGTGTGTGCGACGGGTCGGTGGGGTGTGTGCCACGGGTCGGTGTGGTGTCCACCACGGGTCGGTGTGGTGCATGCCACGGGTCAGTGTGGTGTGTGCCACGGGTTGGTGTGGTGTGTGCCACGGGTTGGTGTGGTGTGTGCCACGGGTCGGTGTGGTGTGTGCCACGGGTTGGTGAGACCTCCGCCACGGTTCGGCGTGATGTTTGCCACGGGTTGGTGTGGTGTGTGCCACGGTTCGGTGTGGTGTGTGCCACGGATCGGCTTGGTGTGTGCCACGAGTCGGCCTTTGTGTGTGCCACGGGTTGATGAGGCCTCCGCCACGGTTCGGCGTGGTGTGTGCCATGGGTCGGTGTGGTGTGTGCCACGGGTTGGTGAGACCTCCGCCACGGTTCGGCGTGATGTTTGCCACGGGTTGGTGTGGTGTGTGCCACGGGTCGGTGTGTTGTGCGCCACGGGTCTGTGTGGTGTGTGCCACGGGTTGGTGAGACCTCCGCCACGGTTCGGCGTGATGTTTGCCACGGGTTGGTGTGGTGTGTGCCACGGGTCGGCTTGGTGTGTGCCACGAGTCGGCCTTGGTGTGTGCCACGGGTTGATGAGGCCTCCGCCACGGTTCGGCGTGGTGTGTGCCATGGGTCGGTGTGGTGTGTGCCACGGGTTGGTGTGGTGTGTGCCACGGGTCGGTATGGTGTCCTCCACGGGTCGGTGTGGTGTCCGCCACGGGTCGGCTTGGTGTGTGCCACGGGTCGGTATGATGTCCGCCACGGGTCGGTGTGGTGTGTGCCACGGGTCGGCTTGGTGTGTGACACGGGTCGGTTTGGTGTGTGCCACGGTTCGGTGTGGTGTCCGCCACGGGTCGGTGTGGTGTCCGCCACGGGTCGGTGTGGTGTCCGCCACGGGTCGGTGTGGTGTGTGCCGCGGGTCGGTGTGGTGTGTGCCACCGGTCGGCTTGGTGTGTGACACGGGTCGGTTTGGTGTGTGCCACGGTTCGGTGTGGTGTCGCCACGGGTCGGTGTGGTGTCCGCCACGGGTCGGTGTGGTGTCCGCCACGGGTCGGTGTGGTGTGTGCCACGGGTCGGTTTGCTGTCCGCAACGGGTCGGCGTGGTGTGTCCCACGGGTCGGTCTGGTATGTGCCGCGGGTCGGTGTGGTGTCCACCACGGGTCGGTGCGGTGTCCGCCACGGGTCGGTGTGGTGTCCACCACGGGTCGGTATAGTGTCCACCACGGTTCAGTGTGATATCAATCGCGGGTTGGTGTGGTGTCGCCACGGGTCGGCGTGGTGTCCGCCACGGGTCGGTGTGGTATGTGCCACGGGTCGGTGTGGTGTCGCCACGGGTCCGCGTGGTGTCCGCCACGGGTCGGTGTGGTATGTGCCACGGATCGGTGTGGTGTGTGCCACGGGTCGGTGTGGTGTGTGGCTTGGCTCGGTGTGGTGTGTGCCACGGGTCAGTGTGGTGTCGCCACGGGTCGGTGTGGTGTCCGCCACGGGTCGGTGTGGTGTGTGCCACGGATCGGTGTGGTGTCCGCCACGGGTCGGTGTGGTGTCCGCCACGGGTTGGTATGGTGTGTGCCACGGATCGGTGTGGTGTGTGCCACGGTTCAGTGTGATGTCAATCGCGGGTTGGTGTGGTGTGTGCCACGGGTCGGTTTGGTGTGTGCCACGGGTCGGTGTGGTGTCCACCACGGGTCGGTGGGGTGTGTGCCACGTGTCGGTGTGGTGTGTGTGCCACGGGTCGGTGTGGTGTCCGCCACGGGTCGGTGTGGTGCCCGCCACGGGTCAGTGAGGTGTCGGCCACGGGTCAGTGAGGTGTCCGCCACGGGTCCGTATGGTGTCCGCCTAGGGTCGGAGTTATGTGTGGCACGGGTCGGTGTGGTGCCCGCCACGGGTCAGTGAGGTGTCCGCCATGGGTCCGTATGATGTCCGCCAAGGGTCGGTGTGGTGTGTGCCACAGGTCGGTGTGGTGTGTGCCACAGGTCTGTGAGTTGTCCGCCACGGGTCAGTGTGGTGTTCGCCTCAGGTCAGTGTGGTGTCCGCCACGAGTCGGTGTGGTGTCCGCCACGAGTCGGTGTGGTGTTTGCCTCAGGTCGGTGTGGTTTCTGCCACTGGTCAGTGAGGTGTCGGCCGCGGGTCGATGTGGTGTGTGCCACGGGTCGGTGTGGTGTGCGCCACGGGTCGGTGTGGTGTTCGCCATGGGTCGGTGTGGTGTTTGCCACGGGTCGGCGTGGTGTGTGCCACGGTTCAGTGTGATGTCAATCGCGGGTTGGTGTGGTGTGTGCCACGGGTCATTGTAGTGTCCGCCACGGGTCGGTGTGGTGTCCGCCACGGGTCAGTGCTGTGTCCGCGACGGGTCGGGGTGGTGTGTGCCTCGGTTCGATGTGTTGTCCGCCACAGGTCAGTGTGGTGTCCGCCACAGGTCAGTGTGATTTCAATCGCGGGTTGGTGTGGTGTCCGCCATGGGTCGGTGTGGTGTGTGCCACGGGTCAGTGTGGTGTCGGCCGCAGGTCGGTGTGGTGTCCGCCACGGATTGGTGTGGTGTCCGTGACGGGCTGGTGTGGTGTCCGCCACAGGTCAGCGTGATTTCAATCGCGGGTTGGAGTGGTGTGTGCCACGGGTGGTGTGGTGTGTGCCACGGGTCGGTGTGGTGTCCACCACGGGTCGGTGTGGTGCATGCCACGGGTCAGTGTGGTGTGTGCCACGGGTTGGTGTGGTGTGTGCCACGGGTTGGTATGGTGTGTGCCACGAGTTGGTGTGGTGTGTGCCAAGAGTTGGTGTGGTGCATGAGCGCTTAAATCCATTGATCACTCGTAGGCTGGCAGCCGCCTATGACCCTATATATACAAAAGAGTGAGCAACAACAAACGGCCGATCGCACATGTCACCTCGCTTCGACCTCTCTCAGCCATTTAAAAAAAACTGCCAAAGCCAAGTAATACATAATATTAATCACAGACATATATTCTTTCAAAATATACTCACTTAGTATCTAAACACTTCATGCAGACGCGCAAAATGGCACATTTTCGCGACTTTTCACAAATTTACGCCTAGCGGCCGGGGAAATCGAAACGCCGGAAGCGGAAGTGGCTTAAGGTAAGTGCAAAAAAAGTCACAGGGACGGGTCAAATATGGTAGAATGTGTTATGTGGGCATGTGGAAGTAAATATGACACCGATAAATTACTGCGACGACTGGAACGGAAAAACCCTAGATTTTACGTAGTTTATAAAATTATGTTGAATATTTTGTGATTATGATAGTCTGGCCACTGCCCGATGCCCCGTTGGCAGTCACTATTGAGTGTTTTCCCCTGCATGAAAATGGCGTCGGAGGCTTGGGTTAACGCTTTGGCACTAATTGATGGAGGACACAACGTGCTTGTAACTGGGCAAGCGGGTGTGGGGAAAACAACTTTGGTGGGGTCAGCAGCTCAGACACTGGTTGATCGGGGGAAGACAGTCGCAATTACAGCGGCCACCGGCATTGCGACCATGCAGTACAGGCAACCGTCCTTGCATGCTACAACCCTACACAGCTGGGCTGGCATACAGGTGGGTACTTCTCATCTGTGTTCAAGCTGCTTATACAACAATTTTCCACAGACATATCATGATGTTCCAGATGTAGTTAAAGAGAATGTACCCTTATTGACAACATTTATATTAAATCTTTGCTTTAATGCATTAAATAATTTATTATAAGTATAATATTGTGACTAAATGATATATATATATCACTGCAAGTGATATTGCTTCATTTAGTGGCAAAATGTACTTTAGAAAGGTTTTTTATTGTAGTTTATTTGTAATTTAGGATGGAAAGTTCAGCAACGACCATATGATACGTCTATTGAAGGAAGATGAGGCATTTCAACAAGCGAAAGAGCGGATATTAAATACTGATGTCCTATTTATTGATGAAATATCAATGGTAAGTACGCTTGCATATATTCTATAGTTGATGAGTTTATGAAACAAATATTTAAATATAATAATATTAAGAAAAAGAGGAAAATCGATCAGTGTCTAACAATTGTTATTGATTTTTTTTTTAATATATCCTAATAATGCAATCAATATAATCATGTATATATATATGATTATTGTAACTATTTTATTTTCTAATGTATTTATCATAACAAAACAGATTGTCTATATCTTTTTTTCTTACATACGATTTTTGTACTGCAATTAGAAATTTCATGGAGATATGTGGATGCCTCACTTTTATTCAGGTTAGCCTGAGAGTGTTCTCTCAGGTGAAATCAGTGTGTGAAGCACTGAGAAACAGTGATAAGTTATTTGGTGGCCTCCAAGTGATCCTTTGTGGCGACTTTTACCAGTTGCCACCAGTGCCAGATCTCTTATATGGCGATGAAGGGTCCTTGGTCATTCACTCACCTGCGGTTGCATCTATGCACCACGTTAACTTGTCAGAGGTTAAAAGGCAGTGTGACAAAAATTTCATCAAGGCAATAAATGAAGTAGCTCTGGGACAAATTAGCCAGACTACAGATGATTTGTTAGCAGCTCTGGAGCGGCCATTGCCACTTGGAGAGCCAGCTACCCACCTGTTTGCAACTAATTTGGGTGTTGCAATGTACAATCATGACATGCTCATGGCCATGGAGGGAGATTGGCTAGTCTATACTGCTGAAGACAATGGCACGTGACAGGGAGTGTTGGTCAAGCATTTGTTTTGTTCAATTGGCAATGACATTGCTATAGATATATTTTGTTGAATACCTTCTGTCTATAATTCAGCTTAATAGTGAGAGAAAATACTCTGATCAATGCAATAAAATGTGGGTTCTAACAGAAAAATTGGGCATGACAAATTAAAAGGAAATTAAGTTTACTCTACTTGCATGCTAAATTACTGATATACAAGTATTTTCTGTAATTGTGTTGTGTTGTGTTATGCTTTACTCGTTTTTTGCTTTACAATACACCAGGAGAGGTGTCACGTCGAGACCACCACAACAACTCTTGACTGTAGAGAAAGCTGGAAATTACACGATCGTTGACTATTGGTACATATGAACCATATATATTTGTGTACATTTCTAATTTGACTTACCATACAGGCGCAGATGCAGCCAAACTTGTATAATTCAGAAATGCCCCCACCCGCTGCACCCTCCAGTATTATCTGGGAAACCCTGGTCCCCCTCATTAATATCCTGCATCTGCCTCTGTCATATTTTTGTTCAAGTAACAATTTACAAAATGTATATGATGTAATGTTCAGTATCAATTGTAGTGAACTCCAACATCCATCATTATTTATTGTCTCCTACTAAAGTACCTTGGACCTCTTTCAGATGAAGCGGCCTAATACAGGACCACATTACACTCCATCTGTCTCATATATGTATATGTGCATGCTTACAGTTTATACGGTATTTACTTTTGTTTGTTATATATACAGATTTGACAACTTTATTATTGTCATTTTTCTCTGTTGCCTTAACAGTTTATTACCTGTTCCTTCTGCAGGCCGCGATAAAAGTCAATTTATACTGTAGTAAGTTAGTTGTCAGTAAATGATGCCTATTATACTCAATATGTAATTTTTTGGCTTAAATAAATCGATTCTTTCTTAATTACATGTCACATTTGTAGAGGTATTAAACAAAAATGTAATACAATACCATTTTCCCTAAGGCTTAATCAATGTGTAGCTCTTGTTATACTAGGCTCCGTGCTCATCATAATATTTGTTGTATATACTGCTTCAGTGTTAATTTATATGCTGTTACAAGTTTCTTTGTATTGACAGTTAATGCTGTAACATGTATTGTTCAACAACAGGTGACCCTAACATCTTAAACAGACTAGTCACGCCACAACAGCTTCATTTGAAGAAAAACGCGCCGGTTATGCTCACCTACAACGTATCCGAAACCTTAGTCAACGGTTTACAAGGTACTATTGTTGACGCAACTGCAGAGTCTGTGACAGTTAGGCTGGTTGGTGGACGCACGGTTCAACTGGGGCCAATGTTGTTCACCCAGTATTGCCCAGATTCCAACATTGTCGTTGCCAGCAGAAAGCAGATCCCAATTGTTCCTGCTTTTGCGATGACAATCCACAAATGCCAAGGTAATTAGTTTTCGATCATTTTATTATATGGGCATTTATTGAGTTACCATATTTTACTGTGGGTGATCCATATAAATGATTTTGTTCATGGGCAGTGCTGGAGTTAATTGCAATATTAACATTGGAAAGGAGTGCATGGAAATATGCATGCGTATGGAAAGTACATCACCTTAATCTGTGGTAAAGGCTTCCAGCATGTTATCTTTATATATCACCTGTGTACAGGGAAGACCCTGGGACGAACGGTGGTTCACGCGCAACACGTCTTTGCCGCTGGCCAGCTGGGTGTGGCCATAAGCCGGGTCAGGTGAGTACGATTTTGCCACACGGCTATAACATTGACTGCTGTGAATGTTGGCACACACCCGGCCATGCTTTTGTACACTTGTCAACCATTTCGTAGAAAATGATGTGCTTTGTTAGAAGTGTGTTTAATTAATTATGAATTAGACTACACCTTAGGCATATATATATGGTAGTCCTCAACAGGGGTGGAATGGAGCCAGATGACCCGGAGCACTTTAGGTGTACGGTATGTGTGATTTGTGGAATATGATATTACAGGTTGTCGAGTACAGGAGAAAACGATGTATACGACCCCAAAAATGTATCAACGACTTCTACGGACGACTCAAACAGCCGGTTATGGAGGACTTGCCTTGTTGCCATCAACCGCGTGGGCACACAGGTAACCTTAAATGTGATATGGCGAAAAATGCGTACAACGTTTTGAAGGGCAATAAATTAGTTCTGCTTTCCCCAGTCCCAAATGTTGCTGTTTTAGGCCGCTTTGGTGCACATGATGGCTAATCTAGACCACAAAGGTGAACGATTCGGATTAATTCATGTATGGTTTTTTGTTTGTAGATATGCGACTCATTAATGTTGCGCCCCAAGGCACCAACGTTACTGAAGTTACGGAAGCTCCAGAATTTGACCCCGACGAGGAAGACGCGCCTGAAGTGGGTGACGAAGAGGTTGCGGTAATGGATGATCTCACAGAGGAAGGTATTTAACCTTCATTGATATGTTCACTTTCACTTTATATATAAAGAATTGATGAAGTACAGTGGAGATAAAAAGTGATATTTATTTACAATTCTATTACCGATCAATACGGCATGCTCAAAGTACCAGACACGCAATATACATTTGCTCATCGTATATGATAGCCGCCCTATTATTTCTAAATGCAATAATTAACAAATGCAATTTATGCACATGATGTACCAATCACCAATCAATAATGTTAGTTGCTACTTGAACAGAAGCTGTTCAAGATGCGTTTCTCAAAGGCGTGATAGAGAAACTCCGCATGGACGAGGCATACACTGACAACGAAGTTGCCCGGCGAGAAGCGCTGTTGTCATTCGACGATCAGAAACTCTTGTCCTTCGCTAAATCTGTGTTCCGTCACATCCGTGAACTTTACCTACGCTTTGTCCAGCCCGGCAGGGCTCAAACAAAGGATCTGACGCAGTTCGTTGGCGCTTGCAACGAATATCTGAAATGTGACGCTCAGGCAATGATAAAGTTTGTCTGTGGGGAACTGTCCGCTGTCAGATACAGCGCTGTGGTGTCCCTTTTCACTGCAATACGCAGCAGCATAGTCGAGGAACAGGCGTCGACGTATATGACGAGTACAGCCGCAACAGCCAGTTCAAGTGTGACCCCGATGACTGAGGCAGGACTCAGTAAGCTCCGTTACTTGGGTGGCCGTTGTGTCGCGAAGATCCGATGGGCGTCCATCAGTCACATTAAGCGCAGCATGTACAAAAACAGAGCCGCGTATGAAGTTGAACGAAAGAAGCTGCATCATCTGGACGAACTTATACGAACTGAAGCGGAATTGGTCGACACCGTCCTTCCGTCATCACTTAAACAGACGGAAATGCGACAAAACATTCGGAGGTCACTCATAAATATTTCAGACGAAGCACTGCAGTATTTTGTGAAATTGCATGATGCGGTGTCCATGCTACTTACGGGAACGACGTTTGCACGCCACGGAGAAGAAGTGCTTGCTGCAGCGCAAGACAAAATACTGAAAGATGAAGGTCTGCGAACATCGTTTACCGCATGCTTTGACACCCATTCCGATCGAAACTGTGTTGACGGATTGTTTAGTGACTGCGTCAAACGCTACATGATGATCAGCAATAACCAGTTCAGGCGGTCTCTGGTTCATGGCCTACGGACCAAGAAAACTCATGCCCATAGAATAGAGGTGCAAAAGAGCACGACGCGTTCAAGAATGACTCAACCAGAATCGTCAGCTGCATCTGCCAGCCAGCCCTGTGTCGCTGGATCACACAAGTCCTCCAAGAAGAGAAAGAAGACCACTAGCCTGGCCAACACCTGTCCAGTGTGCCAAGGAATATACAAAGAAGGTACTACAAATTACATTTGTGCATGCAGACATAGTTTCCTGGAGAAGACCACATTGATATTCTTAGCATATAAGTACACATATATTGTATGCAATCGATTACCACAGCTGTTGTTTTACCTTTTAACATATGATCATACATGTACTTCTCACGAGTTAAGAGTTACAGATACAACATATTTTGAGAAGTGTAATGTAGCTGACAAAATGCTGTATGAACAGCTTTAACATTACAGATTCGTCCATATTTTCATCTAACAATTCAGTGGGGTGAAGGTACAGAAATGATTAGTATTGTCTAAAAAACACACTTTCTCTTTAACGCCTTTTTTTCACAACTATTTTACAGACGAGCAATGGATTCAGTGCAACGATTGTTCGCGGTGGCACCACTACGCCTGCACTGGGGTGAGCTTAAGCAGACTCCGTGAACTAGAAGAGGACCAAGAACTAGCATTCACTTGTAATACATGTAAATGAATGGTATGATGTCACTACATATAGTCTTTTGATACAGCACCACTGTTATCGTCATGATTGTTGAAAAAGCAACGTATTTAAACAATGTATGAAAATAAGCTTGACGAGACATTGCGTCGTTAACGTATTGCCTTGAGCCTGACTGAGCACGAAAGTTCAATGATCGTTCATTTCCGTTTCTTTCGAAGTGGCCCTCCTGTTACCACGTTAAAGGGAAGAGCGCCTTTCAGACCAGCGTTTGACTTTCTGCTTCGCTTCGTGCATGTCTTCCCGATGAGAACTGAATTCACTCCCTTTGTATATTGTAGATACGTTGGGTTGGCATTGGCTCCGTTCTTTTGCGACCTCTGCTGGGAGAAGAAGTTTTCGATGATGTCACTGTTTATGCGCCCAGGCATCACACTGCAACCAGATGTCACGCGTTTGTGGATGATCTCCCGAAGGCTTGTGCAACAGAACAGAATATCTTCTCGGGTTTCTGCGGACATCAGCTGCTTTCTTTGTACTGTTGCTGGGACATCAGACTGCTTGACTTCTCCTTCCCACCCAGAAAACCACGAGATGGTGTCATCGAGCACGCACAGTCGAGAGTCTCCGATGTCGGTGACCGGACGTTCATCGTTGGCCAGCTGCACGAATTTGCTGGTGACGGTCAGAAACGCAAACCCTCAAGGTGTGTGCTGTCCGACATGGACTCCGCGAAGCACCTCATGAGGTTTAACATCTCCCAGTTGAGGCACTTTTCTGCGAGATGGTTGCGCATTTTAGATGCGGAGTTCAGGTCGATGTGCTCTTTCGTCAGGCGATGGTGAATCCTGGTCATTTCAGCGTTGCAGGACAGATCCCACTCAAAAGCAGATCGCCAATGATCCCACACAATGTGACAGTTTTTCCATCGCAGGAGACGAGTAGATGAAGGCCATGTACCACTGCTGAAAACGTTGTTCCGCAACCGCTTCATGACATGTTTGGCGTCCATGCCCAAGATGATGGTCTCTCCAAAGACTTCTAGATTTGCAATGGTCATCTTTTGATCCAGAGGTGCGCCAGGTTTGAAGAGAAGTTTCAAGAACGACCTATTGGCACTGGCCCCGTCGAAGAGACAAAAGTCGACTTGAAAACCATGCAGCCACAGATGGCGCACCCCTTCCCAAAAGGTGATACAGAGGTGGTACGCCTGGGCGCTAGAGCTGGGAAAGTGTGCGAAGGGGAAGACGAAACCGCTGTAGCCGAGGAACTCGAACTGCAGCAAACGTGCGCTTGTTGGTGTGACCTTGCACAGCTCTCTGCTTGTAATGGTCATGTATGGCTAAACTCTGGTATGTGTTTGCATACTTTCTCGATAGTCTTTCTTCTGCCAATAACCGTGAACACGTGACCACTTGACAAACACCAGTGGTGTGTATATACTTTACAATGTATTCGAGCTTAATCCTCTGCCGTTGTCAATTTTTCTCCCTGTTGGAGTTTATTGTTACTGGTTCGTCCTTCTTGTTTAATTTCGTTAAACTGCTCAACCGCTCGATTGTAAGTACACATTCATTCACAGCAACTTCAGGATGGCATGTACATTTCTTTAAATGCTTAATGTTAAATAAAGAGGCAAGGTGTTTCATTAGGACATTTTGAGCATATTTACAATGACAGAATCAGCGAGTTCCAAAGAGGGTGAGACGACCCCGGCAGTTGGAAATTCACACTGCACTTGGGCCGGCCAATCTCACTCTACCTCGCTAAAGATATGTCACGCCAATGTAAACGGACTTGGTGAAGATGAATTGTTATATATACGGAATAACTACAGCTTTAATTATGATATAATGTGCATTACCGAAACTCACCTTAAGTCTGAATCGGAGCTGGATTTGAATTTACCCGGGTATCAGCAAGTCTATCGTAGGGACCGTAACTCAGGTACATGGGGAGGTGTGCTTATTTGGGTGAGCGACTGTCTTGTTGCAAAGAGATTGCCTGATCTGGAGGACGTGGAAATAGAAGGTATATGGTTGGAATGTAGGGCCAACGCAGAACAGTTTCTGGTGTGCTGTGTATATCGTCCACCGAGTGCTAAAGTTGTATTCTGGGAAAAGCTCCACACCTGTTTAGACAATGCTAAGCTCATGTCAACACACGACATAGTAATAGTAGGTGACATGAATGCCGACGAAACAACCGACCCGTATAATCACTTACACATGCAGAGCTTGGCAAATAGTAGTAGGCTCACGATTCATGTGGATACCCCAACAAGAATTACTCCCACTTCCAAGCCTATTTTGGACCAAATATTAAGTAGCCGACCAGATCTAGTTTCAGATGTTGAGGTGCTTACGCCCATAACTACTAGTGACCATTGTGCTGTTTGTTGTAGCATCAATTTCAAAGTTACCAGAAACGGAACATATAAACGGCTAGTGTGGAACTATAACAAAGCAAATTTTACCGGGTTTAGATCAGCTCTAGCTTCACACGACTGGGACCAATGTGTCGCCACTAACGATCCCGATTCAGCTTGCGAAATATGGACTTCAGAGTTTTTAGAAATCTGTAGGACATATATACCCAACCGTTTTGTTACAATTCGCCCGGATGACAAACCCTTCTACAATAACAACCTGCGAAGGGAAAAACGGAAATTAGATCGTTCACACAAAAGTGCTAAGAAAACTAACCACGAATCAGACTGGGCAACCTACCGCAATCAAAAAAATCAATATGTATCAAATGTTCGCGAGGCAAAGTCTGTGTATGACATGGGTCTGGACGAATCGCTTAACAATAGTTCCAAAATAACTCAAAAACAATGGTGGAAACTGAGTAAAAAACTGCTAAAGGTAAAAGAAAGTACTGGTTATCCGGCATTGTTAGATCCAGATGGCAATAGTATCTCCGATAACACAGGCAAGGCCCAACTGCTTAACGATTATTTCCTCAGCCTATCATCACGTGTGGGGTCGATATCAGATAGCCCCGAGCAGACCGAATGCAATCTCCATCCAGGTCTTCGCCAGCTAGCCGTAACTAAAGACGATGTTCGGGACCTAATTCATAACTTGGACTCAAATAAAGCTGCGGGGTATGATGGAATTAGTCCGAGGATGCTAAAAGAAGCTGGTAACGCCATAGCTGAACCCTTATCAAAACTCTTTGCCTTGTGTCTCGATCAATGCACGATGCCTCGAATTTGGAAAATGGCTAACGTAGTGCCAATACATAAAAAAGGTCTGCGTTCCCAGGTCAACAACTATCGGCCAGTTTCTCTCTTAAGTTGCGTAGGGAAACTGCTAGAACGTGTGATTTTCAAGCACACTTTTAATTACCTACGTGATAATAACATCCTGAATAGATTCCAGTCAGGTTTCATCCCGGGGCACAGTACCGTTCACCAGCTTGTTGAGATATACCATTTATTTTGTGAAGCCTTAGACAAGAAAAAAACGGTAAAGGTCGTTTTCTGTGACATTTCGAAGGCTTTCGACACGGTATGGCACGACGGTCTCCTGAGTAAACTGCGTAGCATCGGAATCGATGGTCAACTATTTAACTGGTTTAGTAATTACATGTGTGATAGGCAGCAGAGAGTTGTTGTTGATGCAGCTTACTCAGAGTGGGGCTCAATTACTGCAGGGGTACCCCAGGGTTCGGTATTGGGACCTCTTCTGTTTCTAGTCTACATTAATGACTTAGCCAACGATCTTGAATGTAATATTAGACTTTTCGCTGATGATACCACTATATTTGTTGCCACAGATGATTTATGTGAGGCACACGGTATGTTAATGCGAGACTTATCAAAAATTGAAGCGTGGGCCAAAAAGTGGTTTTTAGACTTTAATGCAACTAAGACTAATGTCCTGAACATTACGAATAAGCTCAACCTCGATCCTACGCAACTCAGTATGGGTGGAAATAGTCTTGCAAACGTATCAGAGCACAAACACTTGGGTCTTAATATTGACTCCAAGCTTTCTTGGTCCCCGCATATCAATGAAATATACAGCAAATCAATGAAAAGAGTTGATATTCTGTCTAGACTCAGTTTCAGACTTAGTCGTGGAACACTTGAAACCATGTATTTTTCTTTCATCAGACCTGTACTCGAATATGCATGTGTTGTGTGGGCCGGGTGTTCTCAGTATGAGTCTGACAAACTAGAATCGGTACAGATAAGGGCTGGACGCATTGTAAGTGGTGCAATCAAATGCGCAAGCCGCACTCAGGTGTACAAAGAGTTGGGTTGGTAAACCTTGTCACAAAGGAGGGACAGATTTAAACTCATTCTGTTTCACAAAATTGTTTATAACCAGGCACCTTCCTATGTGTGTAGCTTACTTCCTATGTCCGTGCCCGACCGCACTCAATATGGTTTACGTAGTGCTAGCCCACTTAATATTACGCAAATAAATACAAGGTTGTCAACATTTTACAAGTCATTTCTACCTAGCGCAATACGAATGTGGAACGAATTACCAGTCTCTTTACGCAGCTTGCACGACCCAAAAGCGTTTAAAGTAGCAATTTTAAATATTCATAAAACGGTGTCCGGGAATGCAACTGATAACCGCAAATTGTATTACTTTGGAAACAGAAGAGTCAATGTATTGCACGCGCGTATTCGCATGAACTGTAGCGCACTGAACTCTCACTTGTTTAACATGAATCTTGTAGACAGCCCGAGTTGCCGCTGCGGAGCCGAGAACGAGGACTGCGTTCATTTTTTCCTCGGGTGCCCACTCTATACGAACTTTAGAGATATTTTATTTCGCAAAATCCATGTTCTATCCTCAGTGTCAATTGGCATTATTCTTTTTGGTAATCCGTCTCTATCAATGGACGATAACCGTTGTATATTTCAAGCAGTTCACGACTTCATTGTAGCCTCCAAACGTTTCCCTTAAATATCATCTTAATGTTATGCCTGAATGTATTAATTATCGAATTTCTACTACATTGTGGTTTACGCAACTGTTATGTATATATGTATGTATGAGCAATTGATTCAAGTTCAGCAAGAGGAATTCACATAGGCAGTGTGCCTGTTTTCCAATTGCCAATAAAATATGTTTAAACTAACTCGAACTGGAGGACATGCGTGGCCAATTTCGTCGTGTGTTTAGCCTTAACAGCATCCAGTGCGTTGGCCTCAGGTCCCATGTCGACTGCACCGACGAGCCTGCTCTGTCCACCGCTGTTATCGATCTGCAGGTCCTGTTGGATGGACATCTCGTCGATGATTATGCCGCCTCTACGAGCTGTTGTTGGTAGCTTCTTTTCATCAGCAGTCGCCGACATCCATTGGAAGACCTCTCGCTTGAATCCTGGCTGCTGTTCAACGGCGTTCTTATAGTATCGCAGCGGTCGCACGGATGGTAAAACCAGGCCTCCATTGGCTGTAGCGTTGTCATACGCGGCGGGGGAGCGATTCCAAAGTCCAAGCGCGAACTGCAGAACGGAGCGATCCCAGCGTCTCCCTGTTGCGCATGTCTTGCTGCTGTTGGTGATCATATCCGCCATCAGCTTCAGAGACGTGTCGTTGAGATGAGGCGCCCACTGGCGGAGAACTGTGGTCATGTCTGATGACTTACTCGCTGGTTGTTGGGGAGTCGGAATCTGGAATCCATAAAATGTGAGAAAGTTATGGAAGTCTCTACATACCGTGTTACATGAACATTATTGCGTTACATGTTACATGAAGATTATTCCGTTACATGTTACTTGAAGTCTATTCCGTTACATGTTACTTGAAGTCTATTCCGTTACATGTTACTTGAAGTCTATTCCGCTACATGTTACATGAAGATTATTCCGTTACATGTTACATGAAGATTATTCCGTTACATGTTACATGAAGATTATTCCGTTACATGTTACATGAAGATTATTCCGTTACATGTTACTTGAAGTCTATTCCGTTACATGTTACATGAAGTCTATTCCGTTACATGTTACTTGAAGTCTATTCCGTTATATGTTACATGAAGATTATTCCGTTACATGTTACATGAAGTCTATTCCGTTACATGTTACTTGAAGTCTATTCCGTTACATGTTACATGAAGTCTATTCCGTTACATGTTACATGAAGTCTATTCCGTTACATGTTACATGAAGTCTATTCCGTTACATGTTACATGAAGTCTATTCCGTTACATGTTACATGAAGTCTATTCCGTTACATGTTACTTGAAGTCTATTCCGTTACATGTTACTTGAAGTCTATTCCGTTACATGTTACTTGAAGTCTATTCCGTTACATGTTACTTGAAGTCTATTCCGTTACATGTTACTTGAAGTCTATTCCGTTACATGTTACTTGAAGTCTATTCCGTTACATGTTACTTGAAGTCTATTCCGTTACATGTTACATGAAGTCTATTCCGTTACATGTTACTTGAAGTCTATTCCGTTACATGTTACTTGAAGTCTATTCCGTTACATGTTACATGAAGTCTATTCCGTTACATGTTACTTGAAGTCTATTCCGTTACATGTTACTTGAAGTCTATTCCGTTACATGTTACTTGAAGTCTATTCCGTTACATGTTACTTGAGGTCTATTCCGTTACATGTTACATGAAGATTATTCCGTTACATGTTACTTGAAGTCTATTCCGTTACATGTTACATGAAGTCTATTCCGTTACATGTTACTTGAGGTCTATTCCGTTACATGTTACATGAAGATAATTCCGATGATCACGATTACCTTTACCTGAAAGTTATAAACGATACAGTAGTCCACTGACTGCCAAAGTTTATTCGGGAGAATTGTCAAGCTTGGCTTAACAATGGAAGGAAAAGATGAATGTAGTATGTAAATTTACAAGCAGCATGATGTGATATTTAAGGGTAACTGGCATTTATAGTAATACCTGGGATACATGTGATTTTGCCTCGGCCTGGCGCGTCAGGAAGTACAGCCTGGTGCAGTATCGGCAGCTGTCTCGTTCGGCTAACACACGAAGAACTTGTGTGCACTTGGAGCTTTTCAGGTGTTGCCGGCCCTCTACGTTTGTCACCACACTGAACTTGGTCAGATGCAGTGTGCTGGCATCCACTTCCATTCCACGGCAGAGTCGCAGTAGACCGCAGAGTGCCGTAAGGGCTACAACCACACCTGACGATATTTCGGGCGGAAAGCCGAATTCAGCTAGGGGTATGACGCTGTCCCGAATAGACAGGGTATAATGCCGGCCTTGCACATGGAGCACGAATTGTTGAGGTATTGGTGAAACCATACAATACGAGTCATTTTCCAAACTTGTCCACCCATGATTACTCAGGAATTGAGAAAGGTCCTCGTCTTCCAGTTGTGGCAATGGCGGACGTCTTTGAAGGCCGACGTATACGCCTGCAAAGCAGAGTGGATAATATCCAGGTAATCTAAGCCCAGGTATTGAGCCGGGCCGGGAGGATACTAATCAAATCTATTCAGACGTAATCGCAATCTGTGTTGTTTACATACTGTTATGCGTTGGAGGCTTTTGACTTCGTGTCTGTACATACCGTCATGATAGCACATGAGGTGTTAAAATTGATATGGCGTGGGTCCACGTGTAATGGTTGACATGTGTAATGACCAGAAATGTACGATCAAAACAATGTACTCAAGTATTCATGACGCGTGTTTATGCTGAGCGTCACACAAGATATTGTTTGTGGTTACTAGATTTGTTATTATTAAAGACAATGTTCACATAAATTACCTTGGGTTGTTGCTTTCTTGTTAGTCGCGTCCCCTAGTACCACTCTGGCTTTACTGGGTCCACCAGCGGGGAAGATTCTCTTCAGTAAGCGACCCTAAACATGGAAATATGATCGATATACATTTTGGCCAAAATGTAAATTCAGCACGTTGCAATTGTTGCTCCGTAAAATGTCTAAGAAGGTTCATATCTGTCTATAGAAAATAACAATTACGGCCGGAATAATGTGGCAACAAGACCTAAGTGGGGGGAGGGGGGGGGGGCAAGGGGGAGGGGGGTCGTGTTCCCAGATCACGAAGAATAAATTTTGTTTATTCCCAGGTCAAGAAAAATTAATAGCAGAACTCTGTATGCAATGGAAGGGCGGATACACGATATTAAATTGACGATTTCCCGATACACGGTTATTTAATATCAAAAATCCCAGTTCACCATTAATGAAAATCGGTGATCACGACGGTCTGCCGCCCCCCCCCCCCCCCCCCTCTAAGTAGGTAACTTAAGTTAATTGCGACTGACATATTTTCAATGAAGATGCAACACTTTGCAGGCTGTAACCAACAATTTTGACCATATACTTACAGCTACATAATGTGATTTCTTATCTTCGGGAAATAACTCCTTCAGCGAAAATGCCTCCTCGCCCTCTGCGTACGTACTCAACAACCTGCGAAAATAACATACATTATGAAAATCACTATCGCGACACAGGGAATAGGATTTTCGGATTTAATGTATTTATTTTTAGCCACATTCATTACAGAAATGCACACTAAGACCTGCGAAAAATGTATTATTTTTTAGTGAATGATAATTAAGAGACCCTAGTAAAGGGCGTGTCACTCACGGTATTGCAATCATTAACTTGGCAACTTTATATAAAATTAACTACTAGAAACCAAATGAAATATTCACTGGTCTTGTATACAGCGTGCCCCCACCTCCCTCGTGTTACATGCCCCAACATCATGTGGGTGGGTAGAGGGCCCCCACAGCGAATATAACGAACACACAAGGTGTTCGTATACGCGGTATAGGGGCCCCCTAACGCCGCCCTGAGCCTTTGCTGAATTACTGTGCTTGTGGCACTGCATAGTTCCCGGCCCATTGACAGTCTAATACCTACACCACAGGCGCCTCACAGAGTGTGTGTGTGGGGGCTCTTACTTTTCCAAAATAGACGCTAAAAAATACCCCCACGGACGCTTCTTTCAGGCGCCTAGTGGTGATTTTACTGGGTCTGTAATGCTTTTACACGACCGGCAACGTTTCATAGACAATTAATTTTGCATGGAAATATCCCAAATCAGATTCTTGTTAATATATTTGACACTAATTCAGGTTCACGATTACATTGCCGCTTTTTTCTACACAGACAAATATGTTCCACTCACCTGAAAATTATGTGTTCCATTTAAATGGCTTGCACGCCAATCGACGCCCCCCTTTGGGTTAGAAATGATTTTCAAATTTGCCGCTGTTGTGTGACAGTTTCACTCAGCCAATCACGAGCAGCCTTCTTTGCAACTTCCGCTTCCGGCGTTTCGATTTCCCCGGCCGCTGGGCGTAAATTTGTGAAAAGTCGCGAAAATGTGCCATTTTGCGCGTCTGCATGAAGTGTTTAGATACTAAGTGAGTATATTTTGAAAGAATATATGTCTGTGATTAATATTATGTATAACTTGGCTTTGGCAGGTTTTTTTTAAATGGCTAAGAGAGGTCGAAGCGAGGTGACATGTGCGATCGGCCGTTTGTTGTTGCTCACTCTTTTGTATATATAGGGTCATAGGCGGCTGCCAGCCTACGAGTGATCAATGGATTTAAGCGCTCATGGTGTGGTGTGTGCCACGGGTTGGTGTAGTGTCCGCCACAAGTCAGTGTGGAGTCCACCACCGATCAGTGTGGTGTCCCTAATGGGCTGGTGTGGTGTCCGCCACAGGTCAGTGTGATTTCAATCGCGGGTTGGTGTGGTGTCCGCCATGGGTCGGTGTGGTGTGTGCCACGGGTCAGTGTGGTGTGTGCCACAGGTCAGTGTGGTGTCCGCCACGGATTGGTGTGGTGTCCGTGACGGGCTGGTGTGGTGTCCGCCACAGGTCAGTGTGATTTCAATCGCGAGTTGGTGTGGTGTGTGCGGCGGGTCGGTGTGGTGTGTGCCACGGGTCGGTGTGGTATCCACCACGGGTCAGTGTGATTTCAATCGCGGGTTGGTGTGGTGTCCGCCATGGGTCAGTTTGGTGTCCGCCACGGGTCAGTGTGGTGTCCGCCACGGGTCAGTTTGGTGTCCACCACGGGTCGGTGTGGCGTCTGCCACGGGTCGATGTGGTGTCCGCCACGGGTCAGTGTGGTGTCCGCCATGGGTCGGTGTGGTGTCTGCCACGGGTCGATGTGGTGTCCGCCACGGGTCGGTGTGGTGTCTGCCACGGGTCAGTGTGGTGTCCGCCGTGGGTCCGCCACATCTCACATCGATACAAGTCATCGAAAAGGTCTTTCTACTGCGGAGAGTCACAACATAGATCCAGGCAAGGATGCCCCGCACAAGGCTCAATTTGCAACAAATGTGGTGGAAAGAATCACTGGGCTAAAGCTTGCCAAAGTAAGTCAGTCCCTCGTGACAGTTCTGAAGGACAAAACAGCTCCGAAAGCCGTCACAACCAATTCCAACCCCATAGCCATCATCGACAATATGGGAGAGGAAGAGGCAGGGGCAGGGGCCGAGGTAACAGTTATGGCAGAAGTCCTTACCAAAAAGGAAAACAGATTGACTCGGAAGAAAGTGAAAGTGATGAGTTTACTCATGTTGCATACCATGCGATAGGCCTACACATTAACGTGGGAGAAGTCAGCCAGCAGGAGTCAGCTGCTTATGCAACTCTGGATATACAGCTGCAAGGCAAGCCCACACATGACACCCTCCAGCTCAAGGTTGACACTGGAGCTGAAGGAAATATTTTGCCTCTCCGGATATATCGTCGCATGTTCCGCAAGAAATTGGACATGGCAGGGTATCCACACCCCACAGAGGTGCACCAGCGGCCAGGAGTCATACTCACAGCCTACAATGGTGGTACCATTCCGCTACATGGAGCCATCACTCTGAAATGCAGATTCAAGGAGTCTACGTGGCAATTGATTGACCCTTATGTGGCTGAATCTGAGGGTCAGGACCCTCAGATTTAGCCACATAAGGGTCAATCATCCCTGGATTAGCCAGTTGCAAACTACTGGACAATGTCACGCTGCGCTGTGATGACATTGGAACGGAAATATCCACTTTCGTCGCAAGCAAGGAGAAGGAAATAACAACTCCTCATATCGACAATATCCAGGAATTGAAGAAATGTTTTCCAAGTGCTTTCGACACACTGGGAAATTTTAAAGATGATTATCACATCACAGCAGACCCCAACGTACAACCGGTGGTATATCCTAACCGGAAATACGCCATCCAAAGAAAACAAGCCATAAAAGAAGAGCTCGCAAAGATGACAACCCTAGGCGTGATAAAGAGAGAAATAGAATCAACTGACTGGGTGTCATCTCTTACATTCACTGAAAAGCGTGACGGAGCTCTACGTGTGTGTTTAGATCCCAAAGATCTAAATAAAGCCCTCAAATGACCTCATCATAATGTAAAATTGACCCCCGCGGACTAATTGGGGATTCAATTTATACTTTTAAATATTAATAATAATTCGCGATTTCATCTTCCAGTACTTCTCGTCTTCTCGTTGTGTTATGAGACATTTAAGATCCGTGCCAGGGCGTGTACGGCGTCTGGGCTTAAAGGAATAATGAGCAAGTAGACTTCATGATCTTTATTCTTCAGTCCGTGTAGTTTTCTTCATAAATACAATATAATAGAATCGCCATGATATAACAGCGCGCACACTCGCAGGTGGCGGCTATGGCTTTGTGACCGACTGGCTAGCGTCTTCTTCCGAGTGGGTCCCGAGTCTCTCTGGCTGATCTCTTTTATAGGGCCCGCACGCCCACGGTCTATGACTCAGCAATATCAGCAATATCAGCCGGAAATACGGCGAATACCTCGTCTCCAGAGACGGGATGGATGTTGATGTTACGCCCAAAAGTTAAAATTCCTCCCGGGCTCTTTAACGAGTTTATCCCGATCTATTTTCGTCTTAACAAAAATAAACAAGGTTACCGTGACCTTTCTGGCGAGAACCTGTTTACTGTTGGAGAACCATTACTCGTGCTGAGTGAGAGTTGGAGAACCATTACTCATGCTGAGTGAAGAATAAACCATTAGGAGTGAGAAGTAAAACCTTTGAGTGATCAATACAACCACTCTTTCGCCGGACAAGCGACCTTGGAACCTTCTTACACACAGCTGTCGGCCAATCAACGTAACAACAACCCGCCCATGGAAAGTGCTTACTTCCATGGCCCGATCCGACCTTGGGTCTTATCTCGCGGGCCTATACCTCCTCCTATACGTCGTTTATTATGTTGGGACAGCTGCAAGGCCAGCGGCGCGATGAGATCTTGGCCAGTTTGCCTGAGACTCTCTCAGTGTATATCCAGTATACGTGTGGTTACATGTTTATAGGCCAAGCCAAATAACACATCTACTTAAAGGCTTCATAAAGGCAAGCCAAATTGCTATCAAATAAAAGGCTTAATTAAACTAATTAAAGGCTTAATGAGGAGCCAAGCCTTTACACACCTCCCATACTCAAGATAAAAACAAAGTTTTTTATCTATTAGGATATACCACCATCAATCGTTAAAGAAGATATAGCTCCTGCGCAAAAATAAATGCAAAGATAAATGATTAACACTGCAAGTAAATATAACTGCACTGCAAGTTAACAAAAACTTGTATCAAAGCACGCGTCCGCGTAACATTGGTGTAAACAAGTTCATGTACGATAAGTCAATAATTGCAACGCGTTCGCGTGACATAATTGAGTCCAAGTAGCAACGCGTTCGCGTGACATAAGTAAGTCCAAGTAAATACGCGATAAATAATTAAAATAATCGGCAAGCTATGTCCGATTAATCATAACGTTGAACATCAATCAAAGCATCAAAGGTATATGCGATATAAGTAAAAACAATCGGCAAGCTACGTCCGATTAATCATAACGTTACACATCAATCAAAGCAAGGTGTGTTTTTCAACCAAACTATGAAGTCCGTACCAGCAAGGCGTTCACCCATAACTAGCCATTTAGGAAGCGTCATAACACCTGCTGTCGACAAAACTCAAGCGATACTGGTACTGGGCAGTTCAATATCAGTACCCAATACATAACGCTTTGACATAACATTAATTGGCTGAGTCTCCTCAGGTTGTTCATTCTGATTGCGTAAACCAATGTTTATCGCATCAGTGACATTCTCATTCGATACGTCAGACATCGAATGAGGGCGTTGCAAGATTACTCGACGAGCGTGGGTATTATAACGGGCATGGTAGGGCTGGCTAGGCGGAAAGGAGTGAGATCCCTTTTCTGCACGCTTCTGGACACGTTTGTGGAGCCAAGTGAGGGGCACGGGACAACGTCGCGTTTTGTAACAGTAGCAGGCCACAATAAAAGTGATCAAAAGGATAGCTAAGGTTAAACTAAACGCATAAGTTACTTTGTTACGGCCGAACGCATATGTTGGGACGAGTGAAACCTTGTCCAATGGGAGGAGAGCGTCTTCAGGTAGTAAACCTCCATCAATATTATCTAAAATTTGGAGAGCAATGTGCTCAGGTATCTTGAAAGTTAGGTTCAAATCGAGCGTGCGATCAGGGTATGAGTAGGAAGCATTCGAACTGGCGTAGAAGATTGAATGAATGAACCAGTTGAGTCCGCGTAACACACAAGGACTATCCAAGGCCACCACATGTGTGCCTCGCGTCAGATTTACAACTCTCTCTGTCTGACCCGGGCAATGATAACGGGTCAACTCACCACGTGTGGTTACGGCATAACGATTAGGACCAATTTCATCAATAGTTGTAGTAGAACTGACAGGTCTGATCTGGAAGGGGCATTCATCAATCTCTACGTTATTACGGTTGATCAGGCCACGTAGACAAGAATTGATTGGATGCCGAAATACTGGAGTTAAATGGCAGATTATAGGGCGTTGACCTGTACACTTTGTGGGTTCAATGACATCACCTGTACCTGTATGCATCACAAACTTCTCAGGTACCTTCAACTCAATTGTGAGGTTTGAAATCGGACTATAGGGTACAGGCCACGTTTTGACATGAAACAGGCGATAACTATTACGGTCTGATAGTGGTAACGAGGCTTTAAATAATACTCGCGACTCACTGACAAATACAGGATAAACGATTACATTAGAATAATACCACAGTTCAGGCATCACTTCCAAATCGTATTGACGGACAGCCTGCGCGATAACATTCAATTCCTTGACAGGTAAATTGGCATCAGTTAATCTACCCATTTCAACAGCAGTGCGTAAACGATTAAAATCATGCTGTTGTGTTTGATATATTAATACCAACTCTTCAATAACACCTAAAGTTAACTCAATCTGGAAATCGAATTCCAATTGTTCAACTCTCTCTTCGATACGATTAATTTTTCGAGCCAACTGTTCATTAACATAGGTAGCGATTTTGTTTACATACTTCTGCAGTCGGTTGAGTTGCTTCCGGTTCTCGAGGACGTCTTGTTGAGTCTTGTTGACGACTGTCACCAGGTTGTCGACGACGTGGATGACCGCTTGTTGCTGTTCAGCAGTGTGTCGCATCATCTCATTCATTTGTTTGACCTGGTCTTCCGTTGCTGTGCCGAACAGGAAATTCAGCACATCGCCGCCGAAGTTGAAGATACCTCTCTTCTCCCGGTGAAGAGCGTAGGGTTGCGATAAGAAAGTCAAATCGTCTAATCGTCTTAGCCACATTACTGCCGATTGATTTGACAAGATTTGTGGGCTATCACGATAGTCTCGAAGGATGAACCGCAGCGTCTGCAACAGACTCTGGATCTGCGCCTGGCCTGGAGGTGCGTCGAAACCCATAAGTATTGTCCATTCACCCGCCTGATGGCGGACGTCAGGAGTACTTGTAAGTAACACACCATCAGGTAATGATGTAATGTTCAACTCTCGAAACGCTGTCACTGTTGACAATCCAATCAGTAGCAAAGTGAAGCCACCGACTGAATTGCATCCATCTGCTCGTGGGTTGGTCGCCATCTTCTTTTGCTGCGTTCTTCTTCCCAGTCTACGTCTTCTTGTGAAGGAGTGAAGAACCGCTTGTTGTCTTGTAGCTTCAACCGCTTTGACTCAATATCTGCATCAAAAAGTAAAGTTCTGCGAGTGGCCTGTCGTGTTGGACGGCCTTTCATAAACCGCAGCTTCAACGTGTTAGGTAAGAGTTCAGTACGTGTGAACTGGTTGGGTCCCGAATGCACAACTGAAGGCTTTGACTTCAGGGTGGGACCTATATCGTCACTGCATCTCCGCTTCCGTCGACCAGGAGCCAAGCTCTGGGCTCTCTGATCATCAATCAATGAAGAGGCGTCGTCTTCCATTGGCTCCGTGCCAATGGGTGGGGTGGCAGCTCTCACGTCTGAGGCTGCCGTCCAATCATCTGGGCCGCTGTTCAGCGCTCCCGGGTTGTCGATGTCAGGCCCTGGTGCCTGCACATCTGACGCTGCTTGTGCGTCATCGGCTCGGCGGTAGTCAATACCCGCCCGGGGTCGATGACGCAGGAGGGGTTTATCTGGAACTTTATCCCAGCAAATATCTGGATCAACCAGTTTAAGGCGCTCCCTATGGATCACCTTGACCTTACCACTCCGCTGGTGTTGGATCCAGTGAGTTGTACCAGATATACGTACCACCACAAATCTCGGATCCCATCGAGTCGTCAATGGTAGTCTCGCACTGTTGAGCATCTGGACTGTATCACCCACCTGAATGTCCCTGGCGGTTGCTTTTTGAGCTAACCTTTCTCTGTTGTATTTACGGCTTTCCGACGTTAATTGACGTGTTTGCTTTAAAGCAGTTGCCAGATTATCCAGCCGGTTGCCAAAAGCAGCGTCGCCGCTTTCTAGACAGCGTGATAAGGGAACACGGGGCTGTCTACCATACATCAGGAAAAACGGACTATGACCCGTCACCGAGCTAGTGGTGATTCTATACGCCCACAAGGCGTCTGCTAATTTCTCTTCCCAATCAGACAGGCGATTGTTAATTAATTTAGCAAGGAGGCGCTTAAACGTCTGGTTCAGACGTTCACACTTGCCGTTCGCCTGAGGTCGATACGGGGTTGTACGTACATGTCGTACACCAATTGTTTGTAAATAACGGGTAAATTCATGCGCACAGAATTCTGTGCCGTTATCTGTTATGATAACCTCTGGCACCCCATGTCTTGGCAAGTAATACTGGGTGAAAGCAAACCATACTGCATAGTTTGTTTTGTTAGGAAGGGGGAAGGACTCAGCCCAGCCTGAACAATGGTCTACTATGTTTAAACAGTATTTATTCCCTTGTTTACTTTCCGTCAACGGACCGATAAGGTCCATGCCAATTATCTGCGATGGATAATTAGCAATGGGCATTTCTCCCATGGGGGCTTTATCTTGGCGTACACAATGGACGCGACACACAGGACAAATTTGCAATCGCTTCATTACTTCTTTTTTCATTCCTGGCCACACATACGCTTCACGGACCCGATCCAGTGTTTTAGCTGTGGACATATGGCCTACTTCTTGGTGAGCGCGATCTATCACTCTCGTATGAAAAACACTTGGCAATACTAATCGTGGATACACTTCAGCCGTCGGTGTAGGTTTATATATGCTATATAATAGGTCTCCCAACAATACATACTGACTGGCGTCATCCTTACTTTGTTCTAGCAGCTCAGGAAACTCTTGTTTTTGTGCTTTGTTTACTTCATTTCGATGTAAGTCATCTAGTTCCAGGGGTAGCCTTTCATCACTAGATTCATCACTAAACGCATTGGGGTCTACCCATTCATCTACATCGATCAGAGCAACCTCGCTTTCATGGCTATTTTCAGGGGTTATTCGAGATAACATATCTGCTCTTATGTTATTTTTCCCTTTACGGTACTCGATTTTTGCTCCGTACTCAGCAAGGAGTACTGACCAACGTTGTATTTTAGTGTTTTCCATATTTTTAGTGAATAGGGAAGTAAGGGGTTTATGGTCAGTATACACCGTGAATTGAGCACCATACAGATACGGTCGTAGCTTTGTGAGAGCGTACACAACAGCGTAGGCCTCTTTTTCAATAGTAGCCCACCTTAATTGGGGTCCAGTCAGCTGATGGCTGATGTACTGGATGACCTTTTCATGACCTTCCCTTTCCTGCACCAGAATGGCACCGACTGCATATCCGCTCGCATCTGTATAGAGCTTATAGGGTTGATGAACATCAGGGTAGGTTAGCACATATTGAGAGCATAATAATTCTTTTAATTTTTGAAACGATTGTTCCTGCTCACTTTCCCGTTGCCATTTTTGCGTTTTTCTTGTCAAGGCCACTAGGGGTTCCGCGTGTAACGCATAATCAGGAACACACTGCCTATAGTATCCCGTCATTCCGAGAAATGAACGGACTTGTTTTATGGTTTTGGGGGCCTTTAGATCTCTGATTGCTACCACTTTATCTGGGTCACTTGTAATGCCATTTTTGTTGATAATATATCCTAGCAATTTCACTTCGTCTAGGGCAAAGGCGCATTTTGAGGGTTTTAACGTGAGACCTGCCTTTCGAAGACGGTTAAACACTTCTTGCAGGTGTTTTGCATGGTCTTCGGGGTTTTCTGAAAATACCACGATGTCATCGAGATAAACACATACACATACTCCAACTAATCCTCGTAATACTTGATCCATTATTCGTTGGAAAGCGCTCGGCGCGTTAACAAGGCCAAACGGCATCTTGCGAAACTGATAGTGACCCCTATGGCACCTGAATGCTGTCTTAGGGATGTCCTGTGGATCGACAGGTATCTGCCAGTATCCGGTTTTAAGATCTAACGTTGAAAATACCGAACTTCCACCAAGTTGATCAAAGATATCCTGGATTTGCGGGAGTGGATATTGGTCCTTTATAGTCACGCTATTTAACCTCCGATAATCTACACAAAACCTCGTGGTACCATCCTTTTTGGGAACTAATGTTATGGGAGAGCTCCAAGGGGAACAAGAAGGTTCAATAACATTATCTCTTAGCATGTTGTCAATTTCATCCTCCACTATCTGTCTTTTTGTGAGGGGTAGGCGATATGCTTTTTGACTAATTGGATTACCTGTGGTCTCTATGGTCATTGGGTGCAAATTACACGTTCCTGCCTTCTCTGCCTTTGATGAGAAAATATCAGCATTCTTTGTAATTACTTCTTCGATTTTAGAATTTCCTATGAGCGGCAAAGCTTCATCAAAGCCATACATTGCTAGTGTATCTTTATCAGGGCATAATTTATACACTTTGTGGAACCATGTTAATTCCTTCTTTTTAATGTCTATGTTTGCTTCACCAGCTTCCAACATGTCTTGGCCTAAGATCATTTCACGATTTATTTGATGATCTTGTACCAAAATTACCTCTTGTATCTGTTTAACATGATCTATTTTAATCATTCCTTTACCAACTGGGTTTATTGTCTCACCTGAGATTGTTTTGATCGGTCCTGCCTTGCGCAGCATGGTGGGGCGATGTGTGGCCTTGGAATATTGGCGGAATCGTCCAAAACGCAGTACACTACAATTGGCTCCGGTATCAAGTAAAGCCTTGACTCTCACTCCGCCTATGGAAAGAATCACAGCTAAACGGCCAGTTGTAGCACTGATTAGTTTTTTACCTGTGGTTTAGCGTCCTGTGGCGCGCCCGTGCGACTACTCACTGGCTGATTGTTTGGTCGGAAGCGTGGACGAGCGCCACCGAATTGTCCGCCAGGGGGTGACTGCTGGTTGAAGCCCGGCCTCATCTGCCTATTGGGTGGTCCGGCCTGTCGCTGCCGCTGCTGGACGCAATCACGCATGAAATGGTCGGGACTGCCACAAACATAACAACATGGTTGGTTACGCTCATTAGCACCACCAGGAGCACTCACCTGTGGGTGCATTACACTCTGTAATGCTTTAGTGGACCTTTGCTGCTTTTTCTCCAGCTGGTTCATCTGTTGCTTGATTTCATCCAGCCTTTTCTCGAGCCGCTCGAAGAGGCCTGCGTGACCTTGTAAAGCATCAATTTCCATCGGCTCTTCATTTCTGGAAGCATCAATTCTACCCAACCGCTGAAAACGTTCGGCGGCGTTGGTATAGTTTCTCACCCACATGATGGCGTCATCCAGGGTGTCCAGGTGAGGGCGGCCGACGACCTTACGGCAGAGGTCGACATCCTTCAGGCCGCGCAGGAAGGCTTCAAGCAGGATCCGTTGTTGGTCCTCATTTCCCTCACTAGCAGGATAGGCTTCAATAGCTAGCCCACGGAATCTTATTATGTATCCCTCTACAGTTTCATAGGAGGATTGTTTGACGGTAGTTATCTCTCCTCTTTTCCTGGAGGCTTCTTCCCCTCCCAGGAAGATAGACACTATCTCTTCCTTTAATTGCTGCCATCTGATATCCTCCCTTCGGCACTCATGGGCAGTAATGATATTCTGAATATACGTCTCAACCTCCGTTTGTAACGCTCCCGTTACTGTGCGAGCGATAATTATATGTACATCCCGAGGGGACCGGCGATGCACAATATCTATGGCGGAAACCCATTTTCTCAATCCTTCCCTTGTGCTGCCATCGCAAGGGGGAGTGCTATGTACGTACCCTTGGCGCAGTTCACGCCGCTCTTCACGAGTTTCACGTCGATCCTCAATTACGTCCCATCTATCGACTAATGTTTGTAAATTAATCGTACTGGCATTAACCGCAGCCCTTGTTAAATCTTCCGCGGTTAAAACACGCGGTTGGGGCGGCTGTTGGCCGTCCTGACCCTGTTGGTCATCACCATCATTATCGTTATCTGCGGGCAGGGGTGCATGTTGCGCGGCCTCGGCCTGATTACCTTCCCCGTTCATTTTGACTTATTAAACGCTATATTATAATTCATTGGAGGTCACTGCGAAGCCACAATTCGCTATTGATTGTTAGTTTCCACCACAATTGTCAAAATGTTAAACATCAATCACTGCGGATCACTCACCACAATTGTCAAAATGTTACACATCAATCACTGCGGATCACTCATGCGGGTTAGGTTGTATACATCCTCAGCATACATATCACACATGTCTAGAAACAGTTCAATACACTCCTTGACGTGTTTCTTCTGCACATGCCGCTTGAATTTCGTGATTGCAATATTTTTCCAACAAATAATGCAAATCCGGGTAACACTCGAATCCACGGCGGGTTTACGCCGCATCAGGTTACGTTCCGACATTTTACCGTTCTACGGAACTTACTTTTACTCCGCCGACGCGTCGTTGAAGGTCACCCGGCGAGTGACTGTCTGGTCGGGGTCTTCGGCCTGCGCCACCGTCACAGTCAGGGTGTCGCCAGCAGCGTGTGGCGACGCCGTAGTGTGGGATGACTCTGCCCGGCGCTCCGGTTCCGGGGAGGACTCGGGGGAGTCGAACCCTTCTATCAAGGTCGGCCTGACCCGCCTACTATAATAATCTGCAGTTGCGTGGTAAAAGACAGTATCTTGGGACCACGGGGGGTGGGGGCGACGGGAAGGCTGGGTACCGGGCCGATTAAATCGGGGGAGACGGATCCCTCGCCCGAGCGCAGTTCTCACGTGATACCCGGCGTGCTGTGCTACCCCGACCTGATAATTGGTATTAGGCGGGCGATAGCTCCCGGGCGTATGGCCGTAACCCGGACGGGCGGGGGTTGAATATGCGGGCGGTGAGAAAAGCCCACGTCCGCGACCCGTCGAACCGTGACCGTACGGCCACGCGTAAATACTCTCAAGAGGGGGGGGGTGGAGTGCTACTCCGTGACACAATTTCTGGCACCGACGCCGACCTTACCAGCGGCGTGACCCGATTACTGGAGGGAGCGCTTGTACTGTTTACCAGGGGAGGGGGACGACCATTAAAAAAGACTGGGCGAGGAGTGATAATTGACGGTTCAAAAGAATGGCCCGGCGGTTCGCGCCTTTTTACAGATAATGAAAACCGCTCAATCGGACCCTCCTTCGAAAAGTATTCATCAAATTTACCGCAGTCGTTGGTCAGTATCTCCCAACCGGTACTTACAGTATAGCGTAGCTCCACGTCCGGCAAATCACTCACGGCTCCGGCTGGTTCGATCCGCACGTGGTGACAGAGTCTGGTGTCCTCAACAGTCTGGATGAGGGGAGGAGTGTCCGTCATGTCCGCTTGTCATTATCCATAATCCTGGTCACGGCACCAGTGTAAAATTGACCCCCGCGGACTAATTGGGGATTCAATTTATACTTTTAAATATTAATAATAATTCGCGATTTCATCTTCCAGTACTTCTCGTCTTCTCGTTGTGTTATGAGACATTTAAGATCCGTGCCAGGGCGTGTACGGCGTCTGGGCTTAAAGGAATAATGAGCAAGTAGACTTCATGATCTTTATTCTTCAGTCCGTGTAGTTTTCTTCATAAATACAATATAATAGAATCGCCATGATATAACAGCGCGCACACTCGCAGGTGGCGGCTATGGCTTTGTGACCGACTGGCTAGCGTCTTCTTCCGAGTGGGTCCCGAGTCTCTCTGGCTGATCTCTTTTATAGGGCCCGCACGCCCACGGTCTATGACTCAGCAATATCAGCAATATCAGCCGGAAATACGGCGAATACCTCGTCTCCAGAGACGGGATGGATGTTGATGTTACGCCCAAAAGTTAAAATTCCTCCCGGGCTCTTTAACGAGTTTATCCCGATCTATTTTCGTCTTAACAAAAATAAACAAGGTTACCGTGACCTTTCTGGCGAGAACCTGTTTACTGTTGGAGAACCATTACTCGTGCTGAGTGAGAGTTGGAGAACCATTACTCATGCTGAGTGAAGAATAAACCATTAGGAGTGAGAAGTAAAACCTTTGAGTGATCAATACAACCACTCTTTCGCCGGACAAGCGACCTTGGAACCTTCTTACACACAGTTGTCGGCCAATCAACGTAACAACAACCCGCCCATGGAAAGTGCTTACTTCCATGGCCCGATCCGACCTTGGGTCTTATCTCGCGGGCCTATACCTCCTCCTATACGTCGTTTATTATGTTGGGACAGCTGCAAGGCCAGCGGCGCGATGAGATCTTGGCCAGTTTGCCTGAGACTCTCTCAGTGTATATCCAGTATACGTGTGGTTACATGTTTATAGGCCAAGCCAAATAACACATCTACTTAAAGGCTTCATAAAGGCAAGCCAAATTGCTATCAAATAAAAGGCTTAATTAAACTAATTAAAGGCTTAATGAGGAGCCAAGCCTTTACAATAAGGCACCAACGCTCGAAGAAATCACACATCATTTCAGCGGTGCGAAATTCTTCAGGAAACTCGATGCAAAGAATGGATATTGGTCAATCAGACTTGATGAACCTAGTTCCAAGCTAACAACCTTCAACACACCATTCGGACGATATCGGTTTCTACGTCCTCCATTTGGCCTCATCGTATCACAGGACGTCTTCCAATTGGTTGTTTCGAGATGAACTATCCGTCGAGGACGGCAACATTCTAAAAGGAAGTGAGCAAGTGTTAATCCCAACTTCAATGCAACACTATATTCTAAATGCCATACACACAGGACACCAGGGACGCGATAAGTGTCGCCTGAGGGCGAAAGCCAGCATCTTCTGGATAGGTATATATTCTGATATCGAATCCTTTGTATCCAATTGTGAATTATGTCAAATGCTCGAAGCAACGAGAGCCATTGTTACAAAAGAATATTCCGCCCTATCCATGGCATACGCTCAGTGCAGATCTCTTTGAATTAGAAAGGGAGGAGTACATAATGGTGGCTGACCATTACACGAAATTTCCATTCGTCCGCTCAATGGGTCGATCAGTTACTAGCAAGGCGACCATCGTATACGTCAAAGAATTATTCGGAATAAATGGTATACCTGAGATACTATGCACAGACAACGGGCCACAATTCGATGCTTACGCATTCAAGATGTTTGCACACGAGTGGTCATTCAAGCATATTACGTCATCGCCCCGGTACGCACAATCAAACGGATTTGCTGAACGGATGGTGAAAACCATCAAAAGCACGATTTGAAAAGCCAAGATAGACAACCTTGATCCCGATCTTGCGCTTTTGTGTTTACGTACCACACCAGTGAGTGACAAGATCAAATCGCCTATGGAACTGCTTATGGGAAGAAAAGCAAAGTCAAACATTCCAGTTAACATCCGGAATGAACTGCCTGACCGTAATGACATCAATGCCGCACTTGAGGCTCGTCAGATTTCACAGAAGATCCAATATGACGCCAGTGCCGCACCAGAGCGAGCTCACTTCTTTCCAGGTCAACAGGTCCGTACTCAACACCACGTTACTGGTAACTGGTTACCAGCGACAGTCGTCGCCAGGAGTGACCAGCCAAGGTCCTACATCATCGAGACTTCCAACGGTAATCACATTGCAGAACTTCCAACACCGCATCCATCACCGCATCCATCGCCGCATCTAGCATCCAAACCAGTATCAACGAATGATATCACACCGCCTAGACAGGTGCACTTTGACGCTGAGCCACCGCCCTGTCAATTACCTAGTGAAGACACTACCTCACAACCGGACCAAACGTCATTCAGTACGCGTGAAGGGTTCAGCAAATATGGTCTGAAGAATATTTCTGAAGAAAACAGAGACTTACCCTATAGTAATCATATCGCTGTAATCCAGTATACCATTCTAATAGTAATATAAACATCAAATGGTCACTATGCCTTTATGTGAAAAGGGGGATGTAACAGTAAATGAACACTCCGTGATTATTATAGTTTATATGTCGTTCGCCAGATGTCGCTGCTGGCACGGAGGCCGACTATGTTTATAGCTATTGGCGCCACTCTTGGCCCAGCCGGCAATGTGTACGGTTGATGTGAAGACGGTGGCAAATACAATATAAGCAAAGTTATCATTGGTGTTACTTGTTGCATCTATTACAGCGATGTCCATAAAGCTCCAGAGTTGGCCACCAGTTTAAGAGGGATTGCTCAGGCAGTATTAGGGGGGTTGGGACCAGAGCAGCGGTATAATTATACACACCTGGTGGATGCATTAAACGGGCGATTTAACCCTAGCTGTGCCAAGGAGTTGTATCGCGCCCAGTTGAAAACATGAATTCGGAAAAAGAATGACACTATACTAGACTTAGCGGAAGATATAAGACAGTTGGTGCGCAGAGCGTTTCCGAGCACACCACTCGAGACGACTGAGCACATGGCGCGTACGGCCTTTATTGATGCATTAAATGATGCAGATATGGAGTGGCAGGTTCTCAGGGGTCACCGGAGGACGCTGGCAGAAGCAGGAACTAGTGCACTAGAATATAAAACGTTTGTATCGGGTCACACCCGCAGCAAGTCGATTAGAATTCAGCCCAGCGGCGGAGGCTTCAACCAGGATCGGGAGGCAGGCGGCGGTGACAGCGGCGGCGGAGTCAGCAGCGACAGCGGCAGCGGAGTCAGCAATGACAGCGGCGGCGGAGTCAGCAGTGACAGCGGCGGCGGAGTCAGCAGTGACATCGGCGGCGGAGTCAGCAACGACAGCGGCGGCGGAGTCAGCAGTGACAGCGGCGGCGGAGTCAGCAGTGACAGCGGCGGCGGAGTCAGCAACGACAGCGGCGGCGGAGTCAGCAACGACAGCGGCGGCGGAGTCAGCAGTGACAGCGGCGGCGGAGTCAGCAGTGACAGCGGCGGCGGAGTCAGCAATGACAGCGGCGGCGGAGTCAGCAGTGACAGCGGCGGCGGAGTCAGCAGTGACAGCGGCGGCGGAGTCAGCCACGACAGCGGCGGCGGCGTCAGCAGCGACAGCGGCGGCAGAGTCAGCAGCGACAGCGGCGGCGGAGTCAGCAACGACAGCGGCGGCGGAGTCAGCAACGACAGCGGCGGCGGAGTCAGCAACGACAGCGGCGGCGGAGTCAGCAGGGACAGCGGCGGCGGAGTCAGAAGTGACAGCGGCGGCGGAGTAAGCAGCGACAGCGGCGGCGGAGTCAGCAACGACAGCGGCGGCGGAGTCAGCAGTGACAGCGGCGGCGGAGTCAGCAGTGACAGCGGCGGCGGAGTCAGCAGTGACATCGGCGGCGGAGTCAGCAGTGACAGCGGCGGCGGAGTCAGCAGTGACAGCGGCGGCGTAGTCAGCAGTGACAGCGGCGGCGGAGTCAGCAGTGACAGCGGCGGCAGAGTCAGCAGTGACAGCGGCGGCGGAGTCAGAAATGACAGCGGCGGCGGAGTCAGCAACGACAGCGGCGGCGGAGTCAGCAGTGACAGCGGCGGCGGAGTCAGCAGCGACAGCGGCGGCGGAGTCAGCAGTGAAAGCGGCGGCGGAGTCAGCAGTGACAGCGGCGGCGGAGTCAGCCACGACAGCGGCGGCGGCGTCAGCAGCGACAGCGGCGGCGGAGTCAGCAGCGACAGCGGCGGCGGAGTCAGCAACGACAGCGGCGGCGGAGTCAGCAACGACAGCGGCGGCGGAGTCAGCAACGACAGCGGCGGCGGAGTCAGCAGGGACAGCGGCGGCGGAGTAAGCAGCGACACCGGCGGCGGAGTCAGCAACGACAGCGGCGGCGGAGTCAGCAGTGACAGCGGCGGCGGAGTCAGCAGTGACAGCGGCGGCGGAGTCAGCAGTGACATCGGCGGCGGAGTCAGCAGTGACAGCGGCGGCGGAGTCAGCAGTGACAGCGGCGGCGTAGTCAGCAGTGACAGCGGCGGCGGAGTCAGCAGTGACAGCGGCGGCAGAGTCAGCAGTGACAGCGGCGGCGGAGTCAGAAATGACAGCGGCGGCGGAGTCAGCAACGACAGCGGCGGCGGAGTCAGCAGTGACAGCGGCGGCGGAGTCAGCAGCGACAGCGGCGGCGGAGTCAGCAGTGAAAGCGGCGGCGGAGTCAGCAGTGACAGCGGCGGCGGAGTCAGCCACGACAGCGGCGGCGGCGTCAGCAGCGACAGCGGCGGCGGAGTCAGCAGCGACAGCGGCGGCGGAGTCAGCAGGGACAGCGGCGGCGGAGTCAGCAACGACAGCGGCGGCGGAGTCAGCAACGACAGCGGCGGCGGAGTCAGCAGGGACAGCGGCGGCGGAGTCAGCAGGGACAGCGGCGGCGGAGTCAGAAGTGACAGCGGCGGCGGAGTAAGCAGCGACAGCGGCGGCGGAGTCAGCAACGACAGCGGCGGCGGAGTCAGCAGTGACAGCGGCGGCGGAGTCAGCAGTGACAGCGGCGGCGGAGTCAGCAGTGACATCGGCGGCGGAGTCAGCAGTGACAGCGGCGGCGGAGTCAGCAGTGACAGCGGCGGCGTAGTCAGCAGTGACAGCGGCGGCGGAGTCAGCAGTGACAGCGGCGGCAGAGTCAGCAGTGACAGCGGCGGCGGAGTCAGCAGGGACAGCGGCGGCGGAGTCAGCAGTGACAGCGGCGGCGGAGTCAGCAGCGACAGCGGCCGCGGAGTCAGCAGTGTCTTCATTGCAATGGTAATCCATTGGCTGGTCTCCTATATCCATGGAGAGCCTACACCCAAAACAGCCCGATTTCGCACCTAGAGCCTTATTAAAAGACAAGGTGTAGTAGAAGCTCCATGCTTATGAATACGCTTCTAAGGCTCATCTGTCGACATGACAGAGTTGTTATTAGATATAAGCAGAGCGACACCTGAACGTGTAAGCCTGCTTTAGCGCTGATCAGAATCTGAATGTGAACGGGAGCACAGTGACAGGCGAATGCTATGGTCACATATTTATATTTGTAAATAAACGGTGCTCAGATTCAGATTCTGATCCTCGCTAAGGCAGGCTTACTTAAGATATTTTGCACTCCAATTTCCGCCAATAACAATGTTGAAAGTTGGGGCGGCTGTCAAACAAGACATATTTGTCTCAGATATAGACAGATGCATATTGTGATAAGCATATAGCGTAAGGGATGGTATTAATTAACATTATTGCGATAGTTTTATTCGTTGTCCTGCGGAAATAAAATTGCGAAGGCTGTATTTTTTTATGAATTTGAGTGTTTTTTAAGTTTTTAAGTACATGATTTTATTATTGAAAAAATATTGAAATAGATGAGCTGTGTAAGACTGCATGGCTCACCAGGAGGACTACTTATAGTGGTATAATAATAAAAAAATCATTGCATTATCTAGGGCTTATCAGTAATTAGTGATCATGACATTGTCATGAAACTTTTTAATAACACTAGATTTAGTTTTTAGTTGTTACATTAATGTTGTCAAACAATCCCAAGCCAGAGCTCCTTATGTGAATAAAAGGAGTAAACACATTCTCTCATGGTGAGGACGCTACTTCGCGTCGTTCTCCCATGAAAAGAGAGAGCCACTGTTTTGGTATGGCTCACGTATGACTCACGCCTACCAATGTCACACACTGTACACGTCACAGAACTGTACAAGTCACACAGATGTACAACTCCACCGCCTATCTGGTTTCATTTTGACCAGGTGGATCGGCTGGCCTACTTTGTTTAGCTGTGTGGAAAGCCGGCTGACGGCTACCTCGAAGCAATTGCAAAGCAATCTACACATGAGAATAGACGCATTGGATCCAGTGAACGTAAACACGCTGCTTGTCATACAGCGGCATACGTGACCAGCAATGGTTTGTTGCCAAGCGACGAATACCAGGACAAAGGGCGTTACACCAGTTCACCTGTTTACACCACGTCCATGCGGTAACCAACAGGCGACCCTGGCAGGCCCGTGTGCCGGGGGTGGGGAGGGCGCATCTCGAGTGGCTCAGTGGACCCTCGTGGTGGTCTAAAAACACATGTGTTATAGATTTTATGTTAAAGCAAACACTTAATCGAAGTGGGACCGAATACATGTAAATAAAGCTGAGTACCGTTGCTAAGTGGTACACTCCACCCCGACCAACCTGTTGGGCCACAAGGGGCGTACTTACTGTAAAGTTTGCATTATCCACATGAAAGAAACCAAACTCAAGGGGCCCCGTAACGACCCCAGCAGTCCCATGAAAAGGAAGCAGGTGTGTGTGGTCGTGATCGCCGGCGGATCAATAAATATTGCAGTCCTTGTGGGCGGGTACTCAAGTAAGTCGGGTCTACGTTCGTCTGACCAGAGTGCAGTGTTTGCCTTTAGGAGGGCTTGCATAACGCTGTTTGACTGGTGCGCGAAGAACTAAGTGATCAGAACGGGATACACCTGAAATAACGTGTAACACACATACATAGCTTGCAAACGAATTTTCTCTTACTGTTGACCCGTTAACATGCCAATTAATCAATCATAGCAACGCCAATAACGTAGAAGTTATAGTTCAATGATGAATTAATCAGCGCTGTGAAAGCCGTACACATGTATTCCATCTCATTGGCTCGAATGTCTCCGGTAGTGAGATCTGCCAGGCGTCTTACTGTCTTACTGTGATCCATCAGGCGTCTTACTGTCTTACTGTGATCCGTCAGGTGTCTTACTGTCTTACTGTGACCCATCAGGCGTCTTATTGTCTTACTGTGATCCGCCATGCGTCTTACTGTCTAACTGTGATCCGTCAGGCGTCTTACTGCTTTACGGTGATCCGTCAGGTGTCTTACTGTCTTACTGTGACCCATCAGGCGTCTTATTGTCTTACTGTGATCCATCATGCGTTTTACTGTGATTCGCCAGGTGTCTTACTGTCTTACTGTGATCCATCATGCGTTTTACTGTGACCCTTCAGGCGTCCTACTGCTTTACTGTGACCCATCAGGCGTCTTACTGTCTTACTCTGAGTCATCAGGCGTCTTACTGCTTTACTGTGATCCGTCAGGCGTCTTACTGCTTAACTGAGATCCGTCAGGCCTCTTACTGTCTTACTGTGATCCATCATGCGTTTTACTGCTTTACTGTGATCCGTCAGGCGTCTTACTGTCTTACTGTGATCCGTCAGGCGTCTTTCTGTGATCCATCAGGCGTCTTACTGCTTTACTGTGATCCGTCAGGCCTCCTACTGTCTTAATGTGACCCATCAGGCGTTTTACTGCTTTACTGTGATCCGTCAGGCCTCTTACTGTCTTACTGTGATCCATCATGCGTTTTACTGCTTTGCTGTGATCCGTCAGGCCTCTTATTGTCTTACTGTCATCCATCAGGCGTCTTACTGTCTTACTGTTATCCGTCATGCGTCCTACTGTCTTACTGTGATCCGTCAGGCGTCTTACTGTTTTACTGTGACCCATCAGGCGTCTTACTGTCTTACTGTGACCCATCATGCGTTTTGCTGCTTTACTCTGATCCGTCAGGCCTCTTACTGTCTTACTGTGATCCATCATGCGTTTTACTGCTTTGCTGTGATCCGTCAGGCCTCTTATTGTCTTACTGTGACCCATCAGGCGTCTTACTGCTTTACTGTGATCCGTCAGGCCTCCTACTGTCTTAATGTGACCCATCAGGCGTTTTACTGCTTTACTGTGATCCGTCAGGCCTCTTACTGTCTTACTGTGATCCATCATGCGTTTTACTGCTTTGCTGTGATCCGTCAGGCCTCTTACTGTCTTACTGTGATCCATCATGCGTTTTGCTGCTTTACTCTGATCCGTCAGGCGTCTTACTGTCTTACTGTGATCCGTCATGCATCTTACTGTGACCCATTAGGCGACTTACTGTCTTACTGTTATCCGTCATGCGTCCTACTGCCTTACTATGATCCGTCAGGCGTCTTACTGTCTTACTATGATCCGTCAGGCGTCTTACTGTCTACGACATCGGCCCAAACCACGGATTTACCTCGAATTCCATTAATGTCGGTGAATACAGTGTGCAATTGCTCAAAATGTATCCTGCGGTGCACACATTTGTTGTTGTTTTAAACATCATTTATTTCAAGAGTTGTCCAACAAATGCGTACACATGTAAATGGTCCATCACTAAGAGTTCAAAAGTAGGTGTAGTAAAACAGAAAGGGCCATTAGTAATACCGCTCGCCCATGCCGCTGATCTAATTTCTGGGTCACGCCTTGACGCCCAAACGACGCTTATGTTTTCGGTTTATAGTTCAAACCAAGGGACTTGGCATGTGCAATAGTCAAGCTACCGAAATCAAGAAATAGCCGTAGTTATAATTCTTAAACATCGTTGAACGTCGTGGTGCGGTTCAGCACGTTCAGAAAGACACACTCTTTGATCCAAACTTGATTTTGCTCATCGTCAGTGTCCCACTGAACTCTTGTTTACTTCTTTTCCCTTCGGAGCTGGCTTGTTATTTAGAGGAAGGTGATGCGAAGGGGGTCATTTCCCCTGCCCTCAGGTTCAGAGGGGCGGTCACTCAGTTTGCAGGCCGTCCGAGCGGTCAGCCCAACCCCCGTCCATTGCGCAGTGTTTCCTGATCGCCGGGAACGAGCTCCTTCAGGCTCTGCGAAGTGGCCCAGACGAATAGGAGTGCCTGGGAGTTCGAGAATTAACGTGTGGGTCCCTAATTTCGTCGGTGTCCTAATTTCGCCACCAAAAAATAACAGCTGCCTCCTTCTCTCACAAGCACATCTCAGTCGTTACATATGTTTTCGTACAATGTTTAATCTCTTTACAACATTTCGGTAACAAAAATAGCAGGAAATTTTGAAATATAAGGCGCTAAATGGAGTGCTGTAGGTTGTTACCCTGATTTGGGACGTCTAAAAGTTCATCTCGGTAAGAAGGAGCATCACTTGCACAAGCCATTTCTGTTATATCTGAGCGATAATGGAGGGGCCGCCTTTTCGTGCATATGCAGGAGAAACCATTCCCCACATTTAGTTGTATTACGATACAAAGATTTAACAACTTAATTTTCAGTGTTTTCTGGGGCTTCAAAGTTGGTGACGATATTGGGGCACCTAAAAAGTCCCTTTTGACGCATGAAGGGAAGGTACCAGAAACGTAACCCTAACCCTAACCCTAACCCTAACGCCACGGCGGTGTATTTGGAGACAAGGCGCAGGAAAGGGAGGTACCGAGAACATGACAGCGGTGAAGTTATAATGGAGGGCGCAGGAAGGGGAGATACCGGAAAGGTAACAGCGATGTAATTAGAAAATGGGCTGCTGGAAGGGGAGGTACCGGAAAGGTAGCAGCGGTGTAATTAGAAAATGGGCCGCTGGAAGGGGAGGTACCGGAAAGGTAACAGCGGTGTAATTAGAAAATGGGCTGCTGGAAGGGGAGGTGCCAAAGTAACGGCGGTGTAATTAGAAAATGGGCTGCTGGAAGGGGAGGTACCGGAAAGGTAACAGCGGTGTAATTAGAAAATGGGCTGCTGGAAGGGGAGGTACCGGAAAGGTAGCAGCGGTGTAATTAGAAAATGGGCTGCTGGAAGGGGAGGTGCCAAGGTAACAACGGTGTAATTAGAAAATGGGCTGCTGGAAGGGGAGGGGCCAGGGTAACAGCGGTGTAATTAGAAAATAGGCTGCTGGAAGGGGAGGTGCCAAGGTCACGGCGGTGTAATTAGAAAATGGGCTGCTGGAAGGGGAGTTACCGGAAAGGTAACAGCGGTGTAATTAGAAAATGGGCTGCTGGAAGGGGAGGTACCGGAAAGGTAACGGCGGTGTAATTAGAAAATGGGATGCTGGAAGGGGAGGTACTGGAAAGGTAGCAGCAGTGTAATTAGAAAATGGGCTGCTGGAAGGGGAGGTACCGGAAAGGTAACAGCGGTGTAATTAGATAATGGGCTGCTGGAAGGGGAGGTGCCAAGGTAACAGCGGTGTAATTAGAAAATGGGCTGCTGGAAGGGGAGGTGCCAAGGTAACAGCGGTGTAATTAGAAAATGGGCTGCTGGAAGGGGAGGTACCAAGGTCACGGCGGTGTAATTAGAAAATGGGCTGCTGGAAGGGGAGTTACCGGAAAGGTAACAGCGGTGTAATTAGAAAATGGGCTGCTGGAAGGGGAGGTACCGGAAAGGTAACGGCGGTGTAATTAGAAAATGGGATGCTGGAAGGGGAGGTACCGGAAAGGTAACAGCGGTGTAATTAGAAAATGGGCTGCTGGAAGGGGAGGTGCCAAGGTAACAGCGGTGTAATTAGAAAATGGGCTGCTGGAAGGGGAGGTGCCAAGGTAACAGCGGTGTAATTAGAAAATGGGCTGCTGGAAGGGGAGGTGCCAAGGTCCCGGCGGTGTAATTAGAAAATGGGCTGCTGGAAGGGGAGTTACCGGAAAGGTAACAGCGGTGTAATTAGAAAATGGGCTGCTGGAAGGGGAGGTTCCGGAAAGGTAACGGCGGTGTAATTAGAAAATGGGATGCTGGAAGGGGAGGTACCGGAAAGGTAGCAGCAGTGTAATTAGAAAATGGGCTGCTGGAAGGGGAGGTGCCAAGGTAACAGCGGTGTAATTAGAAAATGGGCTGCTGGAAGGGGAGGTACCAAGGTCACGGCGGTGTAATTAGAAAATGGGCTGCTGGAAGGGGAGTTACCGGAAAGGTAACAGTGGTGTAATTAGAAAATGGGCTGCTGGAAGGGGAGGTACCGGAAAGGTAACGGCGGTGTAATTAGAAAATGGGATGCTGGAAGGGGAGGTACCGGAAAGGTAACAGCGGTGTAATTAGAAAATGGGCTGCTGGAAGGGGAGGTACCGGAAAGGTAACCGGTGTAATTAGAAAATGGGCTGCTGGAAGGGGAGGTACCGGAAAGGTAACAGCGGTGTAATTAGAAAATGGGCTGCTGGAACGGGAGGTGCCGGAAAGGCATCAGCGGTGTAATTAGAAAATGGGCTGCTGGAAGGGGAGGTACCGGAAAGGTAACAGCGGTGTAATTAGAAAATGGGCTGCTGGAAGGGGAGGTACCGGAAAGGTAACAGCGGTGTAATTAGAAAATGGGCTGCTGGAAGGGGAGGTACCGGAAAGGTAACAGCGGTGTAATTAAAAAATGGGCTGCTGGAAGGGGAGGTACCGGAAAGGTAACGGCGGTGTAATTAGAAAATGGGCTGCTGGAAGGGGAGGTACCGGAAAGGTAACAGCGGTGTAATTAGAAAATGGGCTGCTGGAAGGGGAGGTGCCGGAAAGGTATCAGCGGTGTAATTAGAAAATGGGCTGCTGGAAGGGGAGGTACCGGAAAGGTAACAGCGGTGTAATTAGAAAATGGGCTGCTGGAAGGGGAGGTACCGGAAAGGTAACAGCGGTGTAATTAGAAAATGGGCTGCTGGAAGGGGAGTTACCGGAAAGGTAACAGCGGTGTAATTAGAAAATGGGCTGCTGGAAGGGGAGTTACCGGAAAGGTAACAGCGGTGTAATTAGAAAATGGGCTGCTGGAAAGGGAGGTACCGGAAAGATAACAGCGGTGTAACTAGAAAATGGGCTGCTAGAAAAGGGGAGGTACCGGAAAGGTAACAGCGGTGTAATTAGAAAATGGGCTGCTGGAAGGGGAGGTACCGGAACGGTAGCAGCGGTGTAATTAGAAAATGGGCTGCTGGAAGGGGAGGTGCCGGAAAGGTAACAGCGGTGTAATTAGAAAATGGGCTGCTGGACGGGGAGGTACCGGAAAGATAACAGCGGTGTAATTAGAAAATGGGCTGCTGGAAGGGGAGGTGCCAAGGTAACGGAGGTGTAATTAGAAAATGGGCTGCTGGAAGGGGAGGTACCGGAAAGGTAACAGCGGTGTAATTAGAAAATGGGCTGCTGGAAGGGGAGGTACCGGAAAGGTAACGGCGGTGTAATTAGAAAATGGGCTGCTGGAAGGGGAGGTACCGGAAAGGTAACAACGGTGTAATTAGAAAATGGGCTGCTGGAAGGGGAGGTACCGGAAAGGTAACGGCGGTGTAATTAGAAAATGGGCTGCTGTAAGGGGAGGTACCGGAAAGGTAACCGCGGTGTAATTAGAAAATGGGCTGCTGGAAGGGGAGGTGCCGGAAAGGTATCAGCGGTGTAATTAGAAAATGGGCTGCTGGAAGGGGAGGTACCGGAAAGGTAACAGCGGTGTAATTAGAAAATGGGCTGCTGGAAGGGGAGGTACCGGAAAGGTAACGGCGGTGTAATTAGAAAATGGGCTGCTGGAAGGGGAGGTACCGGAAAGGTAACAGCGGTGTAATTACAAAATGGGCTGCTGGAAGGGGAGGTGCCGGAAAGGTATCAGCGGTGTAATTAGAAAATGGGCTGCTGGAAGGGGAGGTGCCGGAAAGGTAACAACGGTGTAATTAGAAAATGGGCTGCTGGAAGGGGAGGTACCGGAAAGGTAACAGCGGTGTAATTAGAAAATGGGCTGCTGGAAGGGGAGGTACCGGAAAGGTAACAGTGGTGTAATTAGAAAATGGGCTGCTGGAAGGAGAGGTGCCAAGGTAACAGCGGTGTAATTAGAAAATGGGCTGCTGGAAGGGGAGGTGCCAAATTAACGGCGGTGTAATTAGAAAATGGGCTGCTGGAAGGGGAGGTACCGGAAAGGTAACAGCGGTGTAATTAGAAAATGGGCTGCTGGAAGGGGAGGTACCGGAAAGGTAACGGCGGTGTAATTAAAAAATGGGCTGCTGGAAGGGGAGGTACCGGAAAGGTAACAGCGGTGTAATTAGAAAATGGGCTGCTGGAAGGGGAGGTACCGGAAAGGTAACAGCGGTGTAATTAGAAAATGGGCTGCTGGAAGGGGAGGTACCGGAAAGGTAACAGCGGTGTAATTAGAAAATGGGCTGCTGGAAGGGGTGGTGCCGGAAAGGTATCAGCGGTGTAATTAGAAAATGGGCTGCTGGAAGGGGAGGTACCGGAAAGGTAACAACGGTGTAATTAGAAAATGGGCTGCTGGAAGGGGAGGTACCGGAAAGGTAACGGCGGTGTAATTAGAAAATGGGCTGCTGGAAGGGGAGGTACCGGAAAGGTAACAGCGGTGTAATTACAAAATGGGCTGCTGGAAGCGGAGGTGCCGGAAAGGTATCAGCGGTGTTATTAGAAAATGGGCTGCTGGAAGGGGAGGTACCGGAAAGGTAACAACGGTGTAATTAGAAAATGGGCTGCTGGAAGGGGAGGTACCGGAAAGGTAACAGCGGTGTAATTAGAAAATGGGCTGCTGGAAGGGGAGGTACCGGAAAGGTAACAGTGGTGTAATTAGAAAATGGGCTGCGGGAAGGGGAGGTGCCAAGGTAACAGCGGTGTAATTAGAAAATGGGCTGCTGGAAGGGGAGGTGCCAAGTTAACGGCGGTGTAATTAGAAAATGGGCTGCTGGAAGGGGAGGTACCGGAAAGGTAACAGCGGTGTAATTAGAAAATGGGCTGCTGGAAGGGGAGGTACCGGAAAGGTAACAGCGGTGTAATTAATAAATGGGCTGCTGGAAGGGGAGGTACCGGAAAGGTAACAGCGGTGTAATTAGAAAATGGGCTGCTGGAAGGGGAGGTACCGGAAAGGTTACAGCGGTGTAATTAGAAAATGGGCTGCTGGAAGGGGAGGTACCGGAAAGGTAACAGCGGTGTAATTAGAAAATGGGCTGCTGGAAGGGGTGGTGCCGGAAAAGTATCAGCGGTGTAATTAGAAAATGGGCTGCTGGAAGGGGAGGTACCGGAATGGTAACAGCGGTGTAATTAGAAAATGGGCTGCTGGAAGGGGAGGTACCGGAAAGGTAACGGCGGTGTAATTAGAAAATGGGCTGCTGGAAGGGGAGGTACCGGAAAGGTAACAGCGGTGTAATTAGAAAATGGGCTGCTGGAAGGGGAGGTACCGGAAAGGTAACGGCGGTGTAATTAGAAAATGGGCTGCTGGAAGGGGAGGTACCGGAAAGGTAACGGCGGTGTAATTAGAAAATGGGCTGCTGGAAGGGGAGTTACCGGAAAGGTAACAGCGGTGTAATTAGAAAATGGGCTGCTGGAAGGGGAGGTACCGGAAAGGTAACAGCGGTGTAATTAGAAAATGGGCTGCTGGAAGGGGAGGTACCGGAAAGGTAACAGCGGTGTAATTAGAAAATGGGCTGCTGGAAGGGGAGGTACCGGAAAGGTAGCAGCGGTGTAATTAGAAAATGGGCTGTGGAAGGGGAGGTGCCGGAAAGGTAACAGCGGTGTAATTAGAAAATGGGCTGCTGGAAGGGGAGGTACCGGAAAGGTAACAGCGGTGTAATTAGAAAATGGGCTGCTGGAAGGGGAGGTACCGGAAAGGTAACGGCGGTGTAATTAAAAAATGGGCTGCTGGGAGGGGAGGTACCGGAAAGGTAACAGCGGCGTAATTAGAAAATGGGCTGCTGGAAAGGGAGGTACCGGAAAGGTAACAGCGGTGTAATTAGAAAATGGGCTGCTGGAAGGGGAGGTACCGGAAAAGTAACAACGGTGTAATTAGAAAATGGGCTGCTGGAAGGGGAGGTACCGGAAAGATAACGGCGGTGTAATTAGAAAATGGGCTGCTGGAAGGGGAGGTACCGGAAAGGTAACAGTGGTGTAATTAGAAAATGGGCTGCTGGAAGGGGAGGTGCCAAGGTAACAGCGGTGTAATTAGAAAATGGGCTGCTGGAAGGGGAGGTGCCAAGTTAACGGCGGTGTAATTAGAAAATGGGCTGCTGGAAGGGGAGGTACCGGAAAGGTAACAGCGGTGTAATTAAAAAATGGGCTGCTGGAAGGGGAGGTACCGGAAAGGTAACGGCGGTGTAATTAAAAAATGGGCTGCTGGAAGGGGAAGTACCGGAAAGGTAACAGCGGTGTTATTAGAAAATGGGCTGCTGGAAGGGGAGGTACCGGAAAGGTAACAGCGGTGTAATTAGAAAATGGGCCGCTGGAAGGGGAGGTACCGGAAAGGTAACAGCGGTGTAATTAGAAAATGGGCTGCTGGAAGGGGTGGTGCCGGAAAGGTATCAGCGGTGTAATTAGAAAATGGGCTGCTGGAAGGGGAGGTACCGGAAAGGTAACAGCGGTGTAATTAGAAAATGGGCTGCTGGAAGGGGAGGTACCGGAAAGGTAACGGCGGTGTAATTAGAAAATGGGCTGCTGGAAGGGGAGTTACCGGAAAGGTAACAGCGGTATAATTAGAAAATGGGCTGCTGGAAGGGGAGGTACCGGAAAGGTAACAGCGGTGTAATTAGGAAATGGGCTGCTGGAAGGGGAGGTACCGGAAAGGTAACAGCGGTGTAATTAGAAAATGGGCTGCTGGAAGGGGAGGTACCGGAAAGGTAGCAGCGGTGTAATTAGAAAATGGGCTGCTGGAAGGGGAGGTGCCGGAAAGGTAACAGCGGTGTAATTAGAAAATGGGCTGCTGGAAGGGGAGGTACCGGAAAGGTAACAGCGGTGTAATTAGAAAATGGGCTGCTGGAAGGGGAGGTACCGGAAAGGTAACGGCGGTGTAATTAGAAAATGGGCTGCTGGGAGGGGAGGTACCGGAAAGGTAACAGCGGTGTAATTAGAAAATGGGCTGCTGGAAGGGGAGGTACCGGAAAGGTAACGGCGGTGTAATTAGAAAATGGGCTGCTGGAAGGGGAGGTACCGGAAAGGTAACAGCGGTGTAATTAGAAAATGAGCTGCTGGAAGGGGAGGTACCGGAAAGGTAACAGCGGTGTAATTAGAAAATGGGCTGCTGGAAGGGGAGGTACAGGAAAGGTAACAGCGGTGTAATTAGAAAATGGGCTGCTGGAAGGGGAAGTACCGGAAAGGTAGCAGCGGTGTAATTAGAAAATGGGCTGCTGGAAGGGGAGGTGCCGGAAAGGTAACAGCGGTGTAATTAGAAAATGGGCTGCTGGAAGGGGAGGTACCGGAAAGGTAACAGCGGTGTAATTAGAAAATGCGCTGCTGGAAGGGGAGGTGCCAAGGTAACGGCGGTGTAGAAAATGGGCTGCTGGAAGAGGAGGTACCGGAAAGGTAACAGCGGTGTAATTAGAAAATGGGCTGCTGGAAGGGGAGGTACCGGAAAGGTAACGGCGGTGTAATTAGAAAAGGGGCTGCTGGAAGGGGAGGTACCGGAAAGGTAACAACGGTGTAATTAGAAAATGGGCTGCTGGAAGGGGAGGTACCGGAAAGGTATCAGCGGTGTAATTAGAAAATGGGCTGCTGGAAGGGGAGGTACCGGAAAGGTAACAGCGGTGTAATTAGAAAATGGGCTGCTGGATGGGGAGGTACCGGAAAGGTAACAGCGGTGTCATTAGAAAATGGGCTGCTGGAAGGGGAGGTACCGGAAAGGTAACAGCGGTGTAATTAGAAAATGGGCTGCTGGAAGGGGAGTTACCGGAAAGGTAACAGCGGTGTAATTAGAAAATGGGCTGCTGGAAGGGGAGGTACCGGAAAGGTAACAGCGGTGTAATTAGAAAATGGGCTGCTGGAAGGGGAGGTACCGGAAAGGTAGCAGCGGTGTAATTAGAAAATGGGCTGCTGGAAGGGGAGGTGCCGGAAAGGTAACAGCGGTGTAATTAGAAAATGGGCTGCTGGAAGGGGAGGTACCGGAAAGGTAACAGCGGTGTAATTAGAAAATGGGCTGCTGGAAGGGGAGGTACCGGAAAGGTAACAGCGGTGTAATTAGAAAATGGGCTGCTGGAAAGGGAGGTACCGGAATAGTAACAGCGGTGTAATTAGAAAATGGGCTGCTGGAAGGGGAGGTACCGGAAAGGTAACAGCGGTGTAATTAGAAAATTCGCTGCTGGAAGGGGAGGTGCCAAGGTAACGGCGGTGTAGAAAATGGGCCGCTGGAAGAGGAGGTACCGGAAAAGTAACAGTGGTGTAATTAGAAAATGGGCTGCTGGAAGGGGAGGTACCGGAAAGGTAACGACGGTGTAATTAGAAAATGGGCTGCTGGAAGGGGAGGTACCGGAAAGGTAACAACGGTGTAATTAGAAAATGGGCTGCTGGAAGGGGAGGTGCCGGAAAGGTATCAGCGGTGTAATTAGAAAATGGGCTGCTGGAAGGGGAGGTACCGGAAAGGTAACAGCGGTGTGATTAGAAAATGGGCTGCTGGAAGGGGAGGTACCGGAAAGGTAACAGCGGTGTAATTAGAAAATGGGCTGCTGGAAGGGGAGTTACCGGAAAGGTAACAGCGGTGTAATTAGAAAATGGGCTGCTGGAAGGGGAGGTACCGGAAAGGTAACAGCGGTGTAATTAGAAAATGGGCTGCTGGAAGGGGAGGTACAGGAAAGGTAACAGCGGTGTAATTAGAAAATGGGCTGCTGGAAGGGGAGGTACCGGAAAGGTAGCAGCGGTGTAATTAGAAAATGGGCTGCTGGAAGGGGAGGTGCCGGAAAGGTAACAGCGGTGTAATTAGAAAATGGGCTGCTGGAAGGGGAGGTACCGGAAAGGTAACAGCGGTGTAATTAGAAAATGCGCTGCTGGAAGGGGAGGTGCCAAGGTAACGGCGGTGTAGAAAATGGGCTGCTGGAAGAGGAGGTACCGGAAAGGTAACAGCGGTGTAATTAGAAAATGGGCTGCTGGAAGGGGAGGTACCGGAAAGGTAACGGCGGTGTAATTAGAAAAGGGGCTGCTGGAAGGGGAGGTACCGGAAAGGTAACAACGGTGTAATTAGAAAATGGGCTGCTGGAAGGGGAGGTACCGGAAAGGTAACAGCGGTGTAATTAGAAAATGGGCTGCTGGAAGGGGAGGTACCGGAAAGGTAGCAGCGGTGTAATTAGAAAATGGGCTGCTGGAAGGGGAGGTACCGGAAAGGTAGCAGCAGTGTAATTAGAAAATGGGCTGCTGGAAGGGGAGGTACCGGAAAGGTAACAGCGGTGTAATTAGAAAATGGGCTGCTGGAAGGGGAGGTACCGGAAAGGTAACAGCGGTGTAATTAGAAAATGGGCTGCTGGAAGGGGAGGTACCAAGGTAACAACGGTGTAATTAGAAAATGGGCTGCTGGAAGGGGAGGTGCCAGGGTAACAGCGGTGTAATTAGAAAATAGGCTGCTGGAAGGGGAGGTGCCAAGGTCACGGCGGTGTAATTAGAAAATGGGCTGCTGGAAGGGGAGTTACCGGAAAGGTAACAGCGGTGTAATTAGAAAATGGGCTGCTGGAAGGGCAGGTACCGGAAAGGTAACGGCGGTGTAATTAGAAAATGGGATGCTGGAAGGGGAGGTACTGGAAAGGTAGCAGCAGTGTAATTAGAAAATGGGCTGCTGGAAGGGGAGGTGCCGGAAAGGTAACAGCGGTGTAATTAGATAATGGGTTGCTGGAAGGGGAGGTGCCAAGGTAACAGCGGTGTAATTAGAAAATGGGCTGCTGGAAGGGGAGGTGCCAAGGTAACAGCGGTGTAATTAGAAAATGGGCTGCTGGAAGGGGAGGTACCAAGGTCACGGCGGTGTAATTAGAAAATGGGCTGCTGGAAGAGGAGGTACCGGAAAGGTAACAGCGGTGTAATTAGAAAATGGGCTGCTGGAAGGGGAGGTACCGGAAAGGTAACGGCGGTGTAATTAGAAAAGGGGCTGCTGGAAGGGGAGGTACCGGAAAGGTAACAACGGTGTAATTAGAAAATGGGCTGCTGGAAGGGGAGGTGCCGGAAAGGTAACAGCGGTGTAATTAGAAAATGGGCTGCTGGAAGGGGAGGTACCGGAAAGGTAGCAGCGGTGTAATTAGAAAATGGGCTGCTGGAAGGGGAGGTACCGGAAAGGTAGCAGCAGTGTAATTAGAAAATGGGCTGCTGGAAGGGGAGGTACCGGAAAGGTAACAGCGGTGTAATTAGAAAATGGGCTGCTGGAAGGGGAGGTACCGGAAAGGTAACAGCGGTGTAATTAGAAAATGGGCTGCTGGAAGGGGAGGTGCCAAGGTAACAACGGTGTAATTAGAAAATGGGCTGCTGGAAGGGGAGGTGCCAGGGTAACAGCGGTGTAATTAGAAAATAGGCTGCTGGAAGGGGAGGTGCCAAGGTCACGGCGGTGTAATTAGAAAATGGGCTGCTGGAAGGGGAGTTACCGGAAAGGTAACAGCGGTGTAATTAGAAAATGGGCTGCTGGAAGGGGAGGTACCGGAAAGGTAACGGCGGTGTAATTAGAAAATGGGATGCTGGAAGGGGAGGTACTGGAAAGGTAGCAGCAGTGTAATTAGAAAATGGGCTGCTGGAAGGGGAGGTACCGGAAAGGTAACAGCGGTGTAATTAGATAATGGGCTGCTGGAAGGGGAGGTGCCAAGGTAACAGCGGTGTAATTAGAAAATGGGCTGCTGAAAGGGGAGGTGCCAAGGTAACAGCGGTGTAATTAGAAAATGGGCTGCTGGAAGGGGAGGTACCAAGGTCACGGCGGTGTAATTAGAAAATGGGCTGCTGGAAGGGGAGTTACCGGAAAGGTAACAGCGGTGTAATTAGAAAATGGGCTGCTGGAAGGGGAGGTACCGGAAAGGTAACGGCGGTGTAATTAGAAAATGGGATGCTGGAAGGGGAGGTACCGGAAAGGTAACAGCGGTGTAATTAGAAAATGGGCTGCTGGAAGGGGAGGTGCCAAGGTAACAGCGGTGTAATTAGAAAATGGGCTGCTGGAAGGGGAGGTGCCAAGGTAACAGCGGTGTAATTAGAAAATGGGCTGCTGGAAGGGGAGGTGCCAAGGTCCCGGCGGTGTAATTAGAAAATGGGCTGCTGGAAGGGGAGTTACCGGAAAGGTAACAGCGGTGTAATTAGAAAATGGGCTGCTGGAAGGGGAGGTTCCGGAAAGGTAACGGCGGTGTAATTAGAAAATGGGATGCTGGAAGGGGAGGTACCGGAAAGGTAGCAGCAGTGTAATTAGAAAATGGGCTGCTGGAAGGGGAGGTGCCAAGGTAACAGCGGTGTAATTAGAAAATGGGCTGCTGGAAGGGGAGGTACCAAGGTCACGGCGGTGTAATTAGAAAATGGGCTGCTGGAAGGGGAGTTACCGGAAAGGTAACAGCGGTGTAATTAGAAAATGGGCTGCTGGAAGGGGAGGTACCGGAAAGGTAACGGCGGTGTAATTAGAAAATGGGATGCTGGAAGGGGAGGTACCGGAAAGGTAACAGCGGTGTAATTAGAAAATGGGCTGCTGGAAGGGGAGGTACCGGAAAGGTAACCGGTGTAATTAGAAAATGGGCTGCTGGAAGGGGAGGTACCGGAAAGGTAACAGCGGTGTAATTAGAAAATGGGCTGCTGGAACGGGAGGTGCCGGAAAGGCATCAGCGGTGTAATTAGAAAATGGGCTGCTGGAAGGGGAGGTACCGGAAAGGTAACAGCGGTGTAATTAGAAAATGGGCTGCTGGAAGGGGAGGTACCGGAAAGGTAACAGCGGTGTAATTAGAAAATGGGCTGCTGGAAGGGGAGGTACCGGAAAGGTAACAGCGGTGTAATTAAAAAATGGGCTGCTGGAAGGGGAGGTACCGGAAAGGTAACGGCGGTGTAATTAAAAAATGGGCTGCTGGAAGGGGAGGTACCGGAAAGGTAACAGCGGTGTAATTAGAAAATGGGCTGCTGGAAGGGGAGGTGCCGGAAAGGTATCAGCGGTGTAATTAGAAAATGGGCTGCTGGAAGGGGAGGTACCGGAAAGGTAACAGCGGTGTAATTAGAAAATGGGCTGCTGGAAGGGGAGTTACCGGAAAGGTAACAGCGGTGTAATTAGAAAATGGGCTGCTGGAAAGGGAGGTACCGGAAAGATAACAGCGGTGTAACTAGAAAATGGGCTGCTAGAAAAGGGGAGGTACCGGAAAGGTAACAGCGGTGTAATTAGAAAATGGGCTGCTGGAAGGGGAGGTACCGGAAAGGTAGCAGCGGTGTAATTAGAAAATGGGCTGCTGGAAGGGGAGGTGCCGGAAAGGTAACAGCGGTGTAATTAGAAAATGGGCTGCTGGACGGGGAGGTACCGGAAAGATAACAGCGGTGTAATTAGAAAATGGGCTGCTGGAAGGGGAGGTGCCAAGGTAACGGAGGTGTAATTAGAAAATGGGCTGCTGGAAGGGGAGGTACCGGAAAGGTAACAGCGGTGTAATTAGAAAATGGGCTGCTGGAAGGGGAGGTACCGGAAAGGTAACGGCGGTGTAATTAGAAAATGGGCTGCTGGAAGGGGAGGTACCGGAAAGGTAACAACGGTGTAATTAGAAAATGGGCTGCTGGAAGGGGTGGTACCGGAAAGGTAACGGCGGTGTAATTAGAAAATGGGCTGCTGTAAGGGGAGCTACCGGAAAGGTAACAGCGGTGTAATTAGAAAATGGGCTGCTGGAAGGGGAGGTGCCGGAAAGGTATCAGCGGTGTAATTAGAAAATGGGCTGCTGGAAGGGGAGGTACCGGAAAGGTAACAGCGGTGTAATTAGAAAATGGGCTGCTGGAAGGGGAGGTACCGGAAAGGTAACGGCGGTGTAATTAGAAAATGGGCTGCTGGAAGGGGAGGTACCGGAAAGGTAACAGCGGTGTAATTACAAAATGGGCTGCTGGAAGGGGAGGTGCCGGAAAGGTATCAGCGGTGTAATTAGAAAATGGGCTGCTGGAAGGGGAGGTACCGGAAAGGTAACAACGGTGTAATTAGAAAATGGGCTGCTGGAAGGGGAGGTACCGGAAAGGTAACAGCGGTGTAATTAGAAAATGGGCTGCTGGAAGGGGAGGTACCGGAAAGGTAACAGTGATGTAATTAGAAAATGGGCTGCTGGAAGGAGAGGTGCCAAGGTAACAGCGGTGTAATTAGAAAATGGGCTGCTGGAAGGGGAGGTGCCAAGTTAACGGCGGTGTAATTAGAAAATGGGCTGCTGGAAGGGGAGGTACCGGAAAGGTAACAGCGGTGTAATTAGAAAATGGGCTGCTGGAAGGGGAGGTACCGGAAAGGTAACGGCGGTGTAATTAAAAAATGGGCTGCTGGAAGGGGAGGTACCGGAAAGGTAACAGCGGTGTAATTAGAAAATGGGCTGCTGGAAGGGGAGGTACCGGAAAGGTAACAGCGGTGTAATTAGAAAATGGGCTGCTGGAAGGGGAGGTACCGGAAAGGTAACAGCGGTGTAATTAGAAAATGGGCTGCTGGAAGGGGTGGTGCCGGAAAGGTATCAGCGGTGTAATTAGAAAATGGGCTGCTGGAAGGGGAGGTACCGGAAAGGTAACAACGGTGTAATTAGAAAATGGGCTGCTGGAAGGGGAGGTACCGGAAAGGTAACGGCGGTGTAATTAGAAAATGGGCTGCTGGAAGGGGAGGTACCGGAAAGGTAGCAGCGGTGTAGTTACAAAATGGGCTGCTGGAAGCGGAGGTGCCGGAAAGGTATCAGCGGTGTTATTAGAAAATGGGCTGCTGGAAGGGGAGGTACCGGAAAGGTAACAACGGTGTAATTAGAAAAAGGGCTGCTGGAAGGGGAGGTACCGGAAAGGTAACAGCGGTGTAATTAGAAAATGGGCTGCTGGAAGGGGAGGTACCGGAAAGGTAACAGTGGTGTAATTAGAAAATGGGCTGCTGGAAGGGGAGGTGCCAAGGTAACAGCGGTGTAATTAGAAAATGGGCTGCTGGAAGGGGAGGTACCGGAAAGGTAACAGCGGTGTAATTAGAAAATGGGCTGCTGGAAGGGGAGTTACCGGAAAGGTAACAGCGGTGTAATTAGAAAATGGGCTGCTGGAAGGGGAGGTACCGGAAAGGTAACAGCGGTGTAATTAGAAAATGGGCTGCTGGAAGGGGAGGTACAGGAAAGGTAACAGCGGTGTAATTAGAAAATGGGCTGCTGGAAGGGGAGGTACCGGAAAGGTAGCAGCGGTGTAATTAGAAAATGGGCTGCTGGAAGGGGAGGTGCCGGAAAGGTAACAGCGGTGTAATTAGAAAATGGGCTGCTGGAAGGGGAGGTACCGGAAAGGTAACAGCGGTGTAATTAGAAAATGCGCTGCTGGAAGGGGAGGTGCCAAGGTAACGGCGGTGTAGAAAATGGGCTGCTGGAAGAGGAGGTACCGGAAAGGTAACAGCGGTGTAATTAGAAAATGGGCTGCTGGAAGGGGAGGTACCGGAAAGGTAACGGCGGTGTAATTAGAAAAGGGGCTGCTGGAAGGGGAGGTACCGGAAAGGTAACAACGGTGTAATTAGAAAATGGGCTGCTGGAAGGGGAGGTACCGGAAAGGTAACAGCGGTGTAATTAGAAAATGGGCTGCTGGAAGGGGAGGTACCGGAAAGGTAGCAGCGGTGTAATTAGAAAATGGGCTGCTGGAAGGGGAGGTACCGGAAAGGTAGCAGCAGTGTAATTAGAAAATGGGCTGCTGGAAGGGGAGGTACCGGAAAGGTAACAGCGGTGTAATTAGAAAATGGGCTGCTGGAAGGGGAGGTACCGGAAAGGTAACAGCGGTGTAATTAGAAAATGGGCTGCTGGAAGGGGAGGTGCCAAGGTAACAACGGTGTAATTAGAAAATGGGCTGCTGGAAGGGGAGGTGCCAGGGTAACAGCGGTGTAATTAGAAAATAGGCTGCTGGAAGGGGAGGTGCCAAGGTCACGGCGGTGTAATTAGAAAATGGGCTGCTGGAAGGGGAGTTACCGGAAAGGTAACAGCGGTGTAATTAGAAAATGGGCTGCTGGAAGGGGAGGTACCGGAAAGGTAACGGCGGTGTAATTAGAAAATGGGATGCTGGAAGGGGAGGTACTGGAAAGGTAGCAGCAGTGTAATTAGAAAATGGGCTGCTGGAAGGGGAGGTGCCGGAAAGGTAACAGCGGTGTAATTAGATAATGGGTTGCTGGAAGGGGAGGTGCCAAGGTAACAGCGGTGTAATTAGAAAATGGGCTGCTGGAAGGGGAGGTGCCAAGGTAACAGCGGTGTAATTAGAAAATGGGCTGCTGGAAGGGGAGGTACCAAGGTCACGGCGGTGTAATTAGAAAATGGGCTGCTGGAAGAGGAGGTACCGGAAAGGTAACAGCGGTGTAATTAGAAAATGGGCTGCTGGAAGGGGAGGTACCGGAAAGGTAACGGCGGTGTAATTAGAAAAGGGGCTGCTGGAAGGGGAGGTACCGGAAAGGTAACAACGGTGTAATTAGAAAATGGGCTGCTGGAAGGGGAGGTACCGGAAAGGTAACAGCGGTGTAATTAGAAAATGGGCTGCTGGAAGGGGAGGTACCGGAAAGGTAGCAGCGGTGTAATTAGAAAATGGGCTGCTGGAAGGGGAGGTACCGGAAAGGTAGCAGCAGTGTAATTAGAAAATGGGCTGCTGGAAGGGGAGGTACCGGAAAGGTAACAGCGGTGTAATTAGAAAATGGGCTGCTGGAAGGGGAGGTACCGGAAAGGTAACAGCGGTGTAATTAGAAAATGGGCTGCTGGAAGGGGAGGTGCCAAGGTAACAACGGTGTAATTAGAAAATGGGCTGCTGGAAGGGGAGGTGCCAGGGTAACAGCGGTGTAATTAGAAAATAGGCTGCTGGAAGGGGAGGTGCCAAGGTCACGGCGGTGTAATTAGAAAATGGGCTGCTGGAAGGGGAGTTACCGGAAAGGTAACAGCGGTGTAATTAGAAAATGGGCTGCTGGAAGGGGAGGTACCGGAAAGGTAACGGCGGTGTAATTAGAAAATGGGATGCTGGAAGGGGAGGTACTGGAAAGGTAGCAGCAGTGTAATTAGAAAATGGGCTGCTGGAAGGGGAGGTACCGGAAAGGTAACAGCGGTGTAATTAGATAATGGGCTGCTGGAAGGGGAGGTGCCAAGGTAACAGCGGTGTAATTAGAAAATGGGCTGCTGAAAGGGGAGGTGCCAAGGTAACAGCGGTGTAATTAGAAAATGGGCTGCTGGAAGGGGAGGTACCAAGGTCACGGCGGTGTAATTAGAAAATGGGCTGCTGGAAGGGGAGTTACCGGAAAGGTAACAGCGGTGTAATTAGAAAATGGGCTGCTGGAAGGGGAGGTACCGGAAAGGTAACGGCGGTGTAATTAGAAAATGGGATGCTGGAAGGGGAGGTACCGGAAAGGTAACAGCGGTGTAATTAGAAAATGGGCTGCTGGAAGGGGAGGTGCCAAGGTAACAGCGGTGTAATTAGAAAATGGGCTGCTGGAAGGGGAGGTGCCAAGGTAACAGCGGTGTAATTAGAAAATGGGCTGCTGGAAGGGGAGGTGCCAAGGTCCCGGCGGTGTAATTAGAAAATGGGCTGCTGGAAGGGGAGTTACCGGAAAGGTAACAGCGGTGTAATTAGAAAATGGGCTGCTGGAAGGGGAGGTTCCGGAAAGGTAACGGCGGTGTAATTAGAAAATGGGATGCTGGAAGGGGAGGTACCGGAAAGGTAGCAGCAGTGTAATTAGAAAATGGGCTGCTGGAAGGGGAGGTGCCAAGGTAACAGCGGTGTAATTAGAAAATGGGCTGCTGGAAGGGGAGGTACCAAGGTCACGGCGGTGTAATTAGAAAATGGGCTGCTGGAAGGGGAGTTACCGGAAAGGTAACAGCGGTGTAATTAGAAAATGGGCTGCTGGAAGGGGAGGTACCGGAAAGGTAACGGCGGTGTAATTAGAAAATGGGATGCTGGAAGGGGAGGTACCGGAAAGGTAACAGCGGTGTAATTAGAAAATGGGCTGCTGGAAGGGGAGGTACCGGAAAGGTAACCGGTGTAATTAGAAAATGGGCTGCTGGAAGGGGAGGTACCGGAAAGGTAACAGCGGTGTAATTAGAAAATGGGCTGCTGGAACGGGAGGTGCCGGAAAGGCATCAGCGGTGTAATTAGAAAATGGGCTGCTGGAAGGGGAGGTACCGGAAAGGTAACAGCGGTGTAATTAGAAAATGGGCTGCTGGAAGGGGAGGTACCGGAAAGGTAACAGCGGTGTAATTAGAAAATGGGCTGCTGGAAGGGGAGGTACCGGAAAGGTAACAGCGGTGTAATTAAAAAATGGGCTGCTGGAAGGGGAGGTACCGGAAAGGTAACGGCGGTGTAATTAGAAAATGGGCTGCTGGAAGGGGAGGTACCGGAAAGGTAACAGCGGTGTAATTAGAAAATGGGCTGCTGGAAGGGGAGGTGCCGGAAAGGTATCAGCGGTGTAATTAGAAAATGGGCTGCTGGAAGGGGAGGTACCGGAAAGGTAACAGCGGTGTAATTAGAAAATGGGCTGCTGGAAGGGGAGTTACCGGAAAGGTAACAGCGGTGTAATTAGAAAATGGGCTGCTGGAAAGGGAGGTACCGGAAAGATAACAGCGGTGTAACTAGAAAATGGGCTGCTAGAAAAGGGGAGGTACCGGAAAGGTAACAGCGGTGTAATTAGAAAATGGGCTGCTGGAAGGGGAGGTACCGGAAAGGTAGCAGCGGTGTAATTAGAAAATGGGCTGCTGGAAGGGGAGGTGCCGGAAAGGTAACAGCGGTGTAATTAGAAAATGGGCTGCTGGACGGGGAGGTACCGGAAAGATAACAGCGGTGTAATTAGAAAATGGGCTGCTGGAAGGGGAGGTGCCAAGGTAACGGAGGTGTAATTAGAAAATGGGCTGCTGGAAGGGGAGGTACCGGAAAGGTAACAGCGGTGTAATTAGAAAATGGGCTGCTGGAAGGGGAGGTACCGGAAAGGTAACGGCGGTGTAATTAGAAAATGGGCTGCTGGAAGGGGAGGTACCGGAAAGGTAACAACGGTGTAATTAGAAAATGGGCTGCTGGAAGGGGAGGTACCGGAAAGGTAACGGCGGTGTAATTAGAAAATGGGCTGCTGTAAGGGGAGCTACCGGAAAGGTAACAGCGGTGTAATTAGAAAATGGGCTGCTGGAAGGGGAGGTGCCGGAAAGGTATCAGCGGTGTAATTAGAAAATGGGCTGCTGGAAGGGGAGGTACCGGAAAGGTAACAGCGGTGTAATTAGAAAATGGGCTGCTGGAAGGGGAGGTACCGGAAAGGTAACGGCGGTGTAATTAGAAAATGGGCTGCTGGAAGGGGAGGTACCGGAAAGGTAACAGCGGTGTAATTACAAAATGGGCTGCTGGAAGGGGAGGTGCCGGAAAGGTATCAGCGGTGTAATTAGAAAATGGGCTGCTGGAAGGGGAGGTACCGGAAAGGTAACAACGGTGTAATTAGAAAATGGGCTGCTGGAAGGGGAGGTACCGGAAAGGTAACAGCGGTGTAATTAGAAAATGGGCTGCTGGAAGGGGAGGTACCGGAAAGGTAACAGTGATGTAATTAGAAAATGGGCTGCTGGAAGGAGAGGTGCCAAGGTAACAGCGGTGTAATTAGAAAATGGGCTGCTGGAAGGGGAGGTGCCAAGTTAACGGCGGTGTAATTAGAAAATGGGCTGCTGGAAGGGGAGGTACCGGAAAGGTAACAGCGGTGTAATTAGAAAATGGGCTGCTGGAAGGGGAGGTACCGGAAAGGTAACGGCGGTGTAATTAAAAAATGGGCTGCTGGAAGGGGAGGTACCGGAAAGGTAACAGCGGTGTAATTAGAAAATGGGCTGCTGGAAGGGGAGGTACCGGAAAGGTAACAGCGGTGTAATTAGAAAATGGGCTGCTGGAAGGGGAGGTACCGGAAAGGTAACAGCGGTGTAATTAGAAAATGGGCTGCTGGAAGGGGTGGTGCCGGAAAGGTATCAGCGGTGTAATTAGAAAATGGGCTGCTGGAAGGGGAGGTACCGGAAAGGTAACAACGGTGTAATTAGAAAATGGGCTGCTGGAAGGGGAGGTACCGGAAAGGTAACGGCGGTGTAATTAGAAAATGGGCTGCTGGAAGGGGAGGTACCGGAAAGGTAGCAGCGGTGTAATTACAAAATGGGCTGCTGGAAGCGGAGGTGCCGGAAAGGTATCAGCGGGGTTATTAGAAAATGGGCTGCTGGAAGGGGAGGTACCGGAAAGGTAACAACGGTGTAATTAGAAAAAGGGCTGCTGGAAGGGGAGGTACCGGAAAGGTAACAGCGGTGTAATTAGAAAATGGGCTGCTGGAAGGGGAGGTACCGGAAAGGTAACAGTGGTGTAATTAGAAAATGGGCTGCTGGAAGGGGAGGTGCCAAGGTAACAGCGGTGTAATTAGAAAATGGGCTGCTGGAAGGGGAGGTGCCAAGTTAACGGCGGTGTAATTAGAAAATGGGCTGCTGGAAGGGGAGGTACCGGAAAGGTAACAGCGGTGTAATTAGAAAATGGGCTGCTGGAAGGGGAGGTACCGGAAAGGTAACAGCGGTGTAATTAATAAATGGGCTGCTGGAAGGGGAGGTACCGGAAAGGTAACAGCGGTGTAATTAGAAAATGGGCTGCTGGAAGGGGAGGTACCGGAAAGGTTACAGCGGTGTAATTAGAAAATGGGCTGCTGGAAGGGGAGGTACCGGAAAGGTAACAGCGGTGTAATTAGAAAATGGGCTGCTGGAAGGGGTGGTGCCGGAAAAGTATCAGCGGTGTAATTAGAAAATGGGCTGCTGGAAGGGGAGGTACCGGAAAGGTAACAGCGGTGTAATTAGAAAATGGGCTGCTGGAAGGGGAGGTACCGGAAAGGTAACGGCGGTGTAATTAGAAAATGGGCTGCTGGAAGGGGAGGTACCGGAAAGGTAACAGCGGTGTAATTAGAAAATGGGCTGCTGGAACGGGAGGTACCGGAAAGGTAACGGCGGTGTAATTAGAAAATGGGCTGCTGGAAGGGGAGGTACCGGAACGGTAACGGCGGTGTAATTAGAAAATGGGCTGCTGGAAGGGGAGTTACCGGAAAGGTAACAGCGGTGTAATTAGAAAATGGGCTGCTGGAAGGGGAGGTACCGGAAAGGTAACAGCGGTGTAATTAGAAAATGGGCTGCTGGAAGGGGAGGTACCGGAAAGGTAACAGCGGTGTAATTAGAAAATGGGCTGCTGGAAGGGGAGGTACCGGAAAGGTAGCAGCGGTGTAATTAGAAAATGGGCTGTGGAAGGGGAGGTGCCGGAAAGGTAACAGCGGTGTAATTAGAAAATGGGCTGCTGGAAGGGGAGGTACCGGAAAGGTAACAGCGGTGTAATTAGAAAATGGGCTGCTGGAAGGGGAGGTACCGGAAAGGTAACGGCGGTGTAATTAAAAAATGGGCTGCTGGGAGGGGAGGTACCGGAAAGGTAACAGCGGCGTAATTAGAAAATGGGCTGCTGGAAGGGGAGGTACCGGAAAGGTAACAGCGGTGTAATTAGAAAATGGGCTGCTGGAAGGGGAGGTACCGGAAAAGTAACAACGGTGTAATTAGAAAATGGGCTGCTGGAAGGGGAGGTACCGGAAAGATAACGGCGGTGTAATTAGAAAATGGGCTGCTGGAAGGGGAGGTACCGGAAAGGTAACAGTGGTGCAATTAGAAAATGGGCTGCTGGAAGGGGAGGTGCCAAGGTAACAGCGGTGTAATTAGAAAATGGGCTGCTGGAAGGGGAGGTGCCAAGTTAACGGCGGTGTAATTAGAAAATGGGCTGCTGGAAGGGGAGGTACCGGAAAGGTAACAGCGGTGTAATTAGAAAATGGGCTGCTGGAAGGGGAGGTACCGGAAAGGTAACGGCGGTGTAATTAAAAAATGGGCTGCTGGAAGGGGAAGTACCGGAAAGGTAACAGCGGTGTTATTAGAAAATGGGCTGCTGGAAGGGGAGGTACCGGAAAGGTAACAGCGGTGTAATTAGAAAATGGGCCGCTGGAAGGGGAGGTACCGGAAAGGTAACAGCGGTGTAATTAGAAAATGGGCTGCTGGAAGGGGTGGTGCCGGAAAGGTATCAGCGGTGTAATTAGAAAATGGGCTGCTGGAAGGGGAGGTGCCAAGGTAACGGAGGTGTAATTAGAAAATGGGCTGCTGGAAGGGGAGGTACCGGAAAGGTAACAGCGGTGTAATTAGAAAATGGGCTGCTGGAAGGGGAGGTACCGGAAAGGTAACGGCGGTGTAATTAGAAAATGGGCTGCTGGAAGGGGAGATACCGGAAAGGTAACAACGGTGTAATTAGAAAATGGGCTGCTGGAAGGGGAGGTACCGGAAAGGTAACGGCGGTGTAATTAGAAAATGGGCTGCTGTAAGGGGAGGTACCGGAAAGGTAACAGCGGTGTAATTAGAAAATGGGCTGCTGGAAGGGGAGGTGCCGGAAAGGTATCAGCGGTGTAATTAGAAAATGGGCTGCTGGAAGGGGAGGTACCGGAAAGGTAACAGCGGTGTAATTAGAAAATGGGCTGCTGGAAGGGGAGGTACCGGAAAGGTAACGGCGGTGTAATTAGAAAATGGGCTGCTGGAAGGGGAGGTACCGGAAAGGTAACAGCGGTGTAATTACAAAATGGGCTGCTGGAAGGGGAGGTGCCGGAAAGGTATCAGCGGTGTAATTAGAAAATGGGCTGCTGGAAGGGGAGGTACCGGAAAGGTAACAACGGTGTAATTAGAAAATGGGCTGCTGGAAGGGGAGGTACCGGAAAGGTAACAGCGGTGTAATTAGAAAATGGGCTGCTGGAAGGGGAGGTACCGGAAAGGTAACAGTGATGTAATTAGAAAATGGGCTGCTGGAAGGAGAGGTGCCAAGGTAACAGCGGTGTAATTAGAAAATGGGCTGCTGGAAGGGGAGGTGCCAAGTTAACGGCGGTGTAATTAGAAAATGGGCTGCTGGAAGGGGAGGTACCGGAAAGGTAACAGCGGTGTAATTGGAAAATGGGCTGCTGGAAGGGGAGGTACCGGAAAGGTAACGGCGGTGTAATTAAAAAATGGGCTGCTGGAAGGGGAGGTACCGGAAAGGTAACAGCGGTGTAATTAGAAAATGGGCTGCTGGAAGGGGAGGTACCGGAAAGGTAACAGCGGTGTAATTAGAAAATGGGCTGCTGGAAGGGGAGGTACCGGAAAGGTAACAGCGGTGTAATTAGAAAATGGGCTGCTGGAAGGGGTGGTGCCGGAAAGGTATCAGCGGTGTAATTAGAAAATGGGCTGCTGGAAGGGGAGGTACCGGAAAGGTAACAACGGTGTAATTAGAAAATGGGCTGCTGGAAGGGGAGGTACCGGAAAGGTAACAGCGGTGTAATTAGAAAATGGGCTGCTGGAAGGGGAGGTACCGGAAAGGTAACAGCGGTGTAATTACAAAATGGGCTGCTGGAAGCGGAGGTGCCGGAAAGGTATCAGCGGTGTTATTAGAAAATGGGCTGCTGGAAGGGGAGGTACCGGAAAGGTAACAACGGTGTAATTAGAAAATGGGCTGCTGGAAGGGGAGGTACCGGAAAGGTAACAGCGGTGTAATTAGAAAATGGGCTGCTGGAAGGGGAGGTACCGGAAAGGTAACAGTGGTGTAATTAGAAAATGGGCTGCTGGAAGGGGAGGTGCCAAGGTAACAGCGGTGTAATTAGAAAATGGGCTGCTGGAAAGGGAGGTGCCAAGTTAACGGCGGTGTAATTAGAAAATGGGCTGCTGGAAGGGGAGGTACCGGAAAGGTAACAGCGGTGTAATTAATAAATGGGCTGCTGGAAGGGGAGGTACCGGAAAGGTAACAGCGGTGTAATTAGAAAATGGGCTGCTGGAAGGGGAGGTACCGGAAAGGTTACAGCGGTGTAATTAGAAAATGGGCTGCTGGAAGGGGAGGTACCGGAAAGGTAACAGCGGTGTAATTAGAAAATGGGCTGCTGGAAGGGGTGGTGCCGGAAAAGTATCAGCGGTGTAATTAGAAAATGGGCTGCTGGAAGGGGAGGTACCGGAAAAGTAACAGCGGTGTAATTAGAAAATGGGCTGCTGGAAGGGGAGGTACCGGAAAGGTAACGGCGGTGTAATTAGAAAATGGGCTGCTGGAAGGGGAGGTACCGGAAAGGTAACAGCGGTGTAATTAGAAAATGGGCTGCTGGAAGGGGAGGTACCGGAAAGGTAACGGCGGTGTAATTAGAAAATGGGCTGCTGGAAGGGGAGGTACCGGAAAGGTAACGGCGGTGTAATTAGAAAATGGGCTGCTGGAAGGGGAGTTACCGAAAAGGTAACAGCGGTGTAATTAGAAAATGGGCTGCTGGAAGGGGAGGTACCGGAAAGGTAACAGCGGTGTAATTAGAAAATGGGCTGCTGGAAGGGGAGGTACCGGAAAGGTAACAGCGGTGTAATTAGAAAATGGGCTGCTGGAAGGGGAGGTACCGGAAAGGTAGCAGCGGTGTAATTAGAAAATGGGCTGTGGAAGGGGAGGTGCCGGAAAGGTAACAGCGGTGTAATTAGAAAATGGGCTGCTGGAAGGGGAGGTACCGGAAAGGTAACAGCGGTGTAATTAGAAAATGGGCTGCTGGAAGGGGAGGTACCGGAAAGGTAACGGCGGTGTAATTAAAAAATGGGCTGCTGGGAGGGGAGGTACCGGAAAGGTAACAGCGGCGTAATTAGAAAATGGGCTGCTGGAAAGGGAGGTACCGGAAAGGTAACAGCGGTGTAATTAGAAAATGGGCTGCTGGAAGGGGAGGTACCGGAAAAGTAACAACGGTGTAATTAGAAAATGGGCTGCTGGAAGGGGAGGTACCGGAAAGATAACGGCGGTGTAATTAGAAAATGGGCTGCTGGAAGGGGAGATACCGGAAAGGTAACAGTGGTGTAATTAGAAAATGGGCTGCTGGAAGGGGAGGTGCCAAGGTAACAGCGGTGTAATTAGAAAATGGGCTGCTGGAAGGGGAGGTGCCAAGTTAACGGCGGTGTAATTAGAAAATGGGCTGCTGGAAGGGGAGGTACCGGAAAGGTAACAGCGGTGTAATTAGAAAATGGGCTGCTGGAAGGGGAGGTACCGGAAAGGTAACGGCGGTGTAATTAAAAAATGGGCTGCTGGAAGGGGAAGTACCGGAAAGGTAACAGCGGTGTTATTAGAAAATGGGCTGCTGGAAGGGGAGGTACCGGAAAGGTAACAGCGGTGTAATTAGAAAATGGGCCGCTGGAAGGGGAGGTACCGGAAAGGTAACAGCGGTGTAATTAGAAAATGGGCTGCTGGAAGGGGTGGTGCCGGAAAGGTATCAGCGGTGTAATTAGAAAATGGGCTGCTGGAAGGGGAGGTACCGGAAAGGTAACAGCGGTGTAATTAGAAAATGGGCTGCTGGAAGGGGAGGTACCGGAAAGGTAACGGCGGTGTAATTAGAAAATGGGCTGCTGGAAGGGGAGGTACCGGAAAGGTAACGGCGGTGTAATTAGAAAATGGGCTGCTGGAAGGGGAGGTACCGGAAAGGTAACGGCGGTGTAATTAGAAAATGGGCTGCTGGAAGGGGAGGTACCGGAAAGGTAACGGCGGTGTAATTAGAAAATGGGCTGCTGGAAGGGGAGTTACCGGAAAGGTAACAGCGGTATAATTAGAAAATGGGCTGCTGGAAGGGGAGGTACCGGAAAGGTAACAGCGGTGTAATTAGGAAATGGGCTGCTGGAAGGGGAGGTACCGGAAAGGTAACAGCGGTGTAATTAGAAAATGGGCTGCTGGAAGGGGAGGTACCGGAAAGGTAGCAGCGGTGTAATTAGAAAATGGGCTGCTGGAAGGGGAGGTGCCGGAAAGGTAACAGCGGTGTAATTAGAAAATGGGCTGCTGGAAGGGGAGGTACCGGAAAGGTAACAGCGGTGTAATTAGAAAATGGGCTGCTGGAAGGGGAGGTACCGGAAAGGTAACGGCGGTGTAATTAGAAAATGGGCTGCTGGGAGGGGAGGTACCGGAAAGGTAACAGCGGTGTAATTAGAAAATGGGCTGCTGGAAAGGGAGGTACCGGAAAGGTAACGGCGGTGTAATTAGAAAATGGGCTGCTGGAAGGGGAGGTACCGGAAATGTAACAACGGTGCAATTAGAAAATGGGCTGCTGGAAGGGGAGGTACCGGAAAGGTAACGGCGGTGTAATTAGAAAATGGGCTGCTGGAAGGGGAGGTACCGGAAAGGTAACAGCGGTGTAATTAGAAAATGAGCTGCTGGAAGGGGAGGTACCGGAAAGGTAACAGCGGTGTAATTAGAAAATGGGCTGCTGGAAGGGGAGGTACAGGAAAGGTAACAGCGGTGTAATTAGAAAATGGGCTGCTGGAAGGGGAAGTACCGGAAAGGTAGCAGCGGTGTAATTAGAAAATGGGCTGCTGGAAGGGGAGGTGCCGGAAAGGTAACAGCGGTGTAATTAGAAAATGGGCTGCTGGAAGGGGAGGTACCGGAAAGGTAACAGCGGTGTAATTAGAAAATGCGCTGCTGGAAGGGGAGGTGCCAAGGTAACGGCGGTGTAGAAAATGGGCTGCTGGAAGAGGAGGTACCGGAAAGGTAACAGCGGTGTAATTAGAAAATGGGCTGCTGGAAGGGGAGGTACCGGAAAGGTACCGGCGGTGTAATTAGAAAAGGGGCTGCTGGAAGGGGAGGTACCGGAAAGGTAACAACGGTGTAATTAGAAAATGGGCTGCTGGAAGGGGAGGTACCGGAAAGGTATCAGCGGTGTAATTAGAAAATGGGCTGCTGGAAGGGGAGGTACCGGAAAGGTAACAGCGGTGTAATTAGAAAATGGGCTGCTGGATGGGGAGGTACCGGAAAGGTAACAGCGGTGTAATTAGAAAATGGGCTGCTGGAAGGGGAGGTACCGGAAAGGTAACAGCGGTGTAATTAGAAAATGGGCTGCTGGAAGGGGAGTTACCGGAAAGGTAACAGCGGTGTAATTAGAAAATGGGCTGCTGGAAGGGGAGGTACCGGAAAGGTAACAGCGGTGTAATTAGAAAATGGGCTGCTGGAAGGGGAGGTACCGGAAAGGTAGCAGCGGTGTAATTAGAAAATGGGCTGCTGGAAGGGGAGGTGCCGGAAAGGTAACAGCGGTGTAATTAGAAAATGGGCTGCTGGAAGGGGAGGTACCGGAAAAGTAACAGCGGTGTAATTAGAAAATGGGCTGCTGGAAGGGGAGGTACCGGAAAGGTAACAGCGGTGTAATTAGAAAATGGGCTGCTGGAAAGGGAGGTACCGGAATAGTAACAGCGGTGTAATTAGAAAATGGGCTGCTGGAAGGGGAGGTACCGGAAAGGTAACAGCGGTGTAATTAGAAAATTCGCTGCTGGAAGGGGAGGTGCCAAGGTAACGGCGGTGTAGAAAATGGGCTGCTGGAAGAGGAGGTACCGGAAAGGTAACAGCGGTGTAATTAGAAAATGGGCTGCTGGAAGGGGAGGTACCGGAAAGGTAACGACGGTGTAATTAGAAAATGGGCTGCTGGAAGGGGAGGTACCGGAAAGGTAACAACGGTGTAATTAGAAAATGGGCTGCTGGAAGGGGAGGTGCCGGAAAGGTATCAGCGGTGTAATTAGAAAATGGGCTGCTGGAAGGGGAGGTACCGGAAAGGTAACAGCGGTGTAATTAGAAAATGGGCTGCTGGAAGGGGAGGTACCGGAAAGGTAACAGCGGTGTAATTAGAAAATGGGCTGCTGGAAGGGGAGTTACCGGAAAGGTAACAGCGGTGTAATTAGAAAATGGGCTGCTGGAAGGGGAGGTACCGGAAAGGTAACAGCGGTGTAATTAGAAAATGGGCTGCTGGAAGGGGAGGTACAGGAAAGGTAACAGCGGTGTAATTAGAAAATGGGCTGCTGGAAGGGGAGGTACCGGAAAGGTAGCAGCGGTGTAATTAGAAAATGGGCTGCTGGAAGGGGAGGTGCCGGAAAGGTAACAGCGGTGTAATTAGAAAATGGGCTGCTGGAAGGGGAGGTACCGGAAAGGTAACAGCGGTGTAATTAGAAAATGCGCTGCTGGAAGGGGAGGTGCCAAGGTAACGGCGGTGTAGAAAATGGGCTGCTGGAAGAGGAGGTACCGGAAAGGTAACAGCGGTGTAATTAGAAAATGGGCTGCTGGAAGGGGAGGTACCGGAAAGGTAACGGCGGTGTAATTAGAAAAGGGGCTGCTGGAAGGGGAGGTACCGGAAAGGTAACAACGGTGTAATTAGAAAATGGGCTGCTGGAAGGGGAGGTACCGGAATGGTATCAGCGGTGTAGTTAGAAAATGGGCTGCTGGAAGGGGAGGTACCGGAAAAGTAACAGCGGTGTAATTAGAAAATGGGCTGCTGGAAGGGGAGGTACCGGAAAGGTAACAGCGGTGTAATTAGAAAATGGGCTGCTGGAAGGGGAGGTACCGGAAAGGTAACAGCGGTGTAATTAGAAAATGGGCTGCTGGAAGGGGAGTTACCGGAAAGGTAACAGCGGTGTAATTAGAAAATGGGCTGCTGGAAGGGGAGGTACCGGAAAGGTAACAGCGGTGTAATTAGAAAATGGGCTGCTGGAAGGGGAGGTACCGGAAAGGTAGCAGCGGTGTAATTAGAAAATGGGCTGCTGGAAGGGGAGGTGCCGGAAAGGTAACAGCGGTGTAATTAGAAAATGGGCTGCTGGAAGGGGAGGTACCGGAAAGGTAACAGCGGTGTAATTAGAAAATGGGCTGCTGGAAGGGGAGGTACCGGAAAGGTAACAGCGGTGTAATTAGAAAATGGGCTGCTGGAAAGGGAGGTACCGGAATAGTAACAGCGGTGTAATTAGAAAATGGGCTGCTGGAAGGGGAGGTACCGGAAAGGTAACAGCGGTGTAATTAGAAAATGCGCTGCTGGAAGGGGAGGTGCCAAGGTAACGGCGGTGTAGAAAATGGGCTGCTGGAAGAGGAGGTACCGGAAAGGTAACAGCGGTGTAATTAGAAAATGGGCTGCTGGAAGGGGAGGTACCGGAAAGGTAACGACGGTGTAATTAGAAAAGGGGCTGCTGGAAGGGGAGGTACCGGAAAGGTAACAACGGTGTAATTAGAAAATGGGCTGCTGGAAGGGGAGGTGCCGGAAAGGTATCAGCGGTGTAATTAGAAAATGGGCTGCTGGAAGGGGAGGTACCGGAAAGGTAACAGCGGTGTAATTAGAAAATGGGCTGCTGGAAGGGGAGGTACCGGAAAGGTAACAGCGGTGTAATTAGAAAATGGGCTGCTGGAAGGGGAGTTACCGGAAAGGTAACAGCGGTGTAATTAGAAAATGGGCTGCTGGAAGGGGAGGTACCGGAAAGCTAACAGCGGTGTAATTAGAAAATGGGCTGCTGGAAGGGGAGGTACCGGAAAGGTAGCAGCGGTGTAATTAGAAAGTGGGCTGCTGGAAGGGGAGGTGCCGGAAAGGTAACAGCGGTGTAATTAGAAAATGGGCTGCTGGAAGGGGAGGTACCGGAAAGGTAACAGCGGTGTAATTAGAAAATGGGCTGCTGGAAGGGGAGGTACCGGAAAGGTAACAGCGGTGTAATTAGAAAATGGGCTGCTGGAAGGGGAGGTACCGGAATAGTAACAGCGGTGTAATTAGAAAATGGGCTGCTGGAAGGGGAGGTACCGGAAAGGTCACAGCGGTGTAATTAGAAAATGGGCTGCTGAAAGGGGAGTTACCGGAAATGTTACAGCGTTGTAGTTGAAGACTGTGCATGAAGGGGAGGTACCGGAAAGGTGACAGCAGTGTAGTTTGAAGACAGTGTGCAGGAAGGGGAGGTACCGGAAAGGTAACAGCGGTGTAATTAGAAAATGGGCTGCTGGAAGGGGAGGTACCGGAATAGTAACAGCGGTGTAATTAGAAAATGGGCTGCTGGAAGGGGAGGTACCGGAAAGGTAACAGCGGTGTAATTAGAAAATGGGCTGCTGAAAGGGGAGTTACCGGAAATGTTACAGCGTTGTAGTTGACGACTGTGCATGAAGGGGAGGTACCGGAAAGGTGACAGCGCTGTAGTTAACGACAAGGCGCATGAAGGGCAGGCACCAGGAAGGGTGACAGCAGTGTAATTAGAACACGGGGTGCTGGAAGGGGAGGTAGATAGTTGAAGTCAAACTTAAAACTGTGGATTTCATTCTACCAAAGCCTGACGTTTTCATCACTATGACATTTTGGGTTCTAATAGACGTAGTTGCTCACTAGAACCCGCGCTATTGATCAAATGCAAGAGAAAAAGAGTATGTGTAGTCAGGCATCGTAATTGTATCTTATACGCTTTATCGTGCACACCTTCCTCGTGGTGCAGAACAAGAAAGGGTTCTTTATAATTAGAATTCCAGACAGCGTTGGCCATATGTTACAGCAATGCAAGTTGTCTAGCATGCATAATTTGTATTGACAGATACCGGCATTAATTTACATTTACTAAGATACTTTATCGTAAATTTGAAACGTCATAAACCGTTAGCCCGTGAGATCTGATGTCGAAATAATGATCTGTGAAACATGTTAGGTCTAAATACTTGCAGTTTTCGTTTAGTTTGCCGTTTAAGCTTAACAATCAACATTTTAAGTTTAATCAACATAGTTCATAGATCCTTGCCTTTCGGGTATGACGATAATGGGTCTCCCTGGCGATATTTGGACACCCGTTGTGACGACTTTAAGAACCCGGGTCCCTAATATCGTCAGTTTTACACCGCTCCCATAAAATCTCTCATAATTAATCACACAACAGAAATAATTTTTTTTTCGTTGCACCAACGGATAGCGGACTTAATCTTTTAAATGAACAATTAAATGGTTTCACTCATTCGTAATAATTTAGAAGAACGGGGCGTTTTTAGAAGCAAAAACATTTGGAATGAGGAAATTAGGACGCCATACGTTAGGTGCAGTTGTGTATGAGGGACCAAGAGCAAATAAAGATATAGACCGATGCCTAGGTTGTGGATTTGCTGAAGCAGACCGCAGCAAGAACGTCGCCAAACCATCGCGATAGTACAATAGATGCAAATCCACGTAAACATCGAGCAATAGTTCCCATTGAAAACAATTGAGAAAATGTATACCGCAGACGTCACAACAAGCGCGAGCTCTTTTTTATTTTATTCTGTTTTATTGGTAAAAAAAAATCATATACACGTTAGGAATCGCAGTTACATCCATCCTGATATACGTATTATGCGCATTACACACATTATTTGTTTGCGATTAGTTCAAATAATGTACTAAAACGGTGATCTCCCGTTGCGTCTTTGAACAAATGTCTTTCAGTACCTCATATCTACAATAGAATTCTTGGCGAACACAATTCATTTTGGACGATTTAGTGTTATTAACATACTCGTCTTTGTGAATTCTCCATTCTATATATATATAAAAGATTGGCCATAAGCGATAGAAAATACTTGGTTACCTCACCCGCGGAAAAAATATATGTGGTTGACCTAACTTCATGTTAAAAATTCTTTCCACACTGTTCCGTAAGATCTTTATGTTATCACAGTTAAACGAAAGGTGCGAAATATTTTCCAGTACTTGACATGAGGCAAGATGTTTGTATTTACATTGCGCCTATATTGGATCCTGAATTTTCTTCACCTTATGAGTGCATACCTCAGACATGCGGATTGAATCATCTTGATTAATAGTGTAAACTAGCCAACTCCATATTTACACCTGGCCTAAAATAAAGGGACAGGTCAAACGGGTAAATTTCTCATTCTGTGAATTTGACAATCAGTGTCAGCGACTAACACCCTGGCAAATAACACGAGGTCGTCAAGCATAGCTTGAGAAAGACGAAAATCGGGGGATAGGTGCTACTTCAACATGTTAGTACCGAGTGCGACTATATACATGTAATATCGACCGAGTTATAGACGAAAACGTCACCGCGCCATCAGTCATCGGCGTATCGAGGCTTCATAATGGGATTGGCCATGTTAAAGTGTGATTATTGTTTTGCATCTGAACTGCTGTTTCGATTCGATGCCATTTGGCACACATGATGTCACTGACATGGGTACATGTCACCACGATCAGTCTGTCTACAGATTACGGTGGGTGGTGGGAGGGAGTCAGATAGATATGTGCAGGTACTCAACTCCAAAGCAACTTTAGCTTATATTAATCGGCTTTGTTTCCACGCTTATATTATCAAGCTATAACACCCCAACTGGTAGAAGGGGAATATTTTGACCACTTGTTTTCGCACCAACCTATTTTTATTCTGGGAACAAGAAAAGTGACGTCAAAGGGGAATACTAATGCGTGTGCTTTTACACTGGGACTCAGATTCTCTCTGCTCTTTGGCTTGAACTCAACGAAAAACCATGAGAACAGTAACACCCTCGAGCACAGATGCCTACACATTGCACCAAAGCTCACCTGTCAATCTTCTGACATCATTGAGGAATTTCTAAACAACGCTCAGATGGAACGCTCTCATAAATAAACACACGCGTTTATAGTGATATCGTGGAATAAAAACTGCCATTGAGACAAATTCTTATTTGTTTACCTTCTCTAAACAAAGTTAACTCTGAGCTAAAACAGAACGTCGATCTACCGGTTTTAATGCGACCGGTTTGTATGATGCGAACGATAAATGTCACTTTGCGCATGCACACCGAATCTTACCGATCTTGAGTTCAGCGCACGACATCATATTGAAACATGGAGAACATGACAGTTTGCCTTATATTATCCTCATGTTGATGAGGCACAACATGAGTTAAACCGTCACATGCGTGTCAGCAGGAGGCGATTTGTTGGCCTGTGGATGTCGATGATGGCTCGGCGGCTAGTACTCCAATTGAGGCAGGATCCAGACAGATTCCAGCAATATTTCCGGCAGTATTATTGGCTTCAATGGTCAACAGACTAACGCAAGGATCTTCGCGGGATCGCAGTTTGGAACATGTTTGGACGGAAGCGACATGGATATACCAGCCAATAGACCCATGTCCGTATTGGCCCATGACATACCCTTCGTGATGGCTGCAAATTCTCTGAAAGCTTATTTGTATGCGTCCTTGTATACCCAGGAAAAAGGCTCACATACAAGCATAAACTGTTCAATTATCGTCTCTCAAGGGCAAGAGGCGTCGTGGACAATGCATTCGGGATCTCCGCGCATAGGGGGAACCTTCACCCTTCTTCGATACTGTGTGACTCGCCCCTCAATGATGATGGAAACGAGGTGTTGGTGTTTTAGGCCGCTTGTGGGCACATGAAGGCTACATTGGGCCAGGGACTCGGTGCTCGCATTTGAACCCATAACCTATTGATCTGTCGTCTAGTGCGCTAACCACTACACCAGGGAGGCCCTCAGGACCTATTGATCCGCGGTCTAGTGCGCTAACTACTACACCAGGGAGGCCCCCAGGACCTATTGATCTGCGGTCTAGTGCGCTAACCACTACACCAGGAAGGTCCCCAGGACCTATTGATCTGCGGTCTAGTGCGCTAACCACTACTGTAACACCAGGGAGGCCCCCAGGACCCATTGATCCGCGGTCTAGTGCGCTAACCACTACACAAGGGAGGCGCCCAGAACCTATTGATCAGCGGTCTAGTGCGCTAACCACTACACCAGGGAGGCCTCCAGGACCTATTGATCTGCGGTCTAGTGAGCTAACCACTGCACCAGGGAGGCCCCCAGGACCTATTGATCTGCGGTCTAGTGCGCTAACCACTACACCAGGGAGGCCCCCAAGACCTATTGACCTGCGGTCTAGTGCGCTAACCACTACACCAGGGAGGCCCCCAAGACCTATTGATCTGTGGCCTAGTGCGCTAACCACTACACCAGGAAGGCCCCCAGGACCTATTGATCTGCGGCCTAGTGCGCTGACCACTACACCCTGGAGGCCCACAGGACCTATTGACCTGCGGTCTAGTGCGCTGACCACTACACCCTGGAGGCCCACATGACCTGTTGATCAGCGGTCTAGTGCGCTAACCACTACACCAGGGAGGCTCTCAGATGATGACCGAAGAAATTAACCTCGGTGCGTGAAAAATTATTGATATTCCAAAACCTTGAAGAAATTCCAAGGAAGTCATGCCACCTCAATAGTCAGTACCAACATCGTTTCTCTCCTAGTGTATTGTGACGGTTATTCCTATGTGTCCAGTACTCTCACATGTGTATATAGATCTGGCCTTAGTGCCTTGTGACGGTTATTCCTATGTGTGTCCAGTACTCTCACATGTGTATATAGATCTGGCCTTAGTGCCTTGTGACGGTTATTCCTATGTGTGTCCAGTACTCTCACATGTGTATATAGATCTGCCCTTAGTGCCTTGTGACGGTTATTCCTATGTGTGTCCAGTACTCTCACATGTGTATATAGATCTGGCCTTAGTGGCTTGTGACGGTTATTCTTATGTGTGTTCAGTACTCTCACATGTGTATATAAATCTGGCCTTAGTGCCTTGTGACGGTTATTCCTATGTGTGTCCAGTACTCTCACATGTGTATATAGATCTGGCCTTAGTGTCTTGTGACGGTTATTCCTATGTGTGTTCAGTACTCTCACATGTGTATATAGATCTGGCTTTAGTGCCTTGTGACGGTTATTCCTATATGTGTCCAGTACCCTCACATGTGTATATAGATCTGGCCTTAGTGGCTTGTGACGGTTATTCCTATGTGTGTCCAGTACTCTCACATGTGTATATAGATCTGGCCTTAGTGCCTTGTGACGGTTATTCCTATGTGTGTTCAGTACTCTCACATGTGTATATAGATCTGGCCTTAGTGCCTTGTGACGGTTATTCCTATGTGTGTCCAGTACTCTCACATGTGTATATAGATCTGGCCTTAGTGCCTTGTGACGGTTATTCCTATGTGTGTCCAGTACTCTCACATGTGTATATAGATCTGGCCTTAGTGGCTTGTGACGGTTATTCTTATGTGTGTTCAGTACTCTCACATGTATATATAGATCTGGCCTTAGTGCCTTGTGACGGTTATTCCTATGTGTGTCCAGTACCCTCACATGTGTATATAGATCTGGCCTTAGTGCCTTGTGACGGTTATTCCTATGTGTGTTCAGTACTCTCACATGTGTATATAGATCTGGCCTTAGTGCCTTGTGACGGTTATTCCTATGTGTGTCCAGTACTCTCACATGTGTATATAGATCTGGCCTTAGTGGCTTGTGACGGTTATTCCTATGTGTGTTCAGTACTCTCACATGTGCATATAGATCTGGCCTTAGTGGCTTGTGACGGTTATTCCTATGTGTGTCCAGTACCCTCACATGTGTAATTAGATCTGGCCTTAGTGTCTTGTGACGGTTATTCCTATGTGTGTCCAGTACTCTCACATGTGTGTATAGATCTGGCCTTAGTGTCTTGTGACGGTTATTCCTATCTGTGTCCAGTACTCTCACATGTGTATATAGATCTGGCCGTAGTGCCTTGTGACGGTTATTCCCATGTGTGTCCAGTACTCTCACATGTGTATATAGATCTGGCCTTAGTGCCTTGTGACGGTTATTCCTATGTGTGTCCAGTACCCTCACATGTGTATATAGATCTGGCCTTAGTGGCTTGTGACGGTTATTCTTATGTGTGTTCAGTACTCTCACATGTGTATATAGATCTGGCCTTAGTGCCTTGTGACGGTTATTCCTATGTGTGTCCAGTACCCTCACATGTGTATATAGATCTGGCCTTAGTGGCTTGTGACGGTTATTCTTATGTGTGTTCAGTACTCTCACATGTGTATATAGATCTGGCCTTAGTGCCTTGTGACGGTTATTCCTATGTGTGTCCAGTACCCTCACATGTGTATATAGATCTGGCCTTAGTGTCTTGTGACGGTTATTCCCATGTGTGTCCAGTACCCTCACATGTGTATATAGATCTGGCCTTAGTGGCTTGTGACGGTTATTCCTATCTGTGTCCAGTACTCTCACATGTGTATATAGATCTGGCCGTAGTGCCTTGTGACGGTTATTCCCATGTGTGTCCAGTACTCTCACATGTGTATATAGATCTGGCCTTAGTGCCTTGTGACGGTTATTCCTATGTGTGTCCAGTACCCTCACATGTGTATATAGATCTGGCCTTAGTGTCTTGTGACGGTTATTCCTATCTGTGTCCAGTACTCTCACATGTGTATATAGATCTGGCCGTAGTGCCTTGTGACGGTTATTCCCATGTGTGTCCAGTACTCTCACATGTGTATATAGATCTGGCCTTAGTGCCTTGTGACGGTTATTCCTATGTGTGTCCAGTACCCTCACATGTGTATATAGATCTGGCCTTAGTGGCTTGTGACGGTTATTCTTATGTGTGTTCAGTACTCTCACATGTGTATATAGATCTGGCCTTAGTGCCTTGTGACGGTTATTCCTATGTGTGTTCAGTACTCTCACATGTGTATATAGATCTGGCCTTAGTGCCTTGTGACGGTTATTCCTATGTGTGTCCAGTACCCTCACATGTGTATATAGATCTGGCCTTAGTGGCTTGTGACGGTTATTCTTATGTGTGTTCAGTACTCTCACATGTGTATATAGATCTGGCCTTAGTGCCTTGTGACGGTTATTCCTATGTGTGTTCAGTACTCTCACATGTGTATATAGATCTGGCCTTAGTGTCTTGTGACAGTTATTCCTATGTGTGCCCAGTACTCTCACATGTGTATATAAATCTGGCCGTAGTGCCTTGTGACGGTTATTCCTATGTGTGTCTAGTACTCTCACATGTGTATATAGATCTGGCCTTAGTGCCTTGTGACGGTTATTCCTATGTGTGTCCAGTACTCTCACATGTGTATATAGATCTGGCCTTAGTGCCTTGTGACGGTTATTCCTGTGTGTGTCCAGTACTCTCACATGTGTATATAGATCTGGCCTTAGTGTCTTGTGACAGTTATTCCCATGTGTGTTCAGTACTCTCACATGTGTATATAGATCTGGCCTTAGTGTCTTGTGACGGTTATTCCTATGTGTGTCCAGTACTCTCACATGTGTATATAGATCTCGCCGTAGTGCCTTGTGACGGTTATTCCTGTGTGTGTCCAGTACTCTCACATGTGTATATAGATCTGGCCTTAGTGTCTTGTGACGGTTATTCCTATGTGTGTCCAGTACTCTCACATGTGTATATAGATCTGGCCTTAGTGTCTTGTGAAGGTTATTCCTATGTGTGTCCAGTACTCTCACATGTGTATATAAATCTGGCCTTAGTGGCTTGTGACGGTTATTCCTATGTGTGTTCAGTACTCTCACATGTGTATATAGATCTGGCCTTAGTGTCTTGTGACAGTTATTCCTATGTGTGTCCAGTACTCTCACATGTGTATATAGATCTGGCCTTAGTGCCTTGTGACGGTTATTCCTGTGTGTGTCCAGTACTCTCACATGTGTATATAAATCTGGCCTTAGTGCCTTGTGACGGTTATTCCTATGTGTGTCCAGTACTCTCACATGTGTATATAGATCTGGCCTTAGTGTCTTGTGACGGTTATTCCTATGTGTGTTCAGTACTCTCACATGTGTATATAGATCTGGCTTTAGTGCCTTGTGACGGTTATTCCTATGTGTGTCCAGTACTCTCACATGTGTATATAGATCTGGCCTTAGTGTCTTGTGACGGTTATTCCTATGTGTGTCCAGTACTCTCACATGTGTATATAAATCTGGCCTTAGTGGCTTGTGACGGTTATTCCTATGTGTGTCCAGTACTCTCACATGTGTATATAGATCTGGCCTTAGTGGCTTGTGACGGTTATTCCTATGTGTGTTCAGTACTCTCACATGTGTATATAGATCTGGCCTTAGTGGCTTGTGACGGTTATTTCTATGTGTGTCCAGTACTCTCACATGTGTATATAGATCTGGGCCCGTATTATGTATGCATCTTAAACTTAAGTTTCGTTCTAAATTTAATATTAATGTCCTGGCTAAACTAAAACTCAAAACTTGAGTTGTGCTGCCATCTGACGGCCACCGGAGATTGACTTTCCTTTTTAGAACTCTTCACTGATGACGGTAATAAGCTAGCCGACTACGATCAGCTGAGTCTGTCACGACGGTTTCACAAAAGGAGAGACCTCTTCTGGTGAGAAAAGTAAACAGAGGGAATGAGCTAATTAACCTGTCGACAGGGCCAGATCCAGAAAAGGGGAGCGGTTAGGCGGAAACTGGCGGCCGGCGGTAGTGGGGTTTGATTAAGGAGAGTGGGCTCCCCCACATGGACGGCCACCGGGAAGGTCCACCATTTATTTTGACGACCGGAGTAATTGTCTACGGCTCAGATGGCCTGAATTTAGCATTAAAAAAAACGAAAAACGACATTTTAGAAAAAAAATCAAGGCCATCTGAGGTGAGGCCCCCCCCCCCCCCCCCGTTGCAACCCAACTCCCCCTTTCCAGATTCCTGTATTTGCCCCTGTCCCGGAACCCCGTCCCACACCCTGGTGTAAGGGTGGGTAGAGCCGTCCCACCCCCCCCCACCCCCCGCAACCCAACTCCCCCTTTCCAGATTCCTGTATTTCTGTATTTGCCCCTGTCCCGGAACCCCGTCCCACATCCTGGTGTAAGAGTGGGTAGAGCCACCCCCCCCCTCCCCCTCCGCAACCCAACTCCCCCTTTCCAGATTCCTGTATTTGCCCCTGTCCCGGAACCCCGTCCCACACCCTGGTGTAAGGGTGAGTAGAGCCCCCCCCCCCAACCCAACTCCCCCTTCCCAGATTCCTGTATTTGCCCCTGTCCCGGAACCCCGTCCCACACCCTGGTGTAAGGGTGGGTAGAGCCCCCCCCACCCCCCCGCAACCCAACTCCCCATTTCCAGATTCCTGTATTTGCCCCTGTCCCGGAACCCCGTCCCACACCCTGGTGTAAGGGTGAGTAGAGCCCCACCCCCGCAACCCAACTCCCCATTTCCAGATTCCTGTATTTGCCCCTGTCCCGGAACCCCGTCCCACACCCTGGTGTAAGAGTAGGTAAAGCCTCCCCCCCCCCCCAACCCAACTCCCCCTTCCCAGATTCCTGTATTTGCCCCTGTCCCGGAACCCCGTCCCACACCCTGGTGTAAGGGTGGGTAGAGCCCCCCCCCCCCCCCGCAACCCAACTCCCCCTTTCCAGATTCCTGTATTTGCCCCTGTCCCGGAACCCCGCCCCACACCCTGGTGTAAGAGTTGGTAAAGCCTCCCCCCCCCCCGCAACCCAACTCCCCTTTTCCAGATTCCTGTATTTGCCCCTGTCCCGGAACCCCGTCCCACACCCTGGTGTAAGCGTGAGTAGAGTCGCCCCCCCCCAACCCAACTCCCCCTTTCCAGATTCCTATATTTGCCCCTGTCCCGGAACCCCGTCCCACACCCTGGTGTAAGGGTGGGTAGAGCCCTACCAACCCCCCCCCCAACCCAACTCCCCCTTTCCAGATTCCTGTATTTGCCCCTGTCCCGGAACCCCGTCCCACACCCTGGTGTAAGAGTGGGTAGAGCCCCCCCCCCCCCCCGCCAACCCAACTCCCCCTTTCCAGATTCCTATATTTGCCCCTGTCCCGGAACCCCGTCCCACACCCTGGTGTAAGGGTGAGTAGAGCCCCCCCACCCCCCCCCCCCAACCCAACTCCCCCTTTCCAGATTCCTATATTTGCCCCTGTCCCGGAACCCCGTCCCACACCCTGCTGTAAGGGTGGGTAGAGCCCCCCCCCCCGCAACCCAACTCCCCCTTTCCAGATTCCTGTATTTGCCCCTGTCCCGGAACCCCGTCCCACACCCTGGTGTAAGAGTTGGTAAAGCCTCCCCCCCCCCCCGCAACCCAACTCCCCCTTTCCAGATTCCTATATTTGCCCCTGTCCCGGAACCCCGTCCCACACCCTGGTGTAAGGGTGAGTAGAGCCCCACCACCCCTAAAGCGCGCATAATGCCGGTCCAACGGTACGATCATTATGTGATATAAGAACACCATGGTGGGCGATCTAAATCTATATCGCGCCAATATTGCTGTTTCGTCCCCTATTATAAACGGATTCAGGCGATCTCTGATTGGTCTCTCGATGTTAACTCTCGCATCACGCCTGCATCTGCGACGCCGAGATGCAAGAACGCCATCTGTGTTGTCAAACATGAAAACTTAAAATGTATGTATTTTTACCGGTTCTCAAGTGAGATCTGAGCTTAAGACGTATGCAGAATACGTGTTCGCAAACTTAAATAAAACTTGCAATGATACCAATATAGACGTCGCCTTCTGATATCTGCCACTGAAGCACTTTCTGCGTTTCTCATATCGGGACCTCGGCAACACTGAGTCATGAATAGTACGAAGTCAGACAAACAACGAAACAAGACCAGGAATATATATTACCCTTTTACAGGGCCGCTATGTTGTAAATTCAAAGGTTACTATGTAAGCTATTTTATTGTTTGCGGTCGGTGTGGCCAACTTGTTGGTGGTGATCGGTTGTTTCGGTTATTAGATAAAAATGTGTTGTCCAATCACAGCTCTGAGCTCGTCCATATATATATCCAATCGGAGCCGCCGTTCCTTCTCTCTGCTGTGGACGTTGGTGACGCTGGACGTGCGACAACAACTTGGTTTAGCCGGCTTTTATCTGTTTGTGGTTTGAAACACTGGGTTATATTAGTTTTCACATTAATTTATGTGACAATAAGTTAGTTTCTGACTGAGTGTTACTTGTGGTTACATGACAATGTCTAAGTTTTTGTTCATTGGTCATTCCTTCAGGAGCCGGCTGAAGGTTGACCCGGCTCGTGTTGCCTGGTGTGACAGGGACAGTGTTGCTGTTGAGTGTTGGTGATACTGACACTAACTGACTTGAGTCTAAGACTTCTAAGTGACATGGGTTTGACATTTAACATAGTCTCTCCCACCAGTGAATTTATTAACATGGCAAATTATGGAAGCATTTTAGATATTGGTACAAATGACCTGTCACCCCAACATATGACATGTATCCAGTCAATGTCACTGACAAGTGACAATGTTCATATTATGGCATTATTGATTTAGCTATTGAGCTGTCAAATGGCCACCAGGTAAACAGGTGTGGTTGCTGCCAATTATTAGCAGAACAACTTCAGTATGTCATAAACCATAGGTATAAGCAAACAAGATATGAATTTGAAGTTTAGCGTCTTCATATCAATCCCACTTGGTTGTTCTGTATCTGTTTATTAACACTAACAGCGAAGGCAAATAGGCATCCTCTTATTTCTGTTTGGCACAGCCGAGGACTTCCTCTTATTAATTACAGATGATTTCCATCTCAATGCTTGAGGACAAGCCAAATATATGTAGAGTATCAAAGGCTTATGGATGTTTGCCTTTCAATAATTTTAATTTACACCTTTCCGAACATTTGGATTAGGTATAATTTATGCAGAATTTTGCGTGGCAAAGAACAGGAATGCCTGTTATTCTTTATTGCAGTGTGAGAGATTTTTGCGTGGCAAAGAACAGGAATGCCTGTTTCTTTATTGGGCATGTCGTGGTGAGTGGCCACATGTTGGCATGTCGTGGTGAGTGGCCACATGTAGGCATGTCGTGGTGTGTGGCCACATGTAGGCATGTCGTGGTGAGTGGCCACATGTAGGCATGTCGTGGTGAGTGGCCACATGTAGGCATGTCGTGGTGAGTGGCCACATGTAGGCATGTCGTGGTGAGTGGCCACATGTAGGCATGTCGTGGTGAGTGGCCACATGTAGGCATGTCGTGGTGTGTGGCCACATGTCATTGTGAGAGAGTTTTGCGTGGCAAAGAACAGGAATGCCTGTTATTCTTTATTGCACTGTGAGATCTGCCATATACGCATGGTGAGTGGGGATACAGGGTATGCCTGTTATATGTGGACATGACAGCTCTTGCTGTAAAAGTGATATGACACTTTACAGGCTTTATATCAGTTTATACTGATTTGCGAATATATTTCATAGACTGCTTTATTACAAGCATGTAAACAAGAGCTGTCATAAGGATATTGTATGCCTCTGGCAAGAAGATTCCACACTTTTCTGGCTTTGCACAGTTTCTGATGGAAGCTTAAAGGTATTCTAGTTCGATGATTATGCTTTGCTCTTACAAGTTGGAGGCATTTTCGTCCAATTGAATAGGGATATCTTTTGGTAGCATGGCATTGTCCATTTGTATTGTAAGGCTGATACTCAACTAATGTTTCTTATTGAACTAATTTTCAATAGAATACAACTGGACAACTGTTTGCTGTCATACACTAGCTGATGTCAATCATTGCACTCTATTAAGCCAGATTACCCCACTCGGTTGTCCCTTTTCTCTGAGGAGGATAAGGTTGATCAGTTGTCCCTTTCTCTGAGGAGGATAAGGTTGATCAGTTATAAGTGCAACCTGCACTATTTTGCATATTATGAATATGCTGCTTTTTCTGTCTGGAAAGGTCTTATTATATTAATAATTATTACCTTACCAATTTCAGGTTGTCTAAAATTTACAACCTTGGGTATAATCTAATGCCACATATTTGCTTCTTTTATATAATATAGTTGACTCATATCTGCATGTGCACCAAAATGGTTTGCATCTTTTATTACATTACCTTAATACATTAATATGTATTGAATATCTGGTTTATATCAGTGATGAATATGCTGAATACACCAGTCAATGTTAACCCAATTATAAATATTAAATTGAAGATGCAGTTGTAAGTATATCACTGACTGCCAGATGACTGACCTATCCATGGGGATATAATTTGAATATTCCTCTTCTTCTTTTTTGCCATATACCCTAAGTTTCAGATCAATGTCTCTGACCTGTAGACAAGTCGATGCAGACTTTATTTTTCCGGAGCTACTACCTCCAAGAAGGAAAAGGACGGTGTCCCAGCTACAGGCGGTTCTACCTTACGGTGAAGATGAGAGTAACCAGAAACCCCGGATCCAAATGCAACTTTGGTTGCCAGAATCAAGGAGCAGACGCTGTCATCAATCGTCGCGAGCGAGCAACTGCACAGGCAGTCCACGCAGAAAGCAAGAGCACATGTACTCACTATTCTGAAGGTACAAGTAACCCTGTACAACTGGCTCATGAGATACTGGGTTTATGCCTTATCAACTGTGAAACAGGTTACTAATTAACCCTTGGTGGGTGCAGTTTAATCCCATCAGATTATTCTGACATTCCGATGAGCAGTCATGTCCCTGATAGGATAAGACATAAGATCTAAGTAAATGAGTGAGTGGACCTGGGAGATATGCTAGAAAAGATTATTAAAACCTCATCTCAAATTAGCCTCATGTATTTAAACGAAACCACTGCGGCTATATTTATATGTTCTAGCAAATCTCAATTTCTATATTGACAAATGGACTGATGCATTTTGACCGTTATGGACATTTATGTCCAAAACTACCAGACCTTTCTTCACACCTATTAGAGGCAGATCCAGTTCCCAGCCTTTTCGTCCACAGGGCAACAGCTTTTGCTTCAAGTTAAACAGTAAAACCTGTCCCGAAGGGCGCAGTTGCCTCTTAAACACCAATGTATCACCTGTAAGGGACCTCCCCCTCAAATACAATGTCGAGCCAAGCAGGGAAGTAATATCGCCTGACCTGTCGCCAGAGCAATGCTTAAAAATACCCCAATTAGTCAAATATCTAAACAAAACTGCCGACTCTGGTTGATGACAAGATCATTCCCAACCCAGTCAATGTAAGAATTACCCAATGTTATATTGTCAACACAATCTGAATCTCTCTTACAGGGTTTTCTGAGGGATTTCATATCCCTGTCGAAATAGAACCGTCTACATCAATTAGCCCAAATCACCCTCTGTTGTGAAACAACCTATGCTCGAGCCAATTTTTGCTTGCAAGGTGATTGTTCCAGGAAGAGCTTTTTGCCAGAGACTGATAACATTAGTAAACCTTTTCATCACATTCGATTGAACAGTGAGGCACGGAAAGGTTTAGCGGCTTGGCATGGTTTTCTTCCGTCATTTAATGGTAAATTTATGTATATTGATAAACGCTGGTTTTCTTCGTATCGATTCAAACTCTTCACCGATGCTTCCGGTAGTTTGAGGTTTGCAGGAATATTTGGTTGAAAGTGGTTCAGCGGTCCATGGCCAGAGTCGTGGAAAGTCTTTCACATCACTGTCTTGGAGCTCATACTTTGCTAGTAGCGATTGCGCTTTGAGGAAATTTTTTGCAAACCAAGCTGGTTTATTTTGTTGTGACAATGAAGCAGTGGTTATTTATTATTAATAAGTAATCGTCCCAGCTAGGACCCTAATATCATGGTTCTAGTCAGAAAATGCTGTCAGTGGAATTTAATATCCTATTCAGAGCCAAGTACCTTCCCGGAACAACAAACTTGTCAAATTTCCATGCGGAGTCGGCCAGAATGGTGCCTCCTTGGTTGGATTTATCACCAAGTTATTCCACTTGCCCGATCACCCTCAAGCCTACTGTATACTAGAATATCTTATCATAAGGCTTTGGGGAGATTTTTGGAGTTCTGTGGTAACTATTTTCTTGAACTACCACCTTCTACAATTGAACCGGTTCGAATTATGACTTATATAGCGTTTATGTTGCCAACAGGTTTCGCTCCAGCAATTATCATAAGCCAGGTATCAGTTATCTCATTTGCCTTTCATCTCTCGTGCAAACCAGATCGTAATGCTAGATTTGCTTTTCAAGAAAGGAAATCTAAAACTCACCTGACAAGTGATAACCTATTACTCTTTTATGCTGCACTCGCTAATTGATAAAACTTAAATATCTGCTCTTCTCACCATATGAGCGGTCTCTCCCCTAAGCTAGGTATTTGTTATAGTTTCGCGCCTTTTTAAGGATAGATAAGTTATCAGTTACTTCAATTTCAACTAAACATGTTTTGCAGCTGGCAGGCATTTGTCTCAATTTTGGCAGTGGCACTGTCACGCTAAACTGTCATCTGAAATGATTCAAACACTCTAAAGGTAGAAAAGAAACACCATCTTTCCTCCTTACTGCCCAATGCTTGCCATTGGGAAATATTGGAACGCTAGAGGGTCAGCTCCTAGGCCTTTGTTTCTTCTGTCTAATGGGTCTCCGGTCTCCATGACCTACTTTGTCACCAGCTTAAACAAATCACTCAAACTGGCGGGTATTGACCAAACTCTTATTAAGTCCCATTCCTTCAGAATAGGCGCTGCAACTCATGCGGCTGCTTTGGGGGTGTCTGATGCCACTATCGGACAATCCGGCAGGTCGGATCGGATGCGTGCATGAAACACATTCGCCCATAATTCATTCACACATAATTCTTCCTCCTGTTAACGTTCCTACCCCAAGCTGATAACAACTATTCGTAGTAGTTTTACAAGGGGTAGCTTTTAGCTCCTAGGTGAACCTACTTAATAGCGTAATTTGAGTTTTCTCTTCATGTGTATGAACTATCCATTGTTTACACCATGAATGTTAGGATTTAGGCTAAAGGCTCACCCTATATGTTTGCGCGTACGCGTCAGGAGTGTTCGTGCTGAATGTGTTGAAGCTGCGTTGTAAATATCCTCGTTAATAAGGGCGGACCCCAATATCAACGGAATGTTTGTTACATCTATCTTATAGCTACCTTTACGGGTGTTAATTCCTGACTGCATTGGGTGTATAGCAGGGCTTACCCAATATAATTATTGTTCTTGATGATTGGTTTATATTTTGAATATGAGTATGTTCCTAGCTTGTCACGACGGTCGTGTGGTGTTGATACTTAACTGTATAGGGTGTAGAGCAGGGGCTCCCCCTATGTATGATTATTAGTCTTGATGATTGGTTCATATCTAGGATATGTGTATATTACTAGCCTGTTACGATGGTCGTGTGGTGTTGATACTTAACTGTATAGGGTGTAGAGCAGGGACTCCCCCTATGTATGATTATTAGTCTTGATGATTGGTTCATATCTAAGATATGTGTATATTACTAGCCTGTTACGATGGTCGTGTGGTGTTTATACTTAACTGTATAGGGTGTAGAGCAGGGACTCCCCCTATGTATGATTATTAGTCTTGATGATTGGTTCATATCTAGGATATGTGTATATTACTAGCCTGTTACGATGGTCGTGTGGTGTTGATACTTAACTGTATAGGGTGTAGAGCAGGGGCTCCCCCTATGTATGATTATTAGTCTTGATGATAGGTTCATATCTAGGATATGTGTATATTACTAGCTTGTCAAGACGGTTGTGTGGTGTTGATACTTAACTGCATAGGGTGTAGAGCAGGGGCTCCCCCTATTAACTGTTATTTTCTTGAGGATTCGCTTATATCTAGAATATTTTAAATATTCCTGGCTTGTAACGACGATCGTGTGTTATTGATGGACTCACATAGGGTGTAGAGCAGAGGCTCGCTCTCTGTATATATATATTTTTTTTTTTTTTTTTTTGTACGAAGTTTCAAGCATAGCCTGGTCATATGCCTCAATCTTTACTATTTGGACTCACGGCACGGCGGTTAAAGCAGGGGCTTGCTGCAGTGTGTTGGGTTTGATAGTATGGGATTGCCATTGGCTTTTGTGGGGCGCTCCCTTCGGTCGTGTGGGCCTTTGGACGCCCTCACAACAGTCATGTCATTGCTTATATTTAAAGCAGGATCAATTAAAGTTATTTGGTATTTACAAGATATAGATTTAATTATATGGCACTGCTAAAAGGCAGACATTTCAATGTGGTCAAGCTTTGTTTGAAGCTTTGTATTCATGATATGCAACCTGCCAACCAGGTATTGCTTTCCATCAGTCATTTAATAAAATGACCTTAACAACAAATCGCTGTTACATATGACTTGTATTTAATCCATCCGCTGATCGTTATCATCATGCGAGGTGGAGAACCTAACAAGATTAATTATGATAGTAATCTAGCAATCTTTCTAATCGAACGATATCTTCGGTATACATAAATCAACGATAATAAATATACTTAACGTTTTCGTTGTCTAATGTTGAGAGCGCTAAGACAATAAATTCAAAGGTTACTATGTAAGCTATTTTATTGTTTGCGGTCGGTGTGGCCAACTTGTTGGTGGTGATCGGTTGTTTCGGTTATTAGATAAAAATGTGTTGTCCAATCACAGCTCTGAGCTCGTCCATATATATATCCAATCGGAGCCGCCGTTCCTTCTCTCTGCTGTGGACGTTGGTGACGCTGGACGTGCGACAACAACCCGCCCACCTCTCCCTATTCCTTGATTAAAGTGTCTTTGTATTGGTTTGGGCCTTTGGACGCCCTCACAACAGTCATGTCATTGCTTATATTTAAAGCAGGATCAATTAAAGTTATTTGGTATTTACAAGATATAGATTTAATTATATGGCACTGCTAAAAGGCAGACATTTCAATGTGGTCAAGCTTTGTTTGAAGCTTTGTATTCATGATATGCAACCTGCCAACCAGGTATTGCTTTCCATCAGTCATTTAATAAAATGACCTTAACAACAAATCGCTGTTACATATGACTTGTATTTAATCCATCCGCTGATCGTTATCATCATGCGAGGTGGAGAACCTAACAAGATTAATTATGATAGTAATCTAGCAATCTTTCTAATCGAACGATATCTTCGGTATACATAAATCAACGATAATAAATATACTTAACGTTTTCGTTGTCTAATGTTGAGAGCGCTAAGACAATAAATAGTCTTCAGACATACTCCCGCAACTTATTTGGACATAAGGTTTTTCCGTCATGGCTGTCCCCATTCCCCTCACAAGTCTTGCCATAATGATCCTTGTATGTACATCTTGTATCACGTGTCTGTATGACGTATCTCGTGTCTCGTATCATGTGTTATCACATGCCCGGACGGCCGACCCCCTCAAGCCGTGTCTGTATGACGTGTCTCGTATCATGTGTTATCACATGCCCGGACGGCCGACCCCCTCAAGCCGTGTCTGTATGACGTGTCTCGTATCATGTGTTATCACATGCCCGGACGGCCGACCCCCTCAAGCCGTGTCTGTATGACGTGTCTCGTATCATGTGTTATCACATGCCCGGACGGCCGACCCCCTCAAGCCGTATCTGTATGACGTGTCTCGTGTCTCGTATCGTGTGTTATCACATGCCCGGACGGCCGAACCCCTCAAGCCGTATCTGTATGACGTGTCTCGTGTCTCGTATCGTGTGTTATCACATGCCCGGACGCCCGACCCCCTCAAGCCGTGTCTGTATGACGTGTCTCGTGTCTCGTATCGTGTGTTATCACATGCCCGGACGGCCGACCCCCTCAAGCCGTATCTGTATGACGTGTCTCGTGTCTCGTATCATGTGTTATCACATGCCCGGACGGCCGACCCCCTCAAGCCGTGTCTGTATGACGTGTCTCGCGTCTCGTATCATGTGTTATCACATGCCCGGACGGCCGACCCCCTCAAGCCGTGTCTGTATGACGTGTCTCGTATCATGTGTTATCACATGCCCGGACGGCCGACCCCCTCAAGCCGTATCTGTATGACGTGTCTCGTGTCTCGTATCGTGTGTTATCACATGCCCGGACGGCCGAACCCCTCAAGCCGTATCTGTATGACGTGTCTCGTGTCTCGTATCGTGTGTTATCACATGCCCGGACGCCCGACCCCCTCAAGCCGTGTCTGTATGACGTGTCTCGTGTCTCGTATCGTGTGTTATCACATGCCCGGACGGCCGACCCCCTCAAGCCGTATCTGTATGACGTGTCTCGTGTCTCGTATCATGTGTTATCACATGCCCGGACGGCCGACCCCCTCAAGCCGTGTCTGTATGACGTGTCTCGCGTCTCGTATCATGTGTTATCACATGCCCGGACGGCCGACCCCCTCAAGCCGTATCTGTATGACGTGTCTCGTGTCTCGTATCATGTGTTATCACATGCCCGGACGGCCGACCCCCTCAAGCCGTATCTGTATGACGTGTCTCGTATCATGTGTTATCACATGCCCGGACGGCCGACCCCCTCAAGCCGTATCTGTATGACGTGTCTCGTATCATGTGTTATCACATGCCCGGACGGCCGACCCCCTCAAGCCGTATCTGTATGACGTGTCTTGTATCATGTGTTATCACATGCCCGGACGGCCGACCCCCTCAAGCCGTATCTGTATGACGTGTCTCGTGTCTCGTATCATGTGTTATCACATGCCCGGACGGCCGACCCCCTCAAGCCGTATCTGTATGACGTGTCTCGTATCATGTGTTATCACATGCCCGGACGGCCGACCCCCTCAAGCCGTATCTGTATGACGTGTCTCGTGTCTCGTATCATGTGTTATCACATGCCCGGACGGCCAACCCCCTCAAGCCGTATCTGCATGACGTGATTCGTATCATGTGTTATCACATGCCCGGACGGCCGACCCCCTCAAGCCGTATCTGTATGACGTGTCTCGTGTCTCGTATCATGTGTTATCACATGCCCGGACGGCCGACCCCCTCAAGCCGTATCTGTATGACGTGTCTCGTATCGTGTGTTATCACATGCCCGGACGGCCGACCCCCTCAAGCCGTATCTGTATGACGTGTCTCGTGTCTCGTATCATGTGTTATCACATGCCCGGACGGCCAACCCCCTCAAGCCGTGTCTGTATGACGTGTCTCGTATCGTGTGTTATCACATGCCCGGACGGCCGAACCCCTCAAGTCGTATCTGTATGACGTGTCTCGTGTCTCTTATCATGTGTTATCACATGCCCGGGCGGCCGACCCCCTCAAGCCGTGTCTGTATGACGTGTCTCGTGTCTCGTATCATGTGTTATCACATGCCCGGACGGCCGACCCCCTCAAGCCGTATCTGTATGACGTGTCTCGTGTCTCGTGTCTCGTATCGTGTGTTATCACATGCCCGGACGGCCGACCCCCTCAAGCCGTGTCTGTATGACGTGTCTCGTGTCTCGTATCATGTGTTATCACATGCCCGGACGGCCGACCCCCTCAAACCGTATCTGTATGACGTGTCTCGTGTTTCGTATCATGTGTTATCACATGCCCGGGCGGCCGACCCCCTCAAGCCGTATCTGTATGACGTGTCTCGTATCATGTGTTATCACATACCCGGACGGCCGACCCCCTCAAGCCGTATCTGTATGACGTGTCTCGTATCATGTGTTATCACATGCCCGGACGGCCGACCCCCTCAAGCCGTATCTGTATGACGTGTCTCGTATCATGTGTTATCACATGTCCGGACGGCCGACCCCCTCAAGCCGTATCTGTATGACGTATCTCGTGTCTCGTATCGTGTGTTATCACATGCCCGGACGGCCGACCCCCTCAAGCCGTATCTGTATGACGTGTCTCGTGTCTCGTATCATGTGTTATCACATGCCCGGACGGCCGACCCCCTCAAGCCGTGTCTGTATGACGTGTCTCGTATCATGTGTTATCACATGCCCGGACGGCCGACCCCCTCAAGCCGTATCTGTATGACGTGTCTCGTGTCTCGTATCGTGTGTTATCACATGCCCGGACGGCCGACCCCCTCAAGCCGTATCTGTATGACGTGTCTCGTATCATGTGTTATCACATGCCCGGACGGCCGACCCCCTCAAGCCGTATCTGTATGACGTGTCTCGTATCATGTGTTATCACATGCCCGGACGGCCGACCCCCTCAAGCAGTATCTGTATGACGTGTCTCGTGTCTCGTATCATGTGTTATCACATGCCCGGACGGCCGACCCCCTCAAGCCGTGTCTGTATGACGTGTCTCGTATCATGTGTTATCACATGCCCGGACGGCCGACCCCCTCAAGCCGTATCTGTATGACGTGTCTCGTGTCTCGTATCGTGTGTTATCACATGCCCGGACGGCCGACCCCCTCAAGCCGTATCTGTATGACGTGTCTCGTATCATGTGTTATCACATGCCCGGACGGCCGACCCCCTCAAGCCGTATCTGTATGACGTGTCTCGTGTCTCGTATCATGTGTTATCACATGCCCGGACGGCCGACCCCCTCAAGCCGTATCTGTATGACGTATCTCGTGTCTCGTATCGTGTGTTATCACATGCCCGGACGGCCGACCTCCTCAAGCCGTATCTGTATGACGTGTCTCGTGTCTCGTATCGTGTGTTATCACATGCCCGGACGGCCGACCTCCTCAAGCCGTATCTGTATGACGTGTCTCGTGTCTCGTATCGTGTGTTATCACATGCCCGGACGGCCGACCCCCTCAAGCCGTATCTGTATGACGTGTCTCGTATCATGTGTTATCACATGCCCGGACGGCCGAACCCCTCAAGCCGTATCTGTATGACGTGTCTCGTGTCTCGTATCATGTGTTATCACATGCCCGGACGGCCGACCCCCTCAAGCCGTATCTGTATGACGTATCTCGTGTCTCGTATCGTGTGTTATCACATGCCCGGACGGCCGACCCCCTCAAGCCGTATCTGTATGACGTGTCTCCTGTCTCGTATCATGTGTTATCACATGCCCGGACGGCCGACCCCCTCAAGCCGTATCTGTATGACGTGTCTCGTATCATGTGTTATCACATGCCCGGACGGCCGACCCCCTCAAGCCGTATCTGTATGACGTGTCTCGTGTCTCGTATCATGTGTTATCACATGCCCGGACGGCCGACCCCCGCAAGCCGTATCTGTATGACGTGTCTCGTATCATGTGTTATCACATGCCCGGACGGCCGACCTCCTCAAGCCGTATCTGTATGACGTGTCTCGTGTCTCGTATCGTGTGTTATCACATGCCCGGACGGCCGACCCCCTCAAGCCGTATCTGTATGACGTGTCTCGTATCATGTGTTATCACATGCCCGGACGGCCGACCCCCTCAAGCCGTATCTGTATGACGTGTCTCGTGTCTCGTATCATGTGTTATCACATGCCCGGACGGCCAACCCCCTCAAGCCGTGTCTGTATGACGTGTCTCGTATCGTGTGTTATCACATGCCCGGACGGCCGACCCCCTCAAGCCGTATCTGTATGACGTGTCTCGTGTCTCGTATCATGTGTTATCACATGCCCAGGCGGCCGACCCCCTCAAGCCGTGTCTGTATGACGTGTCTCGTGTCTCGTATCATGTGTTATCACATGCCCGGACGGCCGACCCCCTCAAGCAGTATCTGTATGACGTGTCTCGTGTCTCGTATCATGTGTTATCACATGCCCGGACGGCTGACCCCCTCAAGCCGTATCTGTATGACGTGTCTCGTATCGTGTGTTATCACATGCCGGGACGGCCGACCCCCTCAAGCCGTGTCTGTATGACGTGTCTCGTGTCTCGCACCGTGTGTTATCACATGCCCGGACGGCCGACCCCCTCAAGCCGTATCTGTATGACGTGTCTCGTATCGTGTGTTATCACATGCCCGGACGGCCGACCCCCTCAAGCCGTATCTGTATGACGTGTCTCGTGTCTCGTATCATGTGTTATCACATGCCTGGACGGCCGACCCCCTCAAGCCGTATCTGTATGACGTGTCTCTTGTCTCGTATCGTGTGTTATCACATGCCCGGACGGCCGACCCCCTCAAGCCGTGTCTGTATGACGTGTCTCGTGTCTCGTATCATGTGTTATCACATGCCCGGACGGCCGACCCCCTCAAGCCGTGTCTGTATGACGTGTCTCGTGTCTCGTATCGTGTGTTATCACATGCCCGGACGGCCGACCCCCTCAAGCCGTGTCTGTATGACGTGTCTCGTGTCTCGTATCATGTGTTATCACATGCCCGGACGGCCGACCCCCTCAAGCCGTATCTGTATGACTTGTCTCGTATCGTGTGTTATCACATACCCGGACGGCCGACCCCCTCAAGCCGTATCTGTATGACGTATCTCGTGTCTCGTATCATGTGTTATCACATGCCCTGACGGCCGACCCCCTCAGGCCGTATCTGTATGACGTGTCTCGTGTCTCGTATCGTGTGTTATCACATGCCCGGACGGCCGACCCCCTCAAGCCGTATCTGTATGACGTGTCTCGTGTCTCGTATCATGTGTTATCACATGCCCGGACGGCCGACCCCCTCAGGCCGTATCTGTATGACGTGTCTCGTATCATGTGTTATCACATGCCCGGACGCCCGACCCCCTCAAGCCGTATCTGTATGACGTGTCTCGGGTCTCGTATCATGTGTTATCACATGCCCGGACGGCCGACCCCCTCAAGCCGTATCTGTATGACGTGTCTCGTATCGTGTGTTATCACATGCCCGGACGGCCGACCCCCTCAAGCCGTATCTGTATGACGTGTCTCGTATCGTGTGTTATCACATGCCCGGACGGCCGACCCCTTCAAGCCGTATCTGTATGACGTGTCTCGTGTCTCGTATCGTGTGTTATCACATGGCCGGACGGCCGACCCCCTCAAGCCGTGTCTGTATGACGTGTCTCGTGTCTCGTATCGTGTGTTATCACATGCCCGGACGGCCGACCCCCTCAAGCCGTATCTGTATGATGTGTCTCGTGTCTCGTATCATGTGTTATCACATGCCCGGACGGCCGACCCCCTCAAGCCGTATCTGTATAACGTGTCTCGTGTCTCGTATCGTGTGTTATCACATGCCCGGACGGCCGACCCCCTCAAGCCGTGTCTGTATGACGTGTCTCGTGTCTCGTATCATGTGTTATCACATGGCCGGACGGCCGATCCCCTCAAGCCGTGTCTGTATGACGTGTCTCGTATCATGTGTTATCACATGGCCGGACGGCCGATCCCCTCAAGCCGTGTCTGTATGACGTGTCTCGTGTCTCGTATCATGTGTTATCACATGCCCGGACGGCCGACCCCCTCAAGCCGTATCTCTATGACGTGTCTCGTGTCTCGTATCGTGTGTTATCACATGCCCGGACGGCCGACTCCCTCAAGCCGTGTCTGTATGACGTGTCTCGTGTCTCGTATCATGTGTTATCACATGCCCGGACGGCCGACCCCCTCAAGTCGTATCTGTATGACGTGACTCGTGTCTCGTATCATGTGTTATCACATGCCCGGACGGCCGACCCCCTCAAGCCGTATCTGTATGACGTGTCTCGTGTCTCGTATCATGTGTTATCACATGCCCGGACGGCCGATCCCCTCAAGCCGTGTCTGTATGACGTGTCTCGTGTCTCGTATCATGTGTTATCACATGCCCGGACGGCCGACCCCCTCAAGCCGTGTCTGTATGACGTGTCTCGTGTCTCGTATCATGTGTTATCACATGCCCGGACGGCCGACCCCCTCAAGCCGTATCTGTATAACGTGTCTCGTGTCTCGTATCGTGTGTTATCACATGCCCGGACGGCCGACCCCCTCAAGCCGTGTCTGTATGACGTGTCTCGTGTCTCGTATCATGTGTTATCACATGCCCGGACGGCCGACCCCCTCAAGCCGTATCTGTATGACGTGTCTCGTGTCTCGTATCGTGTGTTATCACATGGCCGGACGGCCGACCCCTTCAAGCCGTATCTGTATGACGTGTCTCGTGTCTCGTATCGTGTGTTATCACATGGTCGGACGGCCGATCCCCTCAAGCCGTGTCTGTATGACGTGTCTCGTGTCTCGTATCGTGTGTTATCACATGCCCGGACGGCCGACCCCCTCAAGCCGTATCTGTATGACGTGTCTCGTGTCTCGTATCGTGTGTTATCACATGCCCGGACGGCCGACCCCCTCAAGCCGTGTCTGTATGACGTGTCTCGTGTCTCGTATCGTGTGTTATCACATGCCCGGACGGCCGACCCCCTCAAGCCGTATCTGTATGACGTGTCTCGTATCGTGTGTTATCACATGCCCGGACGGCCGACCCCCTCAAGCCGTGTCTGTATGACGTGTCTCGTGTCTCGTATCATGTGTTATCACATGCCCGGACGGCCGACCCCCTCAAGTCGTATCTGTATGACGTGTCTCGTGTCTCGTATCATGTGTTATCACATGCCCGGACGGCCGACCCCCTCAAGCCGTATCTGTATGACGTGTCTCGTGTCTCGTATCATGTGTTATCACATGCCCGGACGGCCGACCCCCTCAAGCCGTGTCTGTATGACGTGTCTCGTGTCTCGTATCATGTGTTATCACATGCCCGGACGGCCGACCCCCTCAAGCCGTATCTGTATAACGTGTCTCGTGTCTCGTATCGTGTGTTATCACATGCCCGGACGGCCGACCCCCTCAAGCCGTGTCTGTATGACGTGTCTCGTGTCTCGTATCGTGTGTTATCACATGCCCGGACGGCCGACCCCCTCAGGCCGTATCTGTATGACGTGTCTCGTATCATGTGTTATCACATGCCCGGACGGCCGACCCCCTCAAGCCGTGTCTGTATGACGAGTCTCGTGTCTCGTATCGTGTGTTATCACATGCCCGGACGGCCGACCCCCTCAAGCCGTGTCTGTATGACGTGTCTCGTGTCTCGTATCATGTGTTATCACATGCCCGGACGGCCGACCCCCTCAAGCCGTATCTCTATGACGTGTCTCGTGTCTCGTATCGTGTATTATCACATGCCCGGACGGCCGACCCCCTCAAGCCGTGTCTGTATGACGTGTCTCGTATCATGTGTTATCACATGCCCGGACGGCCGACCCTCTCAAGCCGTATCTGTATGACGTATCTCGTATCATGTGTTATCACATGCCCGGACGGCCGACCCCCTCAAGCCGTATCTGTATGACGTGTCTCGTATCGTGTGTTATCACATGCCCGGACGGCCGACCCCCTCAAGCCGTATCTGTATGACGTGTCTCGTATCGTGTGTTATCACATGCCCGGACGGCCGACCCCTTCAAGCCGTATCTGTATGACGTGTCTCGTGTCTCGTATGATGTGTTATCACATGCCCGGACGGCCGACCCCCTCAAGCCGTATCTGTATGACGTGTCTCGTGTCTCGTACCATGTGTTATCACATGCCCGGACGGCCGACCCACTCAAGCCGTATCTGTATGACGTGTCTCGTATCGTGTGTTATCACATGCCCGGACGGCCGACCCCCTCAAGCCGTATCTGTATGACGTGTCTCGTGTCTCGTATCATGTGTTATCACATGCCCGGACGGCCGACCCCCTCAAGCCGTATCTGTATGACGTGTCTCGTATCGTGTGTTATCACATGCCCGAACGGCCGACCCCCTCAAGCCGTATCTGTATGACGTGTCTCGTGTCTCGTATCATGTGTTATCACATGCCCGGACGGCCGACCCCCTCAAGCCGTATCTGTATGACGTGTCTCGTATCATGTGTTATCACATGCCCGGACGGCCGACCCCCTCAAGCCGTGTCTGTATGACGTGTCTCGTATCATGTGTTATCACATGCCCGGACGGCCGACCCCCTCAAGCCGTATCTGTATGACGTGTCTCGTGTCTCGTATCGTGTGTTATCACATGCCCGGACGGCCGACCCCCTCAAGCCGTGTCTGTATGACGTGTCTCGTGTCTCGTATCGTGTGTTATCACATGCCCGGACGGCCGACCCCCTCAAGCCGTGTCTGTATGACGTGTCTCGTGTCTCGTATCGTGTGTTATCACATGCCCGGACGGCCGACCCCCTCAAGCCGTATCTGTATGACGTGTCTCGTGTCTCGTATCATGTGTTATCACATGCCCGGACGGCCGACCCCCTCAAGCCGTATCTGTATGACGTGTCTCGTATCATGTGTTATCACATGCCCGGACGGCCGACCCCCTCAAGCCGTGTCTGTATGACGTGTCTTGTATCATGTGTTATCACATGCCCGGACGGCCGACCCCCTCAAGCCGTGTCTGTATGACGTGTCTCGTATCATGTGTTATCACATGCCCGGACGGCCGACCCCCTCAAGCCGTATCTGTATGACGTGTCTCGTGTCTCGTATCGTGTGTTATCACATGCCCGGACGGCCGACCCCCTCAAGCCGTATCTGTATGACGTGTCTCGTATCATGTGTTATCACATGCCCGGACGGCCGACCCCCTCAAGCCGTGTCTGTATGACGTGTCTCGTATCATGTGTTATCACATGCCCGGACGGCCGACCCCCTCAAGCCGTATCTGTATGACGTGTCTCGTGTCTCGTATCGTGTGTTATCACATGCCCGGACGGCCGACCCCCTCAAGCCGTATCTGTATGACGTGTCTCGTGTCTCGTATCATGTGTTATCACATGCCCGGACGGCCGACCCCCTCAAGCCGTATCTGTATGACGTGTCTAGTATCATGTGTTATCACATGCCCGGACGGCCGACCCCCTCAAGCCGTGTCTGTATGACGTGTCTCGTATCATGTGTTATCACATGCCCGGACGGCCGACCCCCTCAAGCCCTATCTGTATGACGTGTCTCGTGTCTCGTATCGTGTGTTATCACATGCCCGGACGGCCGACCCCCTCAAGCCGTGTCTGTATGACGTGTCTCGTGTCTCGTATCGTGTGTTATCACATGCCCGGATGGCCGACCCCCTCAAGCCGTGTCTGTATGACGTGTCTCGTATCGTGTGTTATCACATACCCGGACGGCCGACCCCCTCAAGCCGTATCTGTATGACGTGTCTCGTATCGTGTGTTATCACATGCCCGGACGGCCGACCCCCTCAAGCCGTATCTGTATGACGTGTCTCGTGTCTCGTATCGTGTGTTATCACATGCCCGGATGGCCGACCCCCTCAAGCCGTGTCTGTATGACGTGTCTCGTATCGTGTGTTATCACATACCCGGACGGCCGAACCCCTCAAGCCGTATCTGTATGACGTGTCTCGTATCGTGTGTTATCACATGCCCGGACGGCCGACCCCCTCAAGCCGTGTCTGTATGACGTGTCTCGTATCGTGTGTTATCACATACCCGGACGGCCGACCCCCTCAAGCCGTATCTGTATGACGTGTCTCGTGTCTCGTATCATGTGTTATCACATGCCCGGACGGCCGACCTCCTCAAGCCGTATCTGTATGTCGTGTCTCGTGTCTCGTATCATGTGTTATCACATGCCCGGACGGCCGACCCCCTCAAGCCCTATCTGTATGACGTGTGTCGTGTCTCGTATCATGTGTTATCACATGCCCGGACGGCCGACCCCCTCAAGCCGTATCTGTATGACGTGTCTCGTGTCTCGTATCGTGTGTTATCACATGCCCGGACGGTCGACCCCCTCAAGCCGTATCTGTATGACGTGTCTCGTATCATGTGTTATCACATGCCCGGACGGCCGACCACCTCAAGCCGTATCTGTATGACGTGTCTCGTGTCTCGTATCGTGTGTTATCACATGCCCGGACGGCCGACCTCCTCAAGCCGTATCTGTATGACGTGTCTCGTGTCTCGTATCATGTGTTATCACATGCCCGGACGGCCGACCCCCTCAAGCCGTGTCTGTATGACGTGTCTCGTGTCTCGTATCGTGTGTTATCACATGCCCGGACGGCCGACCCCCTCAAGCCGTATCTCTATGACGTGTCTCGTGTCTCGTATCGTGTGTTATCACATGCCCGGACGGCCGACCCCCTCAAGCCGTGTCTGTATGACGTGTCTCGTGTCTCGTATCGTGTGTTATCACATGCCAGGACGGCCGACCCCCTCAAGCCGTGTCTGTATGACGTGTCTCGTGTCTCGTATCGTGTATTATCACATGCCCGGACGGCCGACGCCCTCAAGCCGTGTCTGTATGACGTGTCTCGTGTCTCGTATCATGTGTTATCACATGCCCGGACGGCCGACCCCCTCAAGCCGTATCTGTATGACGTGTCTCGTATCGTGTGTTATCACATGCCCGGACGGCCGACCCCCTCAAGCCGTGTCTGTATGACGTGTCTCGTGTCTCGTATCATGTGTTATCACATGCCCGGACGGCCGACCCCCTCAAGCCGTATCTGTATGACGTGTCTCGTATCATGTGTTATCACATGCCCGGACGGCCGACCCCCTCAAGCCGTATCTGTATGACGTGTCTCGTATCATGTGTTATCACATGCCCGGACGGCCGATCCCCGGAAGCCGTGTCTGTATGACGTGTCTCGTGTCTCGTATCATGTGTTATCACATGCCCGGACGCCCGACCCCCTCAAGCCGTATCTGTATGACGTGTCTCGTGTCTCGTATCATGTGTTATCACATGCCCGGACGGCCGACCCCCTCAATCCGTATCTGTATGACGTGTCTCGTGTCTCCTATCGTGTGTTATCACATACCCGGACGGCCGACACCCTCAAGCCGTATCTGTATGACGTGTCTCGTGTCTCGTATCATGTGTTATCACATGCCCGGACGGCCGACCCCCTCAAGCCGTGTCTGTATGACGTGTCTCGTGTCTCGTATCGTGTGTTATCACATGCACGGACGGCCGACCCCCTCAAGCCGTATCTGTATGACGTGTCTCGTATCATGTGTTATCACATGCCCGGACGGCCGACCCCCGCAAGCCGTGTCTGTATGACGTGTCTCGTGTCTCGTATCATGTGTTATCACATACCCGAACGACCGACCCCCTCAAGCCGTATCTGTATGACGTGTCTCGTATCATGTGTTATCACATGCCCGGACGGCCGACCCCCTCAAGCCGTATCTGTATGACGTGTCTCGTATCATGTGTTATCACATGCCCGGACGGCCGACCCCCTCAAGCCGTATCTGTATGACGTGTCTCGTGTCTCGTATCATGTGTTATCACATGCCCGGACGGCCGACCCCCTCAAGCCGTATCTGTATGACGTGTCTCGTGTCTCGTATCATGTGTTATCACATGCCCGGACGGCCGACCCCCTCAAGCCGTATCTGTATGACGTGTCTCGTGTCTCGTATCATGTGTTATCACATGCCCGGACGGCCGACCCCCTCAAGCCAGGTCTGTATGACGTGTCTCGTGTCTCGTATCGTGTGTTATCACATGCCCGGACGGCCGACCCCCTCAAGCCGTACCTGTATGACGTGTCTCGTGTCTCGTATCGTGTGTTATCACATGCCCGCACGGCCGACCTCCTCAAGCCGTATCTGTATGACGTGTCTCGTGTCTCGTATAATGTGTTATCACATGCCCGGACGGCCGACCCCCTCAAGCCGTATCTGTATGACGTGTTTCGTGTCTCGTATCATGTGTTATCACATGCCCGGACGGCCGACCCCATCAAGCCGTATCTGTATGACGTGTCTCCTGTCTCGTATCATGTGTTATCACATGACCGGACGGCCAACCCCTTCAAGCCGTATCTGTATGACGTGTCTCGTGTCTCGTATCGTGTGTTATCACATGCCCGGACGGCCGACCCCCTCAAGCCGTATCTGTATGACGTGTCTCGTGTCTCGTATCATGTGTTATCACATGCCCAGACGGCCGACCCCCTCAAGCCGTGTCTGTATGACGTGTCTCGTATCATGTGTTATCACATGCCCGGACGGCCGACCCCCTCAAGCCGTATCTGTATGACGTGTCTCGTGTCTCGTATCATGTGTTATCACATGCCCGGACGGCCGACCCCCTCAAGCCGTGTCTGTATGACGTGTCTCGTATCATGTGTTATCACATGCCCGGACGGCCGACCCCCTCAAGCCGTGTCTGTATGACGTGTCTCGTGTCTCGTATCATGTGTTATCACATGCCCGGACGGCCGACGCACTCAAGCCGTATCTGTATGACGTGTCTCGTGTCTCGTATCGTGTGTTATCACATGCCCGGACGGCCGACCCCCTCAAGCCGTATCTGTATGAAGTGTCTCGTGTCTCGTATCATGTGTTATCACATGCCCGGACGGCCGACCCCCTCAAACCGTATCTGTATGACGTGTCTCGTGTTTCGTATCATGTGTTATCACATGCCCGGGCGGCCGACCCCCTCAAGCCGTATCTGTATGACGTGTCTCGTATCATGTGTTATCACATACCCGGACGGCCGACCCCCTCAAGCCGTATCTGTATGACGTGTCTCGTATCATGTGTTATCACATGCCCGGACGGCCGACCCCCTCAAGCCGTATCTGTATGACGTGTCTCGTGTCTCGTATCATGTGTTATCACATGCCCGGACGGCCGACCTCCTCAAGCCGTATCTGTATGTCGTGTCTCGTGTCTCGTATCATGTGTTATCACATGCCCGGACGGCCGACCCCCTCAAGCCCTATCTGTATGACGTGTGTCGTGTCTCGTATCATGTGTTATCACATGCCCGGACGGCCGACCCCCTCAAGCCGTATCTGTATGACGTGTCTCGTGTCTCGTATCGTGTGTTATCACATGCCCGGACGGTCGACCCCCTCAAGCCGTATCTGTATGACGTGTCTCGTATCATGTGTTATCACATGCCCGGACGGCCGACCACCTCAAGCCGTATCTGTATGACGTGTCTCGTGTCTCGTATCGTGTGTTATCACATGCCCGGACGGCCGACCTCCTCAAGCCGTATCTGTATGACGTGTCTCGTGTCTCGTATCATGTGTTATCACATGCCCGGACGGCCGACCCCCTCAAGCCGTGTCTGTATGACGTGTCTCGTGTCTCGTATCGTGTGTTATCACATGCCCGGACGGCCGACCCCCTCAAGCCGTATCTCTATGACGTGTCTCGTGTCTCGTATCGTGTGTTATCACATGCCCGGACGGCCGACCCCCTCAAGCCGTGTCTGTATGACGTGTCTCGTGTCTCGTATCGTGTGTTATCACATGCCAGGACGGCCGACCCCCTCAAGCCGTGTCTGTATGACGTGTCTCGTGTCTCGTATCGTGTGTTATCACATGGCCGGACGGCCGACCCCCTCAAGCCGTATCTGTATGACGTGTCTCGTATCATGTGTTATCACATGCCCGGACGGCCGACGCCCTCAAGCCGTGTCTGTATGACGTGTCTCGTGTCTCGTATCATGTGTTATCACATGCCCGGACGGCCGACCCCCTCAAGCCGTATCTGTATGACGTGTCTCGTATCGTGTGTTATCACATGCCCGGACGGCCGACCCCCTCAAGCCGTGTCTGTATGACGTGTCTCGTGTCTCGTATCATGTGTTATCACATGCCCGGACGGCCGACCCCCTCAAGCCGTATCTGTATGACGTGTCTCGTATCATGTGTTATCACATGCCCGGACGGCCGACCCCCTCAAGCCGTATCTGTATGACGTGTCTCGTATCATGTGTTATCACATGCCCGGACGGCCGATCCCCGGAAGCCGTGTCTGTATGACGTGTCTCGTGTCTCGTATCATGTGTTATCACATGCCCGGACGCCCGACCCCCTCAAGCCGTATCTGTATGACGTGTCTCGTGTCTCGTATCATGTGTTATCACATGCCCGGACGGCCGACCCCCTCAATCCGTATCTGTATGACGTGTCTCGTGTCTCCTATCGTGTGTTATCACATACCCGGACGGCCGACACCCTCAAGCCGTATCTGTATGACGTGTCTCGTGTCTCGTATCATGTGTTATCACATGCCCGGACGGCCGACCCCCTCAAGCCGTGTCTGTATGACGTGTCTCGTGTCTCGTATCGTGTGTTATCACATGCACGGACGGCCGACCCCCTCAAGCCGTATCTGTATGACGTGTCTCGTATCATGTGTTATCACATGCCCGGACGGCCGACCCCCTCAAGCCGTATCTGTATGACGTGTCTCGTATCATGTGTTATCACATGCCCGGACGGCCGACCCCCTCAAGCCGTATCTGTATGACGTGTCTCGTATCATGTGTTATCACATGCCCGGACGGCCGACCCCCTCAAGCCGTATCTGTATGACGTGTCTCGTGTCTCGTATCATGTGTTATCACATGCCCGGACGGCCGACCCCCTCAAGCCGTATCTGTATGACGTGTCTCGTGTCTCGTATCATGTGTTATCACATGCCCGGACGGCCGACCCCCTCAAGCCGTATCTGTATGACGTGTCTCGTGTCTCGTATCATGTGTTATCACATGCCCGGACGGCCGACCCCCTCAAGCCAGGTCTGTATGACGTGTCTCGTGTCTCGTATCGTGTGTTATCACATGCCCGGACGGCCGACCCCCTCAAGCCGTACCTGTATGACGTGTCTCGTGTCTCGTATCGTGTGTTATCACATGCCCGCACGGCCGACCTCCTCAAGCCGTATCTGTATGACGTGTCTCGTGTCTCGTATAATGTGTTATCACATGCCCGGACGGCCGACCCCCTCAAGCCGTATCTGTATGACGTGTTTCGTGTCTCGTATCATGTGTTATCACATGCCCGGACGGCCGACCCCATCAAGCCGTATCTGTATGACGTGTCTCCTGTCTCGTATCATGTGTTATCACATGACCGGACGGCCAACCCCTTCAAGCCGTATCTGTATGACGTGTCTCGTGTCTCGTATCGTGTGTTATCACATGCCCGGACGGCCGACCCCCTCAAGCCGTATCTGTATGACGTGTCTCGTGTCTCGTATCATGTGTTATCACATGCCCAGACGGCCGACCCCCTCAAGCCGTGTCTGTATGACGTGTCTCGTATCATGTGTTATCACATGCCCGGACGGCCGACCCCCTCAAGCCGTATCTGTATGACGTGTCTCGTGTCTCGTATCATGTGTTATCACATGCCCGGACGGCCGACCCCCTCAAGCCGTGTCTGTATGACGTGTCTCGTATCATGTGTTATCACATGCCCGGACGGCCGACCCCCTCAAGCCGTGTCTGTATGACGTGTCTCGTGTCTCGTATCATGTGTTATCACATGCCCGGACGGCCGACGCACTCAAGCCGTATCTGTATGACGTGTCTCGTGTCTCGTATCGTGTCTTATCACATGCCCGGACGGCCGACCCCCTCAAGCCGTATCTGTATGAAGTGTCTCGTGTCTCGTATCATGTGTTATCACATGCCCGGACGGCCGACCCCCTCAAACCGTATCTGTATGACGTGTCTCGTGTTTCGTATCATGTGTTATCACATGCCCGGGCGGCCGACCCCCTCAAGCCGTATCTGTATGACGTGTCTCGTATCATGTGTTATCACATACCCGGACGGCCGACCCCCTCAAGCCGTATCTGTATGACGTGTCTCGTATCATGTGTTATCACATGCCCGGACGGCCGACCCCCTCAAGCCGTATCTGTACGACGTGTCTCGTATCATGTGTTATCACATGTCCGGACGGCCGACCCCCTCAAGCCGTATCTGTATGACGTATCTCGTGTCTCGTATCATGTGTTATCACATGCCCGGACGGCCGACCCCCTCAAGCCGTATCTGTATGACGTGTCTCGTGTCTCGTATCAGGTGTTATCACATGCCCGGACGGCCGACCCCCTCAAGCCGTATCTGTACGACGTGTCTCGTATCATGTGTTATCACATGTCCGGACGGCCGACCCCCTCAAGCCGTATCTGTATGACGTATCTCGTGTCTCGTATCATGTGTTATCACATGCCCGGACGACCGACCCTCTCAAGCCGTATCTGTATGACGTGTCTCGTGTCTCGTATCATGTGTTATCACATGCCCGGACGGCCGACCCCCTCAAGCCGTGTCTGTATGACGTGTCTCGTATCATGTGTTATCACATGCCCGGACGGCCGACCCCCTCAAGCCGTATCTGTATGACGTGTCTCGTGTCTCGTATCGTGTGTTATCACATGCCCGGACGGCCGACCCCCTCAAGCCGTATCTGTATGACGTGTCTCGTGTCTCGTATCATGTGTTATCACATGCCCGGACAGCCGACCCCCTCAAGCCAGGTCTGTATGACGTGTCTCGTGTCTCGTATCGTGTGTTATCACATGCCCGGACGGCCGACCCCTCAAGCCGTATCTGTATGACGTGTCTCGTGTCTCGTATCGTGTGTTATCACATGCCCGCACGGCCGACCTCCTCAAGCCGTATCTGTATGACGTGTCTCGTGTCTCGTATAATGTGTTATCACATGCCCGGACGGCCGACCCCCTCAAGCCGTATCTGTATGACGTGTTTCGTGTCTCGTATCATGTGTTATCACATGCCCGGACGGCCGACCCCATCAAGCCGTATCTGTATGACGTGTCTCGTGTCTCGTATCATGTGTTATCACATGACCGGACGGCCAACCCCTTCAAGCCGTATCTGTATGACGTGTCTCGTGTCTCGTATCGTGTGTTACCACATGCCCGGACGGCCGACCCCCTCAAGCCGTATCTGTATGACGTGTCTCGTGTCTCGTATCATGTGTTATCACATGCCCGGACGGCCGACCCCCTCAAGCCGTGTCTGTATGACGTGTCTCGTATCATGTGTTATCACATGCCCGGACGGCCGACCCCCTCAAGCCGTATCTGTATGACGTGTCTCGTGTCTCGTATCATGTGTTATCACATGCCCGGACGGCCGACCCCCTCAAGCCGTGTCTGTATGACGTGTCTCGTATCATGTGTTATCACATGCCCGGACGGCCGACCCCCTCAAGCCGTGTCTGTATGACGTGTCTCGTGTCTCGCATCATGTGTTATCACATGCCCGGACGGCCGACGCACTCGAGCCGTATCTGTATGACGTGTCTCGTGTCTCGTATCGTGTGTTATCACATGCCCGGACGGCCGACCCCCTCAAGCCGTATCTGTATGACGTGTCTCGTGTTTCGTATCATGTGTTATCACATGCCCGGGCGGCCGACCCCCGCAAGCCGTATCTGTATGACGTGTCTCGTATCATGTGTTATCACATACCCGGACGGCCGACCCCCTCAAGCCGTATCTGTATGACGTGTCTCGTATCATGTGTTATCACATGCCCGGACGGCCGACCCCCTCAAGCCGTATCTGTACGACGTGTCTCGTATCATGTGTTATCACATGTCCGGACGGCCGACCCCCTCAAGCCGTATCTGTATGACGTATCTCGTGTCTCGTATCATGTGTTATCACATGCCCGGACGGCCGACCCCCTCAAGCCGTATCTGTATGACGTGTCTCGTGTCTCGTATCAGGTGTTATCACATGTCCGGACGGACGACCCCCTCAAGCCGTATCTGTATGACGTATCTCGTGTCTCGTATCATGTGTTATCACATGCCCGGACGGCCGACCCCCTCAAGCCGTATCTGTATGACGTGTCTCGTGTCTCGTGTCATGTGTTATCACATGCCCGGACGGCCGACCCCCTCAAGCCGTGTCTGTATGACGTGTCTCGTATCATGTGTTATCACATGCCCGGACGGCCGACCCCCTCAAGCCGTATCTGTATGACGTGTCTCGTGTCTCGTATCGTGTGTTATCACATGCCCGGACGGCCGACCCCCTCAAGCCGTATCTGTATGACGTGTCTCGTATCATGTGTTATCACATGCCCGGATGGCCGACCCCCTCAAGCCGTATCTGTATGACGTGTCTCGTATCATGTGTTATCACATGCCCGGACGGCCGACCCCCTCAAGCCGTATCTGTATGACGTGTCTCGTGTCTCGTATCATGTGTTATCACATGCCCGGACGGCCGACCCCCTCAAGCCGTGTCTGTATGACGTGTCTCGTATCAGGTGTTATCACATGCCCGGACCGCCGACCCCCTCAAGCCGTATCTGTATGACGTGTCTCGTGTCTCGTATCGTGTGTTATCACATGCCCGGACGGCCGACCCCCTCAAGCCGTATCTGTATGACGTGTCTCGTATCATGTGTTATCACATGCCCGGACGGCCGACCCCCTCAAGCCGTATCTGTATGACGTGTCTCGTGTCTCGTATCATGTGTTATCACATGCCCGGACGGCCGACCCCCTCAAGCCGTATCTGTATGACGTATCTCGTGTCTCGTACCGTGTGTTATCACATGCCCGGACGGCCGACCTCCTCAAGCCGTATCTGTATGACGTGTCTCGTGTCTCGTATCGTGTGTTATCACATGCCCGGACGGCCGACCTCCTCAAGCCGTATCTGTATGACGTGTCTCGTGTCTCGTATCGTGTGTTATCACATGCCCGGACGGCCGACACCCTCAAGCCGTATCTGTATGACGTGTCTCGTATCATGTGTTATCACATGCCCGGACGGCCGAACCCCTCAAGCCGTATCAGTATGACGTGTCTCGTGTCTCGTATCATGTGTTATCACATGCCCGGACGGCCGACCCCCTCAAGCCGTATCTGTATGACGTATCTCGTGTCTCGTATCGTGTGTTATCACATGCCCGGACGGCCGACCCCCTCAAGCCGTATCTGTATGACGTGTCTCCTGTCTCGTATCATGTGTTATCACATGCCCGGACGGCCGACCCCCTCAAGCCGTATCTGTATGACGTGTCTCGTGTCTCGTATCATGTGTTATCACATGCCCGGACGGCCGACCCCCTCAAGCCGTATCTGTATGACGTGTCTCGTATCATGTGTTATCACATGCCCGGACGGCCGACCTCCTCAAGCCGTATCTGTATGACGTGTCTCGTGTCTCGTATCGTGTGTTATCACATGCCCGGACCACCGACCCCCTCAAGCCGTATCTGTATGACGTGTATCGTATCATGTGTTATCACATGCCCGGACGGCCGACCCCCTCAAGCCGTATCTGTATGACGTGTCTCGTGTCTCGTATCATGTGTTATCACATGCCCGGGCGGCCGACCCCCTCAAGCCGTGTCTGTATGACGTGTCTCGTGTCTCGTATCATGTGTTATCACATGCCCGGACGGCCGACCCTCTCAAGCCGTATCTGTATGACGTGTCTCGTGTCTCGTATCATGTGTTATCACATGCCCGGACGGCTGACCCCCTCAAGCCGTATCTGTATGACGTGTCTCGTATCGTGTGTTATCACATGCCGGGACGGCCGACCCCCTCAAGCCGTGTCTGTATGACGTGTCTCGTGTCTCGCATCGTGTGTTATCACATGCCCGGACGGCCGACCCCCTCAAGCCGTATCTGTATGACGTGTCTCGTATCGTGTGTTATCACATGCCCGGACGGCCGACCCCCTCAAGCCGTATCTGTATGACGTGTCTCGTGTCTCGTATCATGTGTTATCACATGCCTGGACGGCCGACCCCCTCAAGCCGTATCTGTATGACGTGTCTCGTGTCTCGTATCGTGTGTTATCGCATGCCCGGACGGCCGACCCCCTCAAGCCGTGTCTGTATGACGTGTCTCGTGTCTCGTATCATGTGTTATCACATGCCCGGACGGCCGACCCCCTCAAGCCGTGTCTGTATGACGTGTCTCGTGTCTCGTATCGTGTGTTATCACATGCCCGGACGGCCGACCCCCTCAAGCCGTGTCTGTATGACGTGTCTCGTGTCTCGTATCATGTGTTATCACATGCCCGGACGGCCGACCCCCTCAAGCCGTATCTGTATGACGTGTCTCGTATCGTGTGTTATCACATGCCCGGACGGCCGACCCTCCTCAAGCCGTATCTGTATGACGTATCTCGTGTCTCGTATCATGTGTTATCACATGCCCGGACGGCCGACCCCCTCAGGCCGTATCTGTATGACGTGTCTCGTGTCTCGTATCGTGTGTTATCACATGCCCGAACTGCCGACCCCCTCAAGCCGTATCTGTATGACGTGTCTCGTGTCTCGTATCATGTGTTATCACATGCCCGGACGGCCGACCCCCTCAGGCCGTATCTGTATGACGTGTCTCGTATCATGTGTTATCACATGCCCGAACGGCCGACCCCCTCAAGCCGTATCTGTATGGCGTGTCTCGTGTCTCGTATCGTGTGTTATCACATGGCCGGACGGCCGACCCCCTCAAGCCGTGTCTGTATGACGTGTCTCGTGTCTCGTATCTTGTGTTATCACATGCCCGGACGGCCGACCCCCTCAAGCCGTATCTGTATGACGTGTCTCGTGTCTCGTATCATGTGTTATCACATGCCCGGACGGCCGACCCCCTCAAGCCGTATCTGTATAACGTGTCTCGTGTCTCGTATCGTGTGTTATCACATGCCCGGACGGCCGACCCCCTCAAGCCGTGTCTGTATGACGTGTCTCGTGTCTCGTATCATGTGTTATCACATGGCCGGACGGCCGATCCCCTCAAGCCGTGTCTGCATGACTTGTCTCGTATCATGTGTTATCACATGGCCAGACGGCCGATCCCCTCAAGCCGTGTCTGTATGACGTGTCTCGTGTCTCGTATCATGTGTTATCACATGCCCGGACGGCCGACCCCCTCAAGCCGTATCTCTATGACGTGTCTCGTGTCTCGTATCGTGTGTTATCACATGCCCGGACGGCCGACCCCCTCAAGCCGTATCTCTATGACGTGTCTCGTGTCTCGTATCGTGTGTTATCACATGCCCGGACGGCCGACCCCCTCAAGCCGTATCTGTATGACGTGTCTCGTATCGTGTGTTATCACATGCCCGGACGGCCGACCCCCTCAAGCCGTGTCTGTATGACGTGTCTCGTGTCTCGTATCATGTGTTATCACATGCCCGGACGGCCGACCCCCTCAAGCCGTATCTCTATGACGTGTCTCGTGTCTCGTATCGTGTGTTATCACATGCCCGGACGGCCGACCCCCTCAAGCCGTATCTCTATGACGTGTCTCGTGTCTCGTATCGTGTGTTATCACATGCCCGGACGGCCGACCCCCTCAAGCCGTATCTGTATGACGTGTCTCGTATCGTGTGTTATCACATGCCCGGACGGCCGACCCACTCAAGCCGTATCTGTATGACGTGTCTCGTGTCTCGTATCATGTGTTATCACATGCCTGGACGGCCGACCCCCTCAAGCCGTATCTGTATGACGTGTCTCGTGTCTCGTATCGTGTGTTATCGCATGCCCGGACGGCCGACCCCCTCAAGCCGTGTCTGTATGACGTGTCTCGTGTCTCGTATCATGTGTTATCACATGCCCGGACGGCCGACCCCCTCAAGCCGTGTCTGTATGACGTGTCTCGTGTCTCGTATCGTGTGTTATCACATGCCCGGACGGCCGACCCCCTCAAGCCGTGTCTGTATGACGTGTCTCGTGTCTCGTATCATGTGTTATCACATGCCCGGACGGCCGACCCCCTCAAGCCGTATCTGTATGACGTGTCTCGTATCGTGTGTTATCACATGCCCGGACGGCCGACCCTCCTCAAGCCGTATCTGTATGACGTATCTCGTGTCTCGTATCATGTGTTATCACATGCCCGGACGGCCGACCCCCTCAGGCCGTATCTGTATGACGTGTCTCGTGTCTCGTATCGTGTGTTATCACATGCCCGGACGGCCGACCCCCTCAAGCCGTATCTGTATGACGTGTCTCGTGTCTCGTATCATGTGTTATCACATGCCCGGACGGCCGACCCCCTCAGGCCGTATCTGTATGACGTGTCTCGTATCATGTGTTATCACATGCCCGGACGCCCGACCCCCTCAAGCCGTATCTGTATGACGTGTCTCGTGTCTCGTATCATGTGTTATCACATGCCCGGACGGCCGACCCCCTCAAGCCGTATCTGTATGACGTGTCTCGTGTCTCGTATCGTGTGTTATCACATGCCCGGACGGCCGACCCCTTCAAGCCGTATCTGTATGACGTGTCTCGTGTCTCGTATCGTGTGTTATCACATGGCCGGACGGCCGACCCCCTCAAGCCGTGTCTGTATGACGTGTCTCGTGTCTCGTATCGTGTGTTATCACATGCCCGGACGGCCGACCCCCTCAAGCCGTATCTGTATGACGTGTCTCGTGTCTCGTATCATGTGTTATCACATGCCCGGACGGCCGACCCCCTCAAGCCGTATCTGTATAACGTGTCTCGTGTCTCGTATCGTGTGTTATCACATGCCCGGACGGCCGACCCCCTCAAGCCGTGTCTGTATGACGTGTCTCGTGTCTCGTATCATGTGTTATCACATGCCCGGACGGCCGACCCCCTCAAGCCGTATCTGTATGACGTGTCTCGTGTCTCGTATCATGTGTTATCACATGCCCGGACGGCCGACCCCCTCAAGCCGTATCTCTATGACGTGTCTCGTGTCTCGTATCATGTGTTATCACATGGCCAGACGGCCGATCCCCTCAAGCCGTGTCTGTATGACGTGTCTCGTATCATGTGTTATCACATGGCCAGACGGCCGATCCCCTCAAGCCGTGTCTGCATGACGTGTCTCGTATCATGTGTTATCACATGGCCAGACGGCCGATCCCCTCAAGCCGTGTCTGTATGACGTGTCTCGTATCATGTGTTATCACATGGCCAGACGGCCGATCCTCTCAAGCCGTGTCTGCATGACGTGTCTCGTATCATGTGTTATCACATGGCCAGACGGCCGATCCCCTCAAGCCGTGTCTGTATGACGTGTCTCGTGTCTCGTATCATGTGTTATCACATGCCCGGACGGCCGACCCCCTCAAGCCGTATCTCTATGACGTGTCTCGTGTCTCGTATCGTGTGTTATCACATGCCCGGACGGCCGACCCCCTCAAGCCGTGTCTGTATGACGTGTCTCGTGTCTCGTTTCATGTGTTATCACATGCCCGGACGGCCGACCCCCTCAAGTCGTATCTGTATGACGTGTCTCGTGTCTCGTATCATGTGTTATCACATGCCCGGACGGCCGACCCCCTCAAGCCGTATCTCTATGACGTGTCTCGTGTCTCGTATCATGTGTTATCACATGCCCGGACGGCCGACCCCCTCAAACCGTATCTGTATGACGTGTCTCGTGTTTCGTATCATGTGTTATCACATGCCCGGGCGGCCGACCCCCTCAAGCCGTATCTGTATGACGTGTCTCGTATCATGTGTTATCACATACCCGGACGGCCGACCCCCTCAAGCCGTATCTGTATGACGTGTCTCGTATCATGTGTTATCACATGCCCGGACGGCCGACCCCCTCAAGCCGTATCTGTACGACGTGTCTCGTATCATGTGTTATCACATGTCCGGACGGCCGACCCCCTCAAGCCGTATCTGTATGACGTATCTCGTGTCTCGTATCATGTGTTATCACATGCCCGGACGGCCGACCCCCTCAAGCCGTATCTGTATGACGTGTCTCGTGTCTCGTATCAGGTGTTATCACATGCCCGGACGGCCGACCCCCTCAAGCCGTATCTGTACGACGTGTCTCGTATCATGTGTTATCACATGTCCGGACGGCCGACCCCCTCAAGCCGTATCTGTATGACGTATCTCGTGTCTCGTATCATGTGTTATCACATGCCCGGACGACCGACCCTCTCAAGCCGTATCTGTATGACGTGTCTCGTGTCTCGTATCATGTGTTATCACATGCCCGGACGGCCGACCCCCTCAAGCCGTGTCTGTATGACGTGTCTCGTATCATGTGTTATCACATGCCCGGACGGCCGACACCCTCAAGCCGTATCTGTATGACGTGTCTCGTGTCTCGTATCGTGTGTTATCACATGCCCGGACGGCCGACCCCCTCAAGCCGTATCTGTATGACGTGTCTCGTGTCTCGTATCATGTGTTATCACATGCCCGGACGGCCGACCCCCTCAAGCCAGGTCTGTATGACGTGTCTCGTGTCTCGTATCGTGTGTTATCACATGCCCGGACGGCCGACCCCCTCAAGCCGTATCTGTATGACGTGTCTCGTGTCTCGTATCGTGTGTTATCACATGCCCGCACGGCCGACCTCCTCAAGCCGTATCTGTATGACGTGTCTCGTGTCTCGTATAATGTGTTATCACATGCCCGGACGGCCGACCCCCTCAAGCCGTATCTGTATGACGTGTTTCGTGTCTCGTATCATGTGTTATCACATGCCCGGACGGCCGACCCCATCAAGCCGTATCTGTATGACGTGTCTCGTGTCTCGTATCATGTGTTATCACATGACCGGACGGCCAACCCCTTCAAGCCGTATCTGTATGACGTGTCTCGTGTCTCGTATCGTGTGTTACCACATGCCCGGACGGCCGACCCCCTCAAGCCGTATCTGTATGACGTGTCTCGTGTCTCGTATCATGTGTTATCACATGCCCGGACGGCCGACCCCCTCAAGCCGTGTCTGTATGACGTGTCTCGTATCATGTGTTATCACATGCCCGGACGGCCGACCCCCTCAAGCCGTATCTGTATGACGTGTCTCGTGTCTCGTATCATGTGTTATCACATGCCCGGACGGCCGACCCCCTCAAGCCGTGTCTGTATGACGTGTCTCGTATCATGTGTTATCACATGCCCGGACGGCCGACCCCCTCAAGCCGTGTCTGTATGACGTGTCTCGTGTCTCGCATCATGTGTTATCACATGCCCGGACGGCCGACGCACTCGAGCCGTATCTGTATGACGTGTCTCGTGTCTCGTATCGTGTGTTATCACATGCCCGGACGGCCGACCCCCTCAAGCCGTATCTGTATGACGTGTCTCGTGTTTCGTATCATGTGTTATCACATGCCCGGGCGGCCGACCCCCTCAAGCCGTATCTGTATGACGTGTCTCGTATCATGTGTTATCACATACCCGGACGGCCGACCCCCTCAAGCCGTATCTGTATGACGTGTCTCGTATCATGTGTTATCACATGCCCGGACGGCCGACCCCCTCAAGCCGTATCTGTACGACGTGTCTCGTATCATGTGTTATCACATGTCCGGACGGCCGACCCCCTCAAGCCGTATCTGTATGACGTATCTCGTGTCTCGTATCATGTGTTATCACATGCCCGGACGGCCGACCCCCTCAAGCCGTATCTGTATGACGTGTCTCGTGTCTCGTATCAGGTGTTATCACATGTCCGGACGGCCGACCCCCTCAAGCCGTATCTGTATGACGTATCTCGTGTCTCGTATCATGTGTTATCACATGCCCGGACGGCCGACCCCCTCAAGCCGTATCTGTATGACGTGTCTCGTGTCTCGTATCATGTGTTATCACATGCCCGGACGGCCGACCCCCTCAAGCCGTGTCTGTATGACGTGTCTCGTATCATGTGTTATCACATGCCCGGACGGCCGACCCCCTCAAGCCGTATCTGTATGACGTGTCTCGTGTCTCGTATCGTGTGTTATCACATGCCCGGACGGCCGACCCCCTCAAGCCGTATCTGTATGACGTGTCTCGTATCATGTGTTATCACATGCCCGGACGGCCGACCCCCTCAAGCCGTATCTGTATGACGTGTCTCGTATCATGTGTTATCACATGCCCGGACGGCCGACCCCCTCAAGCCGTATCTGTATGACGTGTCTCGTGTCTCGTATCATGTGTTATCACATGCCCGGACGGCCGACCCCCTCAAGCCGTGTCTGTATGACGTGTCTCGTATCAGGTGTTATCACATGCCCGGACCGCCGACCCCCTCAAGCCGTATCTGTATGACGTGTCTCGTGTCTCGTATCGTGTGTTATCACATGCCCGGACGGCCGACCCCCTCAAGCCGTACCTGTATGACGTGTCTCGTATCATGTGTTATCACATGCCCGGACGGCCGACCCCCTCAAGCCGTATCTGTATGACGTGTCTCGTGTCTCGTATCATGTGTTATCACATGCCCGGACGGCCGACCCCCTCAAGCCAGGTCTGTATGACGTGTCTCGTGTCTCGTATCGTGTGTTATCACATGCCCGGACGGCCGACCCCCTCAAGCCGTATCTGTATGACGTGTCTCGTGTCTCGTATCGTGTGTTATCACATGCCCGCACGGCCGACCTCCTCAAGCCGTATCTGTATGACGTGTCTCGTGTCTCGTATAATGTGTTATCACATGCCCGGACGGCCGACCCCCTCAAGCCGTATCTGTATGACGTGTTTCGTGTCTCGTATCATGTGTTATCACATGCCCGGACGGCCGACCCCATCAAGCCGTATCTGTATGACGTGTCTCGTGTCTCGTATCATGTGTTATCACATGACCGGACGGCCAACCCCTTCAAGCCGTATCTGTATGACGTGTCTCGTGTCTCGTATCGTGTGTTATCACATGCCCGGACGGCCGACCTCCTCAAGCCGTATCTGTATGACGTGTCTCGTGTCTCGTATCGTGTGTTATCACATGCCCGGACGGCCGACACCCTCAAGCCGTATCTGTATGACGTGTCTCGTATCATGTCTTATCACATGCCCGGACGGCCGAACCCCTCAAGCCGTATCAGTATGACGTGTCTCGTGTCTCGTATCATGTGTTATCACATGCCCGGACGGCCGACCCCCTCAAGCCGTATCTGTATGACGTATCTCGTGTCTCGTATCGTGTGTTATCACATGCCCGGACGGCCGACCCCCTCAAGCCGTATCTGTATGACGTGTCTCCTGTCTCGTATCATGTGTTATCACATGCCCGGACGGCCGACCCCCTCAAGCCGTATCTGTATGACGTGTCTCGTGTCTCGTATCATGTGTTATCACATGCCCGGACGGCCGACCCCCTCAAGCCGTATCTGTATGACGTGTCTCGTATCATGTGTTATCACATGCCCGGACGGCCGACCTCCTCAAGCCGTATCTGTATGACGTGTCTCGTGTCTCGTATCGTGTGTTATCACATGCCCGGACCACCGACCCCCTCAAGCCGTATCTGTATGACGTGTATCGTATCATGTGTTATCACATGCCCGGACGGCCGACCCCCTCAAGCCGTATCTGTATGACGTGTCTCGTGTCTCGTATCATGTGTTATCACATGCCCGGGCGGCCGACCCCCTCAAGCCGTGTCTGTATGACGTGTCTCGTGTCTCGTATCATGTGTTATCACATGCCCGGACGACCGACCCTCTCAAGCCGTATCTGTATGACGTGTCTCGTGTCTCGTATCATGTGTTATCACATGCCCGGACGGCTGACCCCCTCAAGCCGTATCTGTATGACGTGTCTCGTATCGTGTGTTATCACATGCCGGGACGGCCGACCCCCTCAAGCCGTGTCTGTATGACGTGTCTCGTGTCTCGCATCGTGTGTTATCACATGCCCGGACGGCCGACCCCCTCAGGCCGTATCTGTATGACGTGTCTCGTGTCTCGTATCATGTGTTATCACATGGCCAGACGGCCGATCCCCTCAAGCCGTGTCTGTATGACGTGTCTCGTGTCTCGTATCATGTGTTATCACATGCCCGGACGGCCGACCCCCTCAAGCCGTATCTCTATGACGTGTCTCGTGTCTCGTATCGTGTGTTATCACATGCCCGGACGGCCGACCCCCTCAAGCCGTATCTCTATGACGTGTCTCGTGTCTCGTATCGTGTGTTATCACATGCCCGGACGGCCGACCCCCTCAAGCCGTATCTGTATGACGTGTCTCGTATCGTGTGTTATCACATGCCCGGACGGCCGACCCCCTCAAGCCGTGTCTGTATGACGTGTCTCGTGTCTCGTATCATGTGTTATCACATGCCCGGACGGCCGACCCCCTCAAGCCGTATCTCTATGACGTGTCTCGTGTCTCGTATCGTGTGTTATCGCATGCCCGGACGGCCGACCCCCTCAAGCCGTATCTCTATGACGTGTCTCGTGTCTCGTATCGTGTGTTATCACATGCCCGGACGGCCGACCCCCTCAAGCCGTATCTGTATGACGTGTCTCGTATCATGTGTTATCACATGCCCGGACGGCCGACCCCCTCAAGCCGTATCTGTATGACGTGTCTCGTATCATGTGTTATCACATGCCTGGACGGCCGACCCCCTCAAGCCGTATCTGTATGACGTGTCTCGTGTCTCGTATCGTGTGTTATCGCATGCCCGGACGGCCGATCCCCTCAAGCCGTGTCTGTATGACGTGTCTCGTGTCTCGTATCATGTGTTATCACATGCCCGGACGGCCGACCCCCTCAAGCCGTGTCTGTATGACGTGTCTCGTGTCTCGTATCGTGTGTTATCACATGCCCGGACGGCCGACCCCCTCAAGCCGTGTCTGTATGACGTGTCTCGTGTCTCGTATCATGTGTTATCACATGCCCGGACCGCCGACCCCCTCAAGCCGTATCTGTATGACGTGTCTCGTATCGTGTGTTATCACATGCCCGGACGGCCGACCCTCCTCAAGCCGTATCTGTATGACGTATCTCGTGTCTCGTATCATGTGTTATCACATGCCCGGACGGCCGACCCCCTCAGGCCGTATCTGTATGACGTGTCTCGTGTCTCGTATCGTGTGTTATCACATGCCCGGACGGCCGACCCCCTCAAGCCGTATCTGTATGACGTGTCTCGTGTCTCGTATCATGTGTTATCACATGCCCGGACGGCCGACCCCCTCAGGCCGTATCTGTATGACGTGTCTCGTATCATGTGTTATCACATGCCCGGACGCCCGACCCCCTCAAGCCGTATCTGTATGACGTGTCTCGTGTCTCGTATCATGTGTTATCACATGCCCGGACGGCCGACCCCCTCAAGCCGTATCTGTATGACGTGTCTCGTGTCTCGTATCGTGTGTTATCACATGCCCGGACGGCCGACCCCTTCAAGCCGTATCTGTATGACGTGTCTCGTGTCTCGTATCGTGTGTTATCACATGGCCGGACGGCCGACCCCCTCAAGCCGTGTCTGTATGACGTGTCTCGTGTCTCGTATCGTGTGTTATCACATGCCCGGACGGCCGACCCCCTCAAGCCGTATCTGTATGACGTGTCTCGTGTCTCGTATCATGTGTTATCACATGCCCGGACGGCCGACCCCCTCAAGCCGTATCTGTATAACGTGTCTCGTGTCTCGTATCGTGTGTTATCACATGCCCGGACGGCCGACCCCCTCAAGCCGTGTCTGTATGACGTGTCTCGTGTCTCGTATCATGTGTTATCACATGGCCGGACGGCCGACCCCCTCAAGCCGTATCTGTATGACGTGTCTCGTATCGTGTGTTATCACATGGCCGGACGGCCGATCCTCTCAAGCCGTGTCTGCATGACGTGTCTCGTATCATGTGTTATCACATGGCCAGACGGCCGATCCCCTCAAGCCGTGTCTGTATGACGTGTCTCGTGTCTCGTATCATGTGTTATCACATGCCCGGACGGCCGACCCCCTCAAGCCGTATCTCTATGACGTGTCTCGTGTCTCGTATCGTGTGTTATCACATGCCCGGACGGCCGACCCCCTCAAGCCGTGTCTGTATGACGTGTCTCGTGTCTCGTTTCATGTGTTATCACATGCCCGGACGGCCGACCCCCTCAAGTCGTATCTGTATGACGTGTCTCGTGTCTCGTATCATGTGTTATCACATGCCCGGACGGCCGACCCCCTCAAGCCGTATCTCTATGACGTGTCTCGTGTCTCGTATCATGTGTTATCACATGCCCGGACGGCCGACCCCCTCAAACCGTATCTGTATGACGTGTCTCGCGTTTCGTATCATGTGTTATCACATGCCCGGGCGGCCGACCCCCTCAAGCCGTATCTGTATGACGTGTCTCGTATCATGTGTTATCACATACCCGGACGGCCGACCCCCTCAAGCCGTATCTGTATGACGTGTCTCGTATCATGTGTTATCACATGCCCGGACGGCCGACCCCCTCAAGCCGTATCTGTACGACGTGTCTCGTATCATGTGTTATCACATGTCCGGACGGCCGACCCCCTCAAGCCGTATCTGTATGACGTATCTCGTGTCTCGTATCATGTGTTATCACATGCCCGGACGGCCGACCCCCTCAAGCCGTATCTGTATGACGTGTCTCGTGTCTCGTATCATGTGTTATCACATGCCCGGACGGCTGACCCCCTCAAGCCGTATCTGTATGACGTGTCTCGTATCGTGTGTTATCACATGCCGGGACGGCCGACCCCCTCAAGCCGTGTCTGTATGACGTGTCTCGTGTCTCGCATCGTGTGTTATCACATGCCCGGACGGCCGACCCCCTCAGGCCGTATCTGTATGACGTGTCTCGTGTCTCGTATCATGTGTTATCACATGGCCAGACGGCCGATCCCCTCAAGCCGTGTCTGTATGACGTGTCTCGTGTCTCGTATCATGTGTTATCACATGCCCGGACGGCCGACCCCCTCAAGCCGTATCTCTATGACGTGTCTCGTGTCTCGTATCGTGTGTTATCACATGCCCGGACGGCCGACCCCCTCAAGCCGTATCTCTATGACGTGTCTCGTGTCTCGTATCGTGTGTTATCACATGCCCGGACGGCCGACCCCCTCAAGCCGTATCTGTATGACGTGTCTCGTATCGTGTGTTATCACATGCCCGGACGGCCGACCCCCTCAAGCCGTGTCTGTATGACGTGTCTCGTGTCTCGTATCATGTGTTATCACATGCCCGGACGGCCGACCCCCTCAAGCCGTATCTCTATGACGTGTCTCGTGTCTCGTATCGTGTGTTATCGCATGCCCGGACGGCCGACCCCCTCAAGCCGTATCTCTATGACGTGTCTCGTGTCTCGTATCGTGTGTTATCACATGCCCGGACGGCCGACCCCCTCAAGCCGTATCTGTATGACGTGTCTCGTATCATGTGTTATCACATGCCCGGACGGCCGACCCCCTCAAGCCGTATCTGTATGACGTGTCTCGTATCATGTGTTATCACATGCCTGGACGGCCGACCCCCTCAAGCCGTATCTGTATGACGTGTCTCGTGTCTCGTATCGTGTGTTATCGCATGCCCGGACGGCCGACCCCCTCAAGCCGTGTCTGTATGACGTGTCTCGTGTCTCGTATCATGTGTTATCACATGCCCGGACGGCCGACCCCCTCAAGCCGTGTCTGTATGACGTGTCTCGTGTCTCGTATCGTGTGTTATCACATGCCCGGACGGCCGACCCCCTCAAGCCGTGTCTGTATGACGTGTCTCGTGTCTCGTATCATGTGTTATCACATGCCCGGACCGCCGACCCCCTCAAGCCGTATCTGTATGACGTGTCTCGTATCGTGTGTTATCACATGCCCGGACGGCCGACCCTCCTCAAGCCGTATCTGTATGACGTATCTCGTGTCTCGTATCATGTGTTATCACATGCCCGGACGGCCGACCCCCTCAGGCCGTATCTGTATGACGTGTCTCGTGTCTCGTATCGTGTGTTATCACATGCCCGGACGGCCGACCCCCTCAAGCCGTATCTGTATGACGTGTCTCGTGTCTCGTATCATGTGTTATCACATGCCCGGACGGCCGACCCCCTCAGGCCGTATCTGTATGACGTGTCTCGTATCATGTGTTATCACATGCCCGGACGCCCGACCCCCTCAAGCCGTATCTGTATGACGTGTCTCGTGTCTCGTATCATGTGTTATCACATGCCCGGACGGCCGACCCCCTCAAGCCGTATCTGTATGACGTGTCTCGTGTCTCGTATCGTGTGTTATCACATGCCCGGACGGCCGACCCCTTCAAGCCGTATCTGTATGACGTGTCTCGTGTCTCGTATCGTGTGTTATCACATGGCCGGACGGCCGACCCCCTCAAGCCGTGTCTGTATGACGTGTCTCGTGTCTCGTATCGTGTGTTATCACATGCCCGGACGGCCGACCCCCTCAAGCCGTATCTGTATGACGTGTCTCGTGTCTCGTATCATGTGTTATCACATGCCCGGACGGCCGACCCCCTCAAGCCGTATCTGTATAACGTGTCTCGTGTCTCGTATCGTGTGTTATCACATGCCCGGACGGCCGACCCCCTCAAGCCGTGTCTGTATGACGTGTCTCGTGTCTCGTATCATGTGTTATCACATGGCCGGACGGCCGATCCTCTCAAGCCGTGTCTGCATGACGTGTCTCGTATCATGTGTTATCACATGGCCAGACGGCCGATCCCCTCAAGCCGTGTCTGTATGACGTGTCTCGTGTCTCGTATCATGTGTTATCACATGCCCGGACGGCCGACCCCCTCAAGCCGTATCTCTATGACGTGTCTCGTGTCTCGTATCGTGTGTTATCACATGCCCGGACGGCCGACCCCCTCAAGCCGTGTCTGTATGACGTGTCTCGTGTCTCGTTTCATGTGTTATCACATGCCCGGACGGCCGACCCCCTCAAGTCGTATCTGTATGACGTGTCTCGTGTCTCGTATCATGTGTTATCACATGCCCGGACGGCCGACCCCCTCAAGCCGTATCTCTATGACGTGTCTCGTGTCTCGTATCATGTGTTATCACATGCCCGGACGGCCGACCCCCTCAAACCGTATCTGTATGACGTGTCTCGCGTTTCGTATCATGTGTTATCACATGCCCGGGCGGCCGACCCCCTCAAGCCGTATCTGTATGACGTGTCTCGTATCATGTGTTATCACATACCCGGACGGCCGACCCCCTCAAGCCGTATCTGTATGACGTGTCTCGTATCATGTGTTATCACATGCCCGGACGGCCGACCCCCTCAAGCCGTATCTGTACGACGTGTCTCGTATCATGTGTTATCACATGTCCGGACGGCCGACCCCCTCAAGCCGTATCTGTATGACGTATCTCGTGTCTCGTATCATGTGTTATCACATGCCCGGACGGCCGACCCCCTCAAGCCGTATCTGTATGACGTGTCTCGTGTCTCGTATCAGGTGTTATCACATGCCCGGACGGCCGACCCCCTCAAGCCGTATCTGTACGACGTGTCTCGTATCATGTGTTATCACATGTCCGGACGGCCGACCCCCTCAAGCCGTATCTGTATGACGTATCTCGTGTCTCGTATCATGTGTTATCACATGCCCGGACGACCGACCCTCTCAAGCCGTATCTGTATGACGTGTCTCGTGTCTCGTATCATGTGTTATCACATGCCCGGACGGCCGACCCCCTCAAGCCGTGTCTGTATGACGTGTCTCGTATCATGTGTTATCACATGCCCGGACGGCCGACCATCTCAAGCCGTATCTGTATGACGTGTCTCGTGTCTCGTATCGTGTGTTATCACATGCCCGGACGGCCGACCCCCTCAAGCCGTATCTGTATGACGTGTCTCGTGTCTCGTATCATGTGTTATCACATGCCCGGACGGCCGACCCCCTCAAGCCAGGTCTGTATGACGTGTCTCGTGTCTCGTATCGTGTGTTATCACATGCCCGGACGGCCGACCCCCTCAAGCCGTATCTGTATGACGTGTCTCGTGTCTCGTATCGTGTGTTATCACATGCCCGCACGGCCGACCTCCTCAAGCCGTATCTGTATGACGTGTCTCGTGTCTCGTATAATGTGTTATCACATGCCCGGACGGCCGACCCCCTCAAGCCGTATCTGTATGACGTGTCTCGTGTCTCGTATCATGTGTTATCACATGCCCGGACGGCCGACCCCCTCAAGCCAGGTCTGTATGACGTGTCTCGTGTCTCGTATCGTGTGTTATCACATGCCCGGACGGCCGACCCCCTCAAGCCGTATCTGTATGACGTGTCTCGTGTCTCGTATCGTGTGTTATCACATGCCCGCACGGCCGACCTCCTCAAGCCGTATCTGTATGACGTGTCTCGTGTCTCGTATAATGTGTTATCACATGCCCGGACGGCCGACCCCCTCAAGCCGTATCTGTATGACGTGTTTCGTGTCTCGTATCATGTGTTATCACATGCCCGGACGGCCGACCCCATCAAGCCGTATCTGTATGACGTGTCTCGTGTCTCGTATCATGTGTTATCACATGACCGGACGGCCAACCCCTTCAAGCCGTATCTGTATGACGTGTCTCGTGTCTCGTATCGTGTGTTACCACATGCCCGGACGGCCGACCCCCTCAAGCCGTATCTGTATGACGTGTCTCGTGTCTCGCATCATGTGTTATCACATGCCCGGACGGCCGACGCACTCGAGCCGTATCTGTATGACGTGTCTCGTGTCTCGTATCGTGTGTTATCACATGCCCGGACGACCGACCCCCTCAAGCCGTATCTGTATGACGTGTCTCGTGTTTCGTATCATGTGTTGTCACATGCCCGGGCGGCCGACCCCCTCAAGCCGTATCTGTATGACGTGTCTCGTATCATGTGTTATCACATACCCGGACGGCCGACCCCCTCAAGCCGTATCTGTATGACGTGTCTCGTATCATGTGTTATCACATGCCCGGACGGCCGACCCCCTCAAGCCGTATCTGTACGACGTGTCTCGTATCATGTGTTATCACATGTCCGGACGGCCGACCCCCTCAAGCCGTATCTGTATGACGTATCTCGTGTCTCGTATCATGTGTTATCACATGCCCGGACGGCCGACCCCCTCAAGCCGTATCTGTATGACGTGTCTCGTGTCTCGTATCAGGTGTTATCACATGTCCGGACGGCCGACCCCCTCAAGCCGTATCTGTATGACGTATCTCGTGTCTCGTATAATGTGTTATCACATGCCCGGACGGCCGACCCCCTCAAGCCGTATCTGTATGACGTGTCTCGTGTCTCGTATCATGTGTTATCACATGCCCGGACGGCCGACCCCCTCAAGCCGTGTCTGTATGACGTGTCTCGTATCATGTGTTATCACATGCCCGGACGGCCGACCCCCTCAAGCCGTATCTGTATGACGTGTCTCGTGTCTCGTATCGTGTGTTATCACATGCCCGGACGGCCGACCCCCTCAAGCCGTATCTGTATGACGTGTCTCGTATCATGTGTTATCACATGCCCGGACGGCCGACCCCCTCAAGCCGTATCTGTATGACGTGTCTCGTATCATGTGTTATCACATGCCCGGACGGCCGACCCCCTCAAGCCGTATCTGTATGACGTGTCTCGTATCATGTGTTATCACATGCCCGGACGGCCGACCCCCTCAAGCCGTATCTGTATGACGTGTCTCGTGTCTCGTATCATGTGTTATCACATGCCCGGACGGCCGACCCCCTCAAGCCGTGTCTGTATGACGTGTCTCTTATCAGGTGTTATCACATGCCCGGACCGCCGACCCCCTCAAGCCGTATCTGTATGACGTGTCTCGTGTCTCGTATCGTGTGTTATCACATGCCCGGACGGCCGACCCCCTCAAGCCGTACCTGTATGACGTGTCTCGTATCATGTGTTATCACATGCCCGGACGGCCGACCCCCTCAAGCCGTATCTGTATGACGTGTCTCGTGTCTCGTATCATGTGTTATCACATGCCCGGACGGCCGACCCCCTCAAGCCGTATCTGTATGACGTATCTCGTGTCTCGTACCGTGTGTTAACACATGCCCGGACGGCCGACCTCCTCAAGCCGTATCTGTATGACGTGTCTCGTGTCTCGTATCGTGTGTTATCACATGCCCGGACGGCCGACCTCCTCAAGCCGTATCTGTATGACGTGTCTCGTGTTTCGTATCGTGTGTTATCACATGCCCGGACGGCCGACACCCTCAAGCCGTATCTGTATGACGTGTCTCGTATCATGTGTTATCACATGCCCGGACGGCCGAACCCCTCAAGCCGTATCAGTATGACGTGTCTCGTGTCTCGTATCATGTGTTATCACATGCCCGGACGGCCGACCCCCTCAAGCCGTATCTGTATGACGTATCTCGTGTCTCGTATCGTGTGTTATCACATGCCCGGACGGCCGACCCCCTCAAGCCGTATCTGTATGACGTGTCTCCTGTCTCGTATCATGTGTTATCACATGCCCGGACGGCCGACCCCCTCAAGCCGTATCTGTATGACGTGTCTCGTGTCTCGTATCATGTGTTATCACATGCCCGGACGGCCGACCCCCTCAAGCCGTATCTGTATGACGTGTCTCGTATCATGTGTTATCACATGCCCGGACGGCCGACCTCCTCAAGCCGTATCTGTATGACGTGTCTCGTGTCTCGTATCGTGTGTTATCACATGCCCGGACCACCGACCCCCTCAAGCCGTATCTGTATGACGTGTATCGTATCATGTGTTATCACATGCCCGGACGGCCGACCCCCTCAAGCCGTATCTGTATGACGTGTCTCGTGTCTCGTATCATGTGTTATCACATGCCCGGGCGGCCGACCCCCTCAAGCCGTGTCTGTATGACGTGTCTCGTGTCTCGTATCATGTGTTATCACATGCCCGGACGGCCGACCCTCTCAAGCCGTATCTGTATGACGTGTCTCGTGTCTCGTATCATGTGTTATCACATGCCCGGACGGCTGACCCCCTCAAGCCGTATCTGTATGACGTGTCTCGTATCGTGTGTTATCACATGCCGGGACGGCCGACCCCCTCAAGCCGTGTCTGTATGACGTGTCTCGTGTCTCGCATCGTGTGTTATCACATGCCCGGACGGCCGACCCCCTCAAGCCGTATCTGTATGACGTGTCTCGTATCGTGTGTTATCACATGCCCGGACGGCCGACCCCCTCAAGCCGTATCTGTATGACGTGTCTCGTGTCTCGTATCATGTGTTATCACATGCCTGGACGGCCGACCCCCTCAAGCCGTATCTGTATGACGTGTCTCGTGTCTCGTATCGTGTGTTATCGCATGCCCGGACGGCCGACCCCCTCAAGCCGTGTCTGTATGACGTGTCTCGTGTCTCGTATCATGTGTTATCACATGCCCGGACGGCCGACCCCCTCAAGCCGTGTCTGTATGACGTGTCTCGTGTCTCGTATCGTGTGTTATCACATGCCCGGACGGCCGACCCCCTCAAGCCGTGTCTGTATGACGTGTCTCGTGTCTCGTATCATGTGTTATCACATGCCCGGACGGCCGACCCCCTCAAGCCGTATCTGTATGACGTGTCTCGTATCGTGTGTTATCACATGCCCGGACGGCCGACCCTCCTCAAGCCGTATCTGTATGACGTATCTCGTGTCTCGTATCATGTGTTATCACATGCCCGGACGGCCGACCCCCTCAGGCCGTATCTGTATGACGTGTCTCGTGTCTCGTATCGTGTGTTATCACATGCCCGAACGGCCGACCCCCTCAAGCCGTATCTGTATGACGTGTCTCGTGTCTCGTATCATGTGTTATCACATGCCCGGACGGCCGACCCCCTCAGGCCGTATCTGTATGACGTGTCTCGTATCATGTGTTATCACATGCCCGAACGGCCGACCCCCTCAAGCCGTATCTGTATGACGTGTCTCGTGTCTCGTATCGTGTGTTATCACATGGCCGGACGGCCGACCCCCTCAAGCCGTGTCTGTATGACGTGTCTCGTGTCTCGTATCGTGTGTTATCACATGCCCGGACGGCCGACCCCCTCAAGCCGTATCTGTATGACGTGTCTCGTGTCTCGTATCATGTGTTATCACATGCCCGGACGGCCGACCCCCTCAAGCCGTATCTGTATAACGTGTCTCGTGTCTCGTATCGTGTGTTATCACATGCCCGGACGGCCGACCCCCTCAAGCCGTGTCTGTATGACGTGTCTCGTGTCTCGTATCATGTGTTATCACATGGCCGGACGGCCGATCCCCTCAAGCCGTGTCTGCATGACTTGTCTCGTATCATGTGTTATCACATGGCCAGACGGCCGATCCCCTCAAGCCGTGTCTGTATGACGTGTCTCGTGTCTCGTATCATGTGTTATCACATGCCCGGACGGCCGACCCCCTCAAGCCGTATCTCTATGACGTGTCTCGTGTCTCGTATCGTGTGTTATCACATGCCCGGACGGCCGACCCCCTCAAGCCGTATCTCTATGACGTGTCTCGTGTCTCGTATCGTGTGTTATCACATGCCCGGACGGCCGACCCCCTCAAGCCGTATCTGTATGACGTGTCTCGTATCGTGTGTTATCACATGCCCGGACGGCCGACCCCCTCAAGCCGTGTCTGTATGACGTGTCTCGTGTCTCGTATCATGTGTTATCACATGCCCGGACGGCCGACCCCCTCAAGCCGTATCTCTATGACGTGTCTCGTGTCTCGTATCGTGTGTTATCACATGCCCGGACGGCCGACCCCCTCAAGCCGTATCTCTATGACGTGTCTCGTGTCTCGTATCGTGTGTTATCACATGCCCGGACGGCCGACCCCCTCAAGCCGTATCTGTATGACGTGTCTCGTATCGTGTGTTATCACATGCCCGGACGGCCGACCCACTCAAGCCGTATCTGTATGACGTGTCTCGTGTCTCGTATCATGTGTTATCACATGCCTGGACGGCCGACCCCCTCAAGCCGTATCTGTATGACGTGTCTCGTGTCTCGTATCGTGTGTTATCGCATGCCCGGACGGCCGACCCCCTCAAGCCGTGTCTGTATGACGTGTCTCGTGTCTCGTATCATGTGTTATCACATGCCCGGACGGCCGACCCCCTCAAGCCGTGTCTGTATGACGTGTCTCGTGTCTCGTATCGTGTGTTATCACATGCCCGGACGGCCGACCCCCTCAAGCCGTGTCTGTATGACGTGTCTCGTGTCTCGTATCATGTGTTATCACATGCCCGGACGGCCGACCCCCTCAAGCCGTATCTGTATGACGTGTCTCGTATCGTGTGTTATCACATGCCCGGACGGCCGACCCTCCTCAAGCCGTATCTGTATGACGTATCTCGTGTCTCGTATCATGTGTTATCACATGCCCGGACGGCCGACCCCCTCAGGCCGTATCTGTATGACGTGTCTCGTGTCTCGTATCGTGTGTTATCACATGCCCGGACGGCCGACCCCCTCAAGCCGTATCTGTATGACGTGTCTCGTGTCTCGTATCATGTGTTATCACATGCCCGGACGGCCGACCCCCTCAGGCCGTATCTGTATGACGTGTCTCGTATCATGTGTTATCACATGCCCGGACGCCCGACCCCCTCAAGCCGTATCTGTATGACGTGTCTCGTGTCTCGTATCATGTGTTATCACATGCCCGGACGGCCGACCCCCTCAAGCCGTATCTGTATGACGTGTCTCGTGTCTCGTATCGTGTGTTATCACATGCCCGGACGGCCGACCCCTTCAAGCCGTATCTGTATGACGTGTCTCGTGTCTCGTATCGTGTGTTATCACATGGCCGGACGGCCGACCCCCTCAAGCCGTGTCTGTATGACGTGTCTCGTGTCTCGTATCGTGTGTTATCACATGCCCGGACGGCCGACCCCCTCAAGCCGTATCTGTATGACGTGTCTCGTGTCTCGTATCATGTGTTATCACATGCCCGGACGGCCGACCCCCTCAAGCCGTATCTGTATAACGTGTCTCGTGTCTCGTATCGTGTGTTATCACATGCCCGGACGGCCGACCCCCTCAAGCCGTGTCTGTATGACGTGTCTCGTGTCTCGTATCATGTGTTATCACATGGCCGGACGGCCGATCCCCTCAAGCCGTGTCTGCATGACGTGTCTCGTATCATGTGTTATCACATGGCCAGACGGACGATCCCCTCAAGCCGTATCTGTATGACGTGTCTCGTGTCTCGTATCATGTGTTATCACATGCCCGGACGGCCGACCCCCTCAAGCCGTATCTGTATGACGTGTCTCGTGTCTCGTATCATGTGTTATCACATGCCCGGACGGCCGACCCCCTCAAGCCGTATCTCTATGACGTGTCTCGTGTCTCGTATCGTGTGTTATCACATGCCCGGACGGCCGACCCCCTCAAGCCGTGTCTGTATGACGTGTCTCGTGTCTCGTTTCATGTGTTATCACATGCCCGGACGGCCGACCCCCTCAAGTCGTATCTGTATGACGTGTCTCGTGTCTCGTATCATGTGTTATCACATGCCCGGACGGCCGACCCCCTCAAGCCGTATCTCTATGACGTGTCTCGTGTCTCGTATCATGTGTTATCACATGCCCGGACGGCCGACCCCCTCAAGCCGTGTCTGTATGACGTGTCTCGTGTCTCGTATCATGTGTTATCACATGCCCGGACGGCCGACCCCCTCAAGCCGTGTCTGTATGACGTGTCTCGTGTCTCGTATCATGTGTTATCACATGCCCGGACGGCCGACCCCCTCAAGCCGTATCTGTATAACGTGTCTCGTGTCTCGTATCGTGTGTTATCACATGCCCGGACGGCCGACCCCCTCAAGCCGTGTCTGTATGACGTGTCTCGTGTCTCGTATCATGTGTTATCACATGCCCGGACGGCCGACCCCCTCAAGCCGTATCTGTATGACGTGTCTCGTGTCTCGTATCATGTGTTATCACATGCCCGGACGGCCGACCCCCTCAAGCCGTATCTGTATGACGTGTCTCATGTCTCGTATCGTGTGTTATCACATGGCCGGACGGCCGACCCCTTCAAGCCGTATCTGTATGACGTGTCTCGTGTCTCGTATCGTGTGTTATCACATGGCCGGACGGCCGACCCCCTCAAGCCGTGTCTGTATGACGTGTCTCGTGTCTCGTATCGTGTGTTATCACATGCCCGGACGGCCGACCCCCTCAAGCCGTATCTGTATGACGTGTCTCGTGTCTCGTATCGTGTGTTATCACATGCCCGGACGGCCGACCCCCTCAAGCCGTGTCTGTATGACGTGTCTCGTGTCTCGTATCGTGTGTTATCACATGCCCGGACGGCCGACCACCTCAAGCCGTATCTGTATGACGTGTCTCGTATCGTGTGTTATCACATGCCCGGACGGCCGACCCCCTCAAGCCGTGTCTGTATGACGTGTCTCGTATCATGTGTTATCACATGCCCGGGCGGCCGACCCTCTCAAGCCGTATCTGTATGACGTATCTCGTATCATGTGTTATCACATGCCCGGACGGCCGACCCCCTCAAGCCGTATCTGTATGACGTGTCTCGTATCGTGTGTTATCACATGCCCGGACGGCCGACCCCCTCAAGCCGTATCTGTATGACGTGTCTCGTATCGTGTGTTATCACATGCCCGGACGGCCGACCCCTTCAAGCCGTATCTGTATGACGTGTCTCGTGTCTCGTATGATGTGTTATCACATGCCCGGACGGCCGACCCCCTCAAGCCGTATCTGTATGACGTGTCTCGTGTCTCGTACCATGTGTTATCACATGCCCGGACGGCCGACCCACTCAAGCCGTATCTGTATGACGTGTCTCGTATCGTGTGTTATCACATGCCCGGACGGCCGACCCCCTCAAGCCGTATCTGTATGACGTGTCTCGTGTCTCGTATCGTGTGTTATCACATGCCCGGACGGCCGACCCCTCAAGCCGTATCTGTATGACGTGTCTCGTGTCTCGTATCGTGTGTTATCACATGCCCGCACGGCCGACCTCCTCAAGCCGTATCTGTATGACGTGTCTCGTGTCTCGTATAATGTGTTATCACATGCCCGGACGGCCGACCCCCTCAAGCCGTATCTGTATGACGTGTTTCGTGTCTCGTATCATGTGTTATCACATGCCCGGACGGCCGACCCCATCAAGCCGTATCTGTATGACGTGTCTCGTGTCTCGTATCATGTGTTATCACATGACCGGACGGCCAACCCCTTCAAGCCGTATCTGTATGACGTGTCTCGTGTCTCGTATCGTGTGTTACCACATGCCCGGACGGCCGACCCCCTCAAGCCGTATCTGTATGACGTGTCTCGTGTCTCGTATCATGTGTTATCACATGCCCGGACGGCCGACCCCCTCAAGCCGTGTCTGTATGACGTGTCTCGTATCATGTGTTATCACATGCCCGGACGGCCGACCCCCTCAAGCCGTATCTGTATGACGTGTCTCGTGTCTCGTATCATGTGTTATCACATGCCCGGACGGCCGACCCCCTCAAGCCGTGTCTGTATGACGTGTCTCGTATCATGTGTTATCACATGCCCGGACGGCCGACCCCCTCAAGCCGTGTCTGTATGACGTGTCTCGTGTCTCGCATCATGTGTTATCACATGCCCGGACGGCCGACGCACTCGAGCCGTATCTGTATGACGTGTCTCGTGTCTCGTATCGTGTGTTATCACATGCCCGGACGGCCGACCCCCTCAAGCCGTATCTGTATGACGTGTCTCGTGTTTCGTATCATGTGTTATCACATGCCCGGGCGGCCGACCCCCGCAAGCCGTATCTGTATGACGTGTCTCGTATCATGTGTTATCACATACCCGGACGGCCGACCCCCTCAAGCCGTATCTGTATGACGTGTCTCGTATCATGTGTTATCACATGCCCGGACGGCCGACCCCCTCAAGCCGTATCTGTACGACGTGTCTCGTATCATGTGTTATCACATGTCCGGACGGCCGACCCCCTCAAGCCGTATCTGTATGACGTATCTCGTGTCTCGTATCATGTGTTATCACATGCCCGGACGGCCGACCCCCTCAAGCCGTATCTGTATGACGTGTCTCGTGTCTCGTATCAGGTGTTATCACATGTCCGGACGGCCGACCCCCTCAAGCCGTATCTGTATGACGTATCTCGTGTCTCGTATCATGTGTTATCACATGCCCGGACGGCCGACCCCCTCAAGCCGTATCTGTATGACGTGTCTCGTGTCTCGTATCATGTGTTATCACATGCCCGGACGGCCGACCCCCTCAAGCCGTGTCTGTATGACGTGTCTCGTATCATGTGTTATCACATGCCCGGACGGCCGACCCCCTCAAGCCGTATCTGTATGACGTGTCTCGTGTCTCGTATCGTGTGTTATCACATGCCCGGACGGCCGACCCCCTCAAGCCGTATCTGTATGACGTGTCTCGTATCATGTGTTATCACATGCCCGGACGGCCGACCCCCTCAAGCCGTATCTGTATGACGTGTCTCGTATCATGTGTTATCACATGCCCGGACGGCCGACCCCCTCAAGCCGTATCTGTATGACGTGTCTCGTGTCTCGTATCATGTGTTATCACATGCCCGGACGGCCGACCCCCTCAAGCCGTGTCTGTATGACGTGTCTCGTATCAGGTGTTATCACATGCCCGGACCGCCGACCCCCTCAAGCCGTATCTGTATGACGTGTCTCGTGTCTCGTATCGTGTGTTATCACATGCCCGGACGGCCGACCCCCTCAAGCCGTATCTGTATGACGTGTCTCGTATCATGTGTTATCACATGCCCGGACGGCCGACCCCCTCAAGCCGTATCTGTATGACGTGTCTCGTGTCTCGTATCATGTGTTATCACATGCCCGGACGGCCGACCCCCTCAAGCCGTATCTGTATGACGTATCTCGTGTCTCGTACCGTGTGTTATCACATGCCCGGACGGCCGACCTCCTCAAGCCGTATCTGTATGACGTGTCTCGTGTCTCGTATCGTGTGTTATCACATGCCCGGACGGCCGACCTCCTCAAGCCGTATCTGTATGACGTGTCTCGTGTCTCGTATCGTGTGTTATCACATGCCCGGACGGCCGACACCCTCAAGCCGTATCTGTATGACGTGTCTCGTATCATGTGTTATCACATGCCCGGACGGCCGAACCCCTCAAGCCGTATCAGTATGACGTGTCTCGTGTCTCGTATCATGTGTTATCACATGCCCGGACGGCCGACCCCCTCAAGCCGTATCTGTATGACGTATCTCGTGTCTCGTATCGTGTGTTATCACATGCCCGGACGGCCGACCCCCTCAAGCCGTATCTGTATGACGTGTCTCCTGTCTCGTATCATGTGTTATCACATGCCCGGACGGCCGACCCCCTCAAGCCGTATCTGTATGACGTGTCTCGTGTCTCGTATCATGTGTTATCACATGCCCGGACGGCCGACCCCCTCAAGCCGTATCTGTATGACGTGTCTCGTATCATGTGTTATCACATGCCCGGACGGCCGACCTCCTCAAGCCGTATCTGTATGACGTGTCTCGTGTCTCGTATCGTGTGTTATCACATGCCCGGACCACCGACCCCCTCAAGCCGTATCTGTATGACGTGTATCGTATCATGTGTTATCACATGCCCGGACGGCCGACCCCCTCAAGCCGTATCTGTATGACGTGTCTCGTGTCTCGTATCATGTGTTATCACATGCCCGGGCGGCCGACCCCCTCAAGCCGTGTCTGTATGACGTGTCTCGTGTCTCGTATCATGTGTTATCACATGCCCGGACGGCTGACCCCCTCAAGCCGTATCTGTATGACGTGTCTCGTATCATGTGTTATCACATGCCCGGACGGCCGACCCTCTCAAGCCGTATCTGTATGACGTGTCTCGTGTCTCGTATCATGTGTTATCACATGCCCGGACGGCTGACCCCCTCAAGCCGTATCTGTATGACGTGTCTCGTATCGTGTGTTATCACATGCCGGGACGGCCGACCCCCTCAAGCCGTGTCTGTATGACGTGTCTCGTGTCTCGCATCGTGTGTTATCACATGCCCGGACGGCCGACCCCCTCAAGCCGTATCTGTATGACGTGTCTCGTATCGTGTGTTATCACATGCCCGGACGGCCGACCCCCTCAAGCCGTATCTGTATGACGTGTCTCGTGTCTCGTATCATGTGTTATCACATGCCTGGACGGCCGACCCCCTCAAGCCGTATCTGTATGACGTGTCTCGTGTCTCGTATCGTGTGTTATCGCATGCCCGGACGGCCGACCCCCTCAAGCCGTGTCTGTATGACGTGTCTCGTGTCTCGTATCATGTGTTATCACATGCCCGGACGGCCGACCCCCTCAAGCCGTGTCTGTATGACGTGTCTCGTGTCTCGTATCGTGTGTTATCACATGCCCGGACGGCCGACCCCCTCAAGCCGTGTCTGTATGACGTGTCTCGTGTCTCGTATCATGTGTTATCACATGCCCGGACGGCCGACCCCCTCAAGCCGTATCTGTATGACGTGTCTCGTATCGTGTGTTATCACATGCCCGGACGGCCGACCCTCCTCAAGCCGTATCTGTATGACGTATCTCGTGTCTCGTATCATGTGTTATCACATGCCCGGACGGCCGACCCCCTCAGGCCGTATCTGTATGACGTGTCTCGTGTCTCGTATCGTGTGTTATCACATGCCCGAACGGCCGACCCCCTCAAGCCGTATCTGTATGACGTGTCTCGTGTCTCGTATCATGTGTTATCACATGCCCGGACGGCCGACCCCCTCAGGCCGTATCTGTATGACGTGTCTCGTATCATGTGTTATCACATGCCCGAACGGCCGACCCCCTCAAGCCGTATCTGTATGGCGTGTCTCGTGTCTCGTATCGTGTGTTATCACATGGCCGGACGGCCGACCCCCTCAAGCCGTGTCTGTATGACGTGTCTCGTGTCTCGTATCGTGTGTTATCACATGCCCGGACGGCCGACCCCCTCAAGCCGTATCTGTATGACGTGTCTCGTGTCTCGTATCATGTGTTATCACATGCCCGGACGGCCGACCCCCTCAAGCCGTATCTGTATAACGTGTCTCGTGTCTCGTATCGTGTGTTATCACATGCCCGGACGGCCGACCCCCTCAAGCCGTGTCTGTATGACGTGTCTCGTGTCTCGTATCATGTGTTATCACATGGCCGGACGGCCGATCCCCTCAAGCCGTGTCTGCATGACTTGTCTCGTATCATGTGTTATCACATGGCCAGACGGCCGATCCCCTCAAGCCGTGTCTGTATGACGTGTCTCGTGTCTCGTATCATGTGTTATCACATGCCCGGACGGCCGACCCCCTCAAGCCGTATCTCTATGACGTGTCTCGTGTCTCGTATCGTGTGTTATCACATGCCCGGACGGCCGACCCCCTCAAGCCGTATCTCTATGACGTGTCTCGTGTCTCGTATCGTGTGTTATCACATGCCCGGACGGCCGACCCCCTCAAGCCGTATCTGTATGACGTGTCTCGTATCGTGTGTTATCACATGCCCGGACGGCCGACCCCCTCAAGCCGTGTCTGTATGACGTGTCTCGTGTCTCGTATCATGTGTTATCACATGCCCGGACGGCCGACCCCCTCAAGCCGTATCTCTATGACGTGTCTCGTGTCTCGTATCGTGTGTTATCACATGCCCGGACGGCCGACCCCCTCAAGCCGTATCTGTATGACGTGTCTCGTATCGTGTGTTATCACATGCCCGGACGGCCGACCCACTCAAGCCGTATCTGTATGACGTGTCTCGTGTCTCGTATCATGTGTTATCACATGCCTGGACGGCCGACCCCCTCAAGCCGTATCTGTATGACGTGTCTCGTGTCTCGTATCGTGTGTTATCGCATGCCCGGACGGCCGACCCCCTCAAGCCGTGTCTGTATGACGTGTCTCGTGTCTCGTATCATGTGTTATCACATGCCCGGACGGCCGACCCCCTCAAGCCGTATCTGTATGACGTGTCTCGTGTCTCGTATCGTGTGTTATCACATGCCCGGACGGCCGACCTCCTCAAGCCGTATCTGTATGACGTGTCTCGTGTCTCGTATCGTGTGTTATCACATGCCCGGACGGCCGACACCCTCAAGCCGTATCTGTATGACGTGTCTCGTATCATGTGTTATCACATGCCCGGACGGCCGAACCCCTCAAGCCGTATCAGTATGACGTGTCTCGTGTCTCGTATCATGTGTTATCACATGCCCGGACGGCCGACCCCCTCAAGCCGTATCTGTATGACGTATCTCGTGTCTCGTATCGTGTGTTATCACATGCCCGGACGGCCGACCCCCTCAAGCCGTATCTGTATGACGTGTCTCCTGTCTCGTATCATGTGTTATCACATGCCCGGACGGCCGACCCCCTCAAGCCGTATCTGTATGACGTGTCTCGTGTCTCGTATCATGTGTTATCACATGCCCGGACGGCCGACCCCCTCAAGCCGTATCTGTATGACGTGTCTCGTATCATGTGTTATCACATGCCCGGACGGCCGACCTCCTCAAGCCGTATCTGTATGACGTGTCTCGTGTCTCGTATCGTGTGTTATCACATGCCCGGACCACCGACCCCCTCAAGCCGTATCTGTATGACGTGTATCGTATCATGTGTTATCACATGCCCGGACGGCCGACCCCCTCAAGCCGTATCTGTATGACGTGTCTCGTGTCTCGTATCATGTGTTATCACATGCCCGGGCGGCCGACCCCCTCAAGCCGTGTCTGTATGACGTGTCTCGTGTCTCGTATCATGTGTTATCACATGCCCGGACGGCCGACCCTCTCAAGCCGTATCTGTATGACGTGTCTCGTGTCTCGTATCATGTGTTATCACATGCCCGGACGGCTGACCCCCTCAAGCCGTATCTGTATGACGTGTCTCGTATCGTGTGTTATCACATGCCGGGACGGCCGACCCCCTCAAGCCGTGTCTGTATGACGTGTCTCGTGTCTCGCATCGTGTGTTATCACATGCCCGGACGGCCGACCCCCTCAAGCCGTATCTGTATGACGTGTCTCGTATCGTGTGTTATCACATGCCCGGACGGCCGACCCCCTCAAGCCGTATCTGTATGACGTGTCTCGTGTCTCGTATCATGTGTTATCACATGCCTGGACGGCCGACCCCCTCAAGCCGTATCTGTATGACGTGTCTCGTGTCTCGTATCGTGTGTTATCGCATGCCCGGACGGCCGACCCCCTCAAGCCGTGTCTGTATGACGTGTCTCGTGTCTCGTATCATGTGTTATCACATGCCCGGACGGCCGACCCCCTCAAGCCGTGTCTGTATGACGTGTCTCGTGTCTCGTATCGTGTGTTATCACATGCCCGGACGGCCGACCCCCTCAAGCCGTGTCTGTATGACGTGTCTCGTGTCTCGTATCATGTGTTATCACATGCCCGGACGGCCGACCCCCTCAAGCCGTATCTGTATGACGTGTCTCGTATCGTGTGTTATCACATGCCCGGACGGCCGACCCTCCTCAAGCCGTATCTGTATGACGTATCTCGTGTCTCGTATCATGTGTTATCACATGCCCGGACGGCCGACCCCCTCAGGCCGTATCTGTATGACGTGTCTCGTGTCTCGTATCGTGTGTTATCACATGCCCGAACGGCCGACCCCCTCAAGCCGTATCTGTATGACGTGTCTCGTGTCTCGTATCATGTGTTATCACATGCCCGGACGGCCGACCCCCTCAGGCCGTATCTGTATGACGTGTCTCGTATCATGTGTTATCACATGCCCGAACGGCCGACCCCCTCAAGCCGTATCTGTATGGCGTGTCTCGTGTCTCGTATCGTGTGTTATCACATGGCCGGACGGCCGACCCCCTCAAGCCGTGTCTGTATGACGTGTCTCGTGTCTCGTATCGTGTGTTATCACATGCCCGGACGGCCGACCCCCTCAAGCCGTATCTGTATGACGTGTCTCGTGTCTCGTATCATGTGTTATCACATGCCCGGACGGCCGACCCCCTCAAGCCGTATCTGTATAACGTGTCTCGTGTCTCGTATCGTGTGTTATCACATGCCCGGACGGCCGACCCCCTCAAGCCGTGTCTGTATGACGTGTCTCGTGTCTCGTATCATGTATTATCACATGGCCGGACGGCCGATCCCCTCAAGCCGTGTCTGCATGACTTGTCTCGTATCATGTGTTATCACATTGCCAGACGGCCGATCCCCTCAAGCCGTGTCTGTATGACGTGTCTCGTGTCTCGTATCATGTGTTATCACATGCCCGGACGGCCGACCCCCTCAAGCCGTATCTCTATGACGTGTCTCGTGTCTCGTATCGTGTGTTATCACATGCCCGGACGGCCGACCCCCTCAAGCCGTATCTCTATGACGTGTCTCGTGTCTCGTATCGTGTGTTATCACATGCCCGGACGGCCGACCCCCTCAAGCCGTATCTGTATGACGTGTCTCGTATCGTGTGTTATCACATGCCCGGACGGCCGACCCCCTCAAGCCGTGTCTGTATGACGTGTCTCGTGTCTCGTATCATGTGTTATCACATGCCCGGACGGCCGACCCCCTCAAGCCGTATCTCTATGACGTGTCTCGTGTCTCGTATCGTGTGTTATCACATGCCCGGACGGCCGACCCCCTCAAGCCGTATCTCTATGACGTGTCTCGTGTCTCGTATCGTGTGTTATCACATGCCCGGACGGCCGACCCCCTCAAGCCGTATCTGTATGACGTGTCTCGTATCGTGTGTTATCACATGCCCGGACGGCCGACCCACTCAAGCCGTATCTGTATGACGTGTCTCGTGTCTCGTATCATGTGTTATCACATGCCTGGACGGCCGACCCCCTCAAGCCGTATCTGTATGACGTGTCTCGTGTCTCGTATCGTGTGTTATCGCATGCCCGGACGGCCGACCCCCTCAAGCCGTGTCTGTATGACGTGTCTCGTGTCTCGTATCATGTGTTATCACATGCCCGGACGGCCGACCCCCTCAAGCCGTGTCTGTATGACGTGTCTCGTGTCTCGTATCGTGTGTTATCACATGCCCGGACGGCCGACCCCCTCAAGCCGTGTCTGTATGACGTGTCTCGTGTCTCGTATCATGTGTTATCACATGCCCGGACGGCCGACCCCCTCAAGCCGTATCTGTATGACGTGTCTCGTATCGTGTGTTATCACATGCCCGGACGGCCGACCCTCCTCAAGCCGTATCTGTATGACGTATCTCGTGTCTCGTATCATGTGTTATCACATGCCCGGACGGCCGACCCCCTCAGGCCGTATCTGTATGACGTGTCTCGTGTCTCGTATCGTGTGTTATCACATTCCCGGACGGCCGACCCCCTCAAGCCGTATCTGTATGACGTGTCTCGTGTCTCGTATCATGTGTTATCACATGCCCGGACGGCCGACCCCCTCAGGCCGTATCTGTATGACGTGTCTCGTATCATGTGTTATCACATGCCCGGACGCCCGACCCCCTCAAGCCGTATCTGTATGACGTGTCTCGTGTCTCGTATCATGTGTTATCACATGCCCGGACGGCCGACCCCCTCAAGCCGTATCTGTATGACGTGTCTCGTGTCTCGTATCGTGTGTTATCACATGCCCGGACGGCCGACCCCTTCAAGCCGTATCTGTATGACGTGTCTCGTGTCTCGTATCGTGTGTTATCACATGGCCGGACGGCCGACCCCCTCAAGCCGTGTCTGTATGACGTGTCTCGTGTCTCGTATCGTGTGTTATCACATGCCCGGACGGCCGACCCCCTCAAGCCGTATCTGTATGACGTGTCTCGTGTCTCGTATCATGTGTTATCACATGCCCGGACGGCCGACCCCCTCAAGCCGTATCTGTATAACGTGTCTCGTGTCTCGTATCGTGTGTTATCACATGCCCGGACGGCCGACCCCCTCAAGCCGTGTCTGTATGACGTGTCTCGTGTCTCGTATCATGTGTTATCACATGGCCGGACGGCCGATCCTCTCAAGCCGTGTCTGCATGACGTGTCTCGTATCATGTGTTATCACATGGCCAGACGGCCGATCCCCTCAAGCCGTGTCTGTATGACGTGTCTCGTGTCTCGTATCATGTGTTATCACATGCCCGGACGGCCGACCCCCTCAAGCCGTATCTCTATGACGTGTCTCGTGTCTCGTATCGTGTGTTATCACATGCCCGGACGGCCGACCCCCTCAAGCCGTGTCTGTATGACGTGTCTCGTGTCTCGTTTCATGTGTTATCACATGCCCGGACGGCCGACCCCCTCAAGTCGTATCTGTATGACGTGTCTCGTGTCTCGTATCATGTGTTATCACATGCCCGGACGGCCGACCCCCTCAAGCCGTATCTCTATGACGTGTCTCGTGTCTCGTATCATGTGTTATCACATGCCCGGACGGCCGACCCCCTCAAACCGTATCTGTATGACGTGTCTCGTGTTTCGTATCATGTGTTATCACATGCCCGGGCGGCCGACCCCCTCAAGCCGTATCTGTATGACGTGTCTCGTATCATGTGTTATCACATACCCGGACGGCCGACCCCCTCAAGCCGTATCTGTATGACGTGTCTCGTATCATGTGTTATCACATGCCCGGACGGCCGACCCCCTCAAGCCGTATCTGTACGACGTGTCTCGTATCATGTGTTATCACATGTCCGGACGGCCGACCCCCTCAAGCCGTATCTGTATGACGTATCTCGTGTCTCGTATCATGTGTTATCACATGCCCGGACGGCCGACCCCCTCAAGCCGTATCTGTATGACGTGTCTCGTGTCTCGTATCAGGTGTTATCACATGCCCGGACGGCCGACCCCCTCAAGCCGTATCTGTACGACGTGTCTCGTATCATGTGTTATCACATGTCCGGACGGCCGACCCCCTCAAGCCGTATCTGTATGACGTATCTCGTGTCTCGTATCATGTGTTATCACATGCCCGGACGACCGACCCTCTCAAGCCGTATCTGTATGACGTGTCTCGTGTCTCGTATCATGTGTTATCACATGCCCGGACGGCCGACCCCCTCAAGCCGTGTCTGTATGACGTGTCTCGTATCATGTGTTATCACATGCCCGGACGGCCGACCCCCTCAAGCCGTATCTGTATGACGTGTCTCGTGTCTCGTATCGTGTGTTATCACATGCCCGGACGGCCGACCCCCTCAAGCCGTATCTGTATGACGTGTCTCGTGTCTCGTATCATGTGTTATCACATGCCCGGACGGCCGACCCCCTCAAGCCAGGTCTGTATGACGTGTCTCGTGTCTCGTATCGTGTGTTATCACATGCCCGGACGGCCGACCCCCTCAAGCCGTATCTGTATGACGTGTCTCGTGTCTCGTATCGTGTGTTATCACATGCCCGCACGGCCGACCTCCTCAAGCCGTATCTGTATGACGTGTCTCGTGTCTCGTATAATGTGTTATCACATGCCCGGACGGCCGACCCCCTCAAGCCGTATCTGTATGACGTGTTTCGTGTCTCGTATCATGTGTTATCACATGCCCGGACGGCCGACCCCATCAAGCCGTATCTGTATGACGTGTCTCGTGTCTCGTATCATGTGTTATCACATGACCGGACGGCCAACCCCTTCAAGCCGTATCTGTATGACGTGTCTCGTGTCTCGTATCGTGTGTTACCACATGCCCGGACGGCCGACCCCCTCAAGCCGTATCTGTATGACGTGTCTCGTGTCTCGTATCATGTGTTATCACATGCCCGGACGGCCGACCCCCTCAAGCCGTGTCTGTATGACGTGTCTCGTATCATGTGTTATCACATGCCCGGACGGCCGACCCCCTCAAGCCGTATCTGTATGACGTGTCTCGTGTCTCGTATCATGTGTTATCACATGCCCGGACGGCCGACCCCCTCAAGCCGTGTCTGTATGACGTGTCTCGTATCATGTGTTATCACATGCCCGGACGGCCGACCCCCTCAAGCCGTGTCTGTATGACGTGTCTCGTGTCTCGCATCATGTGTTATCACATGCCCGGACGGCCGACGCACTCGAGCCGTATCTGTATGACGTGTCTCGTGTCTCGTATCGTGTGTTATCACATGCCCGGACGGCCGACCCCCTCAAGCCGTATCTGTATGACGTGTCTCGTGTTTCGTATCATGTGTTATCACATGCCCGGGCGGCCGACCCCCTCAAGCCGTATCTGTATGACGTGTCTCGTATCATGTGTTATCACATACCCGGACGGCCGACCCCCTCAAGCCGTATCTGTATGACGTGTCTCGTATCATGTGTTATCACATGCCCGGACGGCCGACCCCCTCAAGCCGTATCTGTACGACGTGTCTCGTATCATGTGTTATCACATGTCCGGACGGCCGACCCCCTCAAGCCGTATCTGTATGACGTATCTCGTGTCTCGTATCATGTGTTATCACATGCCCGGACGGCCGACCCCCTCAAGCCGTATCTGTATGACGTGTCTCGTGTCTCGTATCAGGTGTTATCACATGTCCGGACGGCCGACCCCCTCAAGCCGTATCTGTATGACGTATCTCGTGTCTCGTATCATGTGTTATCACATGCCCGGACGGCCGACCCCCTCAAGCCGTATCTGTATGACGTGTCTCGTGTCTCGTATCATGTGTTATCACATGCCCGGACGGCCGACCCCCTCAAGCCGTGTCTGTATGACGTGTCTCGTATCATGTGTTATCACATGCCCGGACGGCCGACCCCCTCAAGCCGTATCTGTATGACGTGTCTCGTGTCTCGTATCGTGTGTTATCACATGCCCGGACGGCCGACCCCCTCAAGCCGTATCTGTATGACGTGTCTCGTATCATGTGTTATCACATGCCCGGACGGCCGACCCCCTCAAGCCGTATCTGTATGACGTGTCTCGTATCATGTGTTATCACATGCCCGGACGGCCGACCCCCTCAAGCCGTATCTGTATGACGTGTCTCGTGTCTCGTATCATGTGTTATCACATGCCCGGACGGCCGACCCCCTCAAGCCGTGTCTGTATGACGTGTCTCGTATCAGGTGTTATCACATGCCCGGACCGCCGACCCCCTCAAGCCGTATCTGTATGACGTGTCTCGTGTCTCGTATCGTGTGTTATCACATGCCCGGACGGCCGACCCCCTCAAGCCGTACCTGTATGACGTGTCTCGTATCATGTGTTATCACATGCCCGGACGGCCGACCCCCTCAAGCCGTATCTGTATGACGTGTCTCGTGTCTCGTATCATGTGTTATCACATGCCCGGACGGCCGACCCCCTCAAGCCGTATCTGTATGACGTATCTCGTGTCTCGTACCGTGTGTTAACACATGCCCGGACGACCGACCTCCTCAAGCCGTATCTGTATGACGTGTCTCGTGTCTCGTATCGTGTGTTATCACATGCCCGGACGGCCGACCTCCTCAAGCCGTATCTGTATGACGTGTCTCGTGTCTCGTATCGTGTGTTATCACATGCCCGGACGGCCGACACCCTCAAGCCGTATCTGTATGACGTGTCTCGTATCATGTCTTATCACATGCCCGGACGGCCGAACCCCTCAAGCCGTATCAGTATGACGTGTCTCGTGTCTCGTATCATGTGTTATCACATGCCCGGACGGCCGACCCCCTCAAGCCGTATCTGTATGACGTATCTCGTGTCTCGTATCGTGTGTTATCACATGCCCGGACGGCCGACCCCCTCAAGCCGTATCTGTATGACGTGTCTCCTGTCTCGTATCATGTGTTATCACATGCCCGGACGGCCGACCCCCTCAAGCCGTATCTGTATGACGTGTCTCGTGTCTCGTATCATGTGTTATCACATGCCCGGACGGCCGACCCCCTCAAGCCGTATCTGTATGACGTGTCTCGTATCATGTGTTATCACATGCCCGGACGGCCGACCTCCTCAAGCCGTATCTGTATGACGTGTCTCGTGTCTCGTATCGTGTGTTATCACATGCCCGGACGGCCGACCCCCTCAAGCCGTATCTGTATGACGTGTCTCGTATCGTGTGTTATCACATGCCCGGACGGCCGACCCCCTCAAGCCGTGTCTGTATGACGTGTCTCGTGTCTCGTATCATGTGTTATCACATGCCCGGACGGCCGACCCCCTCAAGCCGTATCTCTATGACGTGTCTCGTGTCTCGTATCGTGTGTTATCGCATGCCCGGACGGCCGACCCCCTCAAGCCGTATCTCTATGACGTGTCTCGTGTCTCGTATCGTGTGTTATCACATGCCCGGACGGCCGACCCCCTCAAGCCGTATCTGTATGACGTGTCTCGTATCATGTGTTATCACATGCCCGGACGGCCGACCCCCTCAAGCCGTATCTGTATGACGTGTCTCGTATCATGTGTTATCACATGCCTGGACGGCCGACCCCCTCAAGCCGTATCTGTATGACGTGTCTCGTGTCTCGTATCGTGTGTTATCGCATGCCCGGACGGCCGACCCCCTCAAGCCGTGTCTGTATGACGTGTCTCGTGTCTCGTATCATGTGTTATCACATGCCCGGACGGCCGACCCCCTCAAGCCGTGTCTGTATGACGTGTCTCGTGTCTCGTATCGTGTGTTATCACATGCCCGGACGGCCGACCCCCTCAAGCCGTGTCTGTATGACGTGTCTCGTGTCTCGTATCGTGTGTTATCACATGCCCGGACGGCCGACCCCCTCAAGCCGTATCTGTATGACGTGTCTCGTATCGTGTGTTATCACATGCCCGGACGGCCGACCCTCCTCAAGCCGTATCTGTATGACGTATCTCGTGTCTCGTATCATGTGTTATCACATGCCCGGACGGCCGACCCCCTCAGGCCGTATCTGTATGACGTGTCTCGTGTCTCGTATCGTGTGTTATCACATGCCCGGACGGCCGACCCCCTCAAGCCGTATCTGTATGACGTGTCTCGTGTCTCGTATCATGTGTTATCACATGCCCGGACGGCCGACCCCCTCAGGCCGTATCTGTATGACGTGTCTCGTATCATGTGTTATCACATGCCCGGACGCCCGACCCCCTCAAGCCGTATCTGTATGACGTGTCTCGTGTCTCGTATCATGTGTTATCACATGCCCGGACGGCCGACCCCCTCAAGCCGTATCTGTATGACGTGTCTCGTGTCTCGTATCGTGTGTTATCACATGCCCGGACGGCCGACCCCTTCAAGCCGTATCTGTATGACGTGTCTCGTGTCTCGTATCGTGTGTTATCACATGGCCGGACGGCCGACCCCCTCAAGCCGTGTCTGTATGACGTGTCTCGTGTCTCGTATCGTGTGTTATCACATGCCCGGACGGCCGACCCCCTCAAGCCGTATCTGTATGACGTGTCTCGTGTCTCGTATCATGTGTTATCACATGCCCGGACGGCCGACCCCCTCAAGCCGTATCTGTATAACGTGTCTCGTGTCTCGTATCGTGTGTTATCACATGCCCGGACGGCCGACCCCCTCAAGCCGTGTCTGTATGACGTGTCTCGTGTCTCGTATCATGTGTTATCACATGGCCGGACGGCCGATCCTCTCAAGCCGTGTCTGCATGACGTGTCTCGTATCATGTGTTATCACATGGCCAGACGGCCGATCCCCTCAAGCCGTGTCTGTATGACGTGTCTCGTGTCTCGTATCATGTGTTATCACATGCCCGGACGGCCGACCCCCTCAAGCCGTATCTCTATGACGTGTCTCGTGTCTCGTATCGTGTGTTATCACATGCCCGGACGGCCGACCCCCTCAAGCCGTGTCTGTATGACGTGTCTCGTGTCTCGTTTCATGTGTTATCACATGCCCGGACGGCCGACCCCCTCAAGTCGTATCTGTATGACGTGTCTCGTGTCTCGTATCATGTGTTATCACATGCCCGGACGGCCGACCCCCTCAAGCCGTATCTCTATGACGTGTCTCGTGTCTCGTATCATGTGTTATCACATGCCCGGGCGGCCGACCCCCTCAAGCCGTATCTGTATGACGTGTCTCGTATCATGTGTTATCACATACCCGGACGGCCGACCCCCTCAAGCCGTATCTGTATGACGTGTCTCGTATCATGTGTTATCACATGCCCGGACGGCCGACCCCCTCAAGCCGTATCTGTACGACGTGTCTCGTATCATGTGTTATCACATGTCCGGACGGCCGACCCCCTCAAGCCGTATCTGTATGACGTATCTCGTGTCTCGTATCATGTGTTATCACATGCCCGGACGGCCGACCCCCTCAAGCCGTATCTGTATGACGTGTCTCGTGTCTCGTATCAGGTGTTATCACATGCCCGGACGGGCGACCCCCTCAAGCCGTATCTGTACGACGTGTCTCGTATCATGTGTTATCACATGTCCGGACGGCCGACCCCCTCAAGCCGTATCTGTATGACGTATCTCGTGTCTCGTATCATGTGTTATCACATGCCCGGACGACCGACCCTCTCAAGCCGTATCTGTATGACGTGTCTCGTGTCTCGTATCATGTGTTATCACATGCCCGGACGGCCGACCCCCTCAAGCCGTGTCTGTATGACGTGTCTCGTATCATGTGTTATCACATGCCCGGACGGCCGACCCCCTCAAGCCGTATCTGTATGACGTGTCTCGTGTCTCGTATCGTGTGTTATCACATGCCCGGACGGCCGACCCCCTCAAGCCGTATCTGTATGACGTGTCTCGTGTCTCGTATCATGTGTTATCACATGCCCGGACGGCCGACCCCCTCAAGCCAGGTCTGTATGACGTGTCTCGTGTCTCGTATCGTGTGTTATCACATGCCCGGACGGCCGACCCCCTCAAGCCGTATCTGTATGACGTGTCTCGTGTCTCGTATCGTGTGTTATCACATGCCCGCACGGCCGACCTCCTCAAGCCGTATCTGTATGACGTGTCTCGTGTCTCGTATAATGTGTTATCACATGCCCGGACGGCCGACCCCCTCAAGCCGTATCTGTATGACGTGTTTCGTGTCTCGTATCATGTGTTATCACATGCCCGGACGGCCGACCCCATCAAGCCGTATCTGTATGACGTGTCTCGTGTCTCGTATCATGTGTTATCACATGACCGGACGGCCAACCCCTTCAAGCCGTATCTGTATGACGTGTCTCGTGTCTCGTATCGTGTGTTACCACATGCCCGGACGGCCGACCCCCTCAAGCCGTATCTGTATGACGTGTCTCGTGTCTCGCATCATGTGTTATCACATGCCCGGACGGCCGACGCACTCGAGCCGTATCTGTATGACGTGTCTCGTGTCTCGTATCGTGTGTTATCACATGCCCGGACGACCGACCCCCTCAAGCCGTATCTGTATGACGTGTCTCGTGTTTCGTATCATGTGTTATCACATGCCCGGGCGGCCGACCCCCTCAAGCCGTATCTGTATGACGTGTCTCGTATCATGTGTTATCACATACCCGGACGGCCGACCCCCTCAAGCCGTATCTGTATGACGTGTCTCGTATCATGTGTTATCACATGCCCGGACGGCCGACCCCCTCAAGCCGTATCTGTACGACGTGTCTCGTATCATGTGTTATCACATGTCCGGACGGCCGACCCCCTCAAGCCGTATCTGTATGACGTATCTCGTGTCTCGTATCATGTGTTATCACATGCCCGGACGGCCGACCCCCTCAAGCCGTATCTGTATGACGTGTCTCGTGTCTCGTATCAGGTGTTATCACATGTCCGGACGGCCGACCCCCTCAAGCCGTATCTGTATGACGTATCTCGTGTCTCGTATCATGTGTTATCACATGCCCGGACGGCCGACCCCCTCAAGCCGTATCTGTATGACGTGTCTCGTGTCTCGTATCATGTGTTATCACATGCCCGGACGGCCGACCCCCTCAAGCCGTGTCTGTATGACGTGTCTCGTATCATGTGTTATCACATGCCCGGACGGCCGACCCCCTCAAGCCGTATCTGTATGACGTGTCTCGTGTCTCGTATCGTGTGTTATCACATGCCCGGACGGCCGACCCCCTCAAGCCGTATCTGTATGACGTGTTTCGTATCATGTGTTATCACATGCCCGGACGGCCGACCCCCTCAAGCCGTATCTGTATGACGTGTCTCGTATCATGTGTTATCACATGCCCGGACGGCCGACCCCCTCAAGCCGTATCTGTATGACGTGTCTCGTGTCTCGTATCATGTGTTATCACATGCCCGGACGGCCGACCCCCTCAAGCCGTGTCTGTATGACGTGTCTCTTATCAGGTGTTATCACATGCCCGGACCGCCGACCCCCTCAAGCCGTATCTGTATGACGTGTCTCGTGTCTCGTATCGTGTGTTATCACATGCCCGGACGGCCGACCCCCTCAAGCCGTACCTGTATGACGTGTCTCGTATCATGTGTTATCACATGCCCGGACGGCCGACCCCCTCAAGCCGTATCTGTATGACGTGTCTCGTGTCTCGTATCATGTGTTATCACATGCCCGGACGGCCGACCCCCTCAAGCCGTATCTGTATGACGTATCTCGTGTCTCGTACCGTGTGTTAACACATGCCCGGACGGCCGACCTCCTCAAGCCGTATCTGTATGACGTGTCTCGTGTCTCGTATCGTGTGTTATCACATGCCCGGACGGCCGACCTCCTCAAGCCGTATCTGTATGACGTGTCTCGTGTCTCGTATCGTGTGTTATCACATGCCCGGACGGCCGACACCCTCAAGCCGTATCTGTATGACGTGTCTCGTATCATGTGTTATCACATGCCCGGACGGCCGAACCCCTCAAGCCGTATCAGTATGACGTGTCTCGTGTCTCGTATCATGTGTTATCACATGCCCGGACGGCCGACCCCCTCAAGCCGTATCTGTATGACGTATCTCGTGTCTCGTATCGTGTGTTATCACATGCCCGGACGGCCGACCCCCTCAAGCCGTATCTGTATGACGTGTCTCCTGTCTCGTATCATGTGTTATCACATGCCCGGACGGCCGACCCCCTCAAGCCGTATCTGTATGACGTGTCTCGTGTCTCGTATCATGTGTTATCACATGCCCGGACGGCCGACCCCCTCAAGCCGTATCTGTATGACGTGTCTCGTATCATGTGTTATCACATGCCCGGACGGCCGACCTCCTCAAGCCGTATCTGTATGACGTGTCTCGTGTCTCGTATCGTGTGTTATCACATGCCCGGACCACCGACCCCCTCAAGCCGTATCTGTATGACGTGTATCGTATCATGTGTTATCACATGCCCGGACGGCCGACCCCCTCAAGCCGTATCTGTATGACGTGTCTCGTGTCTCGTATCATGTGTTATCACATGCCCGGGCGGCCGACCCCCTCAAGCCGTGTCTGTATGACGTGTCTCGTGTCTCGTATCATGTGTTATCACATGCCCGGACGGCCGACCCTCTCAAGCCGTATCTGTATGACGTGTCTCGTGTCTCGTATCATGTGTTATCACATGCCCGGACGGCTGACCCCCTCAAGCCGTATCTGTATGACGTGTCTCGTATCGTGTGTTATCACATGCCGGGACGGCCGACCCCCTCAAGCCGTGTCTGTATGACGTGTCTCGTGTCTCGCATCGTGTGTTATCACATGCCCGGACGGCCGACCCCCTCAAGCCGTATCTGTATGACGTGTCTCGTATCGTGTGTTATCACATGCCCGGACGGCCGACCCCCTCAAGCCGTATCTGTATGACGTGTCTCGTGTCTCGTATCATGTGTTATCACATGCCTGGACGGCCGACCCCCTCAAGCCGTATCTGTATGACGTGTCTCGTGTCTCGTATCGTGTGTTATCGCATGCCCGGACGGCCGACCCCCTCAAGCCGTGTCTGTATGACGTGTCTCGTGTCTCGTATCATGTGTTATCACATGCCCGGACGGCCGACCCCCTCAAGCCGTGTCTGTATGACGTGTCTCGTGTCTCGTATCGTGTGTTATCACATGCCCGGACGGCCGACCCCCTCAAGCCGTGTCTGTATGACGTGTCTCGTGTCTCGTATCATGTGTTATCACATGCCCGGACGGCCGACCCCCTCAAGCCGTATCTGTATGACGTGTCTCGTATCGTGTGTTATCACATGCCCGGACGGCCGACCCTCCTCAAGCCGTATCTGTATGACGTATCTCGTGTCTCGTATCATGTGTTATCACATGCCCGGACGGCCGACCCCCTCAGGCCGTATCTGTATGACGTGTCTCGTGTCTCGTATCGTGTGTTATCACATGCCCGAACGGCCGACCCCCTGAAGCCGTATCTGTATGACGTGTCTCGTGTCTCGTATCATGTGTTATCACATGCCCGGACGGCCGACCCCCTCAGGCCGTATCTGTATGACGTGTCTCGTATCATGTGTTATCACATGCCCGAACGGCCGACCCCCTCAAGCCGTATCTGTATGACGTGTCTCGTGTCTCGTATCGTGTGTTATCACATGGCCGGACGGCCGACCCCCTCAAGCCGTGTCTGTATGACGTGTCTCGTGTCTCGTATCGTGTGTTATCACATGCCCGGACGGCCGACCCCCTCAAGCCGTATCTGTATGACGTGTCTCGTGTCTCGTATCATGTGTTATCACATGCCCGGACGGCCGACCCCCTCAAGCCGTATCTGTATAACGTGTCTCGTGTCTCGTATCGTGTGTTATCACATGCCCGGACGGCCGACCCCCTCAAGCCGTGTCTGTATGACGTGTCTCGTGTCTCGTATCATGTGTTATCACATGGCCGGACGGCCGATCCCCTCAAGCCGTGTCTGCATGACTTGTCTCGTATCATGTGTTATCACATGGCCAGACGGCCGATCCCCTCAAGCCGTGTCTGTATGACGTGTCTCGTGTCTCGTATCATGTGTTATCACATGCCCGGACGGCCGACCCCCTCAAGCCGTATCTCTATGACGTGTCTCGTGTCTCGTATCGTGTGTTATCACATGCCCGGACGGCCGACCCCCTCAAGCCGTATCTCTATGACGTGTCTCGTGTCTCGTATCGTGTGTTATCACATGCCCGGACGGCCGACCCCCTCAAGCCGTATCTGTATGACGTGTCTCGTATCGTGTGTTATCACATGCCCGGACGGCCGACCCCCTCAAGCCGTGTCTGTATGACGTGTCTCGTGTCTCGTATCATGTGTTATCACATGCCCGGACGGCCGACCCCCTCAAGCCGTATCTCTATGACGTGTCTCGTGTCTCGTATCGTGTGTTATCACATGCCCGGACGGCCGACCCCCTCAAGCCGTATCTCTATGACGTGTCTCGTGTCTCGTATCGTGTGTTATCACATGCCCGGACGGCCGACCCCCTCAAGCCGTATCTGTATGACGTGTCTCGTATCGTGTGTTATCACATGCCCGGACGGCCGACCCACTCAAGCCGTATCTGTATGACGTGTCTCGTGTCTCGTATCATGTGTTATCACATGCCTGGACGGCCGACCCCCTCAAGCCGTATCTGTATGACGTGTCTCGTGTCTCGTATCGTGTGTTATCGCATGCCCGGACGGCCGACCCCCTCAAGCCGTGTCTGTATGACGTGTCTCGTGTCTCGTATCATGTGTTATCACATGCCCGGACGGCCGACCCCCTCAAGCCGTGTCTGTATGACGTGTCTCGTGTCTCGTATCGTGTGTTATCACATGCCCGGACGGCCGACCCCCTCAAGCCGTGTCTGTATGACGTGTCTCGTGTCTCGTATCATGTGTTATCACATGCCCGGACGGCCGACCCCCTCAAGCCGTATCTGTATGACGTGTCTCGTATCGTGTGTTATCACATGCCCGGACGGCCGACCCTCCTCAAGCCGTATCTGTATGACGTATCTCGTGTCTCGTATCATGTGTTATCACATGCCCGGACGGCCGACCCCCTCAGGCCGTATCTGTATGACGTGTCTCGTGTCTCGTATCGTGTGTTATCACATGCCCGGACGGCCGACCCCCTCAAGCCGTATCTGTATGACGTGTCTCGTGTCTCGTATCATGTGTTATCACATGCCCGGACGGCCGACCCCCTCAGGCCGTATCTGTATGACGTGTCTCGTATCATGTGTTATCACATGCCCGGACGCCCGACCCCCTCAAGCCGTATCTGTATGACGTGTCTCGTGTCTCGTATCATGTGTTATCACATGCCCGGACGGCCGACCCCCTCAAGCCGTATCTGTATGACGTGTCTCGTGTCTCGTATCGTGTGTTATCACATGCCCGGACGGCCGACCCCTTCAAGCCGTATCTGTATGACGTGTCTCGTGTCTCGTATCGTGTGTTATCACATGGCCGGACGGCCGACCCCCTCAAGCCGTGTCTGTATGACGTGTCTCGTGTCTCGTATCGTGTGTTATCACATGCCCGGACGGCCGACCCCCTCAAGCCGTATCTGTATGACGTGTCTCGTGTCTCGTATCATGTGTTATCACATGCCCGGACGGCCGACCCCCTCAAGCCGTATCTGTATAACGTGTCTCGTGTCTCGTATCGTGTGTTATCACATGCCCGGACGGCCGACCCCCTCAAGCCGTGTCTGTATGACGTGTCTCGTGTCTCGTATCATGTGTTATCACATGGCCGGACGGCCGATCCCCTCAAGCCGTGTCTGCATGACGTGTCTCGTATCATGTGTTATCACATGGCCAGACGGACGATCCCCTCAAGCCGTATCTGTATGACGTGTCTCGTGTCTCGTATCATGTGTTATCACATGCCCGGACGGCCGACCCCCTCAAGCCGTATCTGTATGACGTGTCTCGTGTCTCGTATCATGTGTTATCACATGCCCGGACGGCCGACCCCCTCAAGCCGTATCTCTATGACGTGTCTCGTGTCTCGTATCGTGTGTTATCACATGCCCGGACGGCCGACCCCCTCAAGCCGTGTCTGTATGACGTGTCTCGTGTCTCGTTTCATGTGTTATCACATGCCCGGACGGCCGACCCCCTCAAGTCGTATCTGTATGACGTGTCTCGTGTCTCGTATCATGTGTTATCACATGCCCGGACGGCCGACCCCCTCAAGCCGTATCTCTATGACGTGTCTCGTGTCTCGTATCATGTGTTATCACATGCCCGGACGGCCGACCCCCTCAAGCCGTGTCTGTATGACGTGTCTCGTGTCTCGTATCATGTGTTATCACATGCCCGGACGGCCGACCCCCTCAAGCCGTGTCTGTATGACGTGTCTCGTGTCTCGTATCATGTGTTATCACATGCCCGGACGGCCGACCCCCTCAAGCCGTATCTGTATAACGTGTCTCGTGTCTCGTATCGTGTGTTATCACATGCCCGGACGGCCGACCCCCTCAAGCCGTGTCTGTATGACGTGTCTCGTGTCTCGTATCATGTGTTATCACATGCCCGGACGGCCGACCCCCTCAAGCCGTATCTGTATGACGTGTCTCGTGTCTCGTATCATGTGTTATCACATGCCCGGACGGCCGACCCCCTCAAGCCGTATCTGTATGACGTGTCTCATGTCTCGTATCGTGTGTTATCACATGGCCGGACGGCCGACCCCTTCAAGCCGTATCTGTATGACGTGTCTCGTGTCTCGTATCGTGTGTTATCACATGGCCGGACGGCCGACCCCCTCAAGCCGTGTCTGTATGACGTGTCTCGTGTCTCGTATCGTGTGTTATCACATGCCCGGACGGCCGACCCCCTCAAGCCGTATCTGTATGACGTGTCTCGTGTCTCGTATCGTGTGTTATCACATGCCCGGACGGCCGACCCCCTCAAGCCGTGTCTGTATGACGTGTCTCGTGTCTCGTATCGTGTGTTATCACATGCCCGGACGGCCGACCACCTCAAGCCGTATCTGTATGACGTGTCTCGTATCGTGTGTTATCACATGCCCGGACGGCCGACCCCCTCAAGCCGTGTCTGTATGACGTGTCTCGTATCATGTGTTATCACATGCCCGGACGGCCGACCCTCTCAAGCCGTATCTGTATGACGTATCTCGTATCATGTGTTATCACATGCCCGGACGGCCGACCCCCTCAAGCCGTATCTGTATGACGTGTCTCGTATCGTGTGTTATCACATGCCCGGACGGCCGACCCCCTCAAGCCGTATCTGTATGACGTGTCTCGTATCGTGTGTTATCACATGCCCGGACGGCCGACCCCTTCAAGCCGTATCTGTATGACGTGTCTCGTGTCTCGTATGATGTGTTATCACATGCCCGGACGGCCGACCCCCTCAAGCCGTATCTGTATGACGTGTCTCGTGTCTCGTACCATGTGTTATCACATGCCCGGACGGCCGACCCACTCAAGCCGTATCTGTATGACGTGTCTCGTATCGTGTGTTATCACATGCCCGGACGGCCGACCCCCTCAAGCCGTATCTGTATGACGTGTCTCGTGTCTCGTATCATGTGTTATCACATGCCCGGACGGCCGACCCCCTCAAGCCGTATCTGTATGACGTGTCTCGTGTCTCGTATCGTGTGTTATCACATGCCCGAACGGCCGACCCCCTCAAGCCGTATCTGTATGACGTGTCTCGTGTCTCGTATCATGTGTTATCACATGCCCGGACGGCCGACCCCCTCAAGCCGTATCTGTATGACGTGTCTCGTATCATGTGTTGTTATCACATGCCCGGACGGCCGACCCCCTCAAGCCGTGTCTGTATGACGTGTCTCGTATCATGTGTTATCACATGCCCGGACGGCCGACCCCCTCAAGCCGTATCTGTATGACGTGTCTCGTGTCTCGTATCGTGTGTTATCACATGCCCGGACGGCCGACCCCCTCAAGCCGTGTCTGTATGACGTGTCTCGTGTCTCGTATCGTGTGTTATCACATGCCCGGACGGCCGACCCCCTCAAGCCGTATCTGTATGACGTGTCTCGTGTCTCGTATCATGTGTTATCACATGCCCGGACGGCCGACCCCCTCAAGCCGTATCTGTATGACGTGTCTCGTATCATGTGTTATCACATGCCCGGACGGCCGACCCCCTCAAGCCGTGTCTGTATGACGTGTCTCGTATCATGTGTTATCACATGCCCGGACGGCCGACCCCCTCAAGCCGTGTCTGTATGACGTGTCTCGTATCATGTGTTATCACATGCCCGGACGGCCGACCCCCTCAAGCCGTGTCTGTATGACGTGTCTCGTATCATGTGTTATCACATGCCCGGACGGCCGACCCCCTCAAGCCGTATCTGTATGACGTGTCTCGTATCATGTGTTATCACATGCCCGGACGGCCGACCCCCTCAAGCCGTGTCTGTATGACGTGTCTCGTATCATGTGTTATCACATGCCCGGACGGCCGACCCCCTCAAGCCGTATCTGTATGACGTGTCTCGTGTCTCGTATCGTGTGTTATCACATGCCCGGACGGCCGACCCCCTCAAGCCGTATCTGTATGACGTGTCTCGTGTCTCGTATCATGTGTTATCACATGCCCGGACGGCCGACCCCCTCAAGCCGTATCTGTATGACGTGTCTCGTATCATGTGTTATCACATGCCCGGACGGCCGACCCCCTCAAGCCGTGTCTGTATGACGTGTCTCGTATCATGTGTTATCACATGCCCGGACGGCCGACCCCCTCAAGCCGTGTCTGTATGACGTGTCTCGTATCATGTGTTATCACATGCCCGGACGGCCGACCCCCTCAAGCCGTGTCTGTATGACGTGTCTCGTATCATGTGTTATCACATGCCCGGACGGCCGACCCCCTCAAGCCGTATCTGTATGACGTGTCTCGTGTCTCGTATCGTGTGTTATCACATGCCCGGACGGCCGACCCCCTCAAGCCGTATCTGTATGACGTGTCTCGTGTCTCGTATCCTGTGTTATCACATGCCCGGACGGCCGACCCCCTCAAGCCGTATCTGTATGACGTGTCTCGTATCATGTGTTATCACATGCCCGGACGGCCGACCCCCTCAAGCCGTATCTGTATGACGTGTCTCGTGTCTCGTATCGTGTGTTATCACATGCCCGGACGGCCGACCCCCTCAAGCCGTGTCTGTATGACGTGTCTCGTGTCTCGTATCGTGTGTTATCACATGCCCGGACGGCCGACCCCCTCAAGCCGTGTCTGTATGACGTGTCTCGTGTCTCGTATCGTGTGTTATCACATGCCCGGACGGCCGACCCCCTCAAGCCGTATCTGTATGACGTGTCTCGTGTCTCGTATCGTGTGTTATCACATGCCCGGACGGCCGACCCCCTCAAGCCGTATCTGTATGACGTGTCTCGTGTCTCGTATCGTGTGTTATCACATGCCCGGACGGCCGACCCCCTCAAGCCGTATCTGTATGACGTGTCTCGTATCATGTGTTATCACATGCCCGGACGGCCGACCACCTCAAGCCGTATCTGTATGACGTGTCTCGTGTCTCGTATCGTGTGTTATCACATGCCCGGACGGCCGACCTCCTCAAGCCGTATCTGTATGACGTGTCTCGTGTCTCGTATCATGTGTTATCACATGCCCGGACGGCCGACCCCCTCAAGCCGTGTCTGTATGACGTGTCTCGTGTCTCGTATCGTGTGTTATCACATGCCCGGACGGCCGACCCCCTCAAGCCGTATCTCTATGACGTGTCTCGTGTCTCGTATCGTGTGTTATCACATGCCCGGACGGCCGACCCCCTCAAGCCGTGTCTGTATGACGTGTCTCGTGTCTCGTATCGTGTGTTATCACATGCCCGGACGGCCGACCCCCTCAAGCCGTGTCTGTATGACGTGTCTCGTGTCTCGTATCGTGTGTTATCACATGCCCGGACGGCCGACCCCCTCAAGCCGTGTCTGTATGACGTGTCTCGTGTCTCGTATCATGTGTTATCACATGCCCGGACGGCCGACCCCCTCAAGCCGTATCTGTATGACGTGTCTCGTATCGTGTGTTATCACATGCCCGGACGGCCGACCCCCTCAAGCCGTGTCTGTATGACGTGTCTCGTGTCTCGTATCATGTGTTATCACATGCCCGGACGGCCGACCCCCTCAAGCCGTATCTGTATGACGTGTCTCGTATCATGTGTTATCACATGCCCGGACGGCCGACCCCCTCAAGCCGTATCTGTATGACGTGTCTCGTAGCATGTGTTATCACATGCTCGGACGGCCGACCCCCTCAAGCCGTGTCTGTATGACGTGTCTCGTATCTCGTATCATGTGTTATCACATGCCCGGACGGCCGACCACCTCAAGCTGTATCTGTATGACGTGTCTCGTGTCTCGTATCATGTGTTATCACATGCTCGGACGGCCGATCCCCTCAAGCCGTATCTGTATGACGTGTCTCGTATCATGTGTTATCACATGCCCGGACGGCCGACCCCCTCAAGCCGTGTCTGTATGACGTGTCTCGTATCTCGTATCATGTGTTATCACATGCCCGGACGGCCGACCTCCTCAAGCCGTATCTGTATAACGTGTCTCGTGTCTCGTATCGTGCGTTATCACATGCCCGGACGGCCGACCACCTCAAGCTGTATCTGTATGACGTGTCTCGTGTCTCGTATCGTGTGTTATCACATGCCTGGACGGCCGACCCCCTCAAGCCGTATCTGTATGACGTGTCTCGTGTCTCGTATCATGTGTTATCACATGCCCGGACGGCCGACCCCCTCAAGCCGTATCTGTATGACGTGTCTCGTGTCTCGTATCGTGTGTTATCACATGCCTGGACGGCCGACCCCCTCAAGCCGTATCTCTATGACGTGTCTCGTGTCTCGTATCATGTGTTATCACATGCCCGGACGGCCGACCCCCTCAAGCCGTGTCTGTATGACGTGTCTCGTGTCTCGTATCGTGTGTTATCACATGCCCGGACGGCCGACCCCCTCAAGCCGTGTCTGTATGACGTGTCTCGTGTCTCGTATCATGTGTTATCACATGCCCGGACGGCCGACCCCCTCAAGCCGTGTCTGTATGACGTGTCTCGTGTCTCGTATCATGTGTTATCACATGCCCGGACGCCCGACCCCCTCAAGCCGTATCTGTATGACGTGTCTCGTGTCTCGTATCATGTGTTATCACATGCCAGGACGGCCGACCCCCTCAATCCGTATCTGTATGACGTGTCTCGTGTCTCCTATCGTGTGTTATCACATACCCGGACGGCCGACACCCTCAAGCCGTATCTGTATGACGTGTCTCGTGTCTCGTATCATGTGTTATCACATGCCCGGACGGCCGACCCCCTCAAGCCGTGTCTGTATGACGTGTCTCGTGTCTCGTATCGTGTGTTATCACATGCCCGGACGGCCGACCCCCTCAAGCCGTATCTGTATGACGTGTCTCGTATCATGTGTTATCACATGCCCGGACGGCCGACCCCCGCAAGCCGTGTCTGTATGACGTGTCTCGTGTCTCGTATCATGTGTTATCACATACCCGAACGACCGATCCCCTCAAGCCGTATCTGTATGACGTGTCTCGTATCATGTGTTATCACATGCCCGGACGGCCGACCCCCTCAAGCCGTATCTGTATGACGTGTCTCGTGTCTCGTATCATGTGTTATCACATGCCCGGACGGCCGACCCCCTCAAGCCGTATCTGTATGACGTGTCTCGTATCATGTGTTATCACATGCCCAGACGGCCGACCCCCTCAAGCCGTATCTGTATGACGTGTCTCGTGTCTCGTATCATGTGTTATCACATGCCCGGACGGCCGACCCCCTCAAGCCGTATCTGTATGACGTGTCTCGTGTCTCGTATCATATGTTATCACATGCCCGGACGGCCGACCCCCTCAAGCCGTATCTGTATGACGTGTCTCGTGTCTCGTATCATGTGTTATCACATGCCCGGACGGCCGACCCCCTCAAGCCAGGTCTGTATGACGTGTCTCGTGTCTCGTATCGTGTGTTATCACATGCCCGGACGGCCGACCCCCTCAAGCCGTATCTGTATGACGTGTCTCGTGTCTCGTATCGTGTGTTATCACATGCCCGCACGGCCGACCTCCTCAAGCCGTATCTGTATGACGTGTCTCGTGTCTCGTATAATGTGTTATCACATGCCCGGACGGCCGACCCCCTCAAGCCGTATCTGTATGACGTGTTTCGTGTCTCGTATCATGTGTTATCACATGCCCGGACGGCCGACCCCATCAAGCCGTATCTGTATGACGTGTCTCGTGTCTCGTATCATGTGTTATCACATGACCGGACGGCCAACCCCTTCAAGCCGTATCTGTATGACGTGTCTCGTGTCTCGTATCGTGTGTTATCACATGCCCGGACGGCCGACCCCCTCAAGCCGTATCTGTATGACGTGTCTCGTATCATGTGTTATCGCATGCCCGGACGGCCGACCCCCGCAAGCCGTGTCTGTATGACGTGTCTCGTGTCTCGTATCATGTGTTATCACATACCCGAACGACCGACCCCCTCAAGCCGTATCTGTATGACGTGTCTCGTATCATGTGTTATCACATGCCCGGACGGCCGACCCCCTCAAGCCGTATCTTTATGACGTGTCTCGTGTCTCGTATCATGTGTTATCACATGCCCGGACGGCCGACCCCCTCAAGCCGTGTCTGTATGACGTGTCTCGTGTCTCGTATCATGTGTTATCACATGCCCGGACGGCCGACCCCCTCAAGCCGTATCTGTATGACGTGTCTCGTGTCTCGTATCATGTGTTATCACAAGCCCGGACGGCCGACCCCCTCAAGCCAGGTCTGTATGACGTGTCTCGTGTCTCGTATCGTGTGTTATCACATGCCCGGACGGCCGACCCCCTCAAGCCGTATCTGTATGACGTGTCTCGTGTCTCGTATCGTGTGTTATCACATGCCCGCACGGCCGACTCCTCAAGCCGTATCTGTATGACGTGTCTCGTGTCTCGTATAATGTGTTATCACATGCCCGGACGGCCGACCCCCTCAAGCCGTATCTGTATGACGTGTTTCGTGTCTCGTATCATGTGTTATCACATGCCCGGACGGCCGACCCCATCAAGCCGTATCTGTATGACGTGTCTCGTGTCTCGTATCATGTGTTATCACATGACCGGACGGCCAACCCCTTCAAGCCGTATCTGTATGACGTGTCTCGTGTCTCGTATCGTGTGTTATCACATGCCCGGACGGCCGACCCCCTCAAGCCGTATCTGTATGACGTGTCTCGTGTCTCGTATCATGTGTTATCACATGCCCGGACGGCCGACCCCCTCAAGCCGTGTCTGTATGACGTGTCTCGTATCATGTGTTATCACATGCCCGGACGGCCGACCCCCTCAAGCCGTATCTGTATGACGTGTCTCGTGTCTCGTATCATGTGTTATCACATGCCCGGACGGCCGACCCCCTCAAGCCGTGTCTGTATGACGTGTCTCGTATCATGTGTTATCACATGCCCGGACGGCCGACCCCCTCAAGCCGTGTCTGTATGACGTGTCTCGTGTCTCGTATCATGTGTTATCACATGCCCGGACGGCCGACGCACTCAAGCCGTATCTGTATGACGTGTCTCGTATCATGTGTTATCACATGACCGGACGGCCAACCCCTTCAAGCCGTATCTGTATGACGTGTCTCGTGTCTCGTATCGTGTGTTATCACATGCCCGGACGGCCGACCCCCTCAAGCCGTATCTGTATGACGTGTCTCGTGTCTCGTATCATGTGTTATCACATGCCCGGACGGCCGACCCCCTCAAGCCGTGTCTGTATGACGTGTCTCGTATCATGTGTTATCACATGCCCGGACGGCCGACCCCCTCAAGCCGTGTCTGTATGACGTGTCTCGTGTCTCGTATCATGTGTTATCACATGCCCGGACGGCCGACGCACTCAAGCCGTATCTGTGTGACGTGTCTCGTGTCTCGTATCGTGTGTTATCACATGACCGGACGGCCGACCCCCTCAAGCCGTATCTCTATGACGTGTCTCGTGTCTCGTATCATGTGTTATCACATGCCCGGACGGCCGACCCCCTCAAGCCGTGTCTGTATGACGTGTCTCGTATCATGTGTTATCACATGCCCGGACGGCCGACCCCCTCAAGCCGTATCTGTATGACGTGTCTCGTGTCTCGTATCATGTGTTATCACATGCCCGGACGGCCGACCCCCTCAAGCCGTGTCTGTATGACGTGTCTCGTATCATGTGTTATCACATGCCCGGACGGCCGACCCCCTCAAGCCGTGTCTGTATGACGTGTCTCGTGTCTCGTATCATGTGTTATCACATGCCCGGACGGCCGACCCCCTCAAGCCGTATCTGTATGACGTGTCTCGTGTCTCGTATCCTGTGTTATCACATGCCCGGACGGCCGACCCCCTCAAGCCGTGTCTGTATGACGTGTCTCATGTCTCGTATCATGTGTTATCACATGCCCGGACGGCCGACGCACTCAAGCCGTATCTGTATGACGTGTCTCGTGTCTCGTATCGTGTGTTATCACATGCCCGGACGGCCGACCCCCTCAAGCCGTATCTGTATGACGTGTCTCGTGTCTCGTATCATGTGTTATCACATGCCCGGACGGCCGACCCCCTCAAGCTATCAACAGGTTTGGCGTGGTTGGGTGCAAGGGTAGTAGGCAAGCGGCCATGCTCGGTCTCAGTGTCTCGACACTCAATGCTATATTCCGGACCTTTATATTTGTATTTTTGCATCTGGCATATGCACAAGTAGGCATGGCGTGGGTGTGGGGGTATGTGTAAGCTATGCTCAGTCCCACACACTCGAGCAAGCCTGTGAGGATGAATGCATGTCGAGGCCTGTGGGGCCGAGGTCACATGACTGCCCGGGCCGGGGGGGGGGGTACTTAACACATCGCTGAGTTGGGGAGGTTTCGCGGCAAAGCTCCCACCCCCCATTCTCAGTAGGGGCGTTTTCACCTGCACAATCCTCCCGCTAGGGGCGTTTCACCTGCACAATCCTCCCGGTAGGGGCGTTTCACCTGCACAATCCTCCCGGTAGGGGCGTTTCACCTGCACAATCCTCCCGGTAGGGGCGTTTCACCTGCACAATCCTCCCGGTAGGGGCGTTTCACCTGCACAATCTTCCCGGTAGGGGCGTTTCATCTGCACAATCCTCCCGGTAGGGGCGTTTCACCTGCACAATCTTCCCGGTAGGGGCGTTTTACCTGCACAATCCTCCCGGTAGGGGCGTTTCACCCGCACAATCCTCCCGGTAGGGGCGTTTCACCTCCAAAATCCGCTTGGTAAGGGTATTTTTTCCGTTGACTCGCTCTATGTCGCAGTTTCATGCAGACCCGCTCGGTTTATTCTTTTTCCCGGCAAACCCGCTTCATGAATGCACATTCCAACGAGTCCCCCCCCACCCCACCCCACCCCCTCCACTCCCCACCGTCACGAGTTTATCAGCTCTATACGGGTATATTTTTCATCCTGATTGTCCGCCCCGTCAGGCATCAAAACACCCGCGGAACACCCCATCATATCTGTATAATAGTGCACCCCCCGGGCATGGTTGAGAGGGACAACAAGTGGCTACACAGCTATATAACACGCCGGAGCCCTGCTTGAGACCCAGACAGTTCTCTTCCACCCGTCGGAAAGACCAGTGAGAGAGAGAGAGACAGAGAGAGACATAGAGACATAGAGGGAGAGACATAGAGAGACAAAGAAAGAGATAAATCAGACACAGCAGAGCACCAGTTCAAGTCTCCTTCCCTTCAGGCAGCACGCCGTGTTCTACGTAAGCAAAGACGTAAGTAAAATATCTCATCTGATCTTATCTAACGTGATCTGATGTCATTGGAAGCCGCCATTATGAACGTCTTAGGAGATGATCGAGTGGCACTGGGACTCAACGGGCAGGTGATTTTAATAATCTTCCTACAGTAACAAGAAATTAATCTGCCCAATAATTAGTCTGGCGAGTCACTCAAGCAGGTAAAGCAGGATAACTAGGCATTGCAGGACCTTAATTCAATTAGCAAGATTCCTATTTAGGTAAGATATTCATTCTCTTCTTAAAATCGACATGCCATATGGCTACCCCCCCCCCCCCCCGCCCCCTCAGGGGCCCTACTCACAGCGTGGGATTTGTTGGTATGCTCCATGCGTGGAGATAAAACAAAGACAATCATATCGGTCCTTGCCAGCCTCTCCCGCATTTCAAAACGTCCACGAGTAAAGGGCTATACAGTCTGGTTCGCCAAGACTTCCGGTTTACTTATTTTGGGGAACTAGTTTAGAATCTCTGCGCACACTGGTATCCGGACTACCTGTGACGTAGCGTGACGTATATGTTACGCAAAGACAGAGCCAGGGAACCACTACCTGCGCAAAATCCGGGCGCCGAGGGGTGGGTCCATTGCGCAAGCCCTAGCGATATGATTAGGAATATTTAAGAAATGTAGATGCACAAAACGGATAGACTACTTTTTTTTTCTTTTGCGCTATCCCAATGACGAATATTTGTACGACGGGACAGCACGGCTGCAAAACTAACGTATTTTTGCATTTCTTACGAAAACGAGGCATTATGACGTCACACGGATTCTCCCCGGTGACAAGGTTGGCGCCACGCTTCAAACAGAAATATTATAAAGAACGATCAATAAGTGCTACGAAAAACATACAACTGGTCTTATGATATCGCCATTTTTGTTGGTATTTGTGTTTATTTCAAATCAACAGTTCGATAACATGGTACATAAATGCATATAACAATCATAAAAGGGGTCACATCGAGATGTTTATACGTGGGAATATAATATAGGCGCAACATATAATGAGGAATATATTTCTATATCAGGGGTCTCTTGGGGAAGGGCTCGTCTAAACTGGGAGCACCTGTTACAGTTTTCCGCATATGTTTTTTCCTTTATTATATCGGGGGACTATTGGGGTTGGGCTCGACAGACCGGGGAATGCTTGTTGTAATTTTTCATGTACGTTTTTTGTATCATTTTAAATCTTGGGGGGCTGTTGGGGGTTGGGGGGACCGGGATTTCATTGTGTTTAGAGGGCATGGGTGGGAGGAGGGGGATGGGGGAGGGGGTTTCTTAATTCCTGCGCTCGGGCACCCTATTAGTACTTCTTGTAGACCTTACAAAAACGCATCTTAAAAGTAGATCCTGGGGTTGTAGCAATGCATGGTATCATCAATTAAAGAACACCGTTACCATGGGCAGCACGCTGCGCGCTTGGAAGTGATTCCTATCTTATTCATGGGGGATCATATGCGTTAACTGAGGCTAAGTGAATTATTTTAAAATCTTTATCTACCGCGCATAGATAATTATTTGCGGCTCCATTTGTCTTGAAATAGTGCCCGTGCATAAGCCGTGTTCCGAGTACAATAATGATTGTCTTTAATGTTGTTATGTAGGACGTTGTTGAAAATGGCCCAAGTTAGGGATACTCTACCTCTTTAACTTTAAGCTTTCGGGAGAGCCATTTGGAATTTTTAAGAAGTTCAAGAGATAGCTGACAACATTTGGAGGGGCCTGAGCGTGTTCTGTTTGTGCGAAGCCAAAGCATAACGTAAATGAATTCATTGCGTTTTCAGTCCTGAAGAGTTTCTTAAAGAAAGTGTTAAAATGGGTCCAATGTTGAACGGAACACCCTTTCCCAATTTAATACCCCTGCTGGGATCTCACAGGCTGGATATGTATATTTATATAATGTCCGTAAGGGAAACCGGTAGTCTTCCAGAGGGTGGTTATCTTCCCCCAAATAAAAACCCGGTCTGTTCTGAGGGCCTTGATATCGGCGCTCTGAAGCCGATAGCCAAAGCTTGGGGACCGCCTCCAGGAGCTTGCGATACCCCGCAACCCTCCGCTTAGAAATTTCCAAGCTAGGTTCGGCCTCGACCTCGCGGAGCTCCTGAAGGCTGACCCCGTCCCATAGGTGAGACACGTTTACGATACTGGATTTCAAATATTCTGGATAGAAAAAGCCGGTTGGTTCATTATGTCTAAATACACGGATGTGGCCATGCGTTTTTTAGTTTTAACATCCTGCCACGCCTTAGGTACTTCCACGTAATAAACTGGGTCTTTTGCAACATTGTTTTTGTGTAAATTGTATTGCAATGTTAAGATATGTTCCCCCAGAGAGGCACCCCTGTATTGACCTATAAGATGGCCGGCTAATAGTTGCCAGTCGTCTTTTGGGGTTGTCATTAATTGGGATACAAAAAATACACGTTGACATCTTACTTTGTGCTTAATATCGATTAAATTTTTCCTCCGTAGCATGGTTCACTGTATAGAATGTTTTGGAAACCTGGTGTTTATTTCCACTCCAGAATTTTTTTAGCATTGCTGCTTCTAATTCTTTGCATGCCCAATCCGGTAAGGGAATAATGTAGGTAAAGTACCATATACTGGAACATGCTAGGCAATTTTGAATGATTACTTTACCTTGAAAGCTTAACTTTTTAAGCCTCCATAAGTTTAGTATCGTTTTAAATTCTTGGTTGCCATTTGCTAACATCTGTGCTTATATTCCTAAAGTGAAATCCTAATATCTTTACGGATTCTGAAGACCATGTTAGGTCTAGTGGGCGGTCTTCTCTTTCTCTTAGAGAACCCACCCATAACCCCTCTGTTTTTCTGTGTTAATCTTAGCCCCTGAAGCCTCCTCGTACACTCTACATATCGAGAATATAGTTTCAATTGACGCCACTTTGGATGTAAGAAGTGTGGCATCATCTGCGTATTGTTTTATCTTGGCTACTCTGTCAAAGGGGAGAGGTATACCCACAATAAGACACTGGGGCTCAACGGATGCACAGATAAGGACACATTGTGTCGGCTGGAATGCACATATCGCCTTCAATCTTGCACAAACATTTCGTCTACTATATTGCAAACATTTGATTACGTTGTATGCGTCACCAAATCTTAAGTTTATTACAAGGCGTTACTTTACAGTCTGACGAATCAATTCTGTCGTGTTCAGTCAGCCGCAGGGCGCGTATCTGTGTACCGACAGTTTTCATTGACTTAAATGATTGGGCCCTGTAGTACAAATAATATACATAGATACATGGCAAGTGCTCATTGGCTTAAATCAATTGGTTCAAATTTAATAAGTTTTTTATTACAGTAACGTGTGAACATGTACATGGTGTATAGGCCTACTTACAGCCACACATACGGGGTTGGTACAGCCCAACGGGTCAACAAGGTCACTCTGGTTAAAGAAATTATAACAAAGTGGTTGTGTTCAAGTATTTGAAGATATATTAGTTCAATCATCTTGATATCTTGTATTCCAGCGTGGGAGGCCAGCTGGTGATTTAATGAAACGGTGACCTCCAGTTCCCTCCTTGCGCTTTAGACATTGAAGAACTATAACATGAGGGCCCCTGAGGGCAGGCGGGCGGGCGGGGTGGGGTGGGGGGTATCTAAGTGTAAAGCCGTATCTGTACTATAATCGCTAAATGGTACCACGCATGAAGCCCGCATCAGACTAGGCTCCTTCTTGTAGTGGCCGTAGATGTATCATACCAACTGGTAGGGAAATTGACGACACTCACAAAATGTTGACTTTTTACACTAGACTCCAAAGTAAAGGAGTATACAGTACTAATAATATATTTGGCACATACTTAGAAGTCGAATTAGGATTAACGACACGATGGAGGGGACGGCGGGGATAGTGGGGACGGCGGGGATAGTGGGGACGGCGGGGATAGTGAGGACGGCGGGGATAGTGGGGACGGCGGGAATATTGGGGACGGCGGGGATAGTGGGGACGGCGGGGATAGTGGGGACGGCGGGGATAGTGGGAACGGTGGGGATAGTGAGGACGGCGGGGATAGTGGGGACGGCGGGGATAGTAGGGACGGTGGGGATAGTGGGGACGGCGGGGATAGTGGGGACGGTGGGGATAGTGGGGACGGCGGGGATAGTGGGGACTACGGGGATAGTGGGGACGGCGGGGATAGTGGGGACGGTGGGGATAGTGGGGACGGCGGGGATAGTGGGGACGGCGGGGATAGTGGGGACGGCGGGGATAGTGGGGACGGCGGGGATAGAGAGGACGGTGGGGATAGTGGGGACGGCGGGGATAGTGGGGACGGCGGGGATAGAGGGGACGGCGGGGATAGTGGGGACGGTGGGGATAGTGGGGACGGTGGGGATAGTGGGGACGGCGGGGATAGTGGGGACGGCGGGGATAGTGGGGACGGCGGGGATAGTGGGGACGGTGGGGATAGTGGGGACGGCGGGGATAGTGGGGACGGCGGGGATAGTGGGGACGGCGGGGATAGTGGGGACGGCGGGGACGGCGGGGATAGTGGGGACGGCGGGGATAGTGGGGACGGCGGGGACAGTAGGGACGGTGGGGATAGTGGGGAAGGTGGGGATAGTGGGGACGGCGGGGATAGTGGGGACGGCGGGGACGGCGGGGATAGTGGGGACGGCGGGGATAGTGGGGACGGCGGGGACGGCGGGGATAGTGGGGACGGCGGGGATATTGGGGACGGCGGGGATAGTGAGGACGGCGGGGATAGTGGGGACGGCGGGGACGGCGGGGATAGTGGGGATAGTGGGGACGGCGGGGACGGCGGGGATAGTGGGGACGGCGGGGATATTGGGGACGGCGGGGATAGTGAGGACGGTGGGGATAGTGGGGACGGCGGGGATAGTGGGGACGGCGGGGATAGTAGGGACGGTGGGGATAGTGGGGACGGTGGGGATAGTGGGGACGGCGGGGATAGTGGGGACGGCGGGGATATTGGGGACGGCGGGGATAGTGAGGACGGCGGGGATAGTGGGGACGGCGGTGATAGTGGGGACGGCGGGGATAGTGGGGACGGCGGGGATAGTGGGGACGGCGGGGATAGTGGGGACGGTGGGGATAGTGGGGACGGCGGGGATAGTGAGGACGGCGGGGATAGTGGGGACGGCGGGGATAGTGGGGACGGCGGGGATAGTGAGGACGGCGGGGATAGTGGGGACGGCGGGAATATTGGGGACGGCGGGGATAGTGGGGACGGCGGGGATAGTGGGGACGGCGGGGATAGTGGGAACGGTGGGGATAGTGAGGACGGCGGGGATAGTGGGGACGGCGGGGATAGTAGGGACGGTGGGGATAGTGGGGACGGCGGGGATAGTGGGGACGGCGGGGATAGTGGGGACGGCGGGGATAGTGGGGACGGCGGGGATAGTGGGGACGGCGGGGATAGTGGGGACGGTGGGGATAGTGGGGACGGCGGGGATAGTGGGGACGGCGGGGATAGTGGGGACGGCGGGGATAGTGGGGACGGCGGGGATAGAGAGGACGGTGGGGATAGTGGGGACGGCGGGGATAGTGGGGACGGCGGGGATAGAGGGGACGGCGGGGATAGTGGGGACGGTGGGGATAGTGGGGACGGTGGGGATAGTGGGGACGGCGGGGATAGTGGGGGCGGCGGGGATAGTGGGGACGGCGGGGATAGTGGGGACGGCGGGGATAGTGGGGACGGTAGGGATAGTGGGGACGGCGGGGATAGTGGGGACGGTGGGGATAGTGGGGACGGTGGGGATAGTGGGGACGGCGGGGATAGTGGGGACGGCGGGGATAGTGGGGACGGCGGGGATAGTGGGGACGGCGGGGACGGCGGGGATAGTGGGGACGGCGGGGATAGTGGGGACGGCGGGGACAGTAGGGACGGTGGGGATAGTGGGGAAGGTGGGGATAGTGGGGACGGCGGGGATAGTGGGGACGGCGGGGACGGCGGGGATAGTGGGGACGGCGGGGATAGTGGGGACGGCGGGGACGGCGGGGATAGTGGGGACGGCGGGGATATTGGGGACGGCGGGGATAGTGAGGACGGCGGGGATAGTGGGGACGGCGGGGACGGCGGGGATAGTGGGGATAGTGGGGACGGCGGGGACGGCGGGGATAGTGGGGACGGCGGGGATATTGGGGACGGCGGGGATAGTGAGGACGGTGGGGATAGTGGGGACGGCGGGGATAGTGGGGACGGCGGGGATAGTAGGGACGGTGGGGATAGTGGGGACGGTGGGGATAGTGGGGACGGCGGGGATAGTGGGGACGGCGGGGATATTGGGGACGGCGGGGATAGTGAGGACGGCGGGGATAGTGGGGACGGCGGTGATAGTGGGGACGGCGGGGATAGTGGGGACGGCGGGGATAGTGGGGACGGCGGGGATAGTGGGGACTGTGGGGATAGTGGGGACGGCGGGGATAGTAGGGACGGTGGGGATAGTGGGGACGGCGGGGATAGTGGGGACGGCGGGGATAGTGGGGACGGTGGGGATAGTGGGGACGGCGGGGACGGCGGGGATAGTGGGGACGGCGGGGATAGTGGGGACGGCGGGGATAGTGGGAACGGTGGGGATAGTGGGGACGGCGGGGATAGTGGGACGGTGGGGATAGTGGGGACGGCGGGGATAGTTGGGACGGCGGGGATAGTGGGGACGGTGGGGATAGTGGGGACGGTGGGGACGGCGGGGATAGAGGGGACGGTGGGGATAGTGGGGACGGTGGGGATAGTGGGGACGGCGGGGATATTGGGGACGGCGGGGTTAGTGGGGACGGCGGGGATAGTGGGGACGGCGGGGATAGTGGGAACGGTGGGGATAGTGAGGACGGCGGGGATAGTGGGGACGGCGGGGATAGTGGGGACGGCGGGGATAGTGAGGACGGCGGGGATAGTGGGGACGGCGGGGATATTGGGGACGGCGGGGATAGTGGGGACGGCGGGGATAGTGGGGACGGCGGGGATAGTGGGAACGGTGGGGATAGTGAGGACGGCGGGGATAGTGGGGACGGCGGGGATAGTAGGGACGGTGGGGATAGTGGGGACGGCGGGGATAGTGGGGACGGCGGGGATAGTGGGGACGGCGGGGATAGTGGGGACGGCGGGGATAGTGGGGACGGTGGGGATAGTGGGGACGGCGGGGATAGTGGGGACGGCGGGGATAGTGGGGACGGCGGGGATAGTGGGGACGGCGGGGATAGAGTGGACGGTGGGGATAGTGGGGACGGCGGGGATAGTGGGGACGGCGGGGATAGAGGGGACGGCGGGGATAGTGGGGACGGTAGGGATAGTGGGGACGGTGGGGATAGTGGGGACGGCGGGGATAGTGAGGACGGCGGGGATAGTGCGGACGGCGGGGACGGCGGGGATAGTGGGGATAGTGGGGACGGCGGGGATATTGGGGACGGCGGGGATAGTGAGGACGGTGGGGATAGTGGGGACGGCGGGGATAGTGGGGACGGCGGGGATAGTAGGGACGGTGGGGATAGTGGGGACGGTGGGGATAGTGGGGACGGCGGGGATAGTGGGGACGGCGGGGATATTGGGGACGGCGGGGATAGTGAGGACGGCGGGGATAGTGGGGACGGCGGTGATAGTGGGGACGGCGGGGATAGTGGGGACGGCGGGGATAGTGGGGACGGCGGGGATAGTGGGGACGGTGGGGATAGTGGGGACGGCGGGGATAGTAGGGACGGTGGGGATAGTCGGGACGGCGGGGATAGTGGGGACGGCGGGGATAGTGGGGACGGTGGGGATAGTGGGGACGGCGTTGACGGCGGGGATAGTGGGGACGGTGGGGATAGTGGGGACGGCGGGGATAGTGGGGACGGCGGGGATATTGGGGACGGCGGGGATAGTGAGGACGGCGGGGATAGTGGGGACGGCGGTGATAGTGGGGACGGCGGGGATAGTGGGGACGGCGGGGATAGTGGGGACGGCGGGGATAGTGGGGACGGTGGGGATAGTGGGGACGGCGGGGATAGTAGGGACGGTGGGGATAGTGGGGACGGCGGGGATAGTGGGGACGGCGGGGATAGTGGGGACGGTGGGGATAGTGGGGACGGCGCGGACGGCGGGGATAGTGGGGACGGCGGGGATAGTGGGGACGGCGGGGATAGTGGGAACGGTGGGGATAGTGGGGACGGCGGGGATAGTGGGACGGTGGGGATAGTGGGGACGGCGGGGATAGTTGGGACGGCGGGGATAGTGGGGACGGTGGGGATAGTGGGGACGGTGGGGACGGCGGGGATAGAGGGGACGGTGGGGATAGTGGGGACGGTGGGGATAGTGGGGACGGCGGGGATATTGGGGACGGCGGGGTTAGTGGGGACGGCGGGGATAGTGGGGACGGCGGGGATAGTGGGAACGGTGGGGATAGTGAGGACGGCGGGGATAGTGGGGACGGCGGGGATAGTGGGGACGGCGGGGATAGTGAGGACGGCGGGGATAGTGGGGACGGCGGGGATATTGGGGACGGCGGGGATAGTGGGGACGGCGGGGATAGTGGGGACGGCGGGGATAGTGGGAACGGTGGGGATAGTGAGGACGGCGGGGATAGTGGGGACGGCGGGGATAGTAGGGACGGTGGGGACAGTGGGGACGGCGGGGATAGTGGGGACGGCGGGGATAGTGGGGACGGCGGGGATAGTGGGGACGGCGGGGATAGTGGGGACGGTGGGGATAGTGGGGACGGCGGGGATAGTGGGGACGGCGGGGATAGTGGGGACGGCGGGGATAGTGGGGACGGCGGGGATAGAGTGGACGGTGGGGATAGTGGGGACGGCGGGGATAGTGGGGACGGCGGGGATAGAGGGGACGGCGGGGATAGTGGGGACGGTAGGGATAGTGGGGACGGTGGGGATAGTGGGGACGGCGGGGATAGTGAGGACGGCGGGGATAGTGCGGACGGCGGGGACGGCGGGGATAGTGGGGATAGTGGGGACGGCGGGGATATTGGGGACGGCGGGGATAGTGAGGACGGTGGGGATAGTGGGGACGGCGGGGATAGTGGGGACGGCGGGGATAGTAGGGACGGTGGGGATAGTGGGGACGGTGGGGATAGTGGGGACGGCGGGGATAGTGGGGACGGCGGGGATATTGGGGACGGCGGGGATAGTGAGGACGGCGGGGATAGTGGGGACGGCGGTGATAGTGGGGACGGCGGGGATAGTGGGGACGGCGGGGATAGTGGGGACGGCGGGGATAGTGGGGACGGTGGGGATAGTGGGGACGGCGGGGATAGTAGGGACGGTGGGGATAGTGGGGACGGCGGGGATAGTGGGGACGGCGGGGATAGTGGGGACGGTGGGGATAGTGGGGACGGCGTTGACGGCGGGGATAGTGGGGACGGCGGGGATAGTGGGAACGGTGGGGATAGTGGGGACGGCGGGGATAGTGGGACGGTGGGGATAGTGGGGACGGCGGGGATAGTTGGGACGGCGGGGATAGTGGGGACGGCGGGGATAGTGGGGACGGCGGGGATAGTGGGGACGGTGGGGATAGTGGGGACGGCGGGGATAGTAGGGACGGTGGGGATAGTGGGGACGGCGGGGATAGTGGGGACGGCGGGGATAGTGGGGACGGCGGGGATAGTGGAAACGGTGGGGATAGTGGGGACGGCGGGGATAGTGGGACGGTGGGGATAGTGGGGACGGCGGGGATAGTTGGGACGGCGGGGATAGTGGGGACGGTGGGGATAGTGGGGACGGTGGGGACGGCGGGGATAGTGGGGACGGCGGGGATAGTGGGGACGGCGGGGATAGTGGGGACGGCGGGGATAGTGGGGACGGTGGGGATAGTGGGGACGGTGGGGATAGTGGGACGGCGGGGATAGTGGGGACGGCGGGGATAGTGGGGACGGTGGGGACAGTGGGGACGGCGGGGATAGTGGGGACGGCGGGGATAGTGGGGACGGCGGGGATAGAGGGGACGGTGGGAATAGTGGGGACGGTGGGGATAGTGGGGACGGTGGGGATAGTGGGGCGGTGGGGATAGTGGGGACGGTGGGGATAGTGGGACGGTGGGGATAGTGGGACGGTGGGGATAGTGGGGACGGCGGGGATAGTGGGGACGGCGGGGATAGTGGGAACGGTGGGGATAGTGGGGACGGCGGGGATAGTGGGACGGTGGGGATAGTGGGGACGGCGGGGATAGTTGGGACGGCGGGGATAGTGGGGACGGTGGGGATAGTGGGGACGGTGGGGACGGCGGGGATAGAGGGGACGGTGGGGATAGTGGGGACGGTGGGGATAGTGGGGACGGCGGGGATATTGGGGACGGCGGGGTTAGTGGGGACGGCGGGGATAGTGGGGACGGCGGGGATAGTGGGAACGGTGGGGATAGTGAGGACGGCGGGGATAGTGGGGACGGCGGGGATAGTGGGGACGGCGGGGATAGTGAGGACGGCGGGGATAGTGGGGACGGCGGGGATATTGGGGACGGCGGGGATAGTGGGGACGGCGGGGATAGTGGGGACGGCGGGGATAGTGGGAACGGTGGGGATAGTGAGGACGGCGGGGATAGTGGGGACGGCGGGGATAGTAGGGACGGTGGGGACAGTGGGGACGGCGGGGATAGTGGGGACGGCGGGGATAGTGGGGACGGCGGGGATAGTGGGGACGGCGGGGATAGTGGGGACGGTGGGGATAGTGGGGACGGCGGGGATAGTGGGGACGGCGGGGATAGTGGGGACGGCGGGGATAGTGGGGACGGCGGGGATAGAGTGGACGGTGGGGATAGTGGGGACGGCGGGGATAGTGGGGACGGCGGGGATAGAGGGGACGGCGGGGATAGTGGGGACGGTAGGGATAGTGGGGACGGTGGGGATAGTGGGGACGGCGGGGATAGTGAGGACGGCGGGGATAGTGCGGACGGCGGGGACGGCGGGGATAGTGGGGATAGTGGGGACGGCGGGGATATTGGGGACGGCGGGGATAGTGAGGACGGTGGGGATAGTGGGGACGGCGGGGATAGTGGGGACGGCGGGGATAGTAGGGACGGTGGGGATAGTGGGGACGGTGGGGATAGTGGGGACGGCGTGGATAGTGGGGACGGCGGGGATATTGGGGACGGCGGGGATAGTGAGGACGGCGGGGATAGTGGGGACGGCGGTGATAGTGGGGACGGCGGGGATAGTGGGGACGGCGGGGATAGTGGGGACGGCGGGGATAGTGGGGACGGTGGGGATAGTGGGGACGGCGGGGATAGTAGGGACGGTGGGGATAGTGGGGACGGCGGGGATAGTGGGGACGGCGGGGATAGTGGGGACGGTGGGGATAGTGGGGACGGCGTTGACGGCGGGGATAGTGGGGACGGCGGGGATAGTGGGAACGGTGGGGATAGTGGGGACGGCGGGGATAGTGGGACGGTGGGGATAGTGGGGACGGCGGGGATAGTTGGGACGGCGGGGATAGTGGGGACGGCGGGGATAGTGGGGACGGCGGGGATAGTGGGGACGGTGGGGATAGTGGGGACGGCGGGGATAGTAGGGACGGTGGGGATAGTGGGGACGGCGGGGATAGTGGGGACGGCGGGGATAGTGGGGACGGCGGGGATAGTGGAAACGGTGGGGATAGTGGGGACGGCGGGGATAGTGGGACGGTGGGGATAGTGGGGACGACGGGGATAGTTGGGACGGCGGGGATAGTGGGGACGGTGGGGATAGTGGGGACGGTGGGGACGGCGGGGATAGTGGGGACGGCGGGGATAGTGGGGACGGCGGGGATAGTGGGGACGGCGGGGATAGTGGGGACGGTGGGGATAGTGGGGACGGTGGGGATAGTGGGACGGCGGGGATAGTGGGGACGGCGGGGATAGTGGGGACGGTGGGGACAGTGGGGACGGCGGGGATAGTGGGGACGGCGGGGATAGTGGGGACGGCGGGGATAGAGGGGACGGTGGGAATAGTGGGGACGGTGGGGATAGTGGGGACGGTGGGGATAGTGGGGCGGTGGGGATAGTGGGGACGGTGGGGATAGTGGGACGGTGGGGATAGTGGGACGGTGGGGATAGTGGGGACGGTGGGGATGGTGGGACGGTGGGGATAGTGGGGACGGCGGGGATAGTGGGGACGGCGGGGATAGTGGGACGGTGGGGATAGTGGGGACGGCGGGGATAGTGGGGACGGCGGAGATAGTGGGGATGGCGGGGATAGTGGGGACGGCGGGGATAGTGGGGACGGCGAAGATAGTGGGGGCGGCGAGGATAGTGGGGACGGCGGAGACCGTGGGGACGGCGGAGATGGCGGGGATAGTGGGGACGGCGGGGATGGAGAGAACGGCGGGGTCGGAAGGGGTAAAGGGGACTGCGGTTACGGTAGGGACGGCGTTGATGTTAACTTGCCTTTGCTTTGGGTCCACTGAGTTTGTGACATATTGGTAGACCTGATCGAGAACATTTCTTCAACATTAATGTCTGCGCATCAATTAATGCTATCGCTGAAGTAACAGACGGAGATTACATTTACTTTACAGAATAACCGGACAACAACAATAAAATGGAAGGGGAAATCAGCAGGAGAGAGGACGAGGAGGCAGGATCCAGGTAAACCAGCGGCAGACTGTGTCGAACCCACCTTTTCAGAATAAGATAAGACGATAATTAAGGCTTTGGCGAATGGATTACGATGTGATTAATTAGTGCGGGACCATGTCGCAATTGGCCAGCAGCGGGCTTGTGTGCTTATTTAATGTATTCAAGGTCCGTAGGCAGCGGGTGGAGAAGGCAGAGGTTCGGTATGTGTGAAGATTTGTGAACACACCCCTCCGATTGACGAAATGATATATCTGTTGATGCGCAGTAAACGCATCATGCTCCTCCGGCTCCCCTGGGTTGTGGTAGCTTTTATTCTGACAGAAGGTGGGAGGTACGTTTCCCTCTAATGCACTCTCTCATCATACGGCCTGTGTACTCTTGTGTACGTCTATATATGCTGGTAAGTTGATACTTGTAGCCTGAGCCAAGTCCTTGACTTTCCCTTCCTGGTCATGGCTTTCACTGATTCCACATATTCATGATATCTCCATCTCCCCGATCAATGCCAAGGGACGCTGGCTCTTCTGCAAATCCCGTGCTCAATGTGCACGGTGCTACTTTTTAAAACCTTAATTCATCAGTGGACATTCATATATTAATGCTAAATATCCCCATATATATCCATCAAAACAATTATCAAAGCGGGGAAGTATTATTTTGTTAAATTTTAACTGCCATATCGTGCCTTGTCCCGCTGCGCGATGAAAACACGTGCTTTTGTTTACATTGCGGGTTTCAGTCCTTGTGACGTCACTCGAGGCACCCAGCCCGCACGCTGCTCGTACATCGCGTCGGTTTACCTGCAACCGCATTATTATGAACGGTTTGCTGGTGGTCACTTGTTACTGACAGAAGTTGAAAACTTCTGTCAGTATAGTACTATGTTCGGTTTGTAAATTAGTTTGTTTGTTTGTTTGTCCGCGCGCTGTAGGGCGCACGGTTACATGTAGGAATGTTATATTGCACCTAGAGATAGATATTAACAATTGTGAGGCTAAGTTCGTTAACGGTGTATGTAGGTCAAAGGTCAAGGTCACAGCGATTTTTTGAAAAAAAATAAATGTTCCCCCATTGTGAAAGATAGGGATTTTTGGTGCTTGCAGGGGCTCCCACGGGCGTCCTATTAAAGCCATCGCTCTATGCTTGCAGTTGTAGATGGATAGTAGTAGGATGAGCCATTAACTGTAAACAAGGCGATATAGCCCTGTAACTTTTCGGTATATAGTCGAACGCGTTTAACATAGGACCCTATGGAGATAATCAGACTTCCTTCAATATGACGTACTTCCGGTTATGCAATCTCACTTTGCTTTACCACAGTGCTAGATGTGGATGAGTATAAGAGACTCAGGGTAGGCTGACGGCAAACGCGTGTCTCAGTTTCGTTTCCATGGCAACCGAAGATTTGCCCAATGATAAAGTATACAAATTCCCTCTAACTTAGAAAATTCGTCAAAAATCGGAAAAACTAGCTAGACCTTCGATCTTTCCGTATAATGGTAGGGAAGATATGTCTCCAGATTACTATTGGCAGTAAAGCATTATTATCTTTTACATCTTATCTGCAGAGTCTTTTCTTCGTCTGCTCGTTTTTCACTTATCCGTAATGGTGAAGAATAGCAATTTTCGGTAATTAGGTGAAGCTATATCTGAAAAACTAACAGACCTACCGCGGTTCTAATCAACGTTTTGGATTGAGGGCATAAATATCTGTGTTTAGATATTTGGACGTTGCCGTGCGTCATGCCATGACGTCACCATGACGTCATGACGTCATAATTTGATAACCTTTATTACTCAACTATTATATCTCGTAGCGACTACCGGTTGATTTGACACTGTACCTTATATCAAGAGACAACTGCTGCGATGCGTAATTGTTTTTGTGGTACCGAAACGTGTGCGTCAAAAATGACGTCATAGCTAACGTGCTCCTAAGAAATGTTGGGTTTGCTTTATTTTCAGCCACTTTGGCAATAGCTGTCATAACCCGAGTTGATAAGTAGGTATATTAAAGAAATAGAAGCCATCTTGAGCATTTCGCGAACGTCAAATGACGTCACGATGACGTATTATTAGATAAAAAGTAAAATTCGTAGCGCCATTCATAATGAGTCGAGCAATCGCTCTTGAGAACGAAATTTCATGTTCACTTAAACTCTAATATAGCATTAAATTGGCGAGCGGAAGATGCCTTACACGACGCGATTCTCACCTCACCGGCACAAAGAACGGTTTTATCTGTAATTCTGTTAATATCGGTTAGTTGCTGATTGCACATTGCTCAAAATAGAGCCTGCGGTGCGCACGTTGTCGGATGAATGCGCTATTTGGCTCAAATTTCCCGTTATGCGCGCTGTTTAGCCCGAATTGTCCCCATATAGGCGCTGTTTATCCAACATTGCCCCCATATATGCGCTGTTCAGCTCAAATGGCCGGGTATATTCGCTATTTAGCCCAAATTGCCCGTTATACGTGCTGTTTAACCCAAATTGCCCGTTAGATGCCCAGTGTACCTCAAATTCCCTGTTATACTTGCTATTTAGCCCAAATTGCCCGTTATGTCCGATATTTAGCTCAAATTGCCCGCCGAAAGCTCTAATTTTCGAACTAAAAGCGCTATTTTTCGAACAGGAAGCTCCATTTTTCCAACAGAAAGCGCTATTTTATCAACAGAAAGCTCCATTTTGCCAACAGAAAGCGCTATTTTGTCAACCGAAAGCTCCATTTTATCAACAGAAAGCGCTATTTTGTCAACAGAAAGCTCCATTTTATCAACGGAAAGCTCCATTTCATCAACAGAAAGCTCCATTTTACCAACAGAAAGCGCTATTTTATCAACAGGAAGCTCCATTTTGCCAACAGAAAGCGCTATTTTATCAACAGAAAGCTCCATTTTGCCAACAGAAAGCGCTGGTTTATCAACAGAAAGCTCCATTTTGCCAACAGAAAGCGCTATTTTATCAACAGAAAGCTCCATTTTGCCAACAGAAAGCGCTATTTTTTTTCAAACAGAAAGCTCCATTTTACCAACAGAAAGCGCTATTTTGTCAACAGAAAGCTCCGATTTATCAACAGAAAGCTCCATTTTACCCACAGAAAGCTCTATTCTATTTTGTCAACAGAAAGCTCTATTGGGCATAAGTTGCTCTCCAAAGCCGTCAACTATGCTGAATTGCTCTCCGAAGGCTATATTTGGCCCGCCGAAAGCTCTATATATTTACCTCAAATTATGCCTTAAAAGCTCTATTTGGGCCAAATTGTATGTGTAATGGCCTACTTAGCCAAATTTACTGACTAAAACTCTATTTTGCCCGCTGAAACCTTTATTTGACCCAACTTGTCAACTGAATGCACTAATTGACCCCTGATATCCCAATTTGACCTCTAATATCCAGATTTGACCTCTCGGATCCAGATTGACCTCTCAGATCCAGATTTGATCCCTCAGATCCAGATTTCACCCTTCAGATCCAGATTTGATCCCTCAGATCCAGATCTGACCTCTAATATCCAGATTTGACCTCTCGGATCCAGATTGACCTCTCAGATCCAGATTGACCCCTCAGATCCAGATTTGACCCTCAGATCCAGATTTGACCCTTCAGATCCAGATTTGATCCCTCAGATCCAGATTTGACCGTCGGATCCAGATTTGACCCTTCAGATCCAGATTTGATCCCTCAGATCCAGATTGACCTCTCAGATCCAGATTTGATCCCTCAGATCCAGATTTCACCCTTCAGATCCAGATTTGATCCCTCAGATCCAGATCTGACCTCTAATATCCAGATTTGACCTCTCGGATCCAGATTGACCTCTCAGATCCAGATTTGATCCCTCAGATCCAGATTTCACCCTTCAGATCCAGATTTGATCCCTCAGATCCAGATCTGACCTCTAATATCCAGATTTGACCTCTCGGATCCAAATTGACCTCTTAGATCCAGATTGACCCCTCAGATCCAGATTTGACCCTCAGATCCAGATTTGACCCTTCAGATCCAGATTTGATCCCTCAGATCCAGATTTGACCGTCGGATCCAGATTTGACCCTTCAGATCCAGATTTGATCCCTCAGATCCAGATTTGACCTCGCAGATCCAGATTGACCCCTCAGATCCAGATTTGACCCTTCAGATCCAGATTTGATCCCTCAGATCCAGATTTGATCCCTCAGATCCAGATTTGACCCCTCAGATCCAGATTGACCCCTCAGATCCAGATTTGACCCTCAGATCCAGATTTGACCCTTCAGATCCAGATTTGACCCTTCAGATCCAGATTTGATCCCTCAGATCCAGATTTGACCGTCGGATCCAGATTTGACCCTTCAGATCCAGATTTGATCCCTCAGATCCAGATTTGACCTCTTAGATCCATATGGACCCCTCAGATCCAGATTTGACCCTTAGATCCAGATTTGATCCTTCAGATCCAGATTTGACCTCTCAGATCCAGATTTGACCCTTCAGATCCAGATTTGATCCCTCAGATCCAGATTTGACCCTTCAGATCCAGATTTGACCCTTCAGATCCAGATTTGACCCCTCAGATCCAGATTTGACCCTTCAGATCCAGATTTGATCCCTCAGATCCAGATTTGATCCCTCAGATCCAGATTTGACCCTTCAGATCCAGATTTGATCCCTCGGATCCAGATTTGACCTCTCAGATCCAGATTGACCCCTCAGATCCAGATTTGACCTCTCAGATCCATATTGACCCCTCAGATCCAGATTTGACCCTCAGATCCAGATTTGATCCTTCAGATCCACATTGGACCTCTCAGATCCAGAATTGACCTCTCAGATCCAGATTGATCCCTCAGATCCAGATATCATTCACAGACGCCTATTTTGCCTCTCAGATCCAGATTGACCTCTCAGCTCCCCATTCGACCTGGACATCCACATTTGCCCTCTCAGATCCCGAGTAGTCATCTGGCATCCCCACTAGACCCGTCAGACCCAGTTTTAATCTGTCGGATCCAGATTGGACTCATATGATTCTTATTGACTCCCTCATAACCTGATGGAAGCCGCCAGATAGAGATTTGACAACTAGGATGAAGATTGACCCGTCGCATCCCTATTTGACCTTCAAATCCCGATTGGACCTTGGTGATCCTGATTGAACATTGCTAATCCAGATTGAACCCAACGAAACCAGCTTTGACCCGTCGTATACCAATGTGTCCCACGGATCCCGTTTCGAACCGTCGAATTCGATCCTGCACATCTCGATTCGTCCCACACAACCCTGATCGACCCATCAGATCCCTATTGGTCCCACGAATCCTGATTAGAGCTCCCGCATCCCTATTCGAACACCCTGCGGACCCTCACTTGCGGAAGACAACCCAAGGCATCCTCGATACACGCCTGATCACTTCAGAGGGGTGATTTGTTTAGTCCTCTAATGAATGACCAGTGGCCATGGTGCTGGCTTCCCAACGCACACCCCCAGGAAATCCGGTAACAAAATTTGTTCAAAATTTCTCAAAAATGTCATGCAGCGGCAATGTAAGAGACGACCTTGGGAAACAATACACACCATTTGGCCTACTAACTTTTTAATTTTTTTTTTTTTTTTAAGTCCACACTAGGTCGGCACGAGCATTTGTAATACCATTCACTCAAGCCGCTCACCTAATTCCGAGGCCCCGTCTTGACCTCAAAACCACGCTATCATATTCAATGTAAAGTTCAAGCCAGGGGACCGAGCATATGTACTCAATGTACCGGAATCTAGAAATGGCCCTCATTCCCTTAATAATCATCGTGGAGGGTCGCGGTTTGGATCACCATGTTCGGAAAGACACGCTCTTTGACGTCGATTTCCGTCATTATCGTTTGCTTAATAGCGACGCTAGAGAGTCGGGACTGGTTTGAAAGGACGGGCAAACGTCGACTTTGGTGAGCAATCCGCATTCGCTTCTAGCCTAGCACGCTTAGTTTTGACGCTGGAGGGCTCCGTAATTTAGCAATGATGAGTCCGAGAACAGGCATTAGGGCGGGTCCAAGCACACGTAGAGAGTCGGGATTTGGCCGAATTCACTCAAAATGGCGCCCTCTATATGGGAAAACAGCCCGCGTTGAACAGCAGCCGTCAGATTGTGCTATTCCAGCATCCGCATCGTGGAGGTCCAATTTGGGCCAAAATGCGCTTTCAGCGAGCCCAATACGGCTATCAGTGGGCAGTGTGGGCTAGAACGCCTTCGGATATCGGCATTATTGATCCCAAATTGGCCATTTTGGCCATATTTAGCCCAAATTGGCCGCTGAAGGCCGTAATTATTCCAATTCGCCCGTTTATAGCGCTATTTAGCCCACGTTGTTCGTTCAAGGAGCTGTTTAACCCTATATGCCCACTGAAGGCATCATGTAGCCCGCATGAGGCAAAATCAGCTTATAGTATATGTGTTTCTGCATGTCATCGCCTGTACCATAGTTTCGGCGCATAAATGATGAAATGAAGATGAAGTCACTTCTGTCAGTACCTCAGCCTACGGCTGTCTTGTTGTCATGGTGGTTTAAATATTAGTCAATGGGAGCTCTTCTTTAACTGGACACACGGTTCATTTGTTCCCTGATCGGATCAATAACAGAAAATCACGTCTGCATTAGTCCTAGCACTGGTTCTATGCAGTGGCGTGTGCAGGAATCCTTGTAAGCGGGGGGAGGGGGCCCAATAAAAAAATTACCGCAGCGGGGGGGGGGGGGGCACAGTGATGCAATCTTGCGACCCGGGGGGGGGGGGGTTCCATTATTTTTCTTATCACCGTGGGGGGCACAGATTTTGCAAAAGGGGGGGCACAGATATACTTTAGTGTCTGAAAGGGGGGGGCCGTGCCCCCTGTGCCCCTCCCCCTGGACACGCCCATGCTATGGCTGTAAGATGGGATCCGACGCCCCCCCCCGCCCTTTTAGAGCCGACATTTATACCATAGAGGCGCACGGGCGGCTGGGAGTGGGCCGGGAGTGAGGGTAATTTGTCCCCCCCCCTCCCTTTCTGGTCTATTCATTTCGCGGAGGGGAGGGGCGGGGGGTTTACAGATAAAGAACGGATCAGATGGTAAGCGGGCGCTACGTCCTCACGTTAGATTTCATAACTTGAAGTAGATAGGTGTGTGAATTGCCAGCAAGGAGAAGGGGGTGGGGGGTCATCATCATATATTTATCTTACCTAAATTTATGGTGACATAGCGATATCAGTAATTGTTGTGTGAAAATGCATGCATTATAATTTCTTATTTAATTTCCAGAGACGCCTATTGAATACGCGAAGTGGGATGGCGGGTATCCGGTGGAGGACAGACCATGCTTGTCGGTTACCTACCAATGTACGGACATCTGTAGCGAAGGTCTATGGCGTAACGCTGATTGCAGCGAACGAAAATCCTATTTATGCCAAGAAACCTTTGAACCACTTCAGATGACATCTTCTTCGTCGGGTGAGTCGATTGTTATATCTGTATAGTAATTTGAAACCCCATTAAAACAATAAACTGCCGAAGGTTCTGTTTACTAACGTTTTAGAGCCTTTTAGTTACATGTGGCTTAATTCCGACGAGCTGGAGGATATATATATATATTATATATATAAGTGTCACAAATCTGGTGAGAGACGCTCTTCGTACATTTCACAACAGGAGACCCTTCTGGATCGAGTAATCCAACACTCGGAACTGTGACTGAAGGTGGATCCTTTGGAGGTGCCTCAGGACTGTGGGGTACGTTACTTTGCACCGTCAATTCATGGACATGTTATCAACATGCAGGTTGCTTGTTGCAAGACAAGATTACAAAACGTTCATTTTGCAGTAATTAAGTGACCATATATACAGCTAGTTTTATTTTCACGATCTATTTTACTCTGTGCATGGGTTTTTCCCGCTTCAATTTATCAATGTTTGCATTGTAAACGGAAACGAATCTGCTTTTGCGATGATGGGATTGGAAGAGCGGGTTCAGACCGTTGGCTAATTGTTCCAGTGTATAAAGCAGCAACTAATCTCCGCATCTAATTAAGGGTGACACTAAATATGGCTTGCTGTATTGGGAATCACCATATGTTTTGGCAAAGATTATATATACACACAAGTAGAAAAGCGACATAAATACCATTACAGGTGGCACATAGGTATTGGAAGTAGAGATGACATAGCCATATTATTTTAGTGG